>OZ023158.1:8907626-9512626 GCA_963678695.2 Diplodus puntazzo | reverse complement strand
AGTAGCTTATTAAGAAAGAAAGCAGAAGTAATTTGTCGTTTATTCTGTCATTGCATGCGTCAGTCACCTTCTTGCTCTTAAGTTTAGAAAAAAAAAAGATAATTTGGCTAATATTTCAAAAATCAAGACTTCAAAATCAAGAGGGGATTTTAACATCTGATCCCAGAAAAAATGAGAGCACTTTTAAACAATTTCACCAAGCTATATATAAATCAGAGGTTGTTCGCTAACTCATCTAAATCAACCCTGGAGGCCTTGTATGTATTAGGAAGGGGCCTATGTACTGTAGTGCTAGAAGAGCTGGGAAAAGCTTAAAAAATAAAAAATCATGAATGTATTTACTTCTTGAACTACATGTCCCTTACTGACCCCAGCTATGCCCCCTGTTGTTGAATATGTTAAATTTTTTGATTTGTAAAGGTTCCTTTTCCACTAGCTATAGGTAAGCCTCCAGCATCACTTCTTGATGTTGCCCCTCTAGTTACATCCTTTATGTTACATAAGTGACGTAGTCATAGTTTTGAGACTGAATGTAGTTTATTTTTACCCAAAGTATGATAGTTTCCTAGACTTAACCAAACCCAAATCAACTGACAATGTAAATAGCAGTCAACAAGTCATGATATGTGATATGTCTATACAAACGTTATTGTTAACTTAACCCCAGGGCCATTATATTGAAAGTCTAACCAGACGTTGAATATTATGTAATATTGCTAACTTGATCGTGGAGCCCTTCACATATAAAACTGACACTAGATATGGGTTGGTAGAGCATGATATTTTGTAGCCACTGACCAAGCTGCTGTATCTGATGAGTTACATTTACATTAACATTTAGGGCATTTAGCAGACACTTTTGTCCAAAGCAACTTACAATAAGTGCATTTGTCAGTTGGGAATGAGAACATGTTGGTTAAGGCATTAAATCTACTTGGTAAAGTTTGGGACAACATTGTTGTTATGTGTAACTACAGTTATGAATTCTTTTAATTGAGCACTTCACTAGTTTCTTAGATTATACCCTCATACAACTCACTGAAGACCAAGACTTTTCTTACGATCCCAGTACAGTAAAATGCACCCACTCTGTAGCAACGTGTAAACAGATAAAGACAGTCTCTCTATGTCATATTCAGATGAAACCATATCAAAGACAAATGTCAATCTCTGTTTCGCTTTTGTAGAATGTTACTGTGACCCTGAACCCAAATTGCATACTATGCATAGCTCAGAAAGTAATCCAAAAAATCTTTACTTAGCGTTCTGTGTAGTTTTCAAGCCATCAGAAGATGAATGAAAGTGATGTGAGTGTGAAATAAAGACATAAGTGAAACAGCCTCAACCTTATGTTCATTCATCCCACCTCCTCATCAGTGCAAAGGTTGTTGTATATTTTGTTGAAAGTTAGAGGTTGCGAGAGATTGAGAGACACAGAGAAATAGAAGGAGAGAGAGTAACGTGCTGCCTGGCTTTCCTCCATTTGGGATCAGTAGGGCAGCAAGCGCCTGAAGAGAAAGGCTACATTATCTCCCTCCACCTACGCCCCTGAACCTGCCACGGCCCCAAAACATACCGCCGGTACCCTAGAGTTTCACCCAGCCCCAACCACAGGCTCCAGATCCTGAAGCCTCTAGATGGGAAAGGGTGGAGAAGGTCAGAGTACGGAGAAAATGGTTGCAGGAGAGGCTATGGCAGTCATACATTTATTTTAAGACTTTGGATGAAAAATATAAGCTGGAGACTTGGAGACTACACAGTTTCATTGGAGGATTCAGTAAGTGTTTGAGGCAAAAGATCAAAGCTTATAACAACAAAAGGATCGAGTAAAAGATTGATTTCATATTTCCAACGCTGGGAAACCTTTCTGGTTTGTTAAACTGGATACACAATTTTCTGAAAAGGTAAAAGAATATTTTTTTGGCAATGTCTCCAATTGAAATTGGAATCAGCTGCCATTGGACTGTTTTATACAATCATTTACATTGTCACACAACTCAACTATTTCTCAATGTTTCAGTGATCTGTTCATTCAGAGATGCTTATCATCTGTTTCGTTTTTATGAGCGGCTATTATTGCAAAAGTAGTTGCTTTGTACTATATTTACTGTAAATGGTTTTTCATTTCTGGCATGCTGTGTGCAAGATAAGCATTTTTAAATCGCCATGAGCAAAACCTGAAGTACTGCCAGATGGGTGAAGTAGTACATTTTAGAGACGAAGTTTGTCAAGTCTGTGGTGATGGGAGAGAAGGCAGTTGTGCTGTGTCAGGATCTAAGAGCAATCTGTCTCAAGGGATGTTTCCCTGCCACAATGGGTCAGCAACAGCTGCTAAGTCCTCAGTTCAATTCCAGATAGGGAACTGGCCAATGAGGTAAAGAAATTGCATCTGGAACAAGTTAAACATCCAATGGAGAGAGCCCTGGGTGTCCACTAGTTTCAGTTTCAGTTTAAAGTCCCCATCAAAGTCCATACACGATGACTAATAGTAATTATTCCAATTAATTTACAGATTATTCATCCAAATTAATAATTAGATTAATAAAACAGAGCACCACCCTGGACTCAGAGATCAATAACCAGATCGAAAACTGTCTCAAAAGAAGAGTTCACATTAAATGTAAATATTTGTGAAATATTTAGAATTAAAGGAGCAGTGAAGAAAATAGGAATAGGAAATAAAACCAGCACTCGTTACAAAGGAAATGCACGAATAATCCCAGAAAAACTGCTCAGTACAATATAATAGAATTTATTAATGTCAGCAAATAGATCAATAATCAATAATACTTCATTCAACAAACATAAAAAAACAGGCAGCACCTACTGGACACCATCCTTTGTTTACTAGGCTTTGTTAGTGCAAGGGGGCCGCATGTTGGGCTTCTGTCTATATGCAGGCCCTTCTACATTCTTTGAACCATGTGGTTAGGTCCCAACAGGTGTATCAAACAAGCCCTATTAAAATGGGCCCCAAAATTCACCAGCTGTTATCAATCAGAATCACTCAGAAGAAGTCCAGAGGCCATGCTACAAAGAACAATTAATTCACACAACTTTCTATAATCACTTAAATCAATTATTCAAGTTGCTGTATGTATGGTTTGATCCAGCAGGTTTGGTCACATATTCAGAAGACATTCACTTCATGAATGTTTTTTGTTACAAAGTAGTTTGTGTTCCACTTATTCCATCACAGAAAAATGAGAACTCATTGGAACTCTGCCATGACGTATGTTCTTTACAAGTGGACATGACTGGAAATTAAGTAAATGTTCCAAATGTTTTAACTTGAGAATAAATTGAGGCTGGGAATGTAACCGCCACATAAAATGTTCTGTCAAATATTACTTTGTGTTTCTAGTTTTAATAGCATAGTTACATTTCAATTCTCTGTTACTTTTGCCGTTAGGACGGCCGACACCTTGTGGCAGTGAAGGGCTGCTGTGGCAACATTTTTTCCGACTGTTGTGGACCGTGTTGTGGACTATGTAGAACCAGTTGGGAATTACTCTGTGGAGTTGTGGATTGTGCCAAGATAATCTGAGACTTTTTTTAGAAGAAACTGAAAGTGGATCAATATAACACCCTTCTTTTCTTTCATTTACAAAAAGGTGTTGTGTGAGTTGTGTGCATAAGACGAGAAACACGTTTAGACATGCGTTTTTTACTCTCCAACTAGTTTTGGATCCTACATGCAGAGTACCAATATCACCATGTTAAACATGAAGAATTTGAGCATGAAAGAACAATGATAATGCGATTTTGGAACTTAATCAGTGGGAATGTTTTTACTGTTTGTGTATGTGGCCACCAACACCCGATATACCCTCTGCACAGATGTTAGCTGTAGCTATCTTGTAACTTATGCACCAAAATGTGTAAAGATTATTCCCAAAGTGATCTAAAAACTTATTAAACTTAGCTCCTTAGTTCAAATTGAAGTATTTTCTAGAACTGGGAATAGTGATGAAATATCCCTTTTCTAGTCCAGAAAAGGCATTTTCTCAATCAATATCAGGGGTATTTCAGAGATGTAAATACAGTTAACACCAGAGACTGCCAAAACACCCACAATGAAGATGTGAGTTCTGCAGTAAGTCCCCTGCGTTGCCCTGGAACTCACTGTTAGAACCCCTCTACATGTAGAGCTGTGTATAATAGTGTTCAGTTCAGCAGATCTTTACTCTCCCTCAGAGACACCTTTTCTGCAACAATACAACCCTCAGTAACAGACATTCAGTAGCATCTGAGCGAATGCACACTCTAGCACTCCATTTCCCTGTTGCTTATGTGTTTGTGTTTCCTCGGGGTTAATTCCCATGTAACTACTTTGCCCCAGTCGCTCTAACTGTTCAAGGCAGCAATGTCAGCCAGCCAAACTATTACCTGAGAGTTTATCGTCATCCATGTCTCCCGGAATCCCTGTAATCCTCCAGCTCCTTCTGTTCCTCAGTGGCCCCTCTGGTATCCTAAAAAACAATGAGTGTGCAGTGAGTGTTTGTATGTGTGTGCGCGCACCCACATGTGCACAGTTCCACTCAATGCTTCTTCCTCTCACAAATACACACACACACACACACACACACACACACACACACACACACACACTTGCTACTAAGGTATTGAGAGTAGAAGTAGAAGTAAATAATACATACAGGAAGAGATGATCATTTGCTCAGTTGAACACAATGTCAATGTAAAAAAAAAAAATGGTTGGCTGTTCTTGGAAAATGGGAAAACAAGTACTTCAAAAACCAGAGGCGATGCAGACAGTCCAAATAAAAGAGAATGTTTCAAAGGAGGAAGAAAGTATTTATTTATTTATTTTTTTTAGAAAGCCCTTATTATTGCAGCTAAATCATTAAAAGGCCAATCATTAAAAAAACATGTTTTTGACCACTAGGTCATCATCAGGGCCCCCAAAAAACAAACAACATCATATGGCCTCACCTATTTAGCAGCAACTGCCAAAACATATAATCAACAATCAGGCAATGTGTCAAATACTACTTAAATCAGCAACAGAGTCATAAAATGTTTTTCTGACATGCATTTTTGATAATATTATCACACCCTCTAAGTCTAGTAAGGTGCTTCCAATCTCTCTGGTGCTAAGCTAATTTCATCGAAACCCAAAGAACCGATGAATAATTGCATAATAAATTCATGGTATGTATATGTATGCAAATGATGTTCTGTTGGTTTACCAGTTACCTCACAGGACAACTATTGGATCTGATATTCTAAACTTTAGTAATCAGTGTCTTTATTTTTTAAGTCTGATTCACCAGAAAATGAGTTAATGTGCTGCTTTGGCTCTGATACATTATGCAATTGGCAAAGTAACTAAAGTTGTCAAATAAACAGTAGTGGAATAAAATGTAGCAGAGTACTTAAGATAATATGCGTTCCTCCAGTTTTTGTCTCCAATTGGACAAACTGTCTCCAGTTAACTGGTGTTTAGGCTGACACGCCACACAAGGGCATCAACTGAAACGAACCACAAGCATTTACATGCACAGGCAAACACAGCTCAGCACACACACACACACACACACACCGCCTGCTCTCAGGTGGTAATTATGTGGGTGCTGCACTGTCTCTCTGATGCATCCTGGGGATTATTTAAATAGTCAAATGAAGTGATGTACCACAAACCGAGAAGTAGGCTCTGGGGAGCCCTAGCGATGGACAGACTCGGATAATGTGTGAGTGTTAAACCAAGTACACGCTGCATTGTGTGTTTTTGTGTGGGCTCTGTGCTTTAAACTGCCATAATTTCTCTCAAACAAGCTGTAGAAAAAATACTTCTGTCCTCCATTCCCGAGGGTGCCTCAGTTGTGTTTTCTTTTACAAACAATGGCCTCTGTTGGTTTCTTTTTGAATGCAGAACTGAAATATAATATGCACGTAGAGATGCCTCCATTAAAGATTTATAGCATTATTAAGGAAATGTGTGTGTGTGTGTGCGTGTGTGTGTGTGTGTGTGTGTGTGTGTGTGTGTGTGTGTGTGTGTGTGTGTGTGTGTGTGTGTGAGAAAGAGAGAGTTATACATTGGACCTATAAGGCTTGTTTCTTGGTGCTACGGCTCCAGCCATATTTTGTATTTGTGTTGTGCTATTAATTTGTGTGTCTATGTTTTTAAGTCTCATGAGAGCTCCTGGCTCCTTCATCTGCTGATCTCTACTCATCAGATCCCGCACTGCATTGGCCATGAGCAACTGATGTGGCAGCTGGAGATTGGCTAGTATTGGAGAACGGGGATATTTAAAACAGTTCCTCCCAGAAGATGCCAAGGTTCGCTACCGGCGACCAGCATCCTTCTTGCTCTTGCTTTAATTGTGTTTGTGATTGATACATTCGTGGGTTTTTTTTGAGAGCTAGAGACCGTTCAGCTGAGTGCTAGAGTGCTCTGTGTTTTGGCACGAAGTGGTAGGGGTGGTCTGCCTTTTTCTTTACTCCCTGTTTTTTTTCTCCTGTTTTTGGTTAGATTTAGCAAATATCCTTTTGTTTCTTTTCTTTCATAGGATTTAGTTAGATTGCAGATCATAAGTTGAACAGAGAACAGAGGCTTCACCATATTTTCACTCGCACTCTGTATAGTCACACTTTGTCTTTGTAAATAAATCATTATTGTTGTACATACATTCTTTTGTCATTCGTTTTATGACATGCATTGGCACCTCTAGGTTGAGTGTAACACTTGTACCTTTTGTTAAAATTTGCATGTGGTTCCCGTTAGGGTTATAGCTATAGCTACAAATGTACAGCTGATGGACTCTACAGACATGTTTTGATTGCTTTTTTCAATACATTTTGATTATGAAAAATAAGAAAGAAGGTCTTGTTGGAAATACCAACATACCTTCTTTTTCATATCACCTGGTTGGAGGTGGATGTCATTTTTTGACTGACAGTAGACTGTCTGTGTTATACTGTAAAAGGAATGAAAGACAAAGTTTAAACATTTACACCGTAGCTTTCATGAGGCAGAAGCAGACAGTTGGTGGTGGTACAGACTGACATTAAAATGGACATTGCATTTTTTTGTTCGCTCTTTCCATAAACTATGACCAAGACAGTTTTTTTTCAACAGATACCAACAATGTTGTCACACCTCTCATTGGGCCTCATGCATTAACATTCTCTTAAATTTTCTATTACTTTTTTGTCAAGATAAAAAATAAGAGAAGTCAACTCCCGATGCAACAAACGTTCTTACCATCCAAATCTGCTCTAATCCAGTTGTGCTGAATGATGAATCCCACTTGATCATAAATTGGAGGCACCCAGCCGATTGTTTGTAATTACCATGGGTAATGCCAACGAAACACCATACAAGAGCAGGTGTTGTGCTGTGTGCACATAGCTGACACTGACACAGCAATTGGAGAGATGCCATCAAATAAGGGTAGTAAGCAGTGAAACTAAGGTGTTGTTAAATCAAATAAAACAACGTAAACGTGATCTTCCACATCATCAGCACTGACAGGAACGTCACAAACACAGTATAAAGGCAAATCCACCTGGCCTTCAGCACGCCAACTGTGTGCTCTAACATGGAGCGGGTGCGTGCATGGCGGTTGTAAGAGTGCTCCTGTCTGGTCTGGTGATTTGACAGGGGGGTCATCAGCCATGGAGTGAGGGCATAACCTCAATCCTCTGTGTTACATTTGAATAACATTGAGTTGTGTAAAAGTTAAACAGGACAGTAGTTTTTAGAATTACAAATCATTAACCAATCAGTTGGTTAAGGAATGGGAATGGATCTGGAGCGGGTGCTCTGATCTGTTAATGTGTGCATTATAAAGCACCAATGATATTTGGCGCTTCAGCAAATTAAGTGCTCTTAATATCTATCTGATGGTTAGCAGTGTACGGGAAAGATATGTACCAGAGCATGAATGATTTTATTGCTTTCAGCACTCTCTGAAGTGCAAAGCTCAAATAGGACGGTGAAACACCTGACCTGTCTCCTATCTCTCTCTGAAATTGTTCTACACCAAAGCTCTGTGTCCGCTGAGCTGTTTACATTCAAGAGTTGTTTACATTGTTTATGTATTTATGCAATCTAAAAATGCAAACTAAAAATCGTAAAATGTAAAAAAAACAATACATACATTGAAAATAAAAGCAGCGACCTATATTTATATTTTTTGTCAGGCAGTGACCTCTAGGGGCTGTAGTAATTATTACAGCTTCAAAGGAGGAAGTGAGGAGGAGTAGTATAAAGAGTGAACAGTCAGTGTAAGGAGGAGGTCAGGGGAGGACAATCGGGTTAAACAAGCACAGGACTTCAATTCAGGACATCGCTGATTATGTCCAGTGTGAAACTAGAAGACAACAGTGAGTTCTTTGAATTTAATAACGTGGTGAAGTTATGTCATGCACATTAGGTAATGTAAGTTACTTAGCTAATGTAGGTACATTTGTAATGTTAATTACAAAAGTAATGTAGTGATTTCTACCCAAACCACAATGTTTTTCTAAACCTAACCAAACAGTAACCACAAGACAGAGGCAATGGTAATGTTGTTTCTGCGAATGGTGACATATGTTGTTTTGGGAGATAATGACCAAATAAACGTATTCAGTCGTTTAGATATTAGGATGTGTTGTGTGAAATTTAATGAATAATTTTAAAAAAATAATATAAATAAGCAACACAAAACAAAGAACTTTTTGCTTGAAAGAACGGGGACAGTTCAATTTTTTATCACTATCCTAACGACATTAACAAACTAACTTGTGTTCAAAACCTGAACATGCACCTGTCCCTTCCCCCTTACAGTACAAGGGCATGTGTCATGTCTCCGCAACCCCTTTCATTGGCAACACCTTAATAGGAACTGATTCTGATGAAGCATTTTGCCTCACAAATAAATCAGTCAAATCTTGGTGAGCATGTGAGCGATAGAGACAGAAGGAGCCCACACACATGGCTATTAGGGTTTGTGTTAACTGTCATTTACAGAGTTTTAGGACTGTTGACAGATGAGTCCAACAGCTGTCTGTCATTCTGATGGATTAGAAAATAATTACTTGCCACTGCGACACAGCTACTCGCATAATCTGTCTTCAGAAAACTGAGCCAGTCAAACTAAATAACATACCGCTTTGTTGTGTATGATGTCCAAGACAACATTGTGGACTTTCAAGCTATGCTTTTATATTAAACATGTGTGGGACATAGAATGAACAAGAGAAAATGAAGATTTTCCTCAGTTGGTAATTGATTTAATGTGCATATTACAAAAGCACTCCACTTCAAAATCCTAGTTCCTGGTACTTGCAAGTAAGCTTAAACCTGGTTATTTTATTTTTCTTAAATAAAGGGTCTCCGGGTATGTTGACAATTCATAGGAAAGCAGCTACAGAAAAAAACAGGACCCACAATTTTAAGCGTGAACTTGTATATATCTGTGAGCAACTTTTAATGGCCAAATGGGTCATCTCCATCTTGGAACGCATCTGTTTTCTTCTTTTATTTCCCATAATGAATTTCTTCCGCCTTCAAGGCCAAAGACGTAGACTACAGGTAGAGAGGAAAAGGGATCGACAAGTATTTCACCCACACATTCATAATCATGAACAACTGTTCATTCACCGTCATCAGAGTTGTCAAAGTGCCACAGGTTTTTTTTGCACTGAGAAAACAGTGCATCTTAAGACTTCACAGTAACTTTCCCCACCATCCCCTCCTGATCCTCCTTCAACACTTCAAAGTGATACTATTCTATTTTAGCCTCGGTGGCCTATTACTTTGCCAATATGCTGCTTATTCTGAGGCGAGATTTTAGCATTTTAAATTGTCGTGGCTGAGCCCTCTCTCTCAATGACAGGCCCCCGTCAATCACCGTAACTGACGGAGAGCCTGCATTAGCATAACATCTGTTCCACTTGATCTTTCCGCAGCGAGATGACACATTTTCATACAAAGCTTCGCTTTCTGTGATTACCAGGGGGCCTCACTGGTCAATACACACTTTTAATGTTGATGAAAATGTTTGGATTGCAAATGGATTCAGTCTGTAGGTGTGGGTTCTGGGAAGAATAAAAATGTGTTTAGACCTTATGATCAGGCCAATTAAAGGTGTTCTGTTAAGTTTTCTTGTAAACCAACAAAAGTTAAGTTTACATTTGTGCTACTCACCATTGAACAGTGTGTGCATCCTTGAGGTCCAGCCAAGCTGGTGGGGAAGCTACCAGTCACATTTTGCTTTGTACAAACGAGTCGCTTTCCAATCACACCAGACAACCACCAAACGTACAGTTGGGAAATTATAACGTGTCAGTTAGACTGACAGAAATTTTCATGGCCTTGGTAATACACTGGATAACAAGAGGGAGGGACATCATTTGGACCTGTGGCCGAGTACCACATTACCGTGGTAGCCCTGATATTCCTGTTTTGAAACCAGAAGGAGGGAGGGATTGCCATTGGCTTCTGTATTTTTATTTTTGCAGTTTTACATAGTCCAATCATTCATTGCCAAAGACAATTCATGGTTACATGTTACACATGCGTAGGTCATGGCTGGATGCTTTTATTTTATTATAGAAGGAAGCATAAGAACCTTCATTAAAAAGTAAAAACAACTTGTATCCAAATAATACATGCTGTACACATCACATTTATTATCAAAAGGCATTGTTTAAGCAGTCTTTTTTTCTTTTTTAAAATGTTTTATAATGTAATAACTATTGGGTTAGAATTAATCTCAACGGTCATTACATCCCTAGCCAAAAGCAAACGAATAAACCAGATCCAGCCCACAAAGATAAAAATGAATTTGATTTGGGCCAGTTCTGGTTTATTCAGTTCACCCTTGGCTGACATCTTTCCATACTATGGCCTGCCTGTGGCTCAGATCTGGCAAACAGCAGCAGACCTCCCAAGAGCTATCATTCCATGCAGTATGTGGGCCAGATAAACATGTCGGTTGTGCTATCTGGGTTGGTAGGACTATATATTGTGACACCCACGTGTGGAAAAACAGCTCCATAGCTCAACTAGAGGCCAGAAACTGCATAAGTAAACTTAAGCAAGACTTCAGTAAGGGAAACGATGCACAAGCGATGTCAGTTTGGTTTATGTGCATATTTTTGGTACGTTCTATGCCTTCTAAAGGAGGTGTTTACATGCCTGTGTGTGATTTATGCTCTGTGGAAGCTTGATTACTCACATTAGTATACAAGTTTGAATGTGTGTGTGTGTGTGTGTGTGTGTGTGCGTGCGTGCGTGCGTGCGTGCGTGCGTGTGTGTGTGTGAAGGCTCTTCTCCAGAGCAGGGATTAGCTAAACAGCATCTGGATGCTCACTAATTGGCTCTCCTCTCCACACAACCATGAAAAAAAATAGCACACCTCACCTCGTTGTGTTTGTGTGTGTCTCACACATAAAGTGCAGCTTGTGCCAGTAATTGGGGATTACCATGGTAATATGGTAAGCCATGTTCACTGAGAAAAAAAAATACAATTATGGTAGATAAATAGCACACAATTGTTGGAAATGAAATGGTCACTCATGGCACTTGCTGTATGTATTTCTCTATTTTTGTGTCTGCTGATTAACCTGGCTGTGCTGCTGCTATTCCCTTTTAGCAAGTAGCATTGACACTTAACAATAAAACGGGCCGGTTGCCATTATTATTACACACTAGTTGCTGCAATCAAGGTCCATTAGCATGGCTGACGATGTGTCCAACAAAAGCCAAGGACAGAAAGCAGTACAGATGGAGATACTTCATATCACAAAGGCAGTGAAGGACACAATGTCAGAGATGTGGAGCCCAATGCATTATGTACTTTTTATATGTATAGTTACTATACTGATTATGTATAGTGTTTGCAAATAGTCATTCAAATGAATGCTGCCATCTGCACATTCAGAAACATGCAGCAAATGTATGCGGGGGAAACAAAGAAGCTCCATATGGGGCCAAGTAGAATATGGACTTTTACATTTTTCACAGGGTCATGCATATGGTACTCCTGGACACGTTTGCACATGAAATGTGCAAATGTGTCCAGGATGTGTGTATTCAATCATTTGAGCTAATTTGCAAACCAAATACAGGTTTTCATATTTCCACAGTTGTAGTGGATTTGAATTTTTGTACAGTAAGTCATAGAATCCATCTTGATCCAATATTTGGACTGCACACCTTTTTCACTCACATTTCACACAACTGATGGGCTCTCATTTTAATCTATGCAGTCTGTCGGCATCTGTACTGTGCACGCTCAAGCATCAGCTGAACCTCACAGCCGCAACCCACGGTCAGATATCTCACTTAAATTTTGGGGGGAACAACAAGCAGTAAAATGTTCTCAAGAGCAGTTCAATGAGAGGAATGCCAATGCTGCCCTCAAAAGTCCTGATTAACAAGAAAAGTGCAACGAACTAGTTATATATATATATATATATATATATATATATATATATATATATATATATATATATATATATATATATGTGTCTTTTATAATATCATGAAGACAGTTTCAATATGAATTTGCTTTACAGTCCTATTTTATAGATAAATGTATAATTTGATACATTTAATTAGGCATTAAATATGTATCACTGGTCTAATCTCATGGTCAACTTCAATAGCTTGAGACATGAATTATAAAAGCAGTTGAAATTAATAATTCGACTAAATCAACCACAATATTCATTAAAAATATGTGTTAACTCCTCAAGCCCGGTTCGACCTGTTCTAAGCGAGTCAGTACCACACGAGGATAAAGATGTCTTGTGTGAATATAGGCATGTTATACCACGTTAGATAGGTTAAATTCTCCACAGTTGAGTTAATTTTAGGGAAACTATGACCACCAAATTATAATTCATTCACATTAACCAGCATAGCAAATTTAAGAGATGGGGAAGAAAGTGGTAACTCACTAACGTTTACACAGTTGAACACGCTGCACAACCATCGTATGTAATTTTTGACAGCATTTTACATTTTTTCTTTATTTTTTTGTCACAGTGTATGTCACAAAAAACCTTGTTTTGAATTCAGGTCAACATGGTTCTTCATTATGTATCATGTACTAGCATTTTGTAATGTTTTCAATGACAGTAAAAGGCTGTATCATCATCAAAAGGCTCTAAAATTTTTTCCAGTGTCAAAGAAGCTAGTAAAAGTAATTCTCACATCATGGCCACTCAAAAGTCCCTTGCCCCCACAACGTTGGGCCTAGTTGTTCCAAATGTTAAACTGGTGTAGCCAACAATATATACATATATATATATATATATATATATATATACATATATATATATATATATATATATATATATATATATATATATATATATATATATACATATATATATATATATATATATGTATGTATGTGTGTGTGTGTGTGTGTGTGTGTGTGTGTGTGTGTGTGTGTGTATGTGTGTATAGTATGTGATGATGGGCAAAGCTCTGGCAATAAGCATTTATTATGGACAAGGAAAAGGAAAAAATGTTTTTGAGATATGTTGCACACTAGAACTAAACTGAAAGATATTACCTTTCAAATGAAGCATCACACTAACATTTTGACCGTACAGTTCTTCTGTTAGAAGATTTTTTTTTCCATTTAGTTATGCAAAAAAGGAGGAAATTAATGTAAATGTAATTGTTTATGCTATGGGAGGGAGTCATGCTATGCGGGGCCGAGTTGAAGTCTGAACAAATGAGTCCTGATAACAGTACTGTGCTTAGCTTAGCAAGACAAGGCAGTTTAGAAATTGGTCGATGGTTGTCAATATCAGTTTTATCGCCACCTCTGCGCAGTGGGACAACATGTGCATTAGGGATAACCCCAGGAGAAATGAATAGATTAAAAAGGTAAGTAATTTCACCAGAAAGGGCAAAAAGCTTAAAAAATATGAGTCTAGTTTATCCTCTCCAGTTGCTTTTCATATATCTACACCTTGAAGATGACAGAGGAAGTGGAATTCTGCAGTGTAAACACAGAGGTATGGTTTGAGGAGGGCTCATGAGGCAAAACCTGAGTACACCATGTCACATTTCAAGCAGCAGCAGAATATTGGTTAAAAGCATCACAATTAAATGATGGTTCATCTATTTGGCAATTATTAAATGTTATACTGCAAGGAATGAAAATAGAGGATTTGTTTTATTCATATTTACTGCTTGCCAAAATTTGAATGGGTTTGTACAAAATCTGGAGATTAATTCTACGTGATAATTTGCCTTTGCTTTTTCTCACTGAAGATATGAATTAATTTTGAGTTGTCTAAAAATTCACCAGTATGCTCCCTCACTGGTACGCCTTGCTAGAGCCCCGGCTTTGTCCCTTGCATTGAGCATCATTGATAGTTCTGAACCAGGGGTTCCAGCTGGTGAAATGTTCAAGAGCCTGTACATCATGTATTTCAGTAGTGTGCTGTATATTACTGTTAGTAATGTTGTTTTAAAAAGCCTCTTCATTAAATTTTTAAACATTTCTTTTGATAAATATTTTTTTCTCCCTCCTATTACACATAATTACATATATCAATGTTGACTTTGAGGGACCTTTCTAATTAAGGGGTCAGTCCTCTGTTTTTCCAGGATTGGGGAGGTCCAGACCCCCCTTCCCTACTGTGATTTCCGTGTATGGTGTATGTTTTAATACAGTATGTTTGAAGTGATGAGGAGACTTCCTTACTGAGATCCTCACCTGAAATGAGCAACATACACCAATAAAATCCACAAGCAAAGAGAACTGAGCAAGAAAAAGAACAAGTTTAATGCTAAATCACTTGCTAACACACTGTACAGACTAGCTTGTGTGTGCACCCTGAGGCCCACGAACAACAGGCATTAAAAAGTGACATGAGGACGGCAAGCACCCTGTGGAATTTATGGCCCGGTTACTGAAAACATCTCTATGTTTGGACGTGGCCCCTGTAGTGGACCAGGTGGGTTGGTTGCCATGGAGGATGCGGGCTCCCTCCGCGGAACTGGATAATCAGATGTCAAGGAACGTGATAAAATACTGGATAAAAGTAAGAGCTCTGAAGCAAGTGACAGTGACTGAGGGGGATAAGATCCGCATCCATGAGAAAAGATGGAGCAGTGAGTGAGGCGATGGGAACTGTCGTACCCACCATGCTCCAGATAACCATGAACAGCACCCCAAAAGCCTCAAGGACCCCAAACCATATATTTGCCAACATACTTTAGCAAAACTGCTAAGCAGCTGTGTGGGTAGGCTACTCTCTCTCTCTCTCTCTCTCTCTCTCTCTCTCTCTCTCTCTCTGAACACTCTTAAACAGTGAAATACGCCTTGACTGTTTCTTTTGTCTTTACTCTCCCCCTCACATGTTTATAGGTTAGAATGTTTAGATCCAGAGGGAGTATGTGGACCAATATACTGAACATATGAAGTATGTCCACCTGATTTGATGAGTGGGTGAGCACTGCCTTTAATGTTTCTTTTTACACAGGGAGAACTCACTGGATATAATGCCATGTTTTTTTTTGTTTGTTTTTTTTTTTTTACATCAGGCACCCACTAACTTTATTAACATTTACATTATTATCAATGAGCCCATTTACATGCACACTAAAAGACAGATCTTTATCTGATTTATGGAGTCACCAGATTGTTCAAGCGATCAAGTAAACAGCATTATGCAATATGCTTCATTGGATAAAAGTTCTTATCAGAGTTTTTATAATCTAGTTTGCACCTACCTTTTAGCCCAATATTTTATTTGGCACATGTATACCATTAATCTAATTTCTTTTGTTCTTTTACATATGTGCATGTGTCAAAATGTAAAAGAAGCCGGATGTTGTGAAAATATGAGCTACCAAGCTTTTAAAAACGCTATGGCTACTCACATTTTTAAAGGTATAGGTATATCACATAAGGACACCAGCTCCAGGACATCAAAAGGACCTAACCTCCGATTGGCAGGAGAGTTCATTGCAGGATGGCCCCGACCAATCTGATAAACTGTCATACATTTCACATCTTCAGACATGGCCTGGAGTTCACAAAGAAGTGTGTACTGCTCTCTCAGGACCTGAGACTCCAGGTTGCTCGGGTCTACATGCTTATTTGTTAATTTACACTACATTCCTTCTCATCCAACAGAAGAATTAACAATCCTTGGACAGAATGTTATGCCAATTTTCCATTTACACTTTCAACCACGCCTAGTCAAATCAAAATCAAATCAAATACATTTTATTTATATAGCCCAAAATAATAATCACATCCCCTCAGTGGGCTTTACAATATGTACAGTGAACAACAACCTCTGCTCTTAGACCCTCGATTCAAGTGAGGAAAAACTTGCCATATTGAGGAAAAAAACCCTTTTAACGGGAAAAAAACTCCTGATGAAACTCCTGATGTTGCTCTTCATTGCTGCTCTTCCTTGGGAAGAGCAACAAAGGAGGGATCCCTCTCCCAGGACAGACAGACATGCAATATATGTCACATGTACAGCACAGCACAGCACAACAAAGTCACAATTTACATTTTACAATGACAGAATGTCTGATACAAAAAAATAATATATGTAAAGTGTGTGGATCAAGGAGACAACTGAGCAGGACGAGGCATTGCCAAGCAGTGCCCGTCCTAACGACTTCCACTCCACTTGGTGACCTGGAGGAGGGCAAGCCACACACGATAATTAGCAGTAAAACAAAGAAGGTCAGAGTAAAGAGGTATCACATTGTATAGAAATACAGATATAAGGACATAGTAAAACATTAATCCAGTGCACTGTTAACCCGAATAAGTTACCAGAACTCAAAAGAATTGAGGCAATCGATTGCCTCATTTTTTTTGAGTTGATGAACTCAAAAGTCAACATTTTCCAGAACTTAAAAGGTTGGATGACTTGCTACTTGTACCTTTTGTTAACCGTTAAATTAAAGTGCTCATTTAGCTCAACTCAAAAATTTGCAGTTAATATGACTTAAAGTTTTCAAAACCACTGGAATAAGTTCACAGAACTTTAAAAAATAAGTACACAACCACACCATTTTATGTTAAGCAAACTCAATGTTTATTAGTTTGTGTTGTCATTGTTTTAAGTACACATTAGTCACATATATTGAGTTTGTTTACTTAAAAACGTGATTCAAAACTTAACATTTTTGAGGCAATTGATTGAGTTTAACAAACTTAATACCTCTCTCATATAACTCAAAATTCTCTGATTCTAGCCTTCCAAATGTGTTCCTGGTCACTTAAGGCCCTAGGAAATAGATATTTTTCACAAATTTCTGATATTGACCAAACAACTTATCAGACAGTCAGGAAAATAATTGGAGTAATCAAAAACGATAATAAATAATAATAAATAATACACAAATGAAATTAGCTTTCGTTATCAGCTATAAAAGTGCTTTTGGCGACCTGGCTAATTCCTTTCAGTGACGACAGAGATTCTCACAGGGTGGTAGTGAACTGGACTTGTATCATGGTCGCTGATGACAGTAAGGAGGCCCACGGCAACACCATCAAGCTCTAGATCATCAGACTCATCCTGAATAGATTCCTCAACTCTTAAGTCTTAACTTCTCAAAACTGGAAGAGAGAGATGCAATGATGGGAAATACATTCATCACATATCAAAATATACTGTTTGTGAGCTTGGATCCTCTGAAAGATCAGGTTGTAACCTAGGTTAGCTAATGCTAGCTCGCTAGTTCTAGCAGCTAACCATTACATTCGTTGTAATTGGTTCGCTAGTTAGCACCATGGTGGCCAGCGGAGTTTTGCCTCTGCTGTAAACTTAGTTTATTACAATCCATGGCGTTAAATAAGTAAAAGTGAATAAATATTCAACTTCAAAACTTACAGTAAGTCCTGACTGCTGCCACATAGGTCGACCTTTCTGCCTTCTGTTGCTTCCGGCCGCCAACCATCTCTGCAGTTCAAACTTTTCTTCTTCTGTGTTTTTTTCAAAGATGTAAGGAATCAGTGTAGTATGCACATTAGCACCGCCTTCTGCTTCAGAGGGTGAATCAGAGATTAACTCGAAATAAAACATTATCCCTGCAGCTGCTCAACACTTAAGTAAAAATAATAAAAAAAAACATATGGGCTAGAGTAAACTGATGCTTAAATAAAATACATTTTGTCCTCCACTAATGTCAAATACATTGTAGACCATTTGTCCGAATCAAATTGTTACTGTTTTTTTTTTTTTTTTACTAATTTTATTTATTTGGAGAAGCGCTTTGAGATTTTATTGTATTATAGCATGTGTTATATAAATTAAGTTTATTTTTAAATCATCCCTATTTAAAACCATAGAAAGAACAGGACTTTATCATTCTTAGCATGTAATAACTTAATTCTATTAAGTTGTGCTTAAGTGATGTTTTTAAGTTATGCTTACTTAAATACAAAATAGTTCAATTTAATCAAAAATTGTTAGTCAAAATTACTCAAAAAGGAACAACATGTAACACCAACTTGACATAAGTAAGTAAGTAGAACTTTTTCTAAAACTTTAAGTATACAGTACTTAATCTATTTAATTACTTTGAACATTCAGGTTTACAGTGTGGAGACCAGGGTATGATGATCCATATGTATCAATATGTGAGGCGGCAGGATCCATCAGAGAGAGATGTTTCCAGGGGCCCTTGGTCCATCAGCAAGGAACCTGAACGAAAAGAGTGGAGGAGGAGGAGGAGGAGAAGGAAGCTGATGTCTGAGGTTAGTCCAGAGGAATGGAGCATGATACTAAAAAGCCCTGTAGCCAGCTGACTTCTTCTTAAACCTGGAAACTGTCAGGAGCTCTGAATTCTGAGAGCATAATATACGAGGTGGAATAGATGGTATAATGAGATCAGACAGGTACGACGGGGCAAGGCCGTGTACAGTTTTGAATGTCATCAGCAGCATCTTAAAGTTTGATCTTACATGATCTGGGTGCCAATGCAGTGCGGCTAGGGTTGGTGTAATATGATCAAATGTTGTTGTACGTCTTCACATTCTAGCTACATGCTTGCAACAACAGCACAAGGTCAGGAATGTAGAAACTAGAGACCCCACGCCAGCAACGGCCAACGGGAGAATCACCGCAATGCCTCCTCCCTCTTCATCCTCCCTCCCCTGCAGCCTAGTCAGGTATACACATTTACTTAGGGTTAAATAATTTGATTTTAAACAAGTGTAGGTTAGGATAAGATTCACTAAGTCCAAATGCAGATTTCCTGTTTTTTTTATTTTTTTTTTCAGTTACTCTCTAGATTTGAATGATGCAGCCACAGTCTGTTTTAAGGTTCCTCCAATCACCTTCAGTTGTGTTGCTGAACACAGCTCTATTTACACCTGGTCCAACCCCCAAACTTATTTTTTTATTGGTGTAGTGTCTTGTCACCATAGTTTATTTTGTGTTGCTGTATAAAAAACGCCATATTAATTCTAGTAGTTTGATCTATAATTATAATCTTATAATTCCTTGAGCACCACTCTCTCCCACCAGTCCCTGCTCCTAACCCACATCCAGCAACTGAAAAAACACAGTTTTACATCATGTACTTGGAAACATTACTTTTGCATATTTTAAAGTTGAATGTATTAATTTGGTGCCCCTTGAGTGTAAAATGGTAGGCTATATTATAAATAACGTGAACATAAATGAGATATGGTAGACATTTTTAAATGTAGATAATAATGAAATATTACAACGAGGTTTGGCTCGGCTGCCCAGTAATAAGTTATCACAATTCACTATTCAGTACAGCTTTGGCTGTACACATTTTAACATACCTTGGCTGAGAGACTATCGTTGTCTTGTTTTAAAATTACGTGCATATGTGAGGAGAACCATATCGCCGATTGCCTGGTCTGTCTGGTTGAGGTTGCTGCTGGAAAACAAGAGTTTAGTTTTGTTTAAGCATACATGTGTTCAAAGTTATCTTGTCCAAACTGCATTTCATAAACGCTCTTACCCATAAGTGTTTACCTAAAGTAATAATTAAGATGGGTTCTATTTCAGTCTCAAAGTCAGAGAAGAGTGCTGTAGGAAGCTGTTAAACAAAACAACACACCAAGGAACACAATTACAGACAGACTGGAGATAGATAGACTGCAGGCTAACACATCAACTTAACATTACTGTTATCTGAAAATATTTTAAACTACCAGATAGCTATTCCTATAAGTCTTGTTGTATTTCTTTGTCATGACCATATTTCTACCTCATGGTTCAACTTGTAAACACTGACATGCCGCGCTGATACGAGGTGGAGGTGGCGTAACTCATAGCTCCACAGACTGCGTGTCTGTGTGTGTGTGCATGTGCACACTCATAGTGCATGTGTATTGTCACTCTGCTTTCCAGATAATAATTTCCCAGGCATATGTGGATGACAAAGCCCCTGTCGCTATCAAATGAGGAGTTTTGGCCATGCCGAGTCAAACCAAGCCGCGCCGATTTTATTTTACATTACAAGTTTTATGATGAGTTCAGCTGAGCCTTGCTCGTGATGGACCTGCTCCGGAGTCGGGCTAAGCCGGGCCCGCACTGCCCCCAAGCGGACTGTGGTGACGCCTCGTGACTGCAGCCAACCTGTAACAAGCACCTGTCTCTGCTCAAACTGGGTAACTAAAGACATCAAAGCCACACTCAACCAGAAGAAGAGGGCTTTCAGAGGTGGCAACAGGGAGGAACTGAGGGAAATTTTGAGGGACCTGAATGTGAAGATCAAAGAGGATAAGGACGGCTACAGAAGGAAGCAACACTGCCACCGCTTGTGGCACTGTGTGTCAGATGCAGTGGTCAGCAACACCAGGGCCCCACAAGCGACTATCCTCACTCCTTTCCTCTTCACCCTTTACACCGTGAAGTTTTTTGATGACTCTGCTGTAGTTGGTATCAGCAAGGGTGATGAGGCTGAATACAGAGCTGGGTTGGACAACTTTGTCACATGGTGTGAGCTGAACAACCTGCAGCTCAACACAGCAAAAACCAAAGAGCTGGCGGTGGATCTGAGGAGAACCAGGACACATGTGACCCCAGTTTCCATCCTGGGGCATAACATAGACATTGTTGAACACTACAGATTTTTGGGGGTGTTCATTGACAATAAACTGGACTGGACTAAGAACAATGAAGTCCTTTACAAGAAGGGACTGAGGAGGCTCCGCTCCTTTAACATCTGCCGGACTATGCTGAGGATGTTTTATGAGTTTGTGGTGGCCAGTGCTATTCTGTTTGTTGTGGTGTGCTGGGGCAGCAGACTGAGAGTAGCAGATGCCAACAGACTCAACAAGCTGATCAGGAAGGCCAGTGACATTGTGGGGGTGGAGATGGACACTCTGACAGCAGTGTCAGACAGGAGGGTGCTGTCGAAGGTGCGGGTGATAATGCTGTACCGTACGGCTCTCACCCTCTCCACAATGCTCTGGGCGAACAGAGGAGCACCTTCAACCAGAGACTGATTGCTCCTAAATGCACGACTGAGTGCCACAGGAAGTCATTACTGCCTGTGGCCATCAAACTTTACAAGTCCTCCCTCTGATGACCGGACTTTTTACGTAAAAAAAACGAAAACAAAAGAAAAAGCAAAACTGCAACAACAATACAATTATTTCTCTGTATAGTGCATATATTATCTCACTGTATATTCTATTGTATATATTTCCAGAGTGTCTTCTTTATTATCTAATATTTTATTTTATTATCTACTTTATTTTGTTATTTTATTTTATTATTGTCTACTTTAATATTTTATTTATATCTTTATCTTCATCTCTTGCTGCCATTCACGCTGTATTTCTATTTCTACTTTGCACGGAGTGCCTGTAACAAAAACAATTTCCCCCCGGGGATCAATAGGGTATACTGATTCTGATTCTGATTCTGATTCTAAGTATTGTTCGTCCTGTTTGTACCCTCTAACATCTGCTGTGTTTTACTGTTTCGTCCTGTTTGCTTTCAGCTGTTTTGGAGTCACAAGGTACGC
This sequence comes from Diplodus puntazzo, assembly GCA_963678695.2. NCBI lineage: Eukaryota > Metazoa > Chordata > Actinopteri > Spariformes > Sparidae > Diplodus > Diplodus puntazzo. Next base: position 9,490,659 of record OZ023158.1, on the reverse strand, counting down.
CGACAGATCTAATGGAATTAACACATTAGAGGGCAGACCATCTCATATACAGCAGGCATAAACAGAAGAAAGGTACAACACCTGAATGAAATATTTACTTTAATCAACAAAATAGCTGGCTATGCCCACAGCAGACCTAATGAATATAACGGAAGAGTGAGGTGGCAAATTTGATACGTTGTCTACAGGTAAGGCGGAGGAACTATTACAAATTTGGAGGGCATGCACACCGATTATTGCTCCTGCCAGCTAAGGCAGGCAGAAGCAGAAGCCTGTGCATATCTCAGAGATAGAGACTGCGGAGACCAATGGAAGATTAACAATGAGTTTAAAACTATGAGCAGACACACCTTGGAGGCTGCAGATAAAGGAAAAACTGAACTGTTTCTGGAAATATCATGCTGGCAACTCTGGAAATAGAGGATATTGAGGCTTAAGATAAAGCTATCTCAGTGGATGAAATAAAATGGGCAATTAGTGAAATAATAAAGCGGTGGAGGTCTTGCCCTAGATGGGTTTCGATCTAATTCTACAAAAAAAGGGAAGACCCTTTATAATATGAAAGCTATCAACCATTGAGCCTGTCTGGTGTCAACTATAAGATTTCACAATATTGTTAGTAACAAGATTAGAAAAAGTCATGCAAAAGATACATCCGTATCAATCTGGATTTATCTCCAGTGGACAGTTCAATGGCAATCTGCGACGCCTGTATAACATCATTTACTCATCATTTCACCCACATACAGGATTTGGCATTCCAAATCTCACTTTTTTTTGCTACCTCCAAATTAGGGATTTTGTATGTTTGTTGTTGTCCCTTCTCAAACTCCTTCTGGTTGGCTGTACTCATGAAGGCATATTTCTTCATCACAAAGGTATTATGTTTCACTGTTGGTGGCCTAACCCTGCCTGGACCATCTCAAATCAAAATGGGAGGATGTCACTAGTGAGAAGATTTCAGATGAAACCTGGAAATTAGCCATGACTGGGATCAACTCAACCTTTATGTATGTCAGACATAATGTGATTCCAATACTTCACAAACTACCTGTGCAGGAGTAGGCTTGCCCAACTTTTTTTCAAATCTAAACAGACTTGTCACTGTGTAACCAAAACCCAGCAACCATTTTCCACTCATTTGGGGAGGGATGAGGGAATATTGGGACAACCATTTTTTTGTTTTGTATATTTTTTGTATATTCACCATGATTCCATTTATAAAACAATAAAAGTGGAAAACATCCAATGGGGTGAATAGTTTTTATAGGCACATTTTTTTTTTTGCTTGTTTTTCATGGTTGTAGATGTGTGAAGAAACCTGTTAAAGTAATTGAATAATAATAAATATGTTTAACTTTGTAAGACCAGCTCCCACTGGCTCCCACATAACCCAAACCCTGGCCTTCACTTTTGCCCAGCAGCTGGGGAGCAAGACATGGGAAGTTCTTTGGGTTCAGCTACAGAGTTTATTCATAGACAAACTGTAAACTGTACTGTACATTTACTACCACTAGACGACCTCACTGCTAAACTTTCCTCTGCTCCTATTGCCAACGCTTGTCTGCTCTGAGCACAGCCACCACCACTTAGCTACACACTCACTATGAGCTGCAACTCTTGAAACACAATCATATGCATCAGTGATTATGGGAAAATAGATCAGGAATATCACCATATGAAAGTTGAATGTAGCATCACAGCAGTTCATGAAATCGTGACAAAATATTATTTACAGGATTTGTGGGGATGGACCTGGAATTTAAATTGTTTTTGTGACTCTCCGCATAATTATCCTTCTTTCCTGCATCACGTTTCTCAGACTGAATGGAACACTACATCTATGAGCCATGCTGGGGCTGCAGGGAGATGGTTTGGTTGGTTTGTGGGTGTACACAGTCCAGCTTTCTCACAACAGATTAACAGTTTAGCAAACAAAAAGCAATTTAGTTAATGTTACGTTTGTGAAATGAGGAAATAACCATACATTACTATATAAATTGTATCAGCAGAAGAAGATACTAAAGTATAAAATGTGCAAGGTCAAATGTGCTCACTAAAATCCTTTGTCAAACAATGACTGATCAATAAATTCAAAGAAATAAGAAAAATAAAATAGATGAGACAGTCAATGCAGGATATATAAAGGAATTCAAAGTGATTCAGGCTCACATTACTAGTGATTGAATGGCTATGCAATCGGGGGAAAGTCTATGGCCTACAAACCTTTTAATGCTCTCTTTATAAACTGATCACCAGCACACATATCTCATTCCTTTCCTGACCCAAATAGGTCCAACAATCTATTTTGGTTTGTATTGCATGTGTTCCCCCCTTTGTTCTTCTCTCTATCTATTTCTTTATTAATCTGTCATCCATGCATGATCCTTTTAGGAAGAGCCTCCTCTGATTCGATTAGATGGGCTTTCATTATGGTAATGGTGGATTAGGCAACGAGGGAGATCAGAGGGGATGTTTGTGCCTGGTTCTGCTGCCTACGTTACAATACAACACAAAGGAAACATACATCCACTGTATGGTGGTGGTGGTTGATGCCACTTGACACGCATCACCCACACAAACACCGTTGCAAAGTACACCCCCCCTTGGCAAAGGCTCTATCCAATGGTAGTGTCGTCCCCCGAGCAGGACAATGTGCCCTTCTACACCCAAAAAAAATTAAAAAAAATAGGGATGTCCAGAGGATGTGATCAAGCATTTGTGGGACATGTCGGACCACATCCAATCCATGGAAGGCTCACTGATCACCAGATCAGACTTAAAAGAATGGTTGTACTTGATCTGCAACTGTGTTTTGGTGGGTGATGCATGTCAAAGTGGCATCCACATGAATTCTAGACCCAAGATTTCCCAGAAGAACATTACATTGTAATGAGCTGATCAATTACAAGGTTATTCACTTCACATGCAAATGGTGTGTGTTTGTGTGTGTGTGTGTGTGTGTGTGTGTGTGTCTTTGTATATATGTCTTTACACACATATATATATCTTCCCCCAAAACAAACGCAGACAATCCCCACTGCACCTGTCAAACTCAGGACTATGTCACTGACTACTTAAATTGCTGCCACCTATCACACTATCACTGTATACCATTATTCGCTACTTGCCATTTTCAACAGCTGTAGTTACCTCCTTTTTATTATATTTTATTTGATCTGTCCAATTTCAGTGTTTTTGTAGCACTTACTTTTTTTACTACTTGCTACTCCGTCTTTACAATACGCTGCTGCAATACTTGAATTTCCCCTCTTGGAATCAATTAAGGGATGTATTATCTTATTTTATAAATCTACACACATATATACACAAACACACACACGCACACACACACACACACACACACACATGTATATATATATATAAATATAAATAACACACACACACACATATATAACACACACACACATACACACACACACACAGGTATACATGCTTGTTAAAATGCAATACTGCAGGTTTTTTGTACAAAAGGAACAAGCTGTGTCACTGCCAATATTAACAACAATTTGAATTTTTGTGCTTGAATTAACGGAAAATAACATAACATTGAGCAATTGTGCTGATATGTTTCCATTTGTTTGAGGAATATGAAAAACGACACATTGTTGTTGAAAAGGCAAAATCCAAAATATAATCACATATATCCACCAGCGACAGTTGTAAAGGCAATCTAATCTAGATGAGCTACTTGACTTAATGCGGTTTTGTTTTGATTTTGGATGAAGCCACAAGGATATACCTCAGATTTACCCAGTTTTCTTGTATCCACTCAAACATGTTGCCAGTAGCTGAAGGGAAGGTCTGGAACACCATAATGTCTATCTTGCGTGATGATTCAGTGCCATATAAATATATGTTTTTTCTTCTGTGCCCTCAGTTCAGATTTGAGTGGTTACGATTCTCGGTGCTTCGTCTTGCAGTGGCACTTCACATTGTTCTGAAAGATCGCCATGGTCCCAGATATGAGACACACTGGTTTTGAACTTTCCATGGGAAGAATAAACACAAAATGTTGTAATGTAATGAGTCCAGTCCTGATTAAAAGCCCTGTGTTTGCTGGCTACTTTTCTCTGTTAGAGAAAACCATGTGAAATCACTTTTCTCTGACTCACTCATTTCTCTGACTGTTAGCTCTCTTGGTCTTCTGGGTGAAGTCCAGTTTGTTTGACCCATCAAACACCCCCACCCTCCAGCCTCCACCCTACTCTTGCTTTCCTGCTCTTTGTACTACATCAGCGACAATTTCTCCTTTGGTCAACACCTGTATTATTGATGTAAATAAACAATAATACACAAGTGGAAATGACTTTCAAGGGATGCTAGCTGATGTGCAGTATAATCGGCAACACCTTGGCATGTTGTCTTTCTTATACCTGTCAGTTTCTATTTGTGAAATCATACTCTGTTCTCCTCTGATCTGTCCTGTGAGGAACATTCTTTTGGTAGGCTGGTGATGATTACGTGAAGAACATAAAATCCTGTTCAAAACAGTTTAAAACTGTTATTGTTTTTATGAAATTATGTAAAAAAACAAACAAAAAAACAAAAAAACATAAGTTAGCACTTGCTTGATACTTATGATGATACATGATACTTTTTTATACAGCAATGACTTAAAAGACTTAAAACAACCAGACTCATTTTCAAATTGAAAATAAGTCAGAGCATTTGCTCTGAAATAAATCTATGTATAATAAAGCAAAGCATATGTTTGTGTTATTTTTTTTGTTTGTTTTTGTATTTTTTTGTGGCAGGAGAAATCTGACCTCTTAGTGAGGTTCATTAATATTCCTAATGGGTCCATTGTCTCGATTGCCTGACATGGTGGATGGGTTCAGGCCCCTGCAGCTCAGGGAGAGCACGGTCTTAACCATGCAAGTCACAATGCCAGTAAGTATACACTCCACATGTTCGCACACACACAATCAGAGTTGTGATCCAATTCCACTGCTGCAATTATCAAAGTGCCCCTCAACATCCAAATTGAGGAATACATCTTAATTCAGTCAAATGGCATTTCAGTGACAGAGGCTCGAGCTGTGCCAGATTATGGATTAAAGTAATCCCACAGGGCCTGGGAGAGATGGTGTGTTTGGGTACAAGAGGAGGAGTTTCCAATCATTCATTCAAGCAAACATGGCTGGGGGCTGGGACCAGTAAACAAAACAATCACAAAAACAGGCTTAGGGTTGTTGCTGATGCTGCTTCGTTCCTGTCACACAAAAAAAGACTGGCAACCTGCTACTGAAAATGATAGACTAATCCATTCATACAATATCCCAACAAATTCTACCATACACTGTCCTTGCTCACTGTGGACTGCAATGGCATTTCTGCTAAATGAATGAACTGAATGCATAAGGGGCAATATACTTAAAATATACTATAGATATTGTGGTTTAAAATCTTAATCCTCAAATATAAGGCATAGTAAAATACAGTATGTGTAGATGTGTGACGGGGTCAGTTTTTAGGGTTGCATGTTTTGTCACTGTTTTCATTTCATTGTGATTTAAAGTTATATCGCATGTTGTGTTTTGTGTTTTTACTTGCATGCAGTTCTTTTTATGAACTGACCCTGAACTATGCACGGACCCACCCAGCAGACTAATCAATGTAACGAGCCACAGGTGGTGGCCAGTGCAGGCGTGACCCTTTTTATTTCAGAGCGGCAGTGAAGCAGGGATAGAGACGGAGAGAGATAGATAGAGACGGATAGAGACCGAGAGAGACGGAGAGAGATGGAGGGCATTAGAGAGGAGAGGATGCCAAGACAGTGAGCGCCAGGAACGCCGGGGACAGCGGGCGCCAGGACACCAAGGACGCTGGAGCTCCAGAAAGGCGGGCGCCGGGAATGGTGAGCGTCGGAAACACCGGGGCGAACGCAGTGATACCGAGGATGCCAGAACGCCAGGATGTGGGCGCCGGGAACGGTGAGCGCCAAGAACGCCTGAGACGGGCGCCGTGATACCGAGGACACCAACGTCAGGACGGTAGGCGCCTGGAACGCTGAATGCTGAAGGCGGTAGACTGCAGGCCTCGTCCACCATTGGCGGAAGTTGGGGCCTGCCACTTCGGCCTCGTCTGAGAGCCAGACGATCCAGAGACACTGAGATCCTCGGGAGAGACTTGGGTTGGGTTTATCTTTTAATTGTTTTATTATAATAAATCGTGTGTACATTGTCCGTTGGACTCGTGGTTTTTAACTTTGCTCACCCTGATTTTTAACTAAGAACCTGTGTGTTTGTTTTTTAATAGTACTAGGCTCACAAACCTAGGTGGCATTGTAATCATTTTAACCTTTTAGTTGCCTTTTAAACCCCTCGTTACAGAGGGACTCCAATGGATGTAAAAATGAATGCATGTTCTACAAATGTCTCACAGGAGAATTTTACGATTATTCATTTTTCCATTGCATTTTAAAAAGCATTTTAAACATATCAAATTATTAATTTCTCAAAAGGTAGGCATTTTTATTTTTATTATCAACACATTCCATGTGCAGACTCAAACCAACAGTATGTCCTGTCCAACAAGAACTGTGTGTATCACACAATGTCTTCTTCCTCAATGCCACACAGCGTCTTTATTGACCACAAACAACATGTTCTCAATCCCAGCTTGTCAAATACAGAAGCTTGGTCAGTGGCCTTAAACTTCAAACTGTGACGCTCCACGTACCACTCTAGAGTCAGTTTCACACATGAAGGGCTCAGCAGTAAGGTTAGCAATAATACATAATTTACAACATCCTGGTTGACTTTAAAATACGTAAAGGCTCTGAGGTCAAGTTATAAATATGACTATGAGCTACAGTGGTTGAGGGGATGCTCTCTCTCGTTCAAGAAAAAAAAAGCTTCACACTGCTCATGTGCAATGCATTATAAAAGATTGTTATTGTCTCTTTCATTGGCAAACTAAATGTATGCTAGTTGGTAAAACTAGCAGTTGACAGTTAAGTTTCTCTATATAAATGACTTATCTAATCCAAAGACGAGTTTTGACTAATGATCCGGTACCATTTTTTCCTTCCTGATTCCGATGCTGGTACCTGGGCCTTGGGTATCAGCAGATACTGAGTACCGATCCAATACCAGTGTAGATATAAATAAAAAAAAAAAAAGAAAAAAAAGAAAAACTGTTTTACAAAAACTCTTTTAACAGCTGTATATACAACTAATGGATGTGATGATTGCTATCATTGTTGTATGGCCTGGCTCTGGTTAAACCTTGCAGAGAATGATGCCATACAACATTCGTTTATTATCCATTTTCACAGTCACTTATAACTAAAAAGGAACAAATAAAGAAATATAGGAATAAATAACAATTCCATTAAAAACTGTTAAAGTCCAGCCACTTTTTAAATAGAACAGTTTAAAACAGTAGTGCAGCAGCAACTTAATCAAATCTAGGAATAAATAATTCCCTTAAAGCTTACTCATGGAACTTGTTTGCTTGCAGCACTGCACTTTGAATAGCAATTGTTGACGGCGATACTGTGTCCACTCAGTGTGCAGACTCAGCAAAGACATGGGGCACACGCCGGAGGTCCAACTGTCAGTAGTGAAGCTGACTGCCTGCACGTCTCTCAGCCTACATGAAATGTTCCCTCACTGTCTCATAAAGTTTGGCCTGAGCAGTTTCATTGTGCTCTTTCACGTGATGGATATTCAAATGCTATATAAGGTTTATGGTGTTGAAACTGTCAACATTCGTGCCACCCTACTAATTTACAGCCTTGCATACTGAACATGTTGCAGTTTACTGGTGGGGTTATCCAGAGACAAGTAACGGTAAATATCTGACATGACGCTAGCTCAGGTCAAATCTGTTTATAAATAACATGGTATCGGGTGAGTGCATAAACTCACATAGTCACTGATAACTACATTTTTGACAGTATCGGCCGGATTTTCCGCCAAAGGCATCAGCTTTGGTACAACTCTAATTTTGACGCCATTACTGATCTTAATAAGCTAACCAGGTATCGGGCAAGTTATACATCCATCCTGATCAACCAAAACATTGTACTAACCAGAACTGAAAGATATACAAATTGATCATCTTGCTATGTGGAAGGTCGTGTTCGATGAGAACAAGCCTTGATCTTGGCATTCAAGGCTTGACTCAAACCGCTCACCCAAACACTGTAGCAGACCAAATACATCCCCTCATGGCAACAGCACTCCCTGCTAGAAGTCACTACAGAAAAAAAAACGAAAAAAAAAAACTCAGGAATTACGTAATGTGACAAGGCTCAAGGTGTCCATCTAGGCTTCTAACTCCTCAGATACCAATCTGAGTGAGCATCTTTGGGATGTTTTGGAGCAAATCTGATCTATGGAGGCCCCACACTGGAACAGACTTGGCTTAGTCCCATTAAGGCATGAACAGACGACCTCTGGAATAGTCCTGGGTGGTCAGCTAGGGTGAGTTAGGGTTGCAACTTGGGGCCTCTATGGATAAGACTTGTTTTGCCGCATCCGCCACATCCTCATACCTACCTATCCCAAAGTGACACATATCATTGAGTAGTTGCTGCAGCGAAATAGTGGCACACGTTACTGACCTTTACTGTAAGGTGGCAGTTTTGTTCAGTTTAAGCAAGGAAACTACATGGTTAGGTCCAGGAAAACAAAGTTGTTTGTATTAAAATCATAAAGTTTCTTCTGTAGCTACAATTACAAACATACCGACATAACCCAAGTAACTTGGGTTACAAAAATATGCGATGTAACTTCACTTATGTTATTAGGTTAAAAGAAGTCACTGTTGACTTCTTGTTTTATACTGGATATGAACAGCTGTCTCCTGAATGAAAGTGCTTAGTTAACTGACTGAAAACAACAGCAAAGCCTGATACATAATATTGTGTTATTATCACTATACACAAGGTGTGATATTGTATTGGATATTTTGCAACACAATCCTGTTGATTCATGTGGACATGCATTGTCTTTTAATTGGAAATGTGATAGACAATTCCCCCATTCACCTGTGTGTGTCAGGCTGTGTATCTGTGAATTGTATCATTGTCGCTCAGTCTGGTTGTCTTTGCAGCTTTTGCTCTCTCTCTGTGGACAGACTTCAGACTGTCACATGTCACCTTGCATCACTGTCTCCTCTTCTGTGTCCCACTTACAATAACATCCCTCCATCTCCTCTCTCCATTCATATCTGTCTGTTCAGGTTTCTATCTTTTCTTTCACTGTCTACCTGGCACTCACTCTGCCTGTCATTACCTAAATGAGATTTGAAGTCGATTGCTATTTTAATGGCATGAACAGAGGGGGCTTTTAAAATGTATTGACTTTGAGAGTGGAACTTTGGTTTTGTTAATGGCCACAAGGTACTTATAGTGATTTTGGGTAGCCAATGTGCCTCAGTTTTAAGTCTTCACATCTTTGGCTTCTGACATCTTCAAGATGGTGGAACACCTGAGATTCTCCTGGCAGTGAGCTGGTAGTTTTTAATCCTATCACAGGTTCAATTTAGGTAAACACCAAATTAAATTTGATATGTCCTGGTCAAGATGCAGAGGAGGGTAGAGTGGCACTTAGTAGAGTGCATACCTCTACCAAGGCCCACCTGTTTTCTTCAATTCAATCATGCCCAATCCATTATCAAACTTAATAGCCACTCTAGATTTTATACCACTTTTAACTGCTTAGCCATAATGTAAACTCACCAGATGTGAGCCAGCCACTATGACTGACAAACAAAACAATGCAGAAGGAATCAGAATATCCAGAATATTATGCAGAGAAAGAACAATAGTTTTGGATCTGCATCGAATTGTAGTCACTCAAAGATAGCAGCCACCAAAATACGCCATGCATTATTCCCTCAGAAATAAAAAAAAACACCATATCTTGCAATGTTAAAGAAAGCGAAAAATTCTGAATCATCAATTTCTGAGTTATTAATCATGTTCCTGTCTTCTTCATACGCAAGTCTGCAGTTCAGGGGACAGGCCCGAAAAACTGACCAATCACAGCAGTGCACCTGCATTCTGGGTTAGGGTTAGAGTTAGCATTCTGTAAATTCCAAGTGTTATCATGATTACCTAAGCATTACTTTTTCAAGGTTGAAGGTGATTTATTTGTCATTATACAACTTAGATTTGCATAACAACTTGAAGCTCGATGCAGGATGTTATGGTGAAGACAGGTCTCTGTAAAGATGTGGGCACACAGTCTCTGATTTCCCGTTGCTTGGCCATCCCGAGTCCCACTTGTCCATTTAAGCCAGGAGCAGCCATAAATCCAAGCTGGATATTCTCTTACTTTTTTTTTCACCTTGGACCAGTCTAGATGTTTAGTTTGAATGGCTTAATGATACCTTGGTCAGTGATCTCAGAGTCCACTGCTTTTAATTAGGGGTGGTGAAAAAAATCATTATTTATTGATTAAATCGCGATTATAATATTGACGATTATGAGTCGATTATTACATTTCCAAAAATCGCTTAAAAAAATAAAAAAATAAAAAAATATATTATTATTTATTTATTTTTTTTTTTTTAAATTGTAATACAAATTGGAGTCCTCCTCTTACTGGCTTCCACTACATGGTCCACAGTCTGGAGCCAAGATATGTTATTCCATCCGAGATCTATTTCACGCTTAAATTGATTCCAAATCTTTACAAGGAGACAAAGCTTTCCGTCCCTCAACTCTGCTCACAGGGTAGCAATAACGTGCGATGCCTGGACATCCACAGCTACAGTCTCATACATGACCGTTACAGCTCATTATGTCAGCAGTTAATGGAAGCTAATGTCCTACGTACTTCAGACGAAAGCTATGGATGATAGCCACACAAGCACAAATATGTGTGAATTTCTTAAAGCAATGGCAGACGAGTGGGGAATAGAGAAACACGACCTGGTTCTCATCACCAACAATGCTTCTAACATGAGTCTGGCTGCTGAGCTTGGCAACTTTCTTTTAACAGTGAAAGATTACATTTAAACAAAGTAAAAAATAATAATTTGGATATAACAGTTACACTATACGATATTGAAGGTGTAGTGAGGTGTTACTCAAAAGAGAAGTAAGATAATTCAGCAGCTGACTGATGAAAATCGAATTGATAATCGTTAATAATCGAAAATCGATTTGTAATCGAATCGAGACTTCAAAAATCGGAATCGAATTGAATCGGGAAATTGGGCTGATTAATCACCCCTACTCTTAATCCAAAACCTGTGCTGTCTTCTCCAATGCTGATTCATTTATGTCATAGGTAACACTATTCAAGTTGAAAAATGTAGTGACATTTAAAGGAGCAACTGGCTGCAAATCCTTATGGCATCATCATGTTTGTAGTTACCTACTCGTGGTTATTAATTTAGATCTTGTTTTTAAATTAAGTCACGCATGAGATGATATTAATCATAGAACATTACAGATAGTTCATGAAATACTAAACAAATGTAATGAATCAATTCTTCTGCATTAATAAATTCATGTACCCTTACCACTGAGTGTTACCAAGTTAAGTGGTTTGATAATTGAAAACAATAAAGCAGACACTGCTGTGTGAATTCAGCACAGTCTCATCTGAACTAATGTGGCTTTATATGCCTTGTGTTTGATACATTCATTTAATCTGAATCTACTTTATCTATGTTCTTTAAATAATTTACATTGTGCATATAGTATTATGTGCATTTATGGCTCTTACTTATTTAAACCGAAGCGAACAACATTAGGTCTATTACAGGAAAACAAGTTGTAGTACATGTAGAAGTGAGTAAATAAGTGAATGTCAATGTGATATCTTAGTATACAGTATTTACCTAATGAAAACCATTTCTGAGCTGATAACACTGTTTAAGAATCCCCACAAAAGTCTTTCAATATACAGTAAATGATAGATTGCAGAAAGTTACGTCATTTTTTTCTTTTTCTGCAGAAGACCCCCATGGCCTCTGGTCCAAAAAATGAAAAATAAAAATAAAAACAAAAAAGATCTGGCCTGCATGACTCCCCTGCTCTGACATGACTTGGAGGCAGGCTGCCAGATGTGAGATGTGGCCGCCTGCCAGCTTGTCAAACTGTCTGATAGAAGTTGGAATTCAGCCAGTCAGAGGTGGAGGTTTTGGAGCACCAAAATGATGGAGAGACACAAAAGATGAAGAGGACGGCCTCTGTGGACTGTTGGCATTTAATATAAACAACAATTTTGAAAAAAAAAAGAAAAAAGTTTTGTTGCCAAAAACATAGCTGCAGATTTTTGCCACAAACGCAACTGTCCCAAAGTCTGCTTCAAAATATTCAGTGGTGTCGCACCTTAAAAAATGCTGAAGCGTACAATCAAACTGCAGTCAGCTCATCGACGGCAACTCCTCCACTGTCCCCTCCACCTCCTGACATGATACTCAGCTAATAAACATGTAATGTGAACATGATGACACATTTTGAGGAAATGTACAGTACGGAGCATGTGGCGCGTACAAATTTGAATGCAGCTGTGGTTTGCAGAAGCATTATCTGCTATCACTTTATTCTGGCAAATGGGCTGGAACACCTTTGGCATGTGGAGGAAATACTTTACAAATGCGTTCATCAGGCATCCTGTAATTTGTTGATTTTGACCTGAAAGTTGTTCTAACCCACCATCTTGTGGACCATCCCAAAGCTCCCATTTGTGCCCAAAGGGGCGAGGATCCACAAGATCATCCTTCACTGAAGTCTCTTCACCAGCTGACAAGCTGACTAATTGGATATGAATCGTTGATTGAACGCTGATCACACTGATCTGACACTTCACAACATGACTGGAGTCTCATAACAAAGTAGAGACAGATTCAACTCAAGTATATCACTCCCAAGTTTTATATTTTATTTTGTGATTCACCATAGCTAAATAATTCTCTTAACTGTAGGTTTGAACAACAACAAGGACCACACACAACTATCTTAATTTCTTAAAAGCATTTAATGTTTCATGATCTATTACTCCCCCAATGTTTTATTATTGATACAACTGAAGTCAGGGAGAGGAGAGTTCGTCAGTGTTCGCTCTAATTTGTAACATAATTTACATTTTTCCTGAAACACCGAACCAAAGAAATTATTTCCAGTGTTCAAAAGACACCATCATCATATTCTGTGTTGTTAATGGTGATTTCCCAATGACAATATCAATGATGTAAAAAATATTTTAATGATGAATAAATAATATCGAGTCATTTTGCCTGTAGAGCTGGTTCCTGTGCCTCTGAGCAGGACACAGTACACAATATGAATATAGACTGGGTGTGCCTCTGTTAGTTTAAGTTCAGGGCACATGTGCGGACACAAACTCATCATCGAAAGCTCCTAAAGCCGATTGACAGCTGATCATGCTGTCATCAGCTGCTCACATCATCAGAAATAGATCAGATGAGTGGAAAACAAAGAGAGAAGCCCCTCCGGGCACTTTGTCCTTGCGTCATGACCTCGTCCTGTTTTGGGTGAAAAGCAGCCCCTCTAATGTGACTGGTGGTGAATGCAAATCGCTTTCCCAATTTAATAGTGTAAAATGAGAATACTGTAATTTTTAGCTAGTAGGAGCTCAAATCTGACAGGCAAACAATCATGTTGTTGCTGATCTATGATTGGCTTCATTAGATAGAAATAGTGGATGATGAGTGTCCTCTTAGTCCTTGTCTCCATCAAAGTGGACGAAGCTGACACCACAGCTACCTTGTTAAATGTCCAGGTCATTATTCTGTCATCAAGACATTTTATTGTGCTGTTTTGTAATCTGTCCAATGTGATGTCGCTGTAAACTAATTACATCGCTGTGAAGGTGTCAGTGCAGCTATCTCAACTTTGATAGCTGCTTACTGTTTACTCCGAGCTGAGAGGAGGTCTAAACAGGTCGGTTCAGCTCCACTTCCATCGCTATGTCATGCTGTTTACAAGGGTCATTATTAGAAGGGAGGTCAGCTCAGTTTGTTTTGTATTAATAACATTAAAACACCCTCTGCTGCTGGCGGTCTGTCGAGTGGACAGACAACGACAATGGCGTGGTGGACCTGCAGGTCTACTGCACGGCCCTTTGTCCAGCCAGACCTTGACCCGGGATAAAACAGATAGGCCGTTTCTTAGCCTGGTGATTTTTGTGGTTATAAATAATCTTTTGGCACTAATGTTGTTTCTCCCCTTCCAGTTTAACAATCCAGACCTAGATCAAAAATAAACTCCAGGAGACTGAAGGCAGAGTCAACGGGCGGGCGAGAGAGAGAGAGAGAGAGAGAGAGAGAGGAGCGGCTGTGTCGGTTCTGTCCACACAGACAGGTGGAGACAGAGCAGCACTTCCTGCTGCACTGTGACACTTACACAGACATCAGAACCCAGATATACACTAAAATCACAGGTACAACCCCAGACTTCCCCAAACTATCAGACCAAGTAAAACTACAACATTTACTGGGAGAAAAAACTGGCACTGCTGTAGATGCAGCGAGATATGTGAAGGCCTGCCACAGGAGAAGAGACGAGCTGCACAACAACACCTGACATGATTTCCTACACATGAACCAACTGATCCTGACTGAGTTCTTACCTGCACACTGATATACTGTTTATTATTGTTGTTATTATTATTGCTATTATTGTTATTGTCATCATTATTACTGTTATCATTATTATTGTTATCATTATTGTTCTGTAATCCTGTACGCTTTGGCAATATTGTGAACCACAGTCATGCCAATAAAGCTTGTTGAAATTGAAAAAAAAAAAAAATTGAGAGAGAGATGCAAACAGCTGAACAGGAACAGCTGGTTCCTCGCACCTCCCCCTGCTGATTTTGAGTGATTATCCTGAATGCTCTGATTAATAACTCTAAATAAATAATGCTTTTTTTGTGGTGACAGTTTCAGGTTTGTGTTGGTATTAACAGCTAGCATCTGGGAGATATCTGTATACTGGGGTTACTGTGGTGGTACATTCTGGTCACAAGCTCACTTCTCTAACCTTTAGGCAACTGTTGACTTGATATTAGCCATGTTCAAGAGTGAAAAGACAAAACTGAATCCCCTTCCTTCATCGTCCACCATCGCTACATTGCTTCTTCCATTTGGGTATTCCCCGCTCTTTCTTTCCTCTCTCTGTTCATTGACACCTCTTCCTTTCTCGGGTCCGTCCTGTCTTGGCAGCTTGGCCTGGATGCTGAAAGAGCCTCAGGGTTGCTAGTTCAGTCCTCCACATGGACATGAGGGAGATATTCTGCAAGATCCAATGTTTTGACGGCAATGAATAAATGCATAGAGAGTGGATTTACTGGGGCTATGTGTGTGTGTAAGTGCGTGCAAGTGTATCTTATAAAAAGAATATATAAAATTCAAATTGGTCCGCACAATTTCTTTTTTTTTTCTTTCCCTACAACAAGACGCTAATCAGTGCTTGCATTTGTTTGGCTACCCTTACACTCATTTCTGAATTAGACAAGATCATTAAGCACTGACAGAGCCGCCACCTGACATTATAAATTACTAACTTCCTCTGTAACAGTAAGCAGTTCAGTATCTGACCTCAAAGAGGGTGTTTCAAATAAGCATACATGCACGCTGCCTCTTCATGACCTTGTTTCCCTTCACACAACAGCAGAGCTCTCTGGCAGCAAGCGTTGAATGCAAATGGAGCCCAGTGGCAACAATCTGAAAGGGCAAATGAGTGGCAAGCAAGAGAAAACATTAGCAGCAGTTGAAAGGCATTTAGAAGCTTTGAAGGCTTGGCTGAATTAAATGGGGATAATGAATTTCAAATGGGTGTTTATTTGTCGCTGCGGTGGATGCAGTGAGTTGAGGTGCCACAAGGGGGTTGTGGAAGCCATGCTGGAGAAACCAGCTGATATGAGTGCTTTCTGTCCATCTCTGTGTGTGTGTGTGTGTGTGTGTGTGTAGGGAAGGGCTGTTGGTCAAGCAGATCCAAGATCGGAAGGATGGAAGAGTAGTCTGTTGGATCAGGGAGGAGACGCTCGACACAGAGCAGCCTGCAAATGAGAAGCCCTCAGAGACTGGAGCGATGCATACTGTTCTTCGCTGTGGGGGAGTTTGGAGTGAGAAGTTGGAGCAGCGGTGGCGGCATGTGAGCCATCAGAGACTTCCACAGGAGCTGCAACACTTCAGCAGAGAAGACATGTTATAAGAACACAGCACCAGGCCTGAAAGAATAGTTCTATTTCAGTTTAGGAGGACTTAAACAGTTTTGAAACACAGGACGCCAAAAACTAGCCTAGCCTGCTAATGTTAGCAACATTTCCCACCAGATATTACTAATTAATTCAGAACCCAAAAGCATCAGTCGAAGTGTGGTGCATGTTTACACTTCACATGAGCTAGAAATCTCTGTAAAGCTGCATATTAGTGACTTACTTTTTCTTTTTTGCCCAGAGGGATTGTGTCGCTTTACAACGCCTCTGTGCCATCGCATCCCTGTTAGCTGCTCTGTAAAAAAGCCTTTAAATCGCGTTCACATATAGTTGCAAATCATACATTCAGTTCCCCATTCATCAGCAGCATTAACTCAGTTACCTATAACATATCCAAGTACTTATCCAGTATCCTAGCTCATTTGGTCGGTAACTGTCAACACCACATTAAAAATAAATAAGTAAATAAATAAATAAATAACAGGATTTCGCCAAACAAACTGAGAGAAATAACTCTGGACCCAGACGAAACAGTGGTTTCTTATGATGTCACATCACTATTTACATGCATTCCCACTCAAGAAGCTGTTAAAATGGTGAAGTAACGCCTGCTACAGGACAGCATTCTGTCCAGCAAAACCAACTTCACTCCAGACAACATCTGTGCCTTATTTGATCTCGGTCTGATGACCACCTACTTCAAGTACAGTGAAGGTTTCTACAGGCTCAAGTACGGCTGTGCAATGGGCTCACCGGTGTCCCCAATAGTGGCCAACCACTATATGGAAGAAGATACGAGCAGAGCCTTGATAACCTTCACAGGAACTGCTCCTAGCAACTGGTTCAGGTATGTGGACGACACCTGGGTCAAAATCAGAACAAGGGGAGCGGAAGCCTTCACAGAAGATATAAATGCTGTGGACAGTAACATCAAGTTCACACGGAAAGATTTCAGAGGAGACAGTCTGCCCTTCTTGCACTGTGGTTAAATACACAGTGAAGAAGACAGAAGCCTCAACAATGAGGTGTAGAGAAAACCTACACACAAGGATCAGTACTTGGTGTTCAACTCTCATCACCCACTGGAACACAAGCTGGGCGTCATCAGAACCCTAAACCATTAGGCTGAGAACGCGCCTACAAAGAAAGAGGGGAAGGAGAAGGAACAGAAACACATCAGGGGAGCACTTAAAACCTATAAACCTCCAAATTATCCAGAACAGACACAGAGGAGGAGACATATTCCTTCCTATGTTGCAGGAACATCTGAGAAACTCTGTTTAATATTAATATATTAAACATAAGATCCACATGTGTGCCTACATTAATTAAATTAAAAATAAACATAGACAAAACCAATATTACTGGTCCAGCTCATATAGCTTTGAGCACAAGTCAAAGTTGTCTATAGCACATTAATATTCCTGTTGATTACAAAGCTACGTTTATTAAAGCCTCAATGTGTGCCTCTTATAGAGCTGGTGGTAACGCCGCGTTGGAAGTATTTATTTAGATTTATTTGTCTGATGCAGTGAGACAACACATGGATAACTAAGATATTCAGGGCTGGGAGTGTGCCTAAGACAGTCTGAGGAGAAGTCTGCTCATGACCTGGAATTATTTTCACAGTGCTCCACAAGTTCTTTGTATGATCCTAATTGTTCTTTTTGAGTTAAAACCTATAGTTTTATAGACCTAGTAACTAAATACATCTTCACCTCATCACTTGAATTCGTAGAAATACTCAACAATGCTGTCGACGAGTCCGCATTTAGAAATGTATTTTTTTTGTCCTTGAGGGCCACTGTAGCATCGTTGTAAAGGGAGGGGTGAGCGAAGGAGTGCCCAAGTCACTAAGCTATGATGGTAAAAAAAAAACTTGATTCATCACTTTAAATTATGGTCCCAAAGCAGCTCAATCATGAACAAGGAACAACACCAACATGGTGATGTCAGATTGATTTGCCTTATACTGGGTTATCTCATGGCATTGTAATATCAGTTTAGTTATTTATTTATATTTTTTAAACGAATGGAACATTTATGAACAAAGAATTTCCACTCTCCCAAAATTATAAGCAGGATAATGCTGGCATTAATACATTTGGCTGACATGTTGGCACATCGAGCATAAGAAGGCATGCTGCCAGTTCAAAAATCCCTTTCATATATAAATGGATAGACTAAATGTCCCCTGTGCACCCTTATAGCATAAATGAATTTTTTTTTTTAATACTTTCTTATTGATTTTTCTTTTTCTTAAGATCATAGTTTTGTTCTTCTTTTTGTTCACCACATCAGTACTGATCAGAAACATTTAGTCCTGAGTACTCCCAACATGCTCCTGGTTTCTTTTGAGCCCCTGCTGAAAAGCAGAAACGTTCTAACATGAAATGTTGCTTTACACTGCAGAGGTGATAAGTGGCCCAGCTCTGCGTGCCACAGCCATGACACTGAAGTTGTTGGATAGAACCTTGAGTGAAAAAGGCCTCCTCAATCACAGTCGCAATATGTTCTGCTACACTGAGGGCAAAGAGGAGAGAGGAAAAGCATCCAGGATATGTAAGGCAGGATATTAATGAATATCACAAACTGGGTGAAAATAATGTGATACATTTTACTCTGGAAACTTTTTGATATGTTTTCCCCTGTACTTCTTGCTTCTCAGTTTAATATGTTGAGCATACAATGAATAGCCCAAGGTCCAGCCTTTCCCACTCAGGAAATGTTTGGGCAGTGTGATTTGGAACTGTAAAGTACTTTATATAAGATTCTCTATCTGAAGCTCTTCTAACCTTATTTGATAACTAAAAAAATATTTTTGAAAATTAAGATTGATTATGTGACATGTCTAAGGATGTTTGCAAACTATATAACCATATGATATCAAAGCTATGCAAACTCCTTATAATATGCGACATTTTAATATATCTTTAAAATCAAAATCTTGAAATCAAATGATATCATTATTTAATATTGAAACTATTCATTAAATCTCTTTTGTTTTTGATAACCACACATCTTCTTTTTTTTTTTTTTTTGGCCTTATACTATATCAACCAAAACAAATACAAACAACAATTTTGTTGAAAATGTTATAGTAGCGGTTATTTGGATAACAACAATACATTTCATCTCAGCATGTCCCCTTCCCTTATTCCTATCCCCGTAATTTGTGTGCCCTTGCTTGGACCATCTTCAACATCAGCCTTACAGGGGTAGTGAAAACAAAATTTTTTAGTTTTTTATTTAAAAATTAAATAAGCCAAAAATGAAATGAGGTTATGACCAAAAACAAGTTAACGGAGAACATTTTGTAGTCCTCAGGCAATGCGACCCCAGTCTCCACCTCGCACTATCATTAGACACTGCACACTTCTGATAACATTATGAACTGGTAATGATGTTTCGGTTTCACTGAAAACATATTTAGTAGTAAGGAAAAGTCATACATGCAATGAGTGTTAGGAGTTCTGATTTCATTGTAGCCAAAGACATGCAAACATCACAATTCGATTTGGTGTTTAAATACACAGTCATATTGATACAGACATACAC
The DNA here is from genome assembly GCA_963678695.2 of Diplodus puntazzo. Taxonomy (NCBI): domain Eukaryota; kingdom Metazoa; phylum Chordata; class Actinopteri; order Spariformes; family Sparidae; genus Diplodus; species Diplodus puntazzo. The sequence goes on along the minus strand of OZ023158.1, from coordinate 9,470,926 downwards.
GGATGCTCTCTAACAGCAGTTATTTGAAGGAGCTGAAAAAAGGAAAGAAAAAAAATCACTCTACTTGGCATCTAATTTTGCACTTAGAGTATTACACAGATTAGTATATCTCATATATGAACAAAGGCCTATCCTTCGAGCAGCAGCTTCACTCCTTAAACTGTGGAAGCTGGCATCCCTTACCAAACACTTCTGAACCAGCATGTCTGGGTACAAAGCAGAGAGATGACTAATGAATGACACTATCAAACTAGAACATTTATTTTCTGGAGCGAGCAAATGGCAAGCTGTAAAACTGGGAGCAGAATAAGGAGAGTGGATGTTACGAGTTATAGAAAGAGAGTTACGAGTCGAAGGAAAAAGAGATGGAGAAAAATATGGGACTTGACATCTGGTACCAAATTGGAGCGATGACTAATGACCACTTGGACATTATAAATGATTAATAAGAATTAGCCCAATGTCGTCAGGACGGTGGGTCATCAGGACGGTGGTTGTTTTGTCCTGACTTGTATGTATTGAAAAATCTAAATAAAAGTGTATAAAAAAAAAAAAAAAAAAAAAAAAAAAAAAAAAGAATTAGCCCAACTTTCAGGGAACAAGACAAATTAGTCCCAAGATCTCACTTATCTAGATTCATCCATCCACTATCTTCAGCTTATTTGGGTTCAGGTTGTGATGGCAGCAGGCTTAGCAGGGTATTCTCCCCATAGGTCTCCTCCCCGTTTGCTGTCAGAAACCTTCAAAAGGGAGGTTCCTGTACCACCTCAACTGGCTCCTTTCGACACGAAGAAGCAGCAGTTCTACTCCAAGTTCCCTGTGGATGCCTGAACACCCTTATCTCTAAGGCTGAACCCAGCTACCCTACAGAGGAAACTCCTCAGTCTAGTTCTCCTACTGTTCCCTACCTACACGAGACACTGATGAGGCTTGTCAACCAAGAAAGCCCAACAATATCCAGAGCTTCCAACATCTCAGAACAAATCTCATCTACCCGAGGTGCTTTGATGTCAAGGAGCTTTTTGACCACCTCAGTGACCTCTCGCTGGGATATGGACAAGTCTTTCCCAGAGACTCTGCTGAGCTGAAGACGCAAAGGACTGAATCCTCCACCAAACAACTGATTTCACACTTACAACTCCTTTGGGTTTACCAGGTCTGTCCAGCAATCTCCTACTACGGCTCCTCTCTTCACCCGAGCGTCCAAGTAATAAGCCTGCAGATCTGATTATACAACCACAAAGTCCATCATAAACATTTGGTCTAAGGTGGACTGGTATTAGCCACCTTATGCTTGAACATAGCATTTGTTATGGCCAATCAGTCACTAGCACAGAAGTCCAATGCCACCACTCCGCCGGTTTAGATCAGGTAGGTCGCTCTTCCAGATCACCCCCCGATATCATAGCCCACATGAGCACCGAAGTCCCAAACAAGAACTTTGGACTCCCCAGATGGACCCCAGGACACCACCCAAGGACTCCCAGAAGGCAGGGTATACATAGTTGGCAACAGTCACAGCCTTCACATCAGTGAGTTGTTCAGATGTGAATGGTTGTTAAGTTGTCTTGGGAGGGAACTCAGTTCTGCATTGTAGGTGGGTGATAAGTAGTGTCATGCATGTCATGCATGTCATCCATCTATTCATCCATTTATCCAGGGTCTTGGTGGCAACAGGCTAAGCAGTGCATTCCAGGCATCCTCTCCCCAGCAACGCTTTCCAGCTCCTCCCAGGGGATCGTAAAGCGTTGATGGGCCGGATGAGATATGCAAAGCTTGCAGTGATTTCTAGGTTTGCCTCAGGGTCTCTTCCCAGTTGGTCCTGCCCAGAAACCTCCACAGGGAAGCTCCCTGGAGGCATCCTAATCAAATGCCTGAACAAACTCTGCTGGCTACTTCCAACAAGGAGTAGCTGCTCTACTTCTAGCTCTCTCCAGAGGTCTGAGCTCCTCACCCTCACCATCGCTAAAGCTAAGCCAAGCCACTCTACAGAGAAAACTCACTCCAGCCACTATTATCTATTACCTCACCTATAAATAAAGGTCAATTAGGTCCCAACAGCTTACATTTAACTGGACATTAAGGTCCACTAACTGCTTATGAAACTTCAGTTTCACAAAATCAGTCTTAGTCAGTAAAAAAAGGGTTTGCTCTATTATCATGACAGTACCTCAGTTACAAACTTGTTTATTTCTGTTGTCATTTTCAATCGTAACCTTAATGTTTAAGATATATAGTTAAACATGCTGGCCCAATCTATTTTACCTTATTTGACCGTGATTATTTTATGTATTGCTTTGCTAGCATCTTTGACATCTTGGATGCATAAGGGCTAGTTTTAGGTAACTCAAGATGTTATTTTCTTTAGTCTGTGGCTCAACAAAAAAATTAGGTCTCCATCACAATGTTAATTAGAGTGTTGTTATTAACATAATGTAAAGCCTGAAACATGAATTTAAGATGAATGAGAAAATGAAATAACAAGATTAAAAAAACAACACCATACAATCCATTTAACTAGCGTCTACAACTGAGACATTTCAATGACAACTGATCAAACTCCATATGCTGAGGACCATGACATGCATTGTAAGGCTGATAAGAGGTCAAAATACTGTTTCCAAGGAGAAGAAATTAACATGAATGATTGTAAGGGGACATTAAGTTAAGCTTTCTTGTCACAATAATTGGTATTAGTTTGAGCTACCTTGCTTGAATATAAACAGAGTACTGACCACAATAAACCGTTCATGGTCGCTCTATATGCAAAGAACCTCTATAAACAGATGTAAGTGATCATTTTTTCTTTCATAAGTTGCTACAAATTAACTGACAGTGTTTCCAACATAGCTGAACCAGCAGGACAAAAGGATTTGTGACACGTACACGATTTGTCCGTGCACTAGATGCAAGCCTTAATTGTTTTTTGGCTGCCTGACTAACACTCTTAAGTTTATAAGAAGGTAAAGCTGTGTGCTGTGCTGGGCTGCTTGCTTCTCTATCCTGCAGCTTTTTTTTTCTCTCTTTCATCTTCTCTCTGCCTGCTTTTCCTTTCAGCACACACGCACACACACACACACACACACACACACACACACACACACACACACACACACACACACACATAAAGAGAGAGAAACACACACACATGCACAAATGGGATGCAAACAATGTGAGTCCAGGTCATAAATGTTGCATTTCATTCTCTCTTCTGAGATTTGAAGCAATGTTTTGTTTGAGTGCTTTTCTGTCGTCTTTTGTTTTCGAGTGGGTGCTTGAATGCCTCAGGGTTGTCCCTGTGTGCACAAAACAACCAAAGAGAAACTCTGGTGATACAGAGTCCATGCACTCCCTGCCATCTTATCAGAAAAGTACAAACCCTGACTTTTATCTGTCCATCGTTCTACTTCCTGGAGGAAGTTGCCAGATGTTGGACTGCTGTTGGTTGGAGTGGACTCAGAAGAGCAGCAGCAGCAGGATCCTCGGCGGTCAACCACATGCAAGCCGGTGCAGTGAGAGTACAGTGAGAACATTTTGGAACAAACAAAAAAATAATCTGACATCCAAGCTAGACCTACAGCTTGAAGGTGTTTTTTGTGTGTAGCTAGTAGCTACTAGCGTAGCTAAACTACTATGCCTACCACGCCATGTGAGGGCTACACAGTCCTTAAGAAAGCAAATAAAAAGATTGCTGACCTGAGAGAAGACATCCGTCGGCTCTCTGATGAATTGAGAAAGAAGGATTCACTCCTGTCCAGTTTCATGGAAGCAGCATCTGAACAGTCCAAACAAATCACCTCCCTCAACGCAACTATCCAGGACACCGTCAAATGGGACCCTGTCGACAATCTCCGACTTTCTTCCTGCTCAACTCCTAACCATCAGGAGTCATGGGCCGAGGTAGTGGTCCGTGGTAGGAACAGTCGGGCGGTCCGGTCTGCCTCGCCACCTCAACTGGACCTTTCCAACCGCTACACGGTACTGTCCGATGACACCACGGCCCACCCAGGTGACCCGGCTGTCGTTCCGGCTGCTCCGACTCGCCTTGTCCTGGACCCATCGCCGAGCACGACACCGGCCGATACTGTCACGTCACCTCGGGAAAACAGTGTCCAGGCAGGCGGCCACTCCACCGTGAGGCCGGATCGACGGCCGCTGACCAAAGCTACATCGTCTTCCCGCTGTAAGTTGTTAAGGGATGCCGTACTCAGACGGTCTGGATGTCTTCCTCGCACTGAGCCAAGAGAGGATCCACCTTCTGGGCTCAAAGCCCCCTGGCCCCCGTCACATCACACACCTGCCCAGGCTGACCACCTCCAGCCGGTGACCACCGGCGTGCAGGCGGGTCGCGCATTTCCGGGCCTCAGGAGTCCACAGCCGTCACCTCCTTGTACTCGCCCGCTCTTCTCCCCGACCACTCTGATAACCGGGGACTCCATCATCAGGAATATTCGGTTCTTCAACGCTGTCACTCGCTGTTTCCCTGGAGCCACCGTACCAGATATCCTGGACAAGCTCCCGGGGATGTTGCTCTCACTCCCCTCCTCTATCAGTCGGGTGATAGTCCACGTCGGGACCAACGACTTAGCCCGGGAGCAATCAGAGCTGACCAAAAAGGATTTTAATGGTCTTTTATCCTTTTTAAGTGCTTGTGGTAAGTCTGTTTTTATTTCTGGTCCAATCCCCACAGTGGTCCGTGGTGCAGGGCGTTTTAGCAGATTGCTCAGTCTCCACAGCTGGCTCCAATCAGCGTGCACAGCCCTCAACATTGGTTTTATTGACAATTTTAACCTGTTTTGGGGGCGGTCAGCCTTTTTCAGGAGCGATGGCCTCCATCCCAGCACGCTGGGTAGTCGCATGCTTGCGGCTAATATACAGTACGCTGTACAAACCACCTACTGACTCACTACTGATACACGTGCACACGGACCCTCTGCCCCTCACTCACCTTTACCCTCCCCCTCCTACACTATACACGCCCCCTGCTCAGTCGCCCCTGAGCCACAGGACAACATCCACACCATCACAACCAGAATTTCACACAGACAAATTACACACAGGACTGTTTTTAGACCAAACTCTGTTTTTAACATTCCTCTAGAAAGACATGATGAGCGCACGTTCAGCACAGACATTAAAATGGCTGTGCTGAACGTGCGCTCTCTTTTAAACAAATCCTTTATCATAAACGATGTAATTTTAGACAACAACCTGGACAGTATTCTTCTTACAGAGACATGTCTTGGCACTGATGCACCTGTAGTTCTCACTGAGGCCTCCCCACCAAATTTTAACTTTTTATTCTCTACAAGAGGGGGACAAAAAGGAGGCGGAACTGCGTCAATCACTAGAGACACCATGTTGTCAAATGAAGTCTTTTTTAACAAATATCTATCATTTGAGTATCATGCCTTTGTTTTTAGCAGCCCTCCCATCCTCTGTATGACAGTCTACAGACCGCCCCGCTATTCCACCTCTTTTAACAGTGAATTCTCAGAGCTACTGTCAATAACCCATACCAATTATAACAGAATATTAATAACCGGTGATTTTAATTTACACATAGATAATTCCTCAGATGCAATGTCGAGAGAATTTTTAAACCTCCTCCATTGCCTTGATTTTAATCAACATGTCACACGGCCGACTCACAGCAGGGGGCGCACCCTAGACCTGGTCATAACCTATGGCCTGTCCATTGGTGCGCCCTCTGTTGTGGACCTGGCTGTGTCTGACCACTTTTGTGTGTTTTTTACAATCACCAGTTTTAACCAGCGGGAGGCCCCGGTGAGAACAGTGAGGAAACGCTACCTAACTTCTGAAGTGGCTGCAAATTTTATCCAGATTTTACAGAGCACTCCTGCAGAAACTCTACCAGCACCATGTGATTTTATTGTTGACAATTTTAACCATAAAATAAAATCAGCGCTGGACTCAGTGGCTCCACTATTAATAAAAACAATTAATATAAGACCTACACCCCCGTGGAGAACTGCAGAAACTAAAAAACTAAAGAGAAACTGCAGGAGTGCTGAGAGGAGATGGAGAAAAACAAAATTAACAGTTCACTATTACATTTTACGTGAACAGCTCAAAACCTACAATAACGCAATCAAACAGTCAAGAATCTCCCATTTCCAAACATTAAGCGACAAACATAAAAACAACCAAAAATTCCTCTTCTCCACAATTGACCTTTTAACAAACAAAAATCTTAATAGATCCTCCAAAACGCCTACTGACGCCCTTTGCGAGGACTTTGCAGACCACTTCAGAAATAAAATCAATGACATCAGATCGAGTCTTTTACCTCAACAGATTTTAAATGTCGACACACCTGGATTATGATTTTACCCGAGGAAACACTGGAGAGTTTTGCCCTGGTTGATGCGAGGACACTTGGTCGAATCTTCGGCCAAGTAAAGCCCACAACCTGCCTTTTAGACCCGATTCCCACACCGTTTTTTAAAACACTTTGTGGATTCTTTGAGGAACAGCTGTTATACATGGTGAATTGCTCTCTTCAGACGGGTGTCTTCCTTGCCTCCTTTAAAACGGCGGTGGTGAAGCCCCTTCTGAAGAAGAGCAACTTAGATCCCAACATCTTTAATAATTATCGGCCTGTATCCAACTTACTGTTTTTAAGTAAAATCTTAGAAAAACTTGTTTTTAATCAAGTAAATGACTTTTTAATCGCAAACAGCATTTTAGAGAAGTATCAGTCTGGTTTCAGGACGAACCACAGTACAGAGACAGCCCTTTTAAAGATTTTAAACGACATCAGGTGCAACTTGGATAACCATAAACTCACAGTCTTGGTACTACTGGATCTAACCGCCGCCTTCAATACAGTAGACCATCACATTTTATTAGATAGACTGAAGAACCTGGTCGGCCTCTCTGGTACTGTTCTTAACTGGTTCGTCTCTTACCTCACAGATCGACACTTCTTTGTAAGTATGGATACATGTTCCTCAGAAACACACAAAATAAAGTGTGGGGTTCCCCAAGGGTCAATTTTAGGTCCAACTCTTTTTAATCTTTACATGCTTCCCCTTGGGGACGTCATCAGGAGGCACGGCATCAGCTTTCATAGTTATGCTGAAGATACGCAACTGTACATCGCCGTGTCCCCTGATGACACAGGGCCTATTGATGTCCTTTTTAACTGTATTTTAGAAATCAAGTCATGGATGGCAGCGAATTTCCTACAGCTCAACCAGGACAAAACAGAGGTTTTACTCATTGGTCCTGAAGGCCAGAAAGAGAAACTTTTACCAAAGTTAAAGGATTTTAAACCATCACAATCTGTAAAAAATCTGGGTGTGATTTTTGACTCTGAGCTCAGTTTTATTCCACACATCAAAAATATAACAAAAATAGGTTTTTACCATCTTAAGAACATAGCCAGAGTCCGCCCGTTTCTCTCTCAGGCCAGCACTGAGGTACAGATGCATGCTTTTATCTCTTGTCGTTTAGACTATTGTAATGCCCTGCTCTCTGGCCTTCCCAAAAAAAGCATTTCGAATCTACAATTATTACAAAACTCAGCTGCACGAGTGCTGACAAGGACCAGAGGGCGGGAGCACATTACACCGGTTCTAAAGTCACTGCATTGGCTCCCCGTGCGTTTCTGGATTGATTTTAAGGTTCTTTTACTAGTTTTTAAGTGTCTTAACGGTCTTGGGCCTTCTTACTTATCTGACTTACTTTTACCTTATCGGCCACTGCGGACCCTGAGGTCCTCCGGCACCGGCCTTTTAACCATACCACAGCTTAGTTCGAAAAACACGGGGAGGCGGCTTTCACTTGTTATGGGCCCCGACTGTGGAACAGCCTGCCGGAGAACCTCAGGGTCACGGAGACTGTGGAGGTTTTTAAAAAGAGGCTCAAGTCCCACCTTTTTAACCAGGCTTTTAACTGATTTTTAAATTCTTTTTAATTCCTTTTATGCTGTGCTAATCAGAGCACTTGTATTTATTTATTTATTTATTTATTTATCTTTTATTTTTTATCCTTTCTTAATGTTTTAATCTATCATGTTTAGCCTCTATGCTTTCATGTTTTAGCCCCTCGTGTTTTTAGCCGTTTTGCTTTCATGTTTTAGCCCCTCGTGCTTTTAGCTTTTACGCTTTTTGCCTTATTTTACTGTTTTAGTCTATCAGTTTTTAATCTCCAGTTTTCCTCAGGGGGGCCTGCCAGGCTAGAAGTGGCCTCTGGTCTGCCCGCGGGGGGTGCTGTCCCGTGGACGGTTCCGGCCCGGGTGGCTAGAGGGCTCTGCACCTTGGTGCGGGGCCTCCTGTCTGCCCGGGTTGGGGTGGTCTCTCTGGCAGCGCTCCCTGCGACCTTGGACTGGGGTCTCTCCCGGTGTGGTTGGCCCCCCCTCCCAAAGGTAGCTTCCTCTGCGCCTCAGGTCTCGCTGCTCTGGCCATGTCTCTGTGTTGACAGTTAGTGTTTGTATAGGTGTGAGTGTGTGTGTCTGTGTGTCTGTGTGCGTGTATGTCTGTGTGCGCATGTGTGAGTGTGTGTATGAGTGTGTTTATATTTGTGTATGTTTCTGTGCATGACTGTGGGGGTGGGAGGGTTGGGTTCTTTTAATTTTCTTCACCTGATTTTATTTGATCTTTCTCTTTTTGCTGCTGTATGTACATCTCTGTAAGGCACTTTGCGATACTTTTCTGTATGAAAAGCGCCATATAAATAAAGTTTGATTTGATTTGATTTGATACATCCTGCTGGTTTTACTTCCTCTTTTTCCTTTCCTGCTCTTCCTCATCACTTCACTCTTCACCCTGCGATCCTCGTAGACAAGGAGTACAGACAGACCGTACAGAGAGCGGTTTGATCTTCTCAGCGGAGTTCTGCAGTGTTCTTGGCGTTGTTTGACATCGGCTGTTCTCTGGATTGGACAGATGGCATCGGCTTCGGCTCTGGAAGGAAGCTCAGATTCCAGCGGGCATCAGCATATGCATGCTTCATATATGCAGGCTTCAGAATTCTATATTCCAGACTTTATTTCAAATCTTTTCACTTTACCTCAAATCAAATTTGAGAGCCATTTAAGGTGAAGGTGACAGTTTAACATAAGATGTTAAACTTACATTACACAACAAGTAGATCCATCCAAGAAATTGAATGACTGGTCAACAAGATAATTAGAACATATTTAAATCAGCGTGACAACACACCTTGCTCATTACTTAAAATATAACTTAATTTACGTGCCACATCCATTGTAAAATTGTTCTACCAGAGCTGTTATACACAGGGTGCAATTTGTAGACGGAATCAGAATGTGGGATGTTTTTAAAACATATTTACTAAATAATCCACAGTGGGCCTATGGAGACTGTAGCCTCATATTAGGCTATTTCTTGCAACTGTGAAAGTAACATTTAGAACTATATGAAATTTAAGAAAATAGTTTCAGAACTTGAACTTAACCATTGCATTTGTGGAAGCTCTGTGTACTTAGTAAGTGAATCACTGGATTAAATGAGTGTGTTTTATTTGTTATTAAATCAACTTCAATCAAACTCAACTTTAATAGATTAGTTATGGTGCCGTTAGATTGCTGTTAAGGCACCTGTATACTGCTCAAGTACTTTTAAGCCCTTTGCAAAACCTAATATTTGTGACACAACAAAACCATTTCAGAATGTTGCAGGGTGAAGTTGCAGTGGTGTGAATTGACACATTGCAGCTCACTTTTTAGAGTATAACGCATATAATCAATGTACTCAGCACCTATTGCTTAATTGACAACTTCCCTGCTTTTCCTCTGCTTCACTTGCATTCACAACCACTCTGCACAGCTCTGTCTCTCTCACTCATACATATCTCTCCTTCTCTTTCTCTTTCTCTCCCAAACACTCACTTCGCGACACAACACAAGCCTTTTTTTTTACCATTTCATCGTTCCTACAAATGTGACTGTAGCAAGTTCCTCGCTACCGTGTGGCTCATTCATGTTTCAAGGCGATACAAGTTATACCCCACCATAAAAAAGCCTTAACAGCTGGCCCTTAACACGAAAGTACCGAGAGTTGTTGCAATTGAGATAATACACCGTCTGGTCTGGTCAAGAACTGGCAGGTTTACTGAACATTGCAGATTGGCACGTTTCCACTCGTCTCATTGCAAATGTTCGGTCTAAGTAAAATTTCAGTAAGGCAACGGTACATCTACTCAATATACTGTCAAAAACAAAACTACAAGCATGCTTTTCAAAAGTTAATCACACACTTGTCTGACTGGAATATGTATTTTTTTGCATGGTGGCCTGGTCTTCCACACCATACTAACAGCCTGACAAGATCCCCCTCCACAGCCTTGCCTTCTCTTATAAGGGCTTCCATTTGACTTGCAGCTTGCAGTTGCTAATGTGCAGTTTGTGTTATATGTGATGAAAGGTCAGTGTGGGAAGTGAGTGTGCGTGTGTCTGTGATGAGATGGATGACACCACATCTGATTAAGTGAGAATGGCTTAGCTTGTCAGTCTCTGTGTCACCCATCAACACGCAAACCTCAGTTCAGTACAATCCACACTGCATTGCCAATTAACACCAGCAAACCCATTTAAAACGTAGCGATGAAAAATACACACAACTGAATATAGTTTCGGCTCCGAGGTTGTTATTTGACATAAGTGAACAGGAGTGTGAACACCCACAAGAGACACACTTGCAAATACATATACATACACACTTGTGTAAGTAATGTGTTAAACAGCCTAGCTTTGTCATGTGTTAATTACTTTGTGGTTACTTAAGTCAAAAAAAAGCACCACTCTGCTAGCTACTGCCATGTCGAAATCTAGTTGTCAATAAATAACTCCGCAAACCTGATTTATGTGGCCCTAGTCACCTGTTGGACAACAGGAGGGATGATATCGGTGGGAACAAAAACTGAGTGCATGTTGTCGACTGTCCTCCTGGACTATTTCTGATGATATCAAACGATGACTTTTCGGTATTTTTTCATCCCTACTGTACTGCGGACTGTAAGATGGCATTGCCTCATACCATCTTTACTGTTTTCTGTTTCAAAATGGACTCAGAGACAATATCTAACACCACACAAGTGGGAGTATGTCACCCATCAGCAGGCATGTTTATTGGTCCAGTGCAGTGCATTCTAGTTGTTGTAGGTTTTCCAAGCAAAAGGGAATACCACAACCTTTCTTCTCTAATTTCTCTGGGTAAAATATTTGTATTATACTGCATAGACAGCCCAGTTTTATGCAAGAGTCACCGTTCCAGCTGTGAAGTACTTCCTTACAGCCTCACGATGCAGCTGGCGTCATTGTAGACTAAACCCTCTAAGCCCTAAGCTATTATTTTTTTCTCCTGTTGTTGGTTCCCCTGGTCTTTTTCTGTAATAATGCTTGTATAACATCAACCCTGTAATGCACACTCAAGTTATGTACATATTTATTTCCAGGACAACCTGGGCTATCAGAATACATCTGCTTCAGAGGTGTCACATTGATGTCATTAAACCATTAAAAAACAACGACAAAAGCCCGCCTTTCCTCATCCTGCTGTAGTCCTGTGCCCTGTTGGCTCGGAATACGGTCGGCCTGATGAGTGCAACACCTTCATCGAAATGTTGCGGAGGAGGCAGGTCTATTTAACGTTCCTGCAATTAGACATCAGCCAGGAACAGCTTTTAAATCCAAGCTGGATTAGCATGACTCCCATCCTGGATCCCTCCCCTCTCCCCCTGGGTGGTCCAGCTGGTCATGTTGGATGGTTGAAAGATGCCATGGGCAGTGATCGTCTGAGAGTCTGTCATTCTCGATCTAAAACTTGCACATTCAGCTCCAATGCTGATTATTGTGTTTCAATGTCATGTTTCAGCAATGAAGCCAAAAGAAATTACAGTTAAAAAAAATGGCCACTGCATCTGCATAAACCACTGTTTCGGAAAAATGGAGAATAATTAGAATGTCATCAAATTTGATTTATCTGATACGTTTGACCGACCTGATTGTATGGCTGTGTTTTATAACTTGCACAAATGTTTTTTTTTCATAAACCAAAGCAATTAACTCGATGTAATATCACTACTGATAGATGTGATCAAAATGATCCTTTTAAGGTGCAAGAACTGTTGTATTCATGTGTCAGATCTGCCCTGCCACACCTTTGACTTTTTAGGACCAGACTTCCAGTCCAGCCTCCCCAGTGATAAATTACCGCCCTGCCCTTTATTGCCACCTAAAACTGACACCTCTGAGTCTAAAACATATACACTATAGCATTTGTTATAGTATTTCCTTATGTTTTTATTATGTTTTTTTGTGTTTTATATTTATAATCTTGACTGTTGCTGTAACTAGTGTTTTAGTGTTCACTATTGCACTGATATTTTTGAAAAGTTTGTAAAGTTTGTAATACATATCAGAACATGAAAGACTGTTTGTTTTGAGAATAACTAAAATTAAACATTCCAACCTGCAGGAAGGATTTTGTACCAGTTTTACACAAATGTAGGTCACTGTGGTTGTTTAGTATGCCTGCCTACACAGACCTGTGTTTGTTAGAGCAATACAATGAGCTGTTCTCAGAATTTGTATCAATGTACACCTCCAAAAGTTGTATTTAGCACTTATTGTGTAGCAAAAGAATGCAACAGTAAAATTCAATTTTAAGAATGTGCAGTAATGAATTTGCATAACAACAAATACAATATATAAGCTAGATGGTTAAAAGGGTTCGAACAAAATCTTGAGAAAGAAGGGTATACTGCCCCCTATTGGATTGAAGCAGGTGGCTAAAATAACAAAAAGCCCTTTTGAGGCTCCTGTTGTTCAAGTCTATTATGTGCCCATAGTGCATGGTTAATAGATTAATAATACATATTGTGTACAGTATTTGTAATTTGTATACAATGTATTTCTACTTTTCAATTGAGCTACTTCTGCATGTGTAAAAAGTAGTCCTGATTTGTCTTTGTCAATTAATGAATTAATTATGTACTATTCCAAAACAATAGTTCAGTGTTCTCCAGTTGTTCAGAGGTACTACCAGGGCGCCAAGGGGGGTGTAACGGGGGAGCACAGCCGGGAACAGGCATTTGGGCGTGGGTCCCACCATTCACCTCCCTCCTTGTTGTCTTTTGGACTACCAGAGCCTGGAAACAGACATTATTTGTTCCCTTATTCTGTGTTCAGTAGTGGTTTGGTGTTAAGGGTTTGACTTTGTGTTTTTCTCATCATTGTTTTTTACAAAAAAAAAAAATAGCCGGCGGCAAAGCTGATGCGGCAAATTTTGAGCTTTAGTTTGACCACCGGTAAACCCACTGCTGGCTGTCGCAGCTGCAATGTCTTTGGGCTCTTTATTTGAAGCAGACGAGGCAGGTGGTGCGGCTCTGGAGAATGAATAAAGAGGGTGGTGTAAAGAGGTCGGATTATTATCAAAGCCCAATCACTCTTGAAAACAAACATTACTGGAGCTTTTGTGAGTTAACGGTTTGGGTGAGATATAGCAAACGCAACCAACGAAGCCAACCAATCAGAGGCGGAGTAGGGTGGGTGTTATGAGAACAATTATGTCTTCTTGGGCAGTTTGACTGCTGTTCAAACAGAACAATACAGTTACAAGGAGGGATAGCAGAATGCATACATACTGATTTCCCTCGTTAGATCCATGAACTTTATGAGTAAAATAACCATGTGATAGTGATAGCAGATATTGTAACAGTCCCGCAACGATATCGCAGCATTTTTTCATTGTGATATCACAAATTTTGTATATGTCTAAACATGCCCAATCAAATTACAAACAGTAAAGGTGACGCTGAGGAGCAATCCACAATCAGGGCATTTGCCAGTTCCTGCAGCTCTGGGAGAATTATAATTAGGCTCACACAGATTTCAAGCAGGAGAAGCAAGGTGCAGTTAGGGGAGCTGTTTGTCTTGAGGTCATCCAGGCCTGTGTATGCAGCCCTGGATCCAGACACGCACTTGTTTGCAACTGCCATTCAAACAGTTTCTGGTATATGGTTGTCAATGAAGACAGGGGAAAATGGTGAAATATTAATACAGGCTTTTGTGCTTGGGCTTGCTGACAACAACAGATTTTCTCCTTGGTGTGTGCGTGCGGAGCACGGAGGGGTATTTCTGTATCTTACTGCAAACACATATGATCTAGTAAGGTGCAGCTGAGCTTCCGAGAAGTACATGGCGCCGAGATAGATTTGGTTCAATATGATGAAGTAAACTGATCAGCTTTGAGAGTAAGACGTGTGTGTGTGTGTGTGTGTGTGTGTGTGTGTGTGTGTGTGTGTGTGTGTGTGTGTGTGTGTGTGTGTGTGCAATCATCCCTGCCCTGGAGACAGTGTGTAAAGATGTCTATGATAATTCATCCACTATAAATGAACCTCCATTTATAGATTTTAATGAAATCCTAATTGCCAGCTTAATACACTCCCCTACTTTTATGGAGACATAAGTAATAGGCAAGGGGACATGAAATTATTTTATTCTGATATTTATTACACCCATTTGACTCCTTTGCAATAAAGTTCAAAATTAGATCCAGGCTGAAAATTATCTAACAAATGATATCATTTGAATCACCTAATTAGATGGGACAATCTCCCCCCGTTTGATGAAGGAGGTTTAACTCCCATAATAAGATAAAAATATAAAATGTGATGTCTGTTGAGAACATCTCTGCTGATGAACATGTGGATAGAGATGGAGAATGCTTCTCACAAGAGTCCATTATAGTTAGTGTCTACTGACTCCATCATAAGTCTTTATTGTCTTCCTACAGACTCTGCATGTCAGGAGTTTCTAGTTTCTAGTGAGCATCTGATGTATTATCAAATCAAAATGGGTAAATTTTATATTATTTGTATAAAAAGAAGGTAACAGCTGACTTTCTTGAAAAAAAAATCTGTTTAATTGGTTTTCTTGTGTATTTAGTGATTTTCTTAAACAAAGAACATCTCATTACATTTTTTCTGTTGGAACACACATGTATTTGCATCTGTGAAGACATTTAATCTTATCAGGAGTGGAAACAAGCTTTTGTGTAGTTTAGTTAAAGAGCATTTTCTTATTTGGATTTGCAATAGTGCCTTCATAATTTTTCAGGTTGATCAGTAAATGAGTACACAAGTACTTTTTTTCATTTCAAGGACATCAATGACTGGACACACTGATGTACTAAAAATGATCAATGATTTCCAGGACATCTCATTCAGTTTGTATCTTTAACCTCATCAATCACATTCAAATTACATTAGTCTTGGTTTAATTACCATGAACTATAAAAAAAAAATAGTTACACATCTATTACAGTTTTATTGTTACTGCTAATCCCAAAATGAGGACTACATTTCCCTTAAGCCCTATTAGTCCCTCCTCTCCTAGCTCATTATTGTTACAGTCTTTCCTTTTAGAGAACTGATACAGTGAGTAAATCTACCCTCAGCCTCCACACAAGCAGAGGCCACCAACCTTTCTGCCGTTGTTTAATTTGTTTACACCAATTATGCTTCTCACATAATTCTGCTCCTCATAAGGAATTCATTGATGTTTAATTGATGTGGAAATGACTCATTGAACCTTTAATAAAAAAAAAACAAGCTACCATTGCTTTCCTTTTTTATTGTTTAATTTAGATCAGCTGAATAAAAACAAGTCTGATTTAATTATGCACTTCTATACACTGCTCATAATACCGTTTCCAGCCTATTCTTATGGTCCCCTTGTGCTTTGCATCTCAATGTATTCCTGTAATTCTGAAAACATACAAGCTATGAATGCAGCTGTGTCATTCCCTTGAAGGATTATTCCAGCCCAGTCTCTGATGCCTCCCAGACGATTCTGCCAAAGGAGACAGTTGTTAGCACATTTTCGTGTCCTTAATGTTAAGATCAGGTTGCATAATGTCTAATGGCTGAGATGAGAGTTCTGAATTTAAATGTGAACACATGCATTCTATATTTATTTGATCCAAATCCCATTATAAACCAAGCCAACAACTGTCCCTCAGCTTTTGTGTGTGTTCTCTCCATGTCTGTGACACATTCTTCACATGCAGATGTTAAAACTGTAGTGAAACATACAGACATATGACATATTACTGAGACAAGCATGCAGTTCCTGGTTATAGTTACCAAGGCAAGGCGCAGAAAAAAATAAATAACATAAATAAACTAAAAATAATATAAAAAAAACGACCGTCCATCTTCCCATTAATGATCAGCCCACCAGGAAAAATCCTGATTGCCACTCCACCCCTCCAATAGCAGTTCTCTCAAGTGGCTGTGTGTGTGTCCAAGCGTGTGTGTGTGAGTGTGTGCAGTGCGCACGAGCGTGCGCTTGTGTTTAGGGCGGGGGTCGGGGGCACAAAAAAAAATATGTGCACCATGGCCTATCACCATGATGTTACGCTGCTGGTGTCCAGCCTGTTGGTTTGATGCTGTAGTTACCTCTTAAGCGTCACTTCTTGAGAAACCCCTCACATGCAGTTGTATAAGAAGTCAGAAAAGTAGGGAATTATTGGGGTTGTTGGATGAGTCATACACAGAACTTTCCCTCTGGACAACAGATTTGTGTCATGTTTGTGATTAGTTTTTAATTTATCTAACCCAAATAAGTGAATGTGGGGTATGTACACACATGGGACATGTAACATCAGAGAGGTTAGTTCAGTGAAAGAGGTGAACCATGTTTCATGTTCTGGTGTGTTCCCTTCACAAAATGATCTCTAGTTGCTTCACGATGCAGATGATCTCTAGCTTGCTTCACAAAATTATTATTACAGAGGAACTCAGTCTGTTAGCTGTGAGCTTACACGTAACAAATATGAATGGGTGAAATACATGTCACAGGGCAGTGATACTGTTTAATTACCTGGGTTGTTACTTTTTTAACTTGTTTATTATATTTCATTGGGTTTTATGATTGCATGCTTTTGTGTTGTGCTGTTAATAGTTCTATTTATTGTGTTGAATTTTTAGTGCATGTGTGTGTTTTTATTTACTACTGCCTGTGAACACACCATTTTATTGTCGAGCAGCTGCACCTGGGAGGTTCTGCCCCCTTTTTCCCTAACGGACAGCTGCCAACCCAATCAGCAGCAGGAGAGAGGGTCTGGTCTGGAAAGTAAGAGTGGCATCATGGCACATAAGCGAGGAAGGCACAAACTTGAGAAAAAAAAAAGCAAGCTAACACCCCAGAGAGGCGCCAGGTCGGCACGAGGAGACCAGGCCTGCCAACCTGTTGGCAGGTCTGGGAGATGGAAGTAAGAGGTCGGAAGACGCCGAGTGGGCTGGAGGGAGGCACAGACTTTAAGGTGTGAGCGAGCTAGCACGCCAGAGAAGCGCCGGGTCGGCACGAGGAGACCAGACCTGGTCTGGGAGAGGCCGAGGGGGCTGGAGACGAGGCAAGACAGCGCAAGCACCAGCCGAACAAAAGAGAAACCCAGAGCGTTACTACGTGACGTACTCGCAGCGGCAGAGCATAGTGATCTGCCTGGCAGGTAAGTATACCCTTCGTGCCATAGTAATGCTCTGGTGTGCGTTTGTGCCGGCTGCACTGTAGTCCGCATGATGTGTGGACACCCGTATTGGCCGTGTGTTTTTATTTGCAGATGACTTTTGGGATGCTGACTGGGAAGCAGCCGAGGCACCTGCAGCATCTGGTGCAGGGGCAGAGCTCTGCCACCATCTCTGAGCCACCATTGAACCCGATCTGGTTGTCACGATAGACTTTTACCTTCCTATTGCGAATTGACTATTTTAACATGTGTAGCTTGCGTTTTCGAACTCAGTTTTAAAACCTGTTAAGGTTTTAATGCTCTGTGGCCTTTTATGTCAAGAAATGTAATAAATTATTGTGCAGTGCACCAGCATCAATTGTTTCCCGTCCTCTCTTTCACTTGGTCACTGTCAGTGTACTCTCCCACGATTCTTTTATAGAACCTGTGTCCCATCTAAAATAACTTTTTCTCCTCCATTATATCCACATCTCACCAACCCCACCACCACCACAACACCAAAAACAAAAATTACCATCGCCTACTATAAAATGCTTTTCTCAGGCTCTGTTGCAGATAAAAATATGAAATAAAAAACATTGGAAAGCTTAAAAGTGTGGATTTTATTTAAAATACTTTAATTAAATGTTATTGTACAACATGTATTTTTTAATCAATAATGAATAGCAAAAATATCAATTTATCATCAAAAATGTATAATAAATATTTACAAATACAACAGACAATAGAACACATTGGGATAACTGAACTATATATTATAGAAAGTAGATGAAACAGCTTCAAACAACTTCAAACTTCAAAATAAATAAAAGACATCATAATGTGGTGTGTATACATGTAAACGTGGAGGAGAGTACACAGGGTACAGCTGACAACACTGCGAGGGAAATAAGCTTAGTAACACCCCTCGCAGTGTTGTCAGCTGTACCCCGTTGCACTCCCAAGACTCGCATAACGGTTGGTTTCCGTGACTGTGAAATAATGGGCGAAAACCGCGACAGGGGTGACCGGCTCGGCCAATACTATTTTTACCCCCGGCTGTCTGTTGTACAAGGATTTCACCCTGGACACGAACTCCGCCAGTTCCCTGGTCCAGCCGTTGTGGAAGCCGCGGAACTCTTCGTCATCTTCATCACTGTCAAACATCATATCTACCCACTGATCTCTGGTGATCGGATCGGCAGGCACCTCCTCGTTAGATTCAGACTCCACACTATTCTCCACCTCCATATCACTCCCCTCACCAGTACTATCATTAGCCATCTTCAATTCACAAACTTTCCGTCTCAATATTCAATCAATCAATATTTTGCCGGCGGCAGCGCAGCACTTTTTTTTTTGTTGTGACAGCTGAACTACGCACAAATGTGTAATCCGGCCTTAAAGGGCCATACATTTTCCGGTCTAAATGAGTTAACTACTTGCGATTTTGAGCTATATAAATAACATTTGATTTGATTTGATGGTTTTGAGTCATCATGTTTGGTTCAGGAGATGTGATGCAAAATATATAATTCAGTTGGCCACAATAAAATGGCTGCCATGGCTGCCACATATATTTTTTGTAATGGTTCCATCTCTGAAAATGTTCAGGGCCCCAAACTGTAATAGTGTACTAAGTATTATACTTCTATGAAAAAGTGAAAGGTTTTTTTTTCACATCACCTATCACCTTACTAATGTACATAAATGATGTACCTTGTGTTATGAGACAAAATGTAGTTATTAGGGGGCCAAGCCCGAGGGGCCGAGGGAACGCGTATGCAAGCATATGCAAGAATACCCGTTTCCTAGGACCAGCAGTGCTAGGAATCCTATTGTAATTGTAAAGATTTTAATTTTAATTTTTCTCCGGCTAAAAGTGGTGCTGCAGCCTAAACCGTGCAAGGGAGGGCGGTGCAATTGGGAGGGTTGGTCCAGACTCCTGCAAATATCTCAGACATAAAAAAACTACATATATCCGGCCGCAGGGGGCGCTATAACCTAGGCCAACGCGTTTTTGCCTATAACTCCCACAGCGTATGTCGCACATTCAAAAACCTTGTATCCCCAGATTCCCTGAATGGAGCTGAATCACTCTGCGATTGACCACGCCCACTTCGTCTCAAAAGTTTTTTCGCAAAATCGCAAAAACTGCAAAAACCTACTTTTTCGAACTCCTCCTTGGGATTTTGTCCGATCTGCGTGAAACTTGGCACGTACACTCTTCAGCTGGACTTGATCTAAAGTTCTCAAAAGAATTTTGCTCGGTCAAAAAATGCGCAAATTACTAACGAACAAAATTTGGTAGCTAGCCATAAAAATGGAAACTGTTTGATATCTCGGTCAAACTAAATGCTATTAACACCAAATTTAAGATCCTTGGTTGCCATGAGACTGGGAAGGGATGAGCCGAATTTAGAGAATTTTGCCCTCTAGGGGGCGCTAAAAATATGGGAAGTTTCTATCTCTTGAACGGCTACACCGATTTTTACGAAATTTGGTCGGTATGATGTAGGGCCAATCCTGAGGCCATATCTTGAAGGTGGTTATGACTGGTCAATGTGGGCGTGGCTTATTACAACATAAACAACAAACATTCATTTCAGCCAAACTATTATGCTGAGAACTTTGAAATTTATATGGTACATATAGAATAGTTGACTGTTCTTCCATACCAAAAATTGCACATGTACTCCAGTAGGTGGCGCTATAATGGATGCAATCGCGTTTTTGCCTGTAACTTCCACATTTTAAATAACACATTCACAAATCTTATATCCATATGTTCCCTAAATAGAGCTGGGTTTTCTGACATAGGACACGCCCACTTCTGCTGCACAATTCGTTTGTTAAATCGCCACATATGCAAAACCTACTTTTTCGAACTCCTCCATGGGATTTTGTCCGATCTGCATGAAACTTGGCACGTACACTCTTCAGCTGCACCTGATCTAAAGTTATCAAAAGAAGTTTGCTCGGTCAAAAAATGCGCTAATTATTAACAAACACATTTCTGTAGCGAGCTATAAAAATGTAAACTGTATGATATCTCGGTCAAACTAAAGGCTATTAACACCAAATTTAAGAGCCTTAGTTGCCATGACACTGGGAAGAGATGAGTCAAATTTGATGAATTTTGGCCACTAGGGGGCGCTAAAAATATGGGAAGTTTATATTTCTTGAATGGCTACACCGATTTTTACGAAATTTGGTCGGTATGATGTAGGGCCAATCCTGAGGCCATATCTTGAAGGTGGTCATGACTGGTCAATGTGGGCGTGGCTTATTACAACAAATCCAAATCGGCACACATTCAGCCTTTTGCACTTCCGGTGCACTTCCCATTACAGCGAATACCACGGCTCAGACGTTGTGTCCTCACTTTTGCTCCGAGCCCGTCATCCTTTGGGGCCAACTTCCGTGGGATCTGCGGTGCGCGGGGTCCGAGTCGCGCCGGGGGGGGGGGGTGGCCCCCGTTCATAACTGCTTGCAGTTCTAGTTTTAACTGAAACTACAATCATTTTCTAAATCTAACCAAAATCAGATCATTTGATGCCATTGAATGACAGTCCAAAATGTATAATATATCATATAAGATGTGAACTGTTTGTCACTGTTTGGTCTAATCAGACATTGTGTGTTACATTTTATTGTGAACTTGACCGCAGAGCCTTCACTTTTAACCTTTAACTTGATGTTGCAGACTTCCTTGCTCACTGTGGGATTTTCACCTGGACTATCTTAACATTTGTGATTCATCTGGGTTTCAACAACACTGGGTTTGGAAACATTTGGCATAATGTAAGTACACAATTCAACAAATTATATAACAAATGTTTGTTAATATTTGTCATTTATATTTTCAAGTAATAAAAAAAATATTAAATCTAAATAAGTGATAAATTGTAAAATGTTTTTATTTTTCTGAAGATGGATAGTGCAGGATCCTGTTTTTGCATGGGTGACTGTGTTTGCTGTGTGTGTTCAATGTACCATGCACACAGAACATGGTGTGTTTTCTGTTTTCTGTCCAGTCTTTGTCACCCAGCATGCATCCCCAGGCGCATCCCCTTACTCCCACCCCCCACTGTGTCGGTGTGTATAACCACAGGCAGTGGGTGGCCCACTGAGCGGTGTCTTGCGTAGGGAGCTGTCTCCGCACTGCTGTTGCCTGACCCAGAGACAATAAACTGACCCAGATTCCAGCACCCTCTGTCTGAGTGGATCCCACGTTTGTATAAACACACGGTCTCAAAGACAGCAGAATAGGAGAACAGAATATATAATTGAGAATCCTCTTAAGAAGATGAGCACTTGCAGTAACAATATTGTGGATTATATTTAATTAGTTACAAAATTATGTTTTTTAAATATTCAATTATATAGCATAAAAGCATTCAATGATCAAAGTTTTTGAACCATTATTATTTGCTGCTTTTTCTCTGTTGCGCACTATTGTAAACTGAATATGTATAATTTGGATTATGGTTTGGTTCTCTCAGACAATGTTACTTAAGCTACTTAATGTAGAGAATAAGGAAAAAAAAAATAAAAAGGGCAATTTAAAGAAAAAAAAAAGACCAAACTGAGTAAAAGCAACCATTGGGGAGAGGTTAAATGTCATCAACCAGAGTCATTTCACATCTGACAGTAGAGACTCAGGGCCAGATTTACTGCTGCTCTGATGTCTGTTTTTCAGGTGCAGATATGAAAGCGTTCTGTCTCAAACACGTGTTGTATTTACCAGGTTCAGCAGGCTGGCAGTTTATGTTCATCAAACTTGAATCTGCTGCTCAACTTTATTGCCTCTGCTAAGGAGGTTGTGTTATCACTCGTGTCTATTTGTTGGTTGGTCCGTCATCAGTATGACACAAAAACTACTGAACAGATTTCCACAAAACCAGATTAGACCTCATTAACTTTAGTGCTGAATTCTTTCTCACTTTCTTAATTTAAAGTCCCAGTTAATCTGAAGGCAGAGTGTTATAAGATTCTTACTCAAGGGTAAACAAACCCTAATCCTAGGAACAAGCAAAGCATCTGTTCATCAGGAAACTCCGTAAATTACTGAAGGTTCAGGCAGAGCAGCTGGAGGACATCACGGGTAAAACCAGAAAACATTGTCACCATAAAATTTGATCCAGTTTCAACCAAATCAGTGTATAAAGTTACAGATTAGTGTTTTTGTACAGTTATCTGGAGGCCCGCTCACAGAGACACTGAAATCTGAGCCCTGTGCCGCTTGCTCACTACTTAAAGGTGAAGACTGATTGATGGTGGATGACATGATACTATTGGATGGAACTGGTCAGTTTAAACTGACGTGAGCACACACGACAAGTTGACATAACCGGATTATGATAGAAAATTAATCTAAAATGATTACAAATATATATATTTTTTTAATTCCAGCTCGACTTAATCATTGTTTCTCTTCTTATAACCGATTATTCTTCCATAACACAGTGGAGATTATGACTCAGTCCGCAGTGTTTTCTTGTCCTGCGGTTACAGATCTGCTGATTTTAAATTATGGTTCAGCAGTAATGGGTGGTGTCAAATCTAAAATAATACAGGACTAGAGTTCGATATTGGATTAAGCTTGATTGAATCAAAAGGGGCTGTTGGGCCTTGGCGAATTTATGCACTCTACCAAGTACCATTCTGCCAATCCATTTAGACATGTGATTATTTTGCTGCATTTACCTTCATCATCATCTCCACTACCGCCTGCTGCATTCTGAACTGCTGTATTTGATTCTCTCTCCGTCCTTCTTTCCGTGTTCCAATTATTTCTACATATTACCTTTTCCCCATTGAATGTGCTCAATGCTTCCTAATATATAGAAATCACAACAAATCTCACATCAATTTATTTTCTGAGCCTGGTGATTTCATAGAAATCCCTCTGCTGAACTGAACCTATGAGTTCTCCTTCATTCACATTGTGCGTGCAAAGGGCAGCACTAGGATCCAACATAGGATCAGACCAGAAGCTTAACAAGCTTTTGTCTTACCAATCAGGAGCTGAATACACACAGATTGCAGCTACAAACTCACTGAAAACTACTGTGGAAAATACCATTTTCTTATTCAATTTGGCCCAGAATTGATTTTTGTGATTGCTAAAACCATAAGGTCTTGATTAAGATCAGGAGGTAGACAACTAAGTGAGATTTCCCACTCTCACCTGAACTTCTCAGCACACTTCACCCTCTTGTCTGAAACTGTCTTTTATCAGTTCAGAAGATAGTGCAAAGGTCAGAGCGTAACCAGCTCTGTCGAACACAGAGAAGCTTATGCATGCCTTTGTCTCATTCAGACTGGATTACTGCAATGCACTTTCACTGGCCTTGCTCACAAATCAATAGCAGACTGCAGCTCATGCAAATGCAGAAACTCACATCCGCACTAGAAGCAGGAAAAGTGAAGGCATCCCCCCCAGTTGGAGCGCCTGTGGTTCTAGGTCTAATTTTAAAAATAATAATCAATTGCTTTCAAGTCTTTCATTGGTCTGGTTCCTAGCTACATCCTGGACCTTTTAACCTGCATGAGTTAACACACACACAAAGGCACACACATTGAATCCAGCATTTCTTGTTCCAAATCTAGGCTAAAGATGGGAGACTTTGAAACAGCCCAGCCAATAAAAGGTTTACCCACAAGTCACTGAGCAGGGACTAACAAACCTATTTCTGAACCTTTGCGTTGGATTTCAGCTCTGCATGCTATCCATAAATTTCAGAAACATTTTAAAATTGCATGAATCAATGAATTGGATATTTCTGAAACAAACAAACAAATGGTGAATTAAATAATTTAAAATCCTCCATAGGCACATTTCAACAAGCCAGAAATTGATAATTTATTTGGAAAATATGTCTTTTGTCAAATGAATCACAAACAAATGGAATAGGGAAAAAAATCTGATAAAAACAAGGCAGTCTATCAAGTGATCAAAGCTAGTGTGTGGTAATTAATGTTGTTCACTCAGCTCATCTCAGTCATCTCATCAGTCATGACGTAATCAGCACTTTGTGTTTCTACAAAGGTGAAGAGCAGCACTCCCCGTTCACACACATCCAGAGAGGTGTGTGTGTGTTCAGTGCTTTGGGTGATTTCAGTTAGCACTAACTACGGTTGGCTGTGGTGTTGGTTGGTGGCGGGATACTGGGTTCGTTGTGGTATCTTCCTCCACCACACCGACACCCATCACATAGCCCATTCCAGGAAACCCCAGTGCTGAACTGAATAATTGATCAGTGAGTCTGCCTGCTGTCTCTGTTGGCCTCTATGTCTGTCTAGCACTTTGTTTGCCAGCCTTACTGCACATCTCCCCCACTGCCTCAGTGTGTCTCCACTCTGAGTCCTCCTGTGAAGGGGATGAGGAACCTCTTAGCAGTGACTGTGTGTCTATATGTTTATGGTTGTATTGTAGGCTTGGTCTGCTGGTTACCTGCCGCTACAGCTTTGGCTGGTAATGTTTTCACCCTGTGAGTCATCACTAGTCATCACATAACTAGAATGGCACTCAGTATTTCCCTCGGGATCTATCTATCTATCTATCTATCTATCTATCTATCTATCTATCTATCTATCTATCTATCTATCTATCTATGCCTTCTTTTTTTCATCAAAATCTGTGCGTTCTTTCGTGAGAAATTATCCAAAATATCTTGATTTCTCTATCCAGATCCCCACCAAATAGTTAATGGGATCTCTTCCAGACCTCTGCCCAAGTCTTGTGGAAAACTGTTCAGTGTTTTTTTGTGTAATCCTATTGACAAACTAACCAACCAACCAACAAACAAACACACACAGGTAAAAACATAACCTCCTTGGTGGAAGTAACAATGTAGGAGTTACTACTGAGTGATATGGGTCGGAATGTCACGTTGACTGCTGTGATCCCGTTGCAACACGGTATAAAGTTGTTTCGTGAGAGTAGGAACACATTTGAATTCCTGTCCCTTTTTTGTGAGAAAAAATGCAAACTCACAAGAACATTTCAAACACGCTAGCTGCATGGTATCAGCGATGCAGCAAAAGCAACTATCAAAGAAACAGAAACACATTCCAGCAACATTCTGGCAAGACCTGTAGGAATCAAGCATATTATGACCCATACTTATGTTTGTTGTTAGGCAGCAACCTCTCATGGCTGGAGTATTTATTACACCTGCAAAGGAGGAAGTCAGCATAGCAACAAAGTCAGCATAAGACAGATGGTCCCGTCAAACAAGCACAGGACTCTCACCCAGGAGACCGCTACAAGTCAACAGTGAGTTATATTACTTTACTAATGTAGTTAAGTTACATACATATCTGGAGTTCTGTATGCAACATAGGTGTGTTCATAATTGTCGCTACATAAACAACATAGTTATTTTAATCCGGGCCAGGATGTTTTCCTAAACCGAGTAGTTTTCTTGCCTAAACCTAACCAAACTACAACCAAATGATAAAGGTATACTGCAAAGGGGGCATGTAGCAAAGGGAGAGGTTTTTGACAGTACATAAAAGAATAATTAATGACCCTCACTTCAACACTTTAATTAATACTAAATCTGGATTTACAGTGTGGGAACAGTGATAGATGTAATTTTTGGAGTCACTTGCAATCGACCTACACAGTTGTAGTTGAGCCAACATTTTGAAAATAAAACATATCATTTGCAAGAAATGTCCAACTTTTTTGGGTTCATTCTCATAAAATGTGATAGAAATAGTGGTGTGATAGAAAAGGATCAGCCAACAACACAAAGGTATTTTGCAATTTTAGAGAAAAATGTGGATCACTGTAAAAACTACAATACATGTGTGAGCATGTCTGTATACAGTTCAATGTGTTGGCTGGATGTGCAGGAGTCATAGTAAAATAAATATTTAGGTGTAAGTACAGTCCATGCCATGGCAGCGGGGAGGCACAGACTGCTGTTGATTATATGGTTTCAATCTCTAAACATTCAAGTAAGAGTGATTGCCTCTCAGTGACCACACACAGACACACACACACACACACACACACACACACACACTCACACACAAACAAACCTCCACATAGACTTGGAATGTGATTTATCAAACTTGGCCTGTGCTTTCTTTGCCATGGCCCCCAAGACTGGAATTGCTTTAACACTTTTTTTTTGCTTTTGCAGATGAGGAGCAAAGACTGATTTGTTGTTCTAAAAAATGTGAGAAGTCACCTGTGTCATCAATTTAATCCCACTGCTGCCTCCCTCATGGGGCCCCATACTGACAGGTTTTTGGTGTGTTCGGGAGCTGAATGCAGTGATTAAGGCAGACGCAGAGAGGCATGAGCCACGGCCAAAGCCATTTCTGGTTTTGGCTGTGGAGATGGAATCAGTGGAATCAGCGACTTGATGGGCATTCTGCCTTATTTCAACAAACACACAGTATTCAGCAAATATTTTGAAATGTGACAGGACACACACTTATTAAGTCAATAGCAACATGCACATTAATGGGAAAGGAAAACACCAAAGTGAATATGCTGCAACCACACTGAGTAATTCAGGTTTTAGTTTGCTCTTCAAATGTTCCTGCAGTATGCATGTTCCAGCTGTATTTTTGGGGATGTCTTCTAGTGTTCGTCGGGTATTATACAACGTCACATTGACTTGGTTTCTCATTAAAGGAGAAATACTGTGCTCAGTTTCAGGATCACACTTTTATTTGGAGTTACAGCTGCAGAAAAGTTTAAATGCTCTCATTAAATGCTGTCAACCTGTGGTCATCGCTGGTTGGCCAAATGCTGCTGGATGGTTTTTGATCTGACAGCAGAATAAGATACAGGTCAGTGAGAAAGTACGAAATTGGGTGCACTATAGCTCAAGAAGTGTAATTCTGTGTCATGCTCCTCTAACATCTTACTTCTCGTCAACACAACTGCAAACACGAGGATGATAGAACCACGGTCAGTGTCAATCTAACCTTACTTCTGCTAGCACTACAGGAGGTAAGGGGGACGTTTTTACAAAGTATACAAAGTTCATTAACTTGGATTGTTGACAGTGGATTCCATAAAATGGCTACACTAAACCTGACAGACTGAACAGGCTGAACAATTGGTGAGTGAAACATCCATCATGATTCTTTTTAACTCAAAGTTTGGTTATGAAGAGGCGCCCATTAGCTCAGTTGGTAGAGCAGGAGTCTGATGTACAGAGGCTTTGGACTGTCACAGAATCCTCATAATCACTGTTGACGTAATTTACTGAGTTAACATGTTTGGTGGATTTTCTGTTGGATACCATGTGATCAATTCAA
Organism: Diplodus puntazzo; assembly: GCA_963678695.2. NCBI lineage: Eukaryota > Metazoa > Chordata > Actinopteri > Spariformes > Sparidae > Diplodus > Diplodus puntazzo. The sequence goes on along the minus strand of OZ023158.1, from coordinate 9,443,135 downwards.
TCATCACTGGCTATAGATAATGTGTACATTCAGGGAGTTACAGGACTTATTTTACTATTACTCAGGACAATTACATTGGTCATAAAGTTTGAAAAAAGTGTCTTCTGGAGAAACTTTCTTCTTAACCTGTCTAACATTGAATGTGTAGTAGACATGATCTACTGCTAAACAATTCTGTACAGAGAGATGAGTGAGACAAGATGAATATGAGTGAAGAGAGAGAACTGATGTATCATTAATCAAATCTGTGTCTCAACAGCTGATGCTGCCTGCCTCTCTGGACACCAGCCAACACCAGTCCTTGTTTCCCCATTTCAACCGACAATTATTGCATTACATTCTACTCCTTCAGCTTTTTCTGCACAAGGCTCAGTTTGGACAAATAACACAAATCACATCTCCAATCATTTAGACTAATAATATTTGATTTATAAACAGATGAAAAAAAAAGCTGGCACTGTAATTCCTCTGCTTTTTGTGTCTGAGCCAATGAGTTCCACTATTCCAGTTCCACTAATGCTGTTTTCACTGCAAATGATTCATATTTCAGGCTTACATAAGATTAATACATTGCCATTAGTGTTGTACGTCACATTTTACTCAGGTCAGGCCATTGGAAAACCCACAATTTAACCATTCAATAAAATAAATGTAATTCCACGTTGCCACTTAACAGCTTCGAGATCATAATATCAATTATGGTGGCATACCTCAACTGCAGAAAGAACCAGGGGCCCTATTTAGAAATCTCCCTGGTACAAAGATGCTCCTAGTGATACAATTCAAAGAAAATTGTACTATTATTATTATTATTATTATTATTATTATTATTATTAGATTAGATTAGATATGATTCATTCACTTGTTATAGCAGCTCAAGATGCACAAGCATAGGAAAAAGAATCAGACAAATATCCGTAAAGTTAAATAGAAAATAAAAAGAAAAAAATAAGAAATGTACAAAGAACAATAACATATTGATTACTGATTGGCTGTGTTGAGGGAGCGGTGGATTCTTGCAAATCAAATTAGTGCCACTGGGTGGAGCCACAGACAGTGGATTGTAACACAGCTGACCTGTATCTTAATCTACTGTCAAAACAAAACATAGTTACAGACTACAGTTTTAAGACTAGATCTTGGTGAAGAAAAAAGTTCACAAAGCATGTTTGTCCTCAAAAGAGTGTGAATGAATGTGAAAATCTTTGAAATATGGAGGAAGACTGTTAAGATCCCAAAGAGTTTCTTAAGCAGAGGAGCAAATGGTGGAAATAAAGAAATTATTGTCCAAACGCTGAATGACAGAGAGTTAATGAAACATTACAGTTTAGATTGTGCAGGACAATGTTTATGGTCATTCTCATAAGAGATACGCACACGTCTGCGACCCAGGACAATAACGCTATAACAGCAGACATTACGTGATCACCAGACAATAACAGTGCTTACACAGCCCTCCTCTCCTCACCGGTGCACTCCTTTTGACATAGTTGCACACTCTTTAATATCAAAAAGATTAAATAGGGCCTACTCTAATTACCTGCATGGTAAAAAATTGTGCCCTCCAAATAAATACAGAAATTAAAGAATGCTTACTAATATATCAGACTAATATCTATATCCAACTGATGTTAAATGTAAACATTTCACAAAAATATAGAGAACAGACATTAATGTGACTGCATAGTGATAGTTTGTATGTGACGTTTGGGTGCGTATGTGTGTGCGTGTGTCTGTGTGAGGGGAATATTAACACCTGTATTGACTTGCTTAAAAGATATAACATGATAGATGCATCACTCTCTACATATATTTGGAGTCTATCGATCAAATGGCCACTCACAGCAGTTCTCGTAGTTATGAAATGCTGGCACTTAGTGTTAAAGAGAAACTGCTGTTATGATAAACAACTCAGGAGAAGTCAGTGAAGCCCTCGCAGACACATTTAGATGCGGCTTGATGGATGAATGTGAGCGGCCATTGTCGAAGCACAGCTCAATAATGAATTAGAAACTTATAAGGAAAAGGTTTGCCTTTGTAACTGTCAGATCCCCTAATACACTAATATAAATACAAGACATCTATCTCTTCCACCGACCAAAAGCTAGGTTTAAAAGAAAAACATACTCTCAAAAAAGATTCACTAGCTACTTTTGTTAAAACATACTGAGGGCCTTAAAATAAAAAAAGCAATAAACAATATATCTCCTGAAAGCATCTTGGGAGCCAGATGCACATTGACTTCCTCAATCCCTTCTCCCTCCCATGTCTAATAAATTAAGGAATAAGGGGGGTTAGAAAGTCAGATCAGTGAGTGAATTAGATTTGATTATTGCCTTTGCCTCTAACGCTGTATTATTGCTTTGGGATCCACGGAGAACGGCTCTGCACCAAAGGTGGAACTCAGAAACTCAGGTTGGTGAAATTGGGCCGACGCAAGGAAGCTGTGGGAGCAGATGAGGGCAAGGTGAAGGCAGGGGGAGGAAGATGCAGGGGCCTTGGAGGAGTTCATCCTTAATAAGAGCGTCTGGTTTCATTGGAGATGGATAGAGGGAGGCAGGTATGTTGGGTGAGAGAGAAGACTAATAGGTTTTGAGTGAGTGGGGGGATGGGGGGGGGTTGAGAAGGCAGGGATAAAAACCATATTATACAATAATAACTAGGACTGTTTTTAATGTCAAAGGGGAGATAAGGCAGCGCAGCTATTCTTCACTAGAACGCGAGAATCCTCATCACTGTAACAGCACAGTATGAATCCTAATCGATCATAACACGATGTGTCTACGTAGCAGCCTATTATTTGTCTGCGAAACTGAAACCAGTGCAGGCTGCCGGGCTGGAGATGCAGCCTGCAGCGACTTTTACACCCACAGAGAGTAAATGTCTGATAAGGAGCTGGAAGCCTCCTTAACTCCATCAAGATTGATTGTGTCAGTGATCCTCTTCATCATGCCCGTAAGCAGTGCCACGTTAATGCGCATACGGAAAGCACTGTTGATACAATGTCACTTACAGTACGCTGAGAACGCAATGAAAGTGTTCTCCTAATATCTTCTTTAACATAATTGGAAAAAGGATAAAAGAATCTTTATAAGAGGTAGTTTGGGTAATCATTTTACGATCTGCCTTCCTTAAAACTAGGATTAATTTTGCCCTGCGTCATCAAATACCTGGATCTCAGGAAAAAGAGGTGATGGCCAAAAAAGCGGTTGTATGAAGTTGTAATTACCTTAACATGGTCAGCATTTTCAATACCATATCTCCCACAGCAGCCACAAAGCCGGGCATGATGGTATCCCACCAAATATTTCTAAAAGGCTGACTTTCTTTTGGAAGATGTAGGATACAACCTTTGATAACAATTAAGCTGCAACAACTCACTTCAATTGAGTGGTGTCCTGAGGGTGATAGCTGGAATTTAAGCTAAGTAAAGAGTGAAGAATCATTATAGCAAGGAGGTTGTTCATTCACTCAGGAGACGTACTTATGTTGATAAGTTATGTCACGTACATAACTTAACATAAGCTACTTTGGTAATGAAAGTTACAGAACATCGTGATTTTTACCCAAACCACAGTGTTTTCCTGAACTTAACCACACTGCGACCATATGACGATGGTCCGGTATAGGTGTTGCGGTTATGCTGCGATTGGTCATGTTGCCTTAAGGAAAGTTGATTTCTGCTGTTTTGGCAAAAGATGACCATCAATTTATACAGTTATTTGAAGATGTGTAGGTTTGTTTTATTTGTGTGATGGTTGATAGTATTTCCAGAGCTGCTAAGTCTTATACATTGACAGTGAGACTCATGCAATTAAGCATCTTCACACGTTCACACAGTAAGTCTCATATGTCACTCGATGAGAATCATATTATTGTTTTATTTTTTCCCCTCAAATGTATTTTCTCACTTGCTGTCCTAATTCTGTCCCTATTCTGCCTCTGATTGGTTAGGGTTAATATCTGGGTAAGCCAATCATCAGTCCTCATGCCTAAATCTAGCCAACCCAACGAAAGGCAACGTTTACCAACCAGTCAAAGGCAGAGTAGGGCAGGTCATGCTGTCACTTTAGCCCGACATGCTGTAAACATTAAAAAATAATATTGTGAGCTGAATAATGGCCATCTTTTAGCGGAGGAGGAAAGTCAAACGGTAAGTAACCACCTCATTTTGATGTGAAATGTGTTATTTTTCTACATTCATTAAATCCGTTCTTAAATAGTCACCACAATTTGCAGGCATGGAAAATGATATCGATCCGGACAATAATTACTTCTGTAACATAAATGATAATAGCTGCTACTACACAGAGGAACAATATAATGAAACCATTAGGACAGTTAACAGAATATCAATAATCCACTTCAACTGCAGAGGCCTGGATGCCAACTTTTACAACATCAAGCAATACTGAAGTCCTTTTACACAAACGTTCCACACAATTGCCATATCAGAAACTTGGATCAACCCCGATAAGGGAAAAAACTTTGATTTAGATGGATATGAATTCAGTTATATAAACAGAAAAAATAACAGTGGAGGAAGAGAGGGTATGCATATAGAAAATATATATATATATATATATATATATATATATATATATATATATATATACATATATATATATATACATACAACAGTTAGTTCCGACCACGTTATTTGATTGGACAAGAGACATTCCATGAGTGCTGATATAGAGTCCCGCACTGGGACTTTTAACAGACATATCACTCCGCTACGCAGGCGTTCCGATTACGGTTAATTAACGTTATATCAGTTGCCAACTTGTGTTGGATTGTGGCAAACTTTGCACCGCAAAGATGGAAATATTACCACCAATTACGTTTGATTTAAATTACGAATGGTCAGACTCAGAGGAGGACGAAGGGAAGGAAAGAGGCCAGGATACATCAGCACAAACCAGGTGTGCTGATATAACATCAGCCGACCTCGTCAAATTAGAGAAGAGCAAAAATGAAGCCAACACTGTAAAGCAGACAACCTGGGCTCTGAACTGCCTTCAGACTTGGCTGAATCTGAAAAATATCCAGGTCAACTTTCAGTCAGTTAGTCAGAGCGAGCTGAACACAGTGTTGAGGCAGTTTTATGGATCGATCCGGACAACTAAAGGAGAGCTGTACAGCATCAGCTGCTACCTTGGACTTCGGGCTGGATTAAACTTTTACATCAATGAACCTCCGGTGAGCCGTTCATGGAACTTAATGCAGGACCCAGAGTTTATACCAGATAACAATGTCTTCAAAGGAGTCATCAGAGAGATAAGAAGGGCAGGGAAGGACAGAACAACACACCGCCCCCCGATCTCACCTGAAGACCAGCGCATCTTAAAATACTCTGCAGCACTGAGCCCAGACAATCCGAAAGGCTTACTGAACAAGGTCTGGTATGAAATTCAGTTGCACTTTGGACGCAGGGGCAAAGAGGGGAATCGGGATCTCAAACCTGACTCATTCGTTCTTAAATGTGACGACAATGGAGCAAAATATTTCAACATGACGTTCAACGACGAAACAAAAAATCATAAAGACCCACTGGAGAGAGGCAGAGAAAACCGGAGGGGCGCTATGTATGAGGAACGAGGAAATTCGCTCTGCCCGTTAACGTCGCTTGAAAAATATCTCAAGAAAATTCCGCTTGATGCAAAGGCCTTGTATCTGCAGCCGAGGAGGGTAACAGTGGCGACAGACAGCTTCTGGTATACCGCCGTTCCCCTTGGAGTAAACCAGCTGTCACAGATGTTACCCAGGATGTGCAAGGAGGCATCGACACACACGTCTTACACCCACCACAGCCTGAGAGCTACTGCCCTACAGAAACTGTCTGATGCGGGACTCGAGGCGAGGGAGATCATGGCAGTCAGTGGGCATAGGTGAGATGCTTTTGATTCATTGATGCTGTGTCGCAGTCCGAACATAAAATACATATCTAAACAAAAACTTGTTTCGCAGGTTTGAAAGCTCGCTAAAAAGTAACTGGAGACCATCTATGTAGAGCCGGAAACGATGGAGCAACGTGCTTTCTGATCGAGCTGTTAATTCATCAGAAACACACATCATGCCACCGAAGCGACTGTCACTGGACTCTTATTTAAGTGGTTGCACAATAAATGGAAACATTCAGATAAATGTAAATGATACAAGTAGCGGTAATATGCAGACATTGTAGCGGTCTGTAGTAAATGTTTATGTGTTGCCTGGCAACACCCTAGTCTCCCTTCCAGTTATGGAACTATTTGTGTTGGCGGAGCCAAATAAATGATTAACTATATAAACAAATCATGATCTCTTGTGGTTTACTACTGTTAACTAATAAAATGCGCTTGTAGAACTGTTATATAAAAGCAATATCACACTTGTGGTCGTGCGGTTGTACTGTATAACAGCACTGGTGTGATTATCTGCCTATATATATATATATATATATATATATATATATATATATATATATATATGTATATATGTATATATATATATAGGCAGATTATATATATATATATATATATATATATATTAGGGCTGTCAAAGTTAACGTGTTAATAGCGCGTTAACGCAACGTCCTCTTAACGCCGTTAATTTTTTTAACACGCAATTAACGCTCAGTATATGTAAAAAAAAAACGCGCATTGTATGATTTACGGCCGTCATGATCTCTTGTGGTTTACTACTGTTAACTAATAAAATGCGCTTGTAGAACTGTTATATAAAAGCAATATCACACTTGTGGTCGTGCGGATGTACTGTATAACAGCACTGGTGTGATTATCTGCCTATATATATATATATATATATATATATATATATATATATATATATATATTAGGGCTGTCAAAGTTAACGCGTTAATAACACAATTAACGCTCAGTATATAAAAAAAAAAACGCGCATTGTATGATTTACAGCCGTCAGCGGCACCAGTAGTCTTGAAACAGAGGGTGGCAGAAGAATAACAAAAGGGAATCAGAAGAAGAAGAAGCAGGGTTGGCGGTTCGTTAAAAACACGGCAGACTGAAAAGCAGCACTCACTGCAAACTCCTCATCTCTGCTGTCACTCACGGTGGCGGACATTTGTTTCTCCATCGCCCTGATCATTTTGCGGGACACTCTCTCATGGCGTGCCCGTTTGCTGATAACTCATCCCCGCATGTTTATCTCAGGCTCCTCGATAGCCTTCTTCCTCCCTCCAGCAGGCAGCCTGGCCCTGCTGCTGTCCTCCTCGGACAGACGCTGAAGCTCTGTTTCTCTCACTCTCTTGGGGTCGGCAGAGAAATGTTTAGCGGCTGCTTCTCCCGAGCTTTCCTCTGAATATATCACGACAGAAAGTTTGAATATCAAGTCCTACTTTTTATTGTTTTGCTGCACCGGAGTCATGGCGGTCATCAGTGTGATACTGACTGACAGAAGCACACTGCGTGAAAAAGGCGAAGAAGAAAAACGTGCAGTGTCAGTGGACACCACTTGCAAGCCAAACAGATGGCAGATGCAGAGAGCCCGTCGCCCCCCCTCGCCAAAAGCAGACAACCCTGGATTTATTTTCCTGCATGATTTGAAGTGTTGAATAAACATTTTCATAAAGCAAGCATATTTGACCTTTCTTATATTGTTAAAAGTATTAAGAACATGAAAAAAATACATTAAGGTACATTTAGAACAGAAAAAAATGTGCCAAAAAAATTGTGATTCATTTGCGATTAATCGCGAGTTAACTATGGACAAAATGTGATTAATCGCGATTAAAAAAATTGATCGTTTGACAGCCCTAATATATATATGTAGGGCACCAGGGTCTCATATTAAATCTTTGAGGGTATGGATGGAGGAAATGTTTTCAGAAATAAATTGGAAAGTACTTTTCATTTGTGGGGATTATCAGTATTGATCTGTTGAATCCAAATAAACAAAAAGATGACTGAGGAACTAATCAGCACAATGTAAAGCATGAGCTTATATCAAAAAATGACCAGATCCGGTGGAGTGACATCCTACTGTGCCGCTTCAATAGATAACATATTAACTCATGACATAGAAAACAATACAATAATCGGACTATAAATCAACAATATCAGTGACTGTCTACTAGTTTTTACAGTGTATGACATTAAGCACAATGAGGACAGAGGAATTAATGAAAGCACTAAAAGATGATTAAATGGCACAAATTTGGGAAATATTATATAAGGAAAAGGATATTGACAGTGCATATAATACATTCTGAAGAATATTCATTATATGATCCCAATTGTCCCATAAAACAATATTGCAGAAAACATAAATGTGAAGATCATCTATGGCTCACCAGTGGATTACAAAACACCTGCAAGAAGAAAAAATACACTTAAACTGAACAAGTTAACTTATATAATAAGGAGATGTAGGCAGGACTACTACAGTAAAATATGATAATAAAAAATATGTTAAAGATATATGGAATGTATTAAATAGTATTATCAGAAATTATTCTAAACAAGTAAGTTATCCTCAGTATTTTATTGATAATGATAATGAAATTATAATATGGACGATGTGTTAAACAGTTTGAATACATTGTTATGTTAGTGTTGGACCAAACTGATCCAACGAAATGAATGATAAATCTATAGAACGGAATCCCAGATCTATGTTTCTGACAGCAGTGGAAGAGAAAGAAATTATGGATACTGTTAATAAATGTAAAAACAAGACGTTGTCTGACTTTAATGAAATAGACACGACAGTAGTGAAAAGGGTTACAGTGGGATTTACAGGGAAGTAGCTAGCTTCTGAGAACATCTTGTCGCTAATTTACTTTTTCTACTTTTTATGGCTGTATTGACGGGGGGTGACATGCAGCAATAGGCCACAGGTCGGAAGTACCGTGGGCCGCCGCAGCATAGACAAAGCCTCTGCAGACATCACAACAGTCTTATGTCAATTTAAAATAAGATACTCAAAATTCTTTTCGCCCTATAGTCTCACTCGAAACTTTTGGTGAAACTTGGTAGCCCTGGTATTCCCTTTTCACTAGGATTGTGTCATAGGATGCTGAGATAAGGACACAATGTTAGAGCAGAGGCTAAAACATCATAGATCCTAGATAAGAATTTTCAACAGAAGGTGCAAGAGGACTCCCAGTTTCAGCTGTCACTTCACTCTTACCAGCTCTGCTTGCTAAGCTAATATAGAGAGCCTCCCCTGGCTGTAAAACAGAGCAGTTCTTTCCAAGCAGCAGTTCTCTGGCAACTATCCAAAGGCTTTCATCCAGACAAGTTCTGTTTGAATTATTTTCATAAAAAGAAAAATTATATCATCATGACAAGTGAATGACACACCGGTATTACACAATAATGACATGCAGTCGTTCTTAAAAGAAGTATCTGATGTGTTACCAGACTGAAGGTATTAAAGGTTTGCACTGCAGCTAACAGTGTGTGTACTAAAAGAATGACACTCTTTGTCTCGCTCCAAACGGATTAGGAAAAAACATCTGCGTCTCCACTAAATGTAGGGAAACGAACGCAGGCACACACATCCCCACACAGCCATGCACATGCTCAAAGACAAACAGGATAATAAAATGATTTGAAATAGAATTATTTCAGGTTCAGTGCACTAAGTAAAAATCAATTCCCCATTATAGAAATAGGATACAGAAAGGAATTAAAACTTAATGAGGTTTTCCAGCTAGAGTCCACCCACTTTTTAACCCTGAACTTGGCAGCGCTGGGAGGCAGCGTGTCGCAGGGCGCACATACCAGATTGCGTGCGTGTGTCAAAATATCATTTGTATGCACACGTGTGCCTATAAGCTCTCTCCTGTGTTTACCAGGCGACAAGATGACAGTAATGCTGCTGCATTCTTCAAAGCTTTCCTTGTAGGTATCCCCCCCACCACATACACACACACACTTCTCACTCTCTCTGTGGGCATTATTGATCTCCAGTTGATCCATAGTGACAAAAGACAAAGCTTTTCATATGACAGGCAATTAGATGGCTTTGGAGCCTGCAGAGCTCAGCCACAGCTTGTGCTGGGTAAATACTAACAACACCAGTCCACACGCTGCGCGGAGATGGAAGAGCGTACGGAGATTGAGGAAGTGAACGTTGACAGAAACCTGTGTCTTTTTCCTAGAGTTATCTGCGTCCCCTATAGATTCTTCTGGTTAGCCTCACAGCCTTGATGCGCCTATTGATTTTTGTATTATTAGCTTTCAGAAGAAACAAACAGTGGGGTCCCATAGCTCAATCAATCCATCCATCCATCCACCAGCTCCTCATTATCGCCTGATGCGGGCTGAGGCACGCACACTGTGACGTACTGTAGGCAGTGGCGAATGCACATCAGATAAAGTGAAGCTTATTGTGCCAACTTAAAATAACTGACAATTCAACAACACATTCAAAATACAAACATGAAAAACCAGCACAGTATTTTGAGAAGTTCACATGTTAATTTTCTCATTGCGACTGAGATGAGATAATCAGTGAAAATGTTGGAACTTACTTCTACCAACAACTATAAAGACAACACATACCTGCTGCTATTAAAGCCCCTTTCTCACCCCCCCACTGGCTATGCTGGATGTATTTAATGAACCCAGAGTATGATCTTTTCCAATGCAAGGTTCACACTGGAAGATTTTAGCCCTGAATTTGCTGTCACCAGCAGTTTTGGGTGCCTGCTGACAAAAAGCTGCAGATCAGAGAGAGATCTGTGTGTGCTCCAATGAATGGAGGTCGGCATGGGTGAACCATTCAAAGAAATGACCCAGGAGCTGAGGAACTGCTCGGTGGTGTGTTGCCGACGTCTGCTGGATATCTAACGGGCTAAATATCTGGCTGAGTCGCAAATGGGTCAGGTGGCCAGGTATGGGGTACAGCCAATGAGAGCAGACACTCCTCTCCTCTCTCCCTCTATCCTCTGCTGTCATCAGCTCTTACAATCCAGTCTTATCATGCATCTATGTGTGTGGAGCAGTCGCAATAATAGACTTCACTGGTTCACAGCCGTTTTTACACAGAGAATCTGCATTATCGGTGCACCGAAGGCTTGCCATTTCTCCACCGTTTCTTTTTTTTTTTATGTGTTTCCCCTGGTTTCCACCTGTTAATCTAAACATGTACCCACTGACTGTTTATAATCATATGGATGCTGTTATAATGTGTTGTGATTGACATCCTGACCCACCATGCATCCTGGAAAGTGACAAAGTTACATTTTCTGCTATAAATTACATAACTACATAATCACCAATAGAAAACAGCAGTTGCTGTCTGACTCTCTCGCTCCCGGGCAGGGATGCTGTTTTCTGGGGAAAAGTTTGCGGTGATATTTTTCACTTTTTTGCCAGGGACAGACGCTGTTTTTTGGCCAGAAATGTGAGGATAGACAGGATGACAGACAAGATGACAAACAAACCCTTGTTCTGGGCTGCCAGTTTATCCATTCACATAGATGCCTCCAGAGGCATCTGTCCCCCCTGGAAACTGTCCCCCCCCCCGAAACTGTCCCCTCCCTCTGCATCTGTAACTTTCACACAGACGGTGATGCTGAGAATCGGCACATGACTCCTGCACTGAACTAACCGGATTAACAGGACCCCTTTCTAACGACTTTAAAAGTCGTCGTCAAGCCACAAACCTATCCAAGTAGACTATTTAATGATGATAATCAAAGTCCAAAAGTCATAATATGTCATACTATGTAAACTGCTTGTCAGCAACCTCGAAGCCCTTCACGTGCAGAACTGACATTAGAGGGGTAGTTTGGAGCTTACGGCCATAACCAAGCTGGGTAATTCGATGAGCTGGGAATGAGAATGTGCTGTAATCACGTCAGTGGAAATAGCCACTTCACTTGTTTGGAAACCGGTGGAAATACACTTGGCTCTGTGCTGCTCTGTGCACCGGCAGCTGCCATCCATCTGTAGCTAGATCCACTAGATTTATGGCAGTTTGATGACAGCCTGTCAACATCCAGTAGGTTTAATGCTGGAATGCTAAACGGATACAACAGCTTGCTGTTTCATTTCCATTTAATGAGCAAAATGGTGAACAAGTTGTGTACAAGTGCTCTGGAAGAGATCCCTCCGAGCTATCACTCCCTGTCTTATCTTAATGAATCAGTTGATTATCTCAATTTTATGACACCATCACTTCTGTTATCTTAATCCATCAATGCCCCATAGACTGCCCTGCTATACTCCACGCTGTTTACAATTAACAATCTGGTATAAGCTTATTCAGACTTGAGAAAGCATGAGCCAGGAGAGGTGTGGGTGCAATTCCTAAGCCCTACGCTGTTCCATTCTCACCAAGAAGGGAGAAACACCCTTTTTTTATTTTTACCAAGATGACAGATGTGCAGCAAAAGGGACTTTAAATTTGCTGTTATTGATTAAAGGATGGAATACCAAATAGATGTGGCTTTAAACAAATTATCGTAGTGTCGCAAGGAGTTATGGATCTCCGCATCAGATTATTTAAACCCCTAAAAGGTCGGAATGATGATTATGATAAATCATGCTTAGCTGGATAGATAATCTATTCTTAATTATGATGAAATTGAATATGTTTGTGAGGCATTACACACTGGCCCGTGGCCTTATAAGATGCTATTAATGGAAGGAGCGAGAGCGAATGAAAGGGTTTTGTTTTGTCGGGAAACAGGTCGACAGCCTTTCAAACACTGTTAAACGTGATGGGCCGTGATCCACACACAGAGCGGTCTCAGCCCGCAGCTGAGGAATGGAAAAGCGGAGGATTAGCTGTGTCCCTGTGGGCTATGCCATCCAATTTACTGCGATCATACGTGTATTTGTGTGGGTCAATTATTATGCAGTGAGTGTGTTGCAGCTTTTAAACCACACATCCAGCAGCACCACCAACAAATGCCTGTTGTATGGCACAACTACATTATTCTCGTTTGCATTATGCAGTTATGTGAACAAAAAAATAAAAAAAACAACCCAAAGCAACCCAAAGGTCAAAGGTTTTAAGTTATTATATATTTATTTATTTAAATGTCCAAATTCTGCTGTTTTTCCATCAGAAAGGGTGAGATAACATCAGGTCTTTTGATTATGGCCAGAACATTATTTTGCAGTCTATCACGGTATCACACTCAAGTTGACCTTTTGGACATAAAATGTCATCCTTACATCCTATTTGACAATTCTGTAAAAAATGTGAAATAATTATCATATGAATTGATGACTTCTGACCAAAAAACATGTGAGGCCACAGTGACCTTTGACCATCAAATTCTAATCAATCCATCCTTGACGTCAAGTACTCTTTGCAAAATATGAAAACAAATCGCCTCAAGATGTTCCTGAGATATCACATTGATGAGAAACAGACAGTCGAACATACTGAAGGACGGATGGACAACCTGAAAGCATAATGCCTCCACCCTCGGCTATCACTGGTGCCGAGGCATAATAAGATCAAATAAAATTGATTTGTTCAAGCACATGAAATTTGAAAGACAAAAAAAGACGAACATATTTCTTAAATTTGATCATTGTTAAAATGCAATTAAATGTATCAGTATTAAATCTAACATATCATAGGACAAATTGTCCCCTATCAAATATATCCAGAGATTTCTGTTGGAGCCAATGATTTGCTTGAACTGTCTGCACCAAGAGTCGAACATTGAAAATGTTAATCTCAAGGTAATGTGCAGCCTAATTCCTCAAGCTTTTGATACACAGGCTGAGAGGCGGCAGAGGGAACAATTTTCAGAACAAGTAATTCCAAGTCTGACGGATGAAGAGATCCTGAAAGACACAACCGCAAAACAACAGTTGTATGGAGAGAGAGAGAGAGAGAGAGAGAGAGACAGAGAGAGAGAGCTGCTGATGTTATTGTGTCAGTTTGGAAAAATGTATGTGTGTGGGTGTGTGTGTGTGTGTGTTAATATGCAATATATGCGTAAATCCTGAGTGGGTGAGTGTGTGACAGCCTGGACACAAATTAGTTTGTATTTATCTCATACCGCATGTGACTGTGCGTCTAAGTGTGCATCGCAGCATGAACGTGCACTTACTCAAAGCATGAAAATAATTTGCGATCAACATCAAAGTAAGTCTTTATTTTGCTTATCTGTTGCCTACAGGTCTCTAATTATACATTCATCCCTTCCTGAACCAAGCGGCAAAGTTGGGAATTCAATTTTCTCTCTGCCGAGCAACACGCGCATTCCCGTTGAGGAGGAGAGGATGTGTTTGGGATATAAAAGAATCCATCGCTCTCCTCTATGGAAATTATCTCACGACTGTGCTCACAAAAATGGCATCCCCTTGATGTGGAGAGATGCTGTATGAGAAAGACCTTGTAACCCCACAGGCAATGCCCCGATCAAGGACCGTTACAAAACCAAACGAGCAGCGACCTGATCGACTGAACCTGACAACAGCTTCAAGTTACGCACAGGGGAAATTCACATACAGACGGCAGGTACCTGTTTAAATGTCTCATGTCCCTTTATTTCTCAGGTGTGTTCAAATGCCGTTCTTAAATATGCTAATTGATTAACTTAGCTGTGAGATGTGCTGTACATTTCTTATTTTAAGTGGTGGAAATAGGGGGCATGCAGGGGGAACATGGTGGGAGATTTTGAAAAGCTATTTCATGTTTTTATAAGGTGCTGGAGAAATTAAGATGTCGATGTATTGTTGCTACTCTCAATCCAGAAGAGAGATCTCTCTTTCTCACAAGCCTGTCTGCTGTAAGATATGCGAGGGGGCAGGGCAGCTCCCACAGACCCAGACACAGAGGCCCTGCTCTGATGTGCTCCAAGTACAGGCTTAGTTTATTTATTATTTTCCCATCAGCCTCAGGTACAACTGTGAGCCACGGGTTTGCCTGGATGTGCCTTTGCCATCCCAACGTAAAGCTGGCACACAGGATATACTCGGATTCAGCGTCACCCTATGTCTTTGTGACCGTCTGTGTGGAAAGCATAACAATATTTTTTATTAGGCCCATAGGGGGGGAAATTGTATTATTAGAGCAGCAAAGGCGATAGCAAAAATAGAGGGCATCACTTTAAACAGTAATAATAAACAAGTAAAAAATATAGACAAAAGAAACAGTAGAAACAATATAAATAAGAAAAACAAACTCCAAAAATACACTGAGATGGCAAAATTGCCCATCAGGATAATGAGATTGCTCAGTTTGAAGTCGATTTTGGTGTGTGTGTGCAGGGTCTGCTGGGAGCAGTGCTGGTCATAGGGTCTAACAGCTGCAGGAAGGAAGGGCCTGCGATATCGCTCCTTCACACACTTAGGGTGAAGCAGCCTGCCGCTGAAGGAGCTCTCCAGTGCTCTCAGAGTGTCCTGCATCGGATGGGAGCCGTTCTCCATCAGGGATAATAGCTTAGTTATCATCCCACCACCTGCACTGAGTCGAGGGGGCATCCCAAGACAGAGCTGACCCTTCTTGATTAGTTTGCGCCTGTGGGAATCCACCACCCACACTTTGGTCTTCCCTGCATTCATCTGGAGGTGGTTCCACTGGCACCAATCCAAAAAGTGCTGGGTCACTTCTCTGTATTCCCTATCATCCTCATCTGTGATGAGGCAGAGGATTGCGTAGTCATCAGACAGCTATTGCCTGGCTAGAGCAATGTACATGAACTCCAAGATGGTTCCCTGTGGGGCCTCTGTACTGCAGACGACAGTCCAACTCACCGTCTCATGCCCTCACACACTGTGGTCGGTCGGTGAGGTAGTCCAAAATCCAGGGTGATAGTCTGTGGTCCACCCCTGAGTGCTCCAGCTTGTTCCTAAGAAACACAGGTTGTATGGTGCAGATGAGGTGGGTTGCAGCAGGGATGACTGGGTAGGGGAAGGGGTAGGTGACTGATCCGATCTATTAAAGAATAGTTCAGGTCATTCACCAACTTCCAGTCGCCCGCTGTCTGGGAGTTGGGTTCCTTGTGGCCAACCTGAGGCCTTTCCAGACTCCGCTGACATTTTTCTGCTGCAGCTGTTCCCCCATCTTCCTATTCAGGTCCCTCTGCACAGCCTTCAGCTCCTTCTTATATCCTGATAATTGAAAGGCCTTTTTTCCAGAACATCTTTTCACTGTGCGAGTGACGACTAGTTGCCTGTGTACGAGGGCAAAGTGGGCATAACTTCAAATTAACCGCTGTTCTCAGTTTAATCTTCAAACATCAGTAGCTTTTGAGTACCTTGAAATACAGTTCAATTTGTAATAGTCAGTTGAAACTGTATATCATTATGATCTGAGGATGTGTTGTTGAATTTGTTTTTGATTGATTTGTGTGTTTTGTTTTTTTGCCTCTGAAGATTTGTATTTATTTTTTTTTGCTGCTTCTGTGGATTTTAATAAAATCATAATAAGACTGATCAAAACTTGTAAAACGTTGAAATTGTACCCATAGGGGCTTTAAACATATCAAAACGAAAATATTCACAAACGCACACAGATTACATGAGCAGACACACACAGCTGCACACCTGTGTGAACACCTCTACAAATCGAAAGAGGCAGTTTTGACTGAGTGACTCACTTGATTTCCCCGCTAATGACCACATCAATATATCTCTTAAAAGCATCTGACAAAGCTAATGAAGCCTCAGTACCTTCCCTCACAATCTAGCTCCTGCCATTGAAAATCCATTGGCATTAACGAAAGCATGTACAATCATGATTCTTGTCTGTCTCTGTCATTCTGTATCATCCGTCAGGCTGTTTGAGAGCTGATGAGTGGCAGATCTTTCTTCAATTGTCTCTCATTGTGTATATGAAACTAAACATACCATGCCATATTCACGTTCTTGTAGATTGCAGCCATTAAATTAAAATGCTTGTAAAGGAAAACACGTTTTTACTAAACATGATTTGTTGATGAAGCAATAAAGAATTATGAGTGTGGGGTTCAGTGAATAATATATATGTCTCATGGTGGTTATTAAATGTGTATTCATACAACTCAAACTCAGAGGCTCCTAGAAACTAAAAATGTCCTTACAAACCCTAAGATTTTAATATGCTTTAAATTACCAGGTTGATACAAAGTGTCATCTAACCTCATCTAAGGGCAAAAGTGCCTGTCATCATGTAAAGTGTTGAGACACCATGTTTGTCAATGCTTTCAATTTGAGAAAGTGGCTGTTGTCATAAAACAGGCAATGAAATATTAGACCGCAAAATTATATGTCATTAGAAAACACTACACACCCTACAGATGCATAAGCGATGTGATGTCTTGTTTAATGCTCACCAAAACCATAGTTGAAATCTAGTACAACCGGTCCTTTATGTTAGCTAGCTCAAAGAACTAACTCTCATATAACTGCAGCTGTCAACATGGATGGACTTCCTGTGATTTTTACCTTTTTAAATACTGTTCCTATGCAGAGGTGGCGGCCGATGCCAGTGTTTATATCGTATATTGACAGACGATGTAGTTCACTGGGTGGTGTTACACACTTATTGATGATATTTCACTATCTTTACAACTGCAACTTGGCAAAATAGAAAATGTTGTGCACACAACACCAATTGCAAAAAGACACTGGATGTCACTGCAGACAAACTGACATACCTGACCACCAGAAGAAACATGAGATATTTAGTATCCAAAGAAGGTATCTGTCAGTCGTGGTAGCATTAGAAGAAAGACTTACACCACAACATGTATATAGAGTAACATTTTGGGTAAAGTGTACCTTTTGAAGTAATTTTAATGCAGCATTCTTTTACTCTTACTTGAATAGACAAAAATCCATACTTTGACTCCGTTATATCTGGAAACATTCATTGTAGCCTGCTGGCGCTCTGTTATCATGCAGCATCTACACCCCCACATGACGCCACAGCTACAGCAGGAGACCCCTAGGTTTCACGAGTCATGACTTTATTTGTTATTTGTAGTTATTTGTCTGTTTTAATTCTTTTTTTTTTTTTTTTTTTTTTTTTTTAATATTTCTCACTTTGTTATGCTGTAGAGCACAAATCGCCATAGGGTGTTTTATATTTGCTAACTGACCTGATGCACTATTCCAATACAGTGCCTAACTTCCTGTCTGGGTCAGTGTTCTCTGTGCAGATTGACGCAGATGCAGCCTGCTTAAGTTAAAAATAGACTTGGCGTGCATTCTCCGCACAGCAGAGAGCTTCTCGTTGGATGCTGCTGAAACGCGTGTGGTGCAGCCGGTGAAAACAGGAGCATTGTCTAGGGAAGCTGCGGTTACTGTCTCACGGTCGAACAAGGACCCAGTGGAAACTGGAGGTTAGGTAACTCATGCTAACTGCTAATATTTACTGAGTGCTGTGATAGGGTGAAGCTGGCAGAGACAAGTAAGTGTGTCTGTTTTGTTAATGCCAATAGGTTTTGATGATATACAGCCCACACACAGTATATCATGCTTCAAAGCTGCTACTGCTCCAACTTTTGCCGTAATGTAAATGTCAAACTACTGTTGTGTGAGTGCCGAAAGTTTGTATTTAGTCATGATCATTGGTGTAGTCTGATGAAGAGAGAAGGAAAAGTAGAGACCAAATTAAGCACATGAAAACAAACCCTTCTTTCATGTGGACATGACTGATGTTACGTTTCAAATACAGATAGGTCAATGTGAAGATGTAAACACACCTGATGAATGATGAAACCCTGCAGCGTTGTCTCTTAATGAGTCATTTATATGTAACTACTCTAATTGTATTGTCTCTGTTTGGACAGACCTGTCTGAGGCTGTTTGTGATGGGAACTGGGACTTGGGGCATCTAGAGGGGAATTATCAGTTTTATAGGACACTAACATCTGGAGATGATTACTTTTTGACACAAATGACAATGTCTATTATGCACAAGATCTGCAGTTTTTTTATTTGTCAACAAATAATATAGGAAACAGCAAGCAAATATTTTTGATATATCTTTGCTATCCAACCCTAACCCTTATACATTTGCCATTTTGTCACAAATTAATACATATGTTTTCACTTTTCTACCAGAGCCATCTGTGGTTGAAGTAATTCCAGTCAGATCCACTTCATGTAGTCACTACTCAAGTAACTTTTTCAGTTAGTACTATTGTACTCTGACTCAAGCAGTTATTTTGATAACTACTTTTACTTAAACTTGTGTTTTAAACATAACAGGACTTTAGTTGAGTAAAATGCTTGGCTATTCTACCCACTCCTACCCACAGTGAGGCACATCACAAATATTTGGTTGAACAGATACAATAGGGTTTCAGAAGCTATGCTGCTTGGACCTCTGATAAGCATCTAAGAAACCTGGAATTTTATCAGCTCATATTTGAAACATTGGATTTTACCATCATCAGACAGGCCTGCAGCCCAAAAAGAACAGGTAGTGATGACCTTTCCACATGAAGGACGTGTCCCTCCACAGACCTGTATAGTTGTGTGGTAGTTATGAAAAGCATTTACCATGAAGGAGGTGACATTTTATCACTATGGCCAAGGACAATCCCAGACTCTAATACCTTCAATTGTTTTATAGCATCACCTTTATATTTGGTTTTATTGAAATCACACGACAAGGGACATCCACAGCACATGGGCCATTAGATTAGAATATTCACATATCCCTTTGTCTTACTAAACAGTTTAAAGGGAGCAGCACTGAGGCCAAGTCTTCAGAGCTGAGCCTGTTTAGTATGCACCCCAGCGGTGTTACCTCAGTGCAGCACAAAGGAAATAATCATCTCTAGCACTGCAGACATATATGTGTTGTAATCCATGTTCACTGGATATTGTAATGTCTTTTATTACTGAACAAACAAAATGCCTCTCAGTACTTCACAAACATCACCCAGAGATTTTACCTTGAAAAGACAATGCACGATGATGGGATTGCATTCATCTCCACAACATTGTATCAGGTTTCCTTGTAACAGAGCCCTTTTCTCATTACGTCTTCTCTCATGAGGTCTTTTGCTGTTATTACCAGCACTGCTGAGATATTTCCCATCATTGATCTTTTGTGATTATACTCAGATCTGTTGGTGTTATATTGAGTTGTATTCTCATCAGATCTGGTCTGTTTATAAGGTGTTTTGTCATCATGATCCCTGAATACCAGAATACTGTGATATGGAGAAAATATTGGAGAATAATTGAAAGGAAATCAACAATAGAGACGGGAATGGCATTAAAATAAGCTGAGGCTTGATAAAGTTATGGCAAGTACAGGATAGATACTGTCTTTTATCTTTAATGTAATTAAATGTTCATTTAGTTTGACACAACAATGTTGCAGTTTGATATATTTTTAATACAGAAAAAAAGTAGAAATGCCAGAGAAATGTCCTTGATTTAAAATGTTTCTAATTATTAAAACCAACAGAATAAAGTATGATTTTTTTTACTCTGAATAATGATGGAGACATACCTGACCTGTTTTCTGGAGTGTCTTCTTAGCAGCATATACAACAACAATGTGATATGAAGTATTGTAGTAGTTTTTAAAAAAAATACAAACAAAAGAAACGTACAGAGGAAACATCTGTTTTTATATGGAACTCATTGTGTATTTTTGGTGGGTGGTTAGGTTGATGAGACGCAGGTGATGAGATTGTCTGGGCTTGAGTGGCATGGTCAAGCTCCTGAACCTTAAATATAATAACTTCATTTATGCAGCTAGTGATGGGTTAAATGCATAGGACAAATTTCGGGTGTTACATGTCTGACAAATAAAGATTCTTCTTCTTTTTCTTCTTCTTCTTCTTCTTCTTCTTCTTCTTCTTCTTCTTCTTCTTCTTCTTCTTCTTCTATTTATTGGAGGATCGTCTATTTCTTCTTTTGTAATGCCATTACTAGCCACACTGCAACAAGCTAGCTCCCATCATGCCTCACTGGAGTAGAATGTTTTTCCATGGGTGTGTGAAGTAAATGAAAACATAGAGATGGTATTTCTTTTGAATCTTTACTGAAACTCATTCATTGGTACAGCACTCAACTCTCGGCTCTGCTTGGCGGACTAATACCAAGAACATGACATGGTGAAAAGGACACAGATCTCATGTAGTATCTCACTTACTGTATAGCTGCACATAATTAAATAGATCCCTACATCTCGGGGTGGGAAGAGTAGGCAGCATTTTGCCTGTGATGTAGTATGGGCTGTCTGTTGAGCGCAGTGGCTCTGAGAACAGTATATTTCACACAATTTAAGCTTTATTTTATTTTCCAAATGTACTAAAATTACAATGAAAGCTTGGTCCCAAACGGTTCAATAAGATTACGTGTATGGATTCACCCCTGCTTCATAGTGATATCCGCTCAAGCAAAGTTTTTATTTCATTTTTTTCAGGTCAGGATCTGTCTCATTTCCAGTGTTGGGTAAGTTATTCACAACACATATCCTTCATATTACTAGTTACTTTCATTTGAAAGTACTAGGTTTCTTAAAATGCCCATCAAATAAACATGTTTACAGCCTGGTACAAAAAACTGTTTTGGCCTCTATAGCTTATTTCCATTCTTCTTTGTCTGGTAGCGTGGTCAAGTATTTTTTTTTTTCTACATATCACAAATTCATGACAAAAGTTGACACTCTGCAATTGAAGCAGGTTGAAAGCACAGTCATACTCATAAGAAAGCACTTGGCAACAGTGGCAAGAACAAAACTTTCAACAGGTAGAAACCTCAAGGCAGATTGTGACTTAAGGTGGGAGGCCATCTGCCTTGACTCTTTGGATTGTAGACTCTACCACCAGTGTGTGTAAGTGAGTAAAGGCTGACAACTCGTTAAGAATAGAAAAGCACAATATAAATACAGTCCATAACCATTCACTAACATTACCCAAATTCTAGTAGAAATATATTATCATTGCACATTACCCCCACTGCTAGGGAAGTTAGCCCCATCAACATTTGCAGCAGCATTAATGGCTATGACACACAGCTTACAGGACAAACACTGCTACCCCTAGAGCCGTGCTGCTAGTGTAAGAAAACCTTCCTTGGATCAGTCCAACCTGTGTACTGTGACCTCTGCCTGAGGGTTCTCCAACAGCAGACAACAGTAAAACAAATCCATTCATCCATCCATCCATCCATCCATCCATCCATCCATCCACCCATACCTGTTTATCCTTTGAAGGGTCGTGGGGGAGTGGAACAGGTGCCAGCTGGAACTAGGTTAATGCTGGGGTATACTCTGGACAAATCGCCAGTTGTTCACAGGGCTTTTTTATCTTTCCACACACCAACAAGTAAAATTCTGCATTCTATCACTAACTCCACAAGAATGAAAATCTCTTCATGTGGGTCCCTGACACTAAATCTGATAAAATGCTGTTGTGGCCCAAATGTCTCTTTATTTTGGGGTTTATTACTATATATACTGTAAAACACAGCTCCAAAGTGCCTTGCAGAAAAAGGCTAACATCAGAAAACATGAAACATGATTACAAAAAAGGCAAGAGATATAAAGGAATGAGACATAAAAATGAAGAACAACAATAAAGGGTCATTAGATAAAAGGCGGTCAATAAAAAGCAATGGTTGAAAACCACTGTCTTAGATCATATGGTAACATTTTTAGTGGATGAACAAATCAAATAAGATCTCTGGCAGAGGGTAAGTCAGCAATTCTTTTACATTTTAGGCGAGACAATGACATAAAAAGAACCAGTGCACCATAAGGTTAACACAATTTGTTTTAGTATGGAAACAACAGTGAATGTTAGGTGTGTATTTTGCAACAGACACCCACTGACTCTGGTTCAGCCTTCTAACTGTGCACATGCTATTTTTTATATCCATTTCAAAATAGATAACAACCTTCCTACTTTCTTACTGGTGTCTGACATCTGTAACTCAATGGCTTTTATCCAGGTTTGTTTCTTTTATAGGTATTTCTGAAAAGCTTAAACGCTGTTCGAGGCTTTACTAAAAATTAGGTTCTACTGGATAGCAAAATTCAAACAACCTCATTATTTTCACCAACTTATAAGATGATTATTATTAGGTAACAACAACACATCATATATCATGAGTCTTATTTAGCATGCTGTTGAGATCTACTCATTAGACATTTCACTGTGACGGACCTAGAACCATTTTTTGGGGGCCTGACTATTTATTTTGTTTGACAGTCAGCATCATGTGTCCTAAATCATTTGGTTCAGGAGAACCTTAGTTTTCTGCGTAGCTCATCAAAAGTCAAATTTTTACATTTGCTTTTTTCTGAGCATTAAGGCATTTACCAGATGAGTACTTCAGTTAAGCAGCTCTCTGTAATAAAGCTGGGATATTTAAGACAGGCAAGAGTTAGATTCTACAAAGGTTCGATGGAAAGATAAAGAGCTCGACTAGAGCCTGCTTACACTTGGCATTATGCATCTGGAGTGATCTAATCATAGTGGACAGCTGCAAGTCCAGGTTTGACACGCTCAAGAAGCATTGAGGATGTATTTCAGATCCAATCACTCAGACCACATTCAGAGGTGGTCTGGCCTGCTTGAGGCCACAGTTGTCCTAGACCACCTAATCGCCTGACATCCTATGTTTACGTACTTATGAAACCCACTGCTTTCCATTTGGCTCACTGTAATGTCTATTATGTGTCGAGGCTCTCTTACCTGCTAAGGTAAGCAGCATGTGTTTGTGAATACAATGTTTCATCTTATTTCACTATTGAACCACTAACTGTTATATACCCAGACTCGGGCAATTTGAGAGTTTGTAAGTGGCGGATCCTTTATAACTTTTGGAAAGGGTAACAGAAGAATCATGTGTGCCTTCTTGTACATTTGGCAGTGAATGCAATACAGTAAGTTGTTTCTTTCCTTGTACAGAACATTGTCAGTTTCTAACAGTATGGCTGTACCAGCCTGTCTGCTCCCCCTCATCTATAACTATGTCTTACCTGCCAACATTTAGCAGCTGTTTGAGCACACTCTTTCAACTGGTTTGACAATTTACATGAATTCATGACAAGAAACTTTTCTTGACATTTGGCATGTTAATATTTACAAATACAGTAAATGGTAACCTATAGGTCTTTTTTTTTTTCAGGTCTAAAAAGGCACTTAGTCTGTAGTATGATCCTAGCTCCAAAAATGCTCTACCCTGTATCACCAATAACACAACCAAAAGTGCTAATGCTGTCTGTTTGACCATCCCTGGCTGGAGCACTAACTCAGTTCAACACCTACTGGAAATGTGTTTTACTTTGGTCATATAAGGACTGGATACCTTGAGCAAGGGCCCTGGTACCCCATACTACTGCAGTACTCCAATAGGACTTCCCGGAGGGACACTGCCATAGGCCTTCTCTAAGTCCAAAACACACTCACTAGACTAGATGAGCAAAACTTTAAGTAGTGTTACAAAAATTCACCAGAGATTGTATGTGTGTGGTTTATATGGAAATCTGTCTAATAAATCAAGTCAAATGTCTCATGATCTGAAATAATTGCTGTGGCTGCTGGATGTTGCAATAAATAAAAGCCACTCTCACAGACCCAATCCTGAGTCTAAGAACAAGACCAATAAATCACCAAAAAAGTTAAAAGCAGGAACAATATGTTAATTGTTAATAATAAAATAAAACCACAACAGCTTCAAGTAAGAAACAATAAAAATATTAATGAATAGTGGCAACTAAGGAAAATTCTCACAAAAAGGGATGTGTGCACACTGTTTTTGGCATGAAAGATTTATGTGGACTACCGTATTTGTGTTTATGTTGTTCTTCCCATCAGATTATAACAACTCGGTGGTGATACATTCATGATTTTTTAAACTGGAGGTCTTGAAAATGCATTAAGACTGAAATTAACTAGTTTCTTCAATGGAAAATGAATAATGTTGGGAAAAGGATGCAGTGCTTTTTCATACTACACTGCGTAGTATATGTTAATGTTCACAAACATGTTCTGCTCCTTCCTTCTACAGTAGTGTGACCCCAGAGTCCCAACCCAGCCTCATTAAAGGCCCCTTAACAAGCAGCAGCTAATCCCATGCAAAGCTCTAAGTCTAGTGATGCCCCTGGACACAACAGATAGGTTTTTATAATTGGCAGCCCTTGATTAATGCATGACTACACTCTGCCTCAGGAGGAGCTCAGTTGATCTATCAAACTTCAAAATGCTCCTCCAGCCGTATGCATCTCTTGTTAACCTGCTATCAATCAGGCTGACTGAGTGAATTGAAGAGGATTGTTGGTAAACTGTGTGTCACTGCAGCATGTAGCTGTTTTGAGTCAATGATGCAGTGCTGAGTCGCGGTAGACGTCTGGGATTTTACAAACAGAGTGGGAGGTCACGGAATAGAACACAATACACATAAATACATTATTTGACTGTATCCCAGTAACCTTTTTCATCATCTAGAATACTGAAAAGTTCGACCTTCTTATTACAGGGCTCCATATATCAATGCAGTTAATATAAACATACTATTTTAACAGTATTGGTCCTGGGTGCAGCAAATCAGGGTCCACAGAAAGTGGAGCATGAAGCATTCTGATTGGTAGTGGTGCCAATGTCTGTCTACTTTGGAAGAGGTGTGTGTGTGTCTGTGAATGTGTGAGTGAGGTGAGGGTCCTGACGGATGGATGGATGGCAGGGTGACACTGAACAGATGTAGGCTCTGATGGATTGCAGCGACATTACACATGAAAGTAAAGCAGGGCCCTTGGTCAGAATGCAGGAGATGCAGCAGCTCTCTCAAAGCAGTGCTTTGTCATTCTCCCAATTTAGCCATCTTGCCTGTATATCGGCATGCATGGCACTGTGCAAAACGCACAGAATTGAAAATCAACTGTCCAAATAAAAAGTTTATACATTCCATGATTCTCCTCTCTGTCTTATCCTCTTGATTTAGTCTGATTTTCTTGTCTTACTCCAACTTCAACACCAAAACTCTGATTAGTTGTACATTTTGATTTTTTTTGTCCTATGTTGGTTTAGAATACATTCAGAAGAAGTCCTTCCTCTTGCCTTGATGAATTGATACAGATTACATTTTGATTAGGTTTAGGTACAACATCTCTGTGGTTAATCTTAGAGAAAGATTTGTGTTATAATTACATAACTGAGTGTTTAACGAGACCTCAGCACATCTCAAGTCTGTTTGTGGCTACCAAAAAAGGTATCTTAGGCCACAGCATGATGTTTTCCTGACCCTTACTACATTTTTGTGCCTACCGTAAGTTTACTGAATTTACCATTTACTCTGGTGAGTGGGTTAGTGAAACGGAATCTCCTTACTGAATGGAGTTCTGATGTTCCACCACAGAGGGAGCACAGAGGAGAAGAGTTTGGACTGTAATTTCTCGACTTGCAGAAATGGTAAATGTTCACTGGCAGATAGCAGCAAAACCAAAAGGCTCATTCATTTGCATGAGAGAATTTAGGTAGGCGGGTGCCAAGCAAGTGTCCGCTCTACAGACAAACATCAGTGACTTGAAAGTAAGCAGCGGCAGGGAGCCGGTGGAGAGCTGCTATTTATCTGACAAACACAGATGAAGGAGGATCTGAACTCCAGAATAAGATCCAGTGGACTTTTGAAGTTGGTTTCAGTCCTCCACATATCGTAGATTGGCCATTATCTGGCTGACATCGTGACGTTTGGTGCCACCAGGAGGGAACCTGCATCAGTATGATTAAAAACTGGGATGGTACAATTGTAGAAATCAGCAAGTGCCAAACTACATTTTAATCTTATTCAATCGGAACATAATCCCATCCCCTTCCCTCCAGAGCCACTCCTTGAACTGCAGCACGTGATGGCCAGTGTGGAGAAGTATTAGCAGCTATTTCATTATGTTCAATAAGCTCTCTTAGCATTTTTAGTCTAGTTAATACAGATTGTATATAAATAACTCTGTTAAATGCCACAGTCATGTAAACACAAGCAAAATCCATTGTTGCAGCTGTTGCTGTCACTGCTCACTCATTCTTTGGCCCAGGGGATGTGTGCTCAGTGCTTCTGAGTTAGCTGCTGAAAATGACAGGCTTAACTGTGTACTGTGAGAGCAGAACATTGTTGTCAAAACGATCCATTGCCAATTAACACATGTCTCACTCACATGCAAACACCTAAAAATGTCATAATTAATGCAAACATGATATGATAATAATAAACGCTAAATGAAGGTTTAATTTTTATAAAAATGATCATCCTTCACCTCCTTCTCATTACTGCCATGCAACACTTCATTCATCATGTTTTCACCGTCAGCGAACTTCTGTGTGTGAGGAAGAGAGAGTACCAGCACTGTAACCCGATGTATTTACTAACAGCTTTTGGAGCAAGCCTCAAGCGACCATTCGAGGTACCTCTGCTTTGGCATCAGTTCTCCGCATCAGATTGCACCTTGGTTGTCTGGCTCTGTCCCACTCTCTCTTAAACTGGCTACTATCACCGTCATTTTAAAAAAATCTGGACTCAATTCTGACTTCCCAAAAAACTAGAGTCCAATCCACTAGCGGAACAAATCAGAGCCGGGCCGGGGGCGGGGCAAATGACCGGGGCAAATGACCGGGCCCTTTAAACCCAAATAATAAAGCTCATGATAACATCATTTTACAACATACACATGCCCGCAACAGCGGGGCTGACAAACTTCGGCACCACGGAGAGCGACTATGTCATCTGGAAGTCCATCAAGTGGACATGAAGTATAACAAACCAAGAGAACAACAAAAACATTAGGCTACATGAACACTAATAATAAAACAGCACAAATTCAAAGCAGTTCAGCACCTCGGATAGCGACCGCATCATTTTAACACCCACTTTAACTATTTCAACTTAGAGCCTGTATCAGTAGCTATAAAGTTTAGTAAGACTGGCACAGCGGCCCACATGTTCACAAACACAATTTCAATATGAAGTAGCCTACTATAGGCCTACTCACCACTATTTGAAGGGCATACGACGGGCCTTGCGCTCCGCGAACTCGTAGACGATGCTCTGTGTATCCATTTTCTTTGCTCTCTCATTCTCTATGAACAACATGGCAAGTCCACTCAGTCTCTCCTGTCCCACTGTGCTCCTCAAGGGGTTTTTAAGGAGTTTTAACTTGGAGAATGAGTGCTCAGAGGTTGCAACAGTGACGGGAAGAGTCAAAAATAAAAGGCGGGCAGTGCAAACGTCACTGAATGTAGAAGCTACTGCTGGGTGGTTGACGAGGACGGTTGGTGACGATTTTTACCCAAAATACACTTGGAGACAATATCGGCGATCCACTTGTAAATTTGTGCATCATAAAGTTAAATGTGAGAGTGAAAATAAAGCCAGTCATGCAGCACAACATTTCATTTCATCATTTTACACCTACTACATCACTAAAGTCAGTCAGTCTTGTAAAGTGTTTAGCAACCATGACTCAATCCTGACTGGGGCATCCTATATAACCCCTGCATGAATCTGCATTACAGGTAATATCCAACAGACTATGCCCATACTCCAAGCTCTTCTGGGCACTAGTCATGGGATAGCTTGCCTCCTCCCTGAGTCGCGCTATAGGCCCAGCTTCCTCAAGTCCTACCTCGTATCAGGGCCCCTCTGGGCCTGGGCCTGGGGTGTGCCGCCCTTCCAGCCCCCCGAAGCCCCGCCCCTGGTCCAATCCCCAACCTCCCCTTTCAACCTAAATTACCAGAACGCCCTGTTGCTTCATAACAGTCCAACTCTCTGCCAGTAACCTCTCTGAATCATTCCAATCCATACTGCATTCCCAACACAGAACTGAAACAGCCCTCCTCAAAGTCACGAACAACCTCCTCTCCTCTGATACTGGCAACCTCAACATCCTCATCCTACTCATCCTCAGCGCAGCATTTTGTCCCAACAAAATCCGCAAAATCATTCCCAACATCACCAGCACCCGATATCAGCTCATCAGCATCAACAACTACAAATCCTCCACTGCTCCCCTCTCCTTCCCCAAGGTTCAGTTCTCGCCACCCTCCTCTTCATCCTATACATTCTCCTCCTTGGCCCTATAATCTACCATCATGGACTTCAGTTCCACTGCTCTGCTGATGAAATTGTGCTCTACATCTCCACCAAAGCAATGCTCTCCATCACTCGCTCAATCCTGACCAACTGCATCACGGTAAGTGAAGTTCTATCTCTAATCTAGCTTCCTCAAACTGAACTGTGACAAATCTGAAACCATTATCATCGGTCCAAAGCTCTCACCAATTCTACCAATAACTTCCCCCCTCATACTGCGTTCACCTCCCCTCACATCCTCTTCTTCTTAGACCAAACCCTCTCCCTTGATTAACATGCCAAGCACATCACCAAAGCAGACTTTTTCCACCTCAAAAACAACGGCCGTCTCCATGCATCCCTCTCCCACTCAGCAGCAGAAACTCATGCATTCATTACTTCCAGTCTGGACCACTGCAATAGTGTCCTCTGCGGTATATCTTCCAAATACCTCAAGAAGCTCTGATATATCCAGAACTCTGCTGCAGCCTGCCCACCCACTCCTATACCCATGACCATATCACCACTATCCCTCATAACCTCTACTAGCAACAACTCTTCCTCATCACACTCCATAACCTGGCTCCACCCTACCTGACTGAGGTCCTAACCTGGGCGAACTATCGGACCTGGGGGGACAGGGCCTACTCCATTGCCACTGCCACCCTCTATTGCTGTCCCAAAAACATCAAAGACTCTTCATCACTCTCCACATCCAGACAGTTCCTCAAGACACACTTATTCAAAATTGCTTACAATATCTGATGATTTGTTGTCCCTCTCCTTTTTTGATATAATCCCTTGTACTCATGGATTATTACTATATCTTTTTTGTCTTGTTGCTTCATTTGAAAGCATCTCTGAGTTTCTAGAAAGGCACTATACAAGACAAATGTGTTATTATTATTATTACTGTTCTGTCCTCATGATTGTATATCTGAGCAAGGCTAGACACAAAAACGAACATGCTCTTAAAAAAGGTGTCGTTTTACTAATGGTCGTTTCTGTAAAACTGAAAAGAAAAAAAATCATACAAGCATGTATCTATACTCTGAACACACTACATATAAACACACAATGGCAATGTAAATATATACAGCTATAAAATGCCCGTTAACTTATTGTTATAAATAACAAAAAATAAGTATAAGTTTGTATTCACAGGTAACATTGCAGATATTAGCTTAGTTTAGCAGAGACCTCTATGGACATGCTCCCGTCATTAAGCTAGTAAAAGAAAGTGCAACAAATGACCAGCATTTATAAAGTACATTCTGCAGAAAACAGAATAATATGTCCCTAGAATTCAAACACTATTTATCTGTACCTACCGATATATCTACTCCAAGGCTTAAACATAAAGAGAACACTGGTTTACCGTAGGCTGCTCTTTGTTCTTCTGCTCTGCTCTTCAACTGAAAACAACATGGAGGATGACAAGTTGGAAAAATAAGCACTACTAAAAATGACCACCAGGGAGCAGAAACTGGACAGGTATCAGAACAGTTATTGTTATTATTATTATTATTGTTAATATTATTGTCAAACCAATTGTGGTTTAATTGATAGGGTCAACAGATGACAGTCAATCAACACTGGTGGCAACTACAAGTTGTAGTTTGGCTTTTGGACAAATAACTGATGCTGTCATTTTTGTTGAGTGGTTGGAGAAGTTTGGAAGGGGCATAAAACTATGGCTGTACAGAACATTACAACACACAACTTGTTAATCTACCTCTTCATCTAAGCCCTTTTGGAACACTCAAGTTGGACCCTAGTTCAAAGAGAAAAAAAATCACAGGTGACACATTTACCATCAAACGGTAAATTCTGAGGATAATTTAGCACTTTTTCAACTCTCTACACTTATTAATAACAATAAACAGTTCAAGCTACAATCTTTTTCTGGACAAAGATTTGGACATGCACTAAAAAATGGGTAAACAATCTATTTCAATGCTACTGACGTAACATGAGGCAGTCGTCACACAAACACTTATTTTGATTCAGTATATTGAATATGGGAGGAACTGAGAGCTGGAGATACAGCGTAACACTTTATTTATGTACGTGTTGGTATCATCCTGCCATCTGTTAGCAGAGATGTTACATTCCATAAGGATCACCTGCCTCATAATCACCTCATCAGTCACAGTTCCTCAGCGTCAACCACACACACACACACACACACACACACACACACACACACACACACACACACACACTCAAACATAAGTATTTACCCACAAACACTAAATATTAAAAAGGAGAGAATAATGAACCTATAGATAGGTTTATGAGTCACTTCACTTCTTTGACAGATTTTGCATAATACTCAGTCACTGCCAATACACTTGGCTGGCAGATTTGCAGGTTGATTAGCACTGTTGGTTTTGTTAATCAAAGCAGTAATGAGTACTCATATTCCTTGTTGCTCATTTTAAGCGGAATTAACTGATGATTTATTGCTCCCCAGGCAAGAGTAATTGGTTATTGTACTGACTACATGGTTACACTACATTTTCATTTTTTATCCTGAATTTGTAACTAGTGCTTGTTCAAAAGATGCAGTTCTAAAAGGGCCAATTGGTTGTTCTGTGTTGTTCCCTCTTGCAGCTTTTGATGAAAGCTCAAGCCAACAAAATGACCCCTGACACTGTGCTCCCTTGGACACTGAGCAATACACTAGCCATGACAAAGTTGTGCTTTAGATTTAGGGAGCCGTGGATCAAGATGGGTTTACACTACAGGAGGTTAGCGCCTCACAACAATCAGAGGATAAATCTAGTGTGTCCTTGGTCCGTACCTAAGTTTGGCACAGATGATCTGGTAATGTGAGGGGTTTACAGAGCCATTCTTAAACCTCCTAAACTGCTCACAGACTCATCTAGGCCATTCCGATAATATCAAGCATGTTTGATTTTTTGGATTTAAAATCTAGATGATCGCATTGGTACTTTCCGAGCCACACCACAACAACCAATGAGAGAGGCATCCGGGAACAGCTAACGGTGCTGCCAAACAATGGTTATATTGTAGCTCTTAAGGCTAATGTTAGCTAGCACACTGCTGTTGACAGACACTTGAAATCTCACCTCCAGTTCTCACTGAACAATAGAAATCATGTGTTGGATGCATTTCCTACACCTACGCCTTACTACAGCATGTTGTTGGACCCCACTAATCTCCATTTGGTTTACTTCTGAGACCACCTGAGAGGGATCATGTGTAAGTTCAGCTATAGTTTTCAGAGTCATTCCTGTCAGGCCTTTGCTATCTCAACATTTTGCTGGTTTGAAAGTGATTTATTTGTAGTTATAGGCTTGGTCACAGATCAGGTCAATAGCTCAAGGACGTGTTGATGTGACCGAAAAGCTTCCTTGGTCATATTAATCAAAGCTGGAATGTCAGAATGTAGCAACATTAGAAATCAGTCCAACAAGGCAAGAAACCTGTGTATTGTTCAACATAAATAGGGAATTTGGGGTTAAATTTGGCTATCAATAATAATTCATTATTATCAGGGATAATTATTAATGATGATCAATAGTAAGACACAATTAACATTAGATCACCTCGTGACACCAGCCTTGACAAAGGGACACACCGATTCACCTGATCAGTCTCATAAAAAGGTACTGTATGTCAGTTTGTAACTCTGATTAATAATTAACTCAATAATAGTAATGGTCAAATGATTTTGGAGTGTTTGACAAACACAACGGGCATGGACAAATAAAGACCACAAACAAAAATGCCTGATCCAAAGGGACAACAAGATGTCTGGCTGAAGGGTTGGACTCAGGTACAAGATAGTGGATCACCAACTGTTTCTTTCACTATTAGCTCACCGATATCACACATACAGTAAGTGTGATATGGTCCAGGCTAAAGAAGTGTGTGTGTGTGTATGTGATGTGATGCCAGGTAAGAGAAGACGGTTAGTTGCATGCAAAGACTCTGAGTCTGTGTGAAGCATAATTCAACTAACACCAAATTAGTGGTGTAGCAAAGCAAACTACCAACAACCTGACTGCACGGAGATCACAATAACATCCAAACAATCCACAAACGCATAGATTGAACATGTGTGCATTTCATAAACCAGATTACAATAGTCCTGTGATCAGCTGTGCTATGTTTTGCTGTGTGCTATCTAAGCCCAGTTCAACGATACCAGTCTTTGAAGAAAAAGTGCTGGTGGATAGAAGCTTGATGGTAACTTGCTTCACGTTCCTTGGATTGTGTAGTTAACTTGTAAACTTTTCGTTGCAGCTGCTGGTGCAAACTGAGCTGGAATACTAGCAGGACCTTGAGTTGCTGCTATGAGGAAGAGAAGTTCTCTGGGCCTACTGGAAATGCAGCTGGCAGCTGTCAGCAGTTGTTGGTCCCAGAATAATCCAGGAGGAGAGAACTTGGGGGCAGGCAGGCCCCTGGGGATAGAAGTTGAGAATAGCCAGAACAAAAGAAGGAGCTGGAGTTTTGATTATCTGGTCAATCACCATGTTGCCATCATGAGCTCAAAGCTGGGTCTCTGGGTCTTTGCACCTGGGTATGACAAACCAGGGAATTCTGAGGAACTGAGTTCTGTTCAGAGTCCATTTTGAAATCCACAATGAACAAACACATCTGTGGGTCCCAACACCTGAAAGTTAAACAAGCAGACAGGTTGGAAAAAAATCAGTAAGTGTAGGAACACAATTTAGCAATGAGAGTAGAGCCTCTAGAACACACCTCTGAAAACACACAGAAAGTCCAAATCATGACAGTCAATAATCATTTCAATTCAATGTGCCTTGCACCATTACTGGGTGACATGGCTGTACATGTGAACCTATACAAAACACTGATAATGACTTGTCTTGACTGTGTCTGTTTTTTGTCTGTTTTTGTAGGTTAATTCAAATTTGCATAAGTGCTACTAACACTTGGAGTGAAAGTATATGGTTGTCTCAACCAGTTATTCACTCACCAGATGTTTGCTACTTCGAAAGTTGTTGAGTTCAAATTGTTGTTAAACTATGTCTAAATGCAAAATATATTTGACCTGTTCTGAAGCCACAGAAAGCGGGGTGAAGAGGTTGCCATCTTAGACATAGGCAAGTTGTTAAGGATAATTCTACACACTTTCACTTTCTCCTGGAAGGCATTCATAGTGTTATATTAAAAGAGAATTAATCTAACCCCCTAGATTTTATACATTTCTCGTAGATTTTCTCTTATTCTGGATTTACTCCCATTTACACAACCTCCCATTTTATGACCTACAGGAACTGCCTTAACTGCAGGCTTCTCTTGACCTCATGGTATTTCAACCATGCTGTGAGGGTGAGATGGGTTATATAATTTTCTTATGTCCTCAGCATATGCAATCGCTGTTATGAAGGCTCTGACAAAGGGTTAGTGCAGGTCACCTTTATGAGAGACAAGACTTTATGAGCGAGAATGTCCTCTCTGCTCTTGCCTTCCTTTCCACACTCTGCCAGAAGATCAACAAGAGTAAAAACACTTATATAATTCATTCTCATATATCCTTAGCTGAAGACATACTCAGTCATATTTGTTTGTTTGTTTGTTTTTTTTTGGATTGGTTTGGATTAAACCAGAGCATGTAACAATGTGCAGGCTGATACTTGCACATAAGTTCATGTTCCCTAACCCTAACCCCTAACCCTAAACTTAACCCAATACTCCTGCTAAAACTAATGGTCATTTTTTTTAAGCCTGAAATGTGAAAGCGAACTTTACGAGTAATGTGAACACTCTACTCACATCATAATTTAGTTTCTGTTATTATTTTGTTA
Organism: Diplodus puntazzo; assembly: GCA_963678695.2. Classification (NCBI taxonomy): domain Eukaryota; kingdom Metazoa; phylum Chordata; class Actinopteri; order Spariformes; family Sparidae; genus Diplodus; species Diplodus puntazzo. The sequence continues at coordinate 9,408,373 of OZ023158.1, read as the reverse complement.
TATTTTCTAATCCCAATCCTTTTGTAAGCCTAGGCTTCTAATTATGGTGGTCCGCCATGTGCATGTGAAAAGAAATTGTCAACCTCTAAAGTGTTTGAACAAGTATTTATCCATTTTTTTTTATTATAAAGGTTGGCCAGACTCCCTTACCGTACATCACTCATTTTTAAGACCTGGAAGCAAAGTTGTCTCACAAAAGCAACTCCAAAATCAACTGTATGGCCCTTCAGCCTTGTTTTTGAACACGTGATCCTGCCTGCATCAACCGTGTGTCCCAGGTTTATGATCCTTACCCTGTCCCTGGTCTGGTTAAGTTTGCCTTAAATCTTTTAAGAATTAATGCTGTTCCAAGCCACATAGGTGGAGTGAAGAACAGAGCCTGTCCTCATCAGGAAACGACCACATAGAATAAATAATCTGACATATTAAATATGACTGATTAAATTCTTAAGCAGCGAACTCTACAAGAGAGGAAGTTAGGAGACTTAGTATAAAGAGTGAAAAGTCAGTATGAGGGGGAGGTCGGGGAAACCATAAGTTGAGGGTGAGATCTTGTAACTTACTAACATAGTTACGTTACATCACATACATAATGTAATATAAGCTACTAGGGTAATGTAGGTATGTTTGTAATGGAGGAAACATAAGCAATATAGTACATTTCAACCAAAGCAAGATGTTTTCTTGAACCCAACTAAGTAGATTTCTTGCCTAAACCTAACCAAACTTCATGTGATGAAGGTTTGGTAGGTGTGTTACTGTTATGCTAAAACAATAATGTTGTTTTGGGTATGGTGATATAATGTATGTCGTTTTGGGAAACGCTGACAATTCAGTTGTTTAGGTTTGATAATGTGTTGGAAAATAAACACTGTGTGCTCCATAATCAATCCTGGTACCCCACAGTTGTATAGTGAGAACTGCAATGTGGACTAGGTCAGCAGTTTTGGTTCGTGCCCTCCTACATCTACCTTGTTGCTGTACCAAGAGCTTCACATAGCTAGTGTTTTGGGGAAGTGACTTGTGTTATGGCTCTGTAACATTTTACTGCTTTGCTTACAAAACATCCAGTAACTCTGCAGTCTTAGCAAGTTCAAGCCATCCCTCACAAAATCTGTGATCCCGCCGCTATATGTAGCATTGCATTTACAAATAGAATGGCTCCCCCAGTTCTGCTGCTGGGGCAGTTTTCCTAGCTCTCTGGTCACTGACTGTAGTTGCCTGTAATCCGTCATTGTGGCTGTATCTGTCCTTGTAAAATTAAAATGTACATACAGCACAGTGATACATGCTGATGTATGCCTGGCAGTTACCCAATCATGGTGACTGATTTTTAAGCATATGCACATCTAATCTTCTCAAGAAGCTATGTAGACAGGAGAAAATTTCCATAAAATTTGTAAAGGAACATTTCCTCCCACCAGACTGATGTATTGAACTGCTTATTGAGTTTGATACACTTTTTAGGACTGCTGAAAGAAAAGAATGCATTGCCATGAAAACACAGATGACATTACCACTAAAGTGAGGGAGAAGCCAAGCATAATGAGATATTTCAATTTCGCAGGACCCTGAACCCTCAGTGAAATTGAGACGTTTTCTCTTTTACTACCCCCTCTGTTTTTCGAGCAAAGATAACAGCGCTTGTCACAGCCTCAGCACATTTAATTTATGTTGGATACTTTTTGAAGAGTTCCAAAAAAAGAATACATTAACAAGAAACATTTAATTGAATCTGCCTAAATCTAATCAAGCCAGTTTGCTTGGCAGTGTATATAGAAGTCAATATTTGCTTGGCAGGTTGGCAAAGCAGTCTCAATTTCCTTTCCCTTGCCTCACGATAAAACTGATGGAGTAACGGGAAGGTGAAATATCTGCCATCAATGGGGGATGTGATGAGTGATCCTCCATCCTCTTAATCACAGTATTGGAGAGGATAGTGGAATCTTAACTGTTTTCTAATATTCGCCCTGAGTGCTGCCGCCTACTCCCAACTCAAGCAACTTCTGACACCTCTCTTCAGCCTAATGAGAGGACAGAGGATGGAGAGAGGATGGATGAGAGAAGGCTGGATGAGTTGAGGTTGGGTCATGGCAGACAGAGACAGTGTCTGCAGCTTGACAATTAAGAGATGGCCACTGTAGCCTTTAAAAGGACTCCCACACGATTAAATTGTGAGAGCATCTTTTCTCAACCAAGGCTAGACTAATCATTAGTTCTCACTCAAACACCATCCAGGTATAATGTACTGGATAGAGTAAGCTGCCTGGCTTTCAGTACTTCGGTTTTGAGTCAAAACATGCCATCTAATTAGTCAAAACACACTGCTAATTGGCAAAGCACAGACACGTGTCATAGGCATTTGACATTTTGATGAAACATGTATCATTCACAGTATATGTTTATAACCTGACTTTCATATCAGAAAGCGGAGGTGATGTTGGTGAAGTTAGCGGTGACAAGGCTGTCAAGCAAGTGAGTTCCAACATTTGTATGTGTCAGACCACTGGAAATTTTGAAGGAGATCTCGGGATAATTCCAGTTGGGTTAGTGACAATGGTGATTTTTTAAAGAAAGCTTGGGACGTCTCTTAGTGCATTGTTGACAACGAAAATGGGTATTTTAAGCCTAGCCAAGTGGATTTTGTGCCAAAAACTAACCAGAGCACAAACACAGTGTTGAAATGAGAATAATTGAAAATGGATCCTAAAGAAATTTAAACGTCAATACATTGCAATGTTAAAAAACAGAACATTTTAGCATGCCAACTACTGGCAGCTGGGTTGGTTTAAGGCCAACCTTCAGACAACTTGATGACTCAACATGAACCCAGGCCTCATTTATAAATGTTTCGTGTGCATGAAATAAGACATTCTCCACTTTCTAAGCAAAATATTTAGAACAGCAAGATCTAAAGGCCAATGATGTTAAGTGGTTTATGAGCCAGTCCTGACTTCCAGGAGCTGTTTGTTTGGACCTCTGTGCTGTATTGGGCCCAGGTTTATAGAAAAGCACAAACCAAGCTGTCCAGGTCCCAAGTCAAGTCCTGACACCACTGAGATTTCTGGCAGTCTGCTCTTTGAAAAGGGAATTGTCACTGGGTCCGAGTAAAGTAAGTTGGCACTAAGCATTGATTCAAGATGTTTTTGAAAAAATTACAATCTTAGAAAGGATATCCTACACCTGAGGATTGATGCTGATGAAGCTGCAGGTCGAAATCTCTATCAAACCATAGCAAAACATCTGAACATTACCTCTACCAACTTTTATCCTAATAAAGTGAATCAGAATAAATTGCCATTTTGGCGCATTTTTTAACATTTTGGCATCATCTCTGCCATTTAAAATTGCTCAGGTACTGAACTATATATTTTGCTTATACATTATCATAGGTGACTGCAGCTAATGTATAAGTGCACTGTGTGAGATTGAATTAGCTTTCATTAATCTATATTCAGACATTCACATGATACAATCAATCGTATATAAATTAATTATTTCAATGAAACTGAAAAAACTGATCTACCTTCAAACTTGTTAGAGTGTCTTCTGCAACCCCTAATGAGTACCGGGAGATGGTGGTGTCAGGCTATATAACTCAAAACTATCCTGTATTTTAATAATAACAATAATAAGTATCTGTATTAATATAGGCAATATTGGCCTTGGTATCGGGCTGAAACCAAATGTTGTGGTCTGGGGAGCCACAGGAGGATAGGGTGCAGCTGTGCTCCATGGGGGTGGGATCTCTAATATCAATTTAATGTACTTCATTTTTTTATGTACTTCATGGACTGTGGACTGCTACAGAGGCCGCTAGTCATGGAGGACTTAACCAAATCCTCTGACTTAACTTTCCTCCATTAAAGCCATGGACATATAAAAATGACTCCGGCAGAAGCTGGCGCCTCGTTGGAACTATATTTAGCTGTAATGATTATTACATTTTCCTGGGTTCTAATTATTTGTAATTGTGTGGAAGCCATTGTTTGGAGAAAATTAGCTAGCATTAGTAATGAATGGATGACACAGATTGCTCTGCAGCAGGAGAGTTTGACTGAACGCTGTCCAGCTTCTTGCACTGGTGAAGGAGGGAACAAGCTGAATGGATTTTTACACATTCCTGGATGATGATTTTGATGTGAACGATGTCCGTGAGCAGCGCCTTCAGGGTGCATAAGTACACATCAGAGCAGCAGACACACATGCAGTCACCTGATTATAAGGTAACAAGCAACTTGCTTAATCTTATGTAGGGTAATAGAACAGCACAATAATTCTCAGCTCTCATTACTATTTATTACAGTGATTTTGGTTCATAATGTTGTCCACCCTACTTGTGTCAGTATGGTTAGACTTTGGAAATAGTAGAAAATGCCTATAAAATATAAAATTCAAGGAACACCTAAAACATTTCATTTCAGCACCCGTGTAAAGAGGTTCAAGCAGCCTCACAGTCCATGTGGGCAGCTCAGCTTATGTGAGGCAGCAGTGAAGCATCAGAGTCCAACCTATTCTTTGGGTGTCACACATGCAGTTCATGGCCAAAATAGACCTTAAAAGCGATCTGTTGACAGTCATATTGAAGTCATACCAGCATTTCACTACTGTTTTGATATCTGTATCAGTAGAGTATGTCACTGACATGTAAATAATACACAACAGGTGAAAAGGCAGCCTCTCCCTCTCCTTCTCATAGCAGGAGTGGGAATTCAGTTGATTTGAGTTTCAGTGGTTAGGTTGACCAGGTTTTTTTTTTTTAGCCAACTTTTTAGTCCTCGCTAGGGGTTGCAGGAGAGACTTTTTTTCTGCAGAAATATTTAATATGAATATGAATTATGAGCTCAGACAAGGACTGAATCTTTTATGGCAATAGTAGTTTTCTCATTCAAACTCAGGCATTGGAAAAAAATAAATTCTCTGGCAGAGGACTGCAGACTGTGCAGGTGAGGCCCATGCCAGGAGAGTTCAAAGATGGAGAGTCATGTAAGTAAACATGTATCTTCACATGTTCTGAGCATTTTTGTTACTGTCCATGATGATTAATGGCACACAATTACAATTTGAATTTGCCAGTAATGCTTAGTGATAGAAGCACTCAGATCCTTTACTTAGATAAAGTACTAATACAAAACCTTAAGTACTCCACAAGTCCTGCATTCAAAACTGTCTTTAGTAAACAATAAAGTCACATACTTTAGCAGTAAGTATTATAAAGAAACTGAAAAAAAAATAAATAAATAGCAAAAGTAAAGTGAAACGGTTCAGTATTTTTATATCGGATGTTTGTGGATTCATATTCCTGCTGCATTTATGTGTATGTGTCATTTGACTGCTGCAGATGTTTAAGATTGAGCTCATTTGAACTACTTTATACACTTTTGACAATAAAATTATCATAATCCATAAGGGTTTTAAAAGAGTTTATTTAACTTCAGAAGGAGGAGAATATTCTCATCACATAAATGAACACTCGGTTCTAAAGTTTATCACAAACACTCAACATCGACACATCCGGAGATGCATGTTTTTCACTGGACAGGAGTAGTACACTATTTACCCCTTGGATGTAGTGGAGTAGAAGTATAAAATAGAATGCACACAATAGAAATGCCATTGTAAAAAAGTAACACATGGCCGTATATTGTTCATCAATACTATGTTTCGGTTGTAGCTCAGGACCAAGCCACTGCATTCAAAGTTCATCTTAGACTTTGACCATGTCAGGCAAGTTGATGAAGAGCAAAGGAGGAGTGAAGGGTCAAACGATAAAGATTGTCCTGGTGATCAGAGATTTGTTAGTAGAAATACACAGAACATCATTTTCACTGTAGTAGAGGTGGATATTGTGAGTTTTTTCTTGTTTATAGCTGCTCATTTAAATGCATTTGATAAACAGTAAATGGCTGGCTTGAGTAGCACTTTAATCCAAAGCACATTACGGTATTTGTATTTCACTCACACACCAACAGCTGTGTAAACCATGCAAGGCAGCCGCCAGCATGTTTGGGGCATCTACGGCTTAGGTGTCTTATTAATGGACACATGACAGATTTGACCCCTGGCCAAATTCTGTAGTGATCTGATCAATCGCCCCCATTTTTAGTGTGACGCCAACGCCAGGAGGGAGTGCATTTTGAGAAGTCTTGTCATCTGTCTCAAGCTCCAGACAATTTCTTCAAAGAGCATCTGGTAGGTTTATTGTGATGTCTTTCCTTTGCAGCTTTCAATAGCATTACCCACAGTTACGCTCCCATGGCACACTATTATTGACTCTGAGGAGTCTCGATATATATTAATGTGCACAGGAAGATTCACAAATGTATTTTTTGATTTATGCCATATACAAAAAATATCATTATTTCAGATGCACACACAAAAATAAACTAAGGAACTGAGAATATAGCCTGTTTTTCTAAATTGCACTTGTTTAGAATGCTTATTCAATTTTTTGTATAGAGTTTTCTCTTGGTGGTGTTGAGGCCTCTGCTGCTGTGGATGCAGAGAGGGATATCGCAGTCACATTCATGGGAATTAACCCCTGAGGAGATGGTAATGATGAGCCAGAGGACATGGACATTGTAATCAAAGATATTTATGTACCATGGGTTTGGACAACCTTACACGTGGACATTTTCCCCACCTCCCCATTCTAAACCCTTGAGTATGAATGTACCCGCCACACTTCTCAAGCGTACCATTCATTTCCAGTGTCAACTGATGCATCCATGTTTCTCCTCCCTGTCACCTGATTGCATGATTCTCAACTCAGGTTGAAACAGACTTAGACATGATTTCCTTTCATTTTGAATAGCCAGAACTGTCTTCATGCTGTAAGTCACATGCTGTATTTACAGATTAGTTCATATTTAAATGACAATGAGTATCCTTGTTATTCAGCCTCTTGGACTGTAATATTTTGTGATTTTATTTTATATTTATTAGTTGTAGCCCAAATGTGGTCCACGCTACCTAGTTCTGTTAGTACCTGTGATAATATACCAAAGGCTACTCTTTAGTGTGAATGAATACTTGAAAAAGCTGTGTCCTTGTTTAAACTGAAAATCTGTACTCCAGGGTAGGAAAACCAAGCTGTACTGCTGTTGGCAAAGCAAATAGTAGGAATTTTGCCAGCTACCATGCTGAATGGGTCTCTAATTTTATTTAAAAACACCTCCAACTGGTTTTGTTTCATGTGTGTCTTAATGGGGGATCAAAGGAAAATGAATGTTACCTTGTTATTTTAATTCCAATTAATTATATTGCTTTTCCTTAGATGGACAAAGATGTATTTCATTGAGGTAATGTAATTATTATAGTTTAGCTGAATTTAATAAAAACATGTTGGACTAACTCAAATGAAATATGTTACATGGACATATTTATTTTGAGTTGGAGCTAAATATATGTATTGGATGGAAATCCTGCCCACAATTCAATTGAGTTCAACCAATGAGTCTTTTTATTGAGTGCATCAATAAGTCTTCAACTTTAAGTGACACAGAGCTCAAATTCCATTTCCAAAAGACAACACTTGTGGGGGTTTCTGGGGCTGTGCCTCACTGATCACTGTGATGGAAATTCTGTAAAGCTGGTGGCCTTGTGGTTATGAAGAGAATACCGGGAGACATGATGTGTTAAGAAGCAGTGTTTTTTGACAGGCTTGATCAAGGAGAATAATAGGGACTGGTACAGTGTGCCAACCACCACCATGCTGATGGGCATTCTGATTAACGCTGGAGTTCCGTGTTTACTTAAGACCTTTGTCAAACTGTATACTATATGCAATCTTTAGGTTGATACACATGCATTCTGTACACAGACAGAATGATCTGTCTAGTCTAAGTTGTGCAGCTTAGTGAGAGACAAATGTATCCAAGATCCTGATGGAGGGGTTTGTTTATTTCATACTATGGAAGCTGCACTCAGCTGACATACACATGTGAAGGAAGATTCACTGTACAAAACACATAGTTATTACATACTTCATTTATCAATATGAGTGAGTCTGGATCATTGTTTATTGACACAATGGTTTTTATCATTCAAGGAGAAGAAGCTCAGGAGGCAGAGCGGGTCTTCCAGAAATCGGAAGGTCACTGGTTCAAGTCTCACGCTAAATGTCAAAGTATCTTTTAGCAAAATACTGAATTCCATATGCCATTCCATTTACTGCCGATGGAGGAATAGGCGATTGAGTCGGCCATGCCTCCGACAGACTGTGTGCATCTTGTCCCTTTGTTATGTGGGCAACACTCAAATCTACCTGCTATTGAAATAGGATGATGCAAACTTTTTAGAATTCAAGTTAAAGTTTAGGTTTAAGGCCATCCAAGCGTTGGTCTCCTTCAGACAGTCAGATAATAGTTTAATGGGAGTAAAACTTAGTCCTGATATTTGGAACCAGTGGTGCCTGTCGTGCCCCTCATATTGACATGTGTTCCCTGGAAACACAGGTAAAACCTACTGTAAAAAAATCGGGGCGCAATAAGTGACAGTGACTCTTAATTTGACAAACAGATAAGCTCAATGATTACATCTTGCTTTATCCAGCTGATGCTTTTAATTGGTACTTTTTATCATTTCATGAACTTTATATTGGAGCTAGCAGGCCTCCATCGCACGCAAGCAGTTGGCCCAGAATTCAGCTTTTCGTCTTTTAACGGGAAAACATAAGCGAGAGGACGTTTCGCCTGTACTCATTTCACTGGCTCCCTGTATGCTTAATGACTGATTTCAAGATTGTATTGCTTACCTACAGATGATTGAATGGATTAGCTCCAACCTATCTCTCTCTTTTACAACCACATGTTCCATCAAGGTCAACCAGGTCCACTGTCCAGTTACTTTTGATTGTCCCCAGATCAGTACCACAACTCAAATTTTTATTTTCTATTTTTATGCTCCCTCTTGGCCATATAATCCAACGTCACAATGTTTCCAGTCATTGGTATGCAGACGACACACAACTATACCTTCTGCTAAGACCTGGTGACCCAAAAAGCCTAGCTGCTGTTTTTAATAGTCTCGTCAACATCAAATGTTGGATGGCACAACACTTTTTTCAACTTGACAACTCCAAACCAGAAATCATATTACCCACGCCAAAACATCAGTATCACTGAGTACTCTAAGGTCCCTTAGCCATGAATATAAATCCTACTGCCAAGCTTCTCTTCACTGGCTCCCTGTCCATTTTAGAATTATTTTATGAGTTTGCTGAGTACTTTTAAAGCTAGTCTTGGTCTTGCCCCAAGTTACATGATAGAAATGCTGAGCCCATATTAACTCACTCGCAGCCTTAGACCATCAGGAGCGCCCCTCTGGTTGTTCCAAAGTCAAGACTCAAAACTAAGGATGACCGTGCTTTTGCTGTCAGGGCCCTTAACTTTGGAATGACCTTCCTTAAAACCCACCTTTTTAACGTCATTCCATCTTTCCATCTTTCATTCCATTAACTGTTTTTATTGTTTTTATTTTTATTATTTTATTTAGTGCCATTTTTGCATTAATTTTTAATAATAATCTATTTATACATTTTAATTATTACATCTATCTTCACTCTTCCTTTTCTGTGATTTTGCCTTTTATCACTTTTATTACTTTGACTTTTATTGACTCGTATTGACTTTTTGTGTTTTTACATTTTCTGTTCTGTCTTGTCTAGTCTAACTCACCTTAGACTAGAATTCCCTGTGTTTGTCTTGACTGTTAAATTTTTACCCTGTAATATTGTTTTCCTGATTTTCATGCTTTTGCTTGATTGTCAAAGCACTTTGTAAACTTTGTTTTTAAAGGAGCCAACAAACAAGCAAAGTCAGAGTAATACTGAATAGGGATCTTTTTTCAAGGCTGGCTTAAGCATCTGATTGTTTTTCTGTTCTTAAGCAGCCCTTTTACACGTGAGTTCCACGTGGGAAAAGAAATCACATGATACAAACAGAAAATGACAATATCAATCTGTCAATTTAGGAAGCACAAGTGATTGTGAATCAGTTTCACCTGCTTTTGTGCAAATTAAAGAGATTCTTCTGATTCTTCTCTAGTTTTATGTTCTGCTAGTGTCCTTGTCACTACTGATAGCATGAGGTGATAATTCAGCCCCGTCAGGTTGTAGTCCAGCTCCAACAGAATGGCACATCCATATGTGTGCTTGCAAGGCTTGTTGTGTCTTCCAGCATAGTCTCAAGAGCATGGAGGAGATACCAGGAGACCGGCCATTACACAGGGCTGTAGAAGGGCATCAAGGACCGGTATCTGCTCCTTCGTTAGAGGAAGAACAGGAGGAGCACTGCCAGAGCCCTACAATATGACCTCCAGCAGACTACTGGTATACATGTTTCTGACCAAACTGTCAGGAACAGACTCCATGAGGGCCCAACGTTCTGTAGTGGGGCTGTGCTTACAGCTCAGCGCTGTACAACTCGATTGGCATTCACAAGAACACCATCTTCACAGATGAGAGCAAGTTCGTACTGAGCTCATGTGACAGGCGTGAAAGAGTCTGGAGTCGCTGTGGTGGACATTGTGCTGCCTGTAACATCATCCAGCATGACCAGTTTAGCAGTGGGTCAGTGATGGTCTGGGGAGGCATATCCAAGAAGGGTCATGCAGACCTAAATGTCATAGTCAACGGTACCCTGACTGCTGTAAGGTACCGAGATGAAATACTCAGAGCAATTGTCAGACCTTACGCTGCTGCACTTGTCTCTGGGACCCTCCTCGTGAAGTTGAAGGCCTCGCCTCATGTGGCCAGAGTGTGTAGGTAGGTTCCGGATGACAAAAGCATTGATGCCATTGAGTGGTCCTCTCGTTCCCCTGACCTAAGTTACGTGATTTTGCTATCAACAAATTTTACAATGTACATCAGCAAAGATTTTCAACTTGAATAATTAGTTCATGAAGAGTTAGCAGTTATATTTGAATGAAAAATTAGCTGCTCAGTGCAAACTCATTCCTTCTCCCTCTCGCCTCTGCCTTTGTCTTTCTTGACACGTAATAGCACATTACGTGCTGAGGCTTTTCTACCGTCTCTCTCTCTCTTTCTCTCTCTCTCTTCCTCTCTATCTCTCTCTCTCTCTCATCCTCCTTCTATCTCTGGGGAAGCAGCAGAAAAGAGAACAACAAAAAATCTTTCCTTCAGCTGTGCCACCCCCGACACTCCAGGCTGCACACATGAAAACAAAGAGTGAATGCATTTTGAAAGTGTCCGTCAATGAAAACAGTTTCAAATTGCCTATGTGCTGGTATGTGTATTTGTGAGGGTGCCTCTATCTCACACGCTCCGGTGTGTGTGTGTGTGTGTGTGTGTGTGTGTGTGTGTGTGTGTTTGTGTGTGTGTGTGTGGATGTGCCAGTCTGCTGCCTAGCTTGATTGCATGGGTATTGGCAGATTAAGTTCAGAAGATGTGAAAATGAAGAGAGAAATGGGTTTATTTATTCAAAAACACATACACAGAGGGCCAAACCATCAGAATTTTATTTGAAGATCTTTGAAGCCTTAATCAAAAGTTTATTTCAGAATGTTTTTTGACTAGTGGACAAAACCTTTGGTCACCCTAGACTTCCATCCAATAAAGCGGTCCTGCCTTTCTGCACAGCCAAAATATACACTTACATGCTCACAATAACCAGTTATTGTTTGGACCACTAAGCAGATCACAGATTCAGGTTTAAGGGGATTTGCTGAACTTGGGCCTTATATGATATTTGGGTGTGTAAATGATTCATACTTCCAGATCATTTTGGAATTGGACCTTCAAAGTAACGTCCACTAAAAGTGCTTGTTTTTGTCACTGGCAGGCTGAGATTGTTATTAAGTGCCTGATACCATTACAGAAACATATCCTGGAGAGAGAGACTTGTTATGCTGTGTAAAATATAAAGTGTTTATATTACCTGAAGCAGACAGCAAACAAATAAAAATTAAAACATGTTCTGCATCACCAACAGTATTCATGAAGGTTGCAAAATACCACAATGCGATGCTAACAGTTTGCGTTGCTGTAATTGCACAAATTATTTCAGTGGTATTATTGACATACCACTCAGCATAACATACCACACATACCACACAGCAGATTTCCTCAGAGAATCGTTATCATTTATATTGAACGTAGTCAGGAAAATAATTTAGAAAAGGCTGGCTTTATAACTGATTTAAATCATAACCTCAGGTGTGCCCACTTACCATGTCCACATACCAGAGCCAATTTGAAAGAGTTCTGACTTCATGATACTGGAAACCCTGGCTTTATGGTCACCATAACTCGCTAATCTCACAGTGTAGTACATGTTCAGGCATTTAGGTCTGGGGAGACAAAGGGAACTGAGTATACAGGGGGGCTTGGAATGAATAGCTGTGGATGCAGGGAGGGGCCCACAAAGAAAACCTATGTACAGGGTCCATCATTTTGTGCCACACCCCTGTATACCCCCCTAAGGTCTACTGTTCTTCCCTGTTATACTTCTTTATCATACCACTTTTGATATCTAAAACATTAAGAACAGGCTATACTCTGTGCTTTAAACCGAAATGTGGGATGTGATTCTGTGGTATGCACTGATTCAGTCACGTAGCTTCATCCATTTCTGTCATGTTTGATTACTTTGCCTATAAAATCCATAAAGTGGGTACGCAGACAAACACTTTAGTACAATTTGCTGGCTGAATTTGTCATCATTATAGGATAAAGCCAAACTGTATTGATCCCTGTGGGGACATTGGGTTGTTATAGTGGCGGATAATGACAGGATACAGCAAAAATTGCAATATACTCCAAGCAAGGATAAGACAAATTGCACCACAGGACATTGGGACTCACAGTTGTTCTATTCAGAAATGGATTTCCAAAGTAATGGCATGAAGTTTAACAACAGCAATGGTAGAATGATAAATATATGTCAGAGTAGCAATTATTATGCAAAGAATCCTGCACATTGAAACATTTCACTTCTCTTGTTCCACATAGCTTACATTACTTACATTGTTAAACACTGTACTGGTTTTGAAAAAATATATCCTTCCAGTATTCCAATTGAAAACATGCTGTTATGCAGTATCTGATAATGTGAAGGGTTTACATATTCAGTCTGAAACCTCCTGAACTGCTCTAAGACTCACATGGGCCTCCCCACTAATATCAAACATGTTTGATACTTACTATTTAAAATGTGGATGATTACATCACTACATTCAAAGCGGGACTTCAACAACCAGTGAGAGAGGCATCCTGGAGCAGCTTATGGGGCTGCCAAGCAGCGATAAACATTCTAACCCTTTAGGCTAACATTGGCTAGCAAACTACTTGTACTCGGACAGGAAGGACAGGAAGAATGGACAAACGTGGTATGAACAGCTGGTGTGGTAGTGTAGTGGTTAGCAGGGATGCCTCAGAACAAGAACGTCCTTGGTTCTTGTTCTAAGGCATCATGGTTCAAACATGCAGAGTTTGCATGTTCTCCCTTTCATGGGTTTCCTCCGTGTGTTCCAGTTTCCTCCACCATCAAAACGTGTATATTGGCATGATACCTGGTTGGAAATATATGTATCAGTTTTCATAGACATGGAATTGCCACATTAACAGCCTCTAGTCCTTAGTGCACCAAACTTTTTTGTTTAAATAAGGAATTCTTGCTTCAATTTGTACTGTAATTTTAACTGTGTTCATAAGATTAGAATTAATAAATGGAAATGTCTGCAGTAAATTATGGCAAGCAAGCATGTCCTTTTATAAATCCCAAATCAAGCTGAAAATGTTTGCACATAAAACACAAATCACAGAAAATGTGTTGTTTGTGTCTGTGGTGCAACTCAGAAAACACTTGTTTTTAATAACCATAACGTTGTCCTTGAGCAGTGCGAGAACAGTGAAAGTCTGTGCATCTATACTCATGAGTGCCACTGCAGTATTTATGTTTACAGTGATGAGGACTCATAATGAGTTCAAGGACTGTAGCAAGAGCTGTGACTGGCTTTATTTCCAGGCTTTGATCATTTTTACAGGCCATGTGTGGTGAGGAGGGGAGCTAACTAGAGAAGGTGTGTGTGCATCTCTGTGTGCAAGGACTGCACAGTCTTCGGACTGCACGGTGTGCATCTGACAGCACAGTTGTGTCACTGTCCACTCAAATCATACCTGGTGAAATATTCACAGCATTCATTCTTTCACGCTGTTTGATTTAATCTTGGATTTCTGACATCGATTATGATTACTGGACCAGTCAGTTACCAAACAGTCCGGCCCTCTCTCCTGCAATCTAGGGAGGGGATATGATGGTGGGACAGCGCTGACTGAGGAAATATTGATTCATTTGAGTTGGTTTATATTTTTACAACTGAAAGGTGATGATGGAATACTTTTACTTCACTGCAAGTGCATGTACACAGGTGACACTGCTGGTTTGAATATTTAGTGACAAGGTGGATCTCTAATTTACGTTTGATATGAAGTCAAATTAAAAGTGAGATGCTGAGTGGGATTTGTGCAATCAGGCTTTAATCCACCATCTGAGTCACCAGTGTTTTTTTTTTAAAAAAAACATCCCAATTTATGCACAGCCCTCATAACCGGTCCCGCGTTATCATTTAAGTTTTCATACTTTGGGCTCTTTAGGCTCCTTTGGGTTCTGAACTGAACTCAGTTCCCAAGAATTCCAAAGTTATCACACCTAGGTGCAAAGACTGCCAAGAGACCCAGCTTTGAAGCTACAGTTGGTCAGGGTGAGAAACGGTATCTCTAGAGATCCCACATTGACCAGATAGTCAAAATTCCAGCTCTCTCCTTTATTGTCTCTCTTCTCCACCCCTTGCACCCCCCATGAAGCAGTACATAAGGATACTCTGTAAATTGTAATCTTATTTTAGTTTGTTTTCTTTTTTGTTCCACTATATGCTTATCAGGTTACTTGAAATTAAAGCATTGATTTAGGCTCATTAAAGTTAATCTATCAGATAGCCTACTGCTGTGTTGGATAACACTGCTCCTCCACCCATTTACAGCACCCTTTCCTAGAAAATAGTTCCAACATCCCTGTCAGTGTTGTGTCCAGAACTTCAAATCTGTTATTCTAGGTTTGCCAAATTCTATAAACAACACAGCAACTGAAGTATTACACTTCCAGGAGACAGTGATGTGTGACCCTGTTACATCATGTAAAACTGGTTGATCTAGGCAAGCAGAAGAGAGCTTGTTACAGCAAACAAGGTCTTATATATCCACCACACACTCCATGGCTAAAAACAAACATTAGCCAGGCAAAGTTAGCCACTAGCTGGTAAATAAAGAGAAACATCTATCAGCTAAAGCCAGCTGCTTTTCTCAGGAGCCACTGGCTGCATCTGCTGGGTCAAGCAGGCTATTACTTGCTAATATGTTATATATAACAACTTCAAAGGGTGATGATATTTGATGGCTTTGTTAGACCCATTAACAAGATGTATCAGGCTACATGCTTCTCCCAAGGCACAGTTCATGCATTTTTCTGTTCAGCACTCGTGGATGAAGCTGAAATATGTTGAAGTCAGGGCTCCAGAATGTGTAATTCTACACCACAGCCTCCCATGTGATTATGGCCTCAAACACTTCTTCACTAACCCAAGCATTTACCACTCCCAGCAAAGAAAAAAAATGGAAATGAGCACAACACCACAGCTTGTATGTAGGATACTGCCATCAGGGAGCGGAGGAGGAAGAACACGGAGGATGCATGGAGGGACAGAAAAAAAAATGGTAGAGAAAGAGATGGAGTAAATATCAGTGAAAAAAAAGAAAGGCAGAAGAATTCACAAAACGGTAAGTGTTACAATTTTGAATAAATTACGTAACTAATTGTTTATGCAGATTCAGCATCCTTCTCAGGCTCAAACGTACATCAGAAATGCTTTTACAACGCAAGCATATAAAATATATTGTATAGCATAAGAGCTGCAAAAACTAAAGTATCCTGACTTCAAAATGTCACAGGATTCATGTCTCTTAAGATGTTATTATCACTGTTGTGGTACAATATCCATAACATTGGCATGGAAGACCAGCTGAGTGATTGTTTCATTATGCTTTGTGCACAGAGAGCAATAGCAGTAGGCAATTACAGGAAGGAGAGAATCATCTTAAAACATTAATTCCCTTCATCTGATGAGTTGTTGAAATACGTACAAAGAAGGAATACAGTGAGTGAAATAAAATAAGTAAATAAGTTCGCTTTCATTTTAATGTTTGAATTGGTCCATTTGTATGGATATAAAACTTACCATATGAGATGAGAGGACCCAAAATAAATACATGACTTCAGACCATTTTTCCCATTAAAAAAATATCTTGTCTGTACAATTATCTTAGACCCACATAACATTTCAAAAACATGTTCAACATCAACTCAAAAGAAGTTCATATAAATAAATTCAGAAAATAGATATACAATAATTGTCTGTGGTGGTGCTACTGAATACACATGACTCAGAAATATACGAATGCCTGTACTCTGTTACCTCTTTCACCGGAATGCCATCAAAGTTTGTTGCATGGATGCTGCGCTCATGGAGTGGAACAGGAGCACCTTTTTAAATACATTTTGAAAGATGTTTTGTGTTTCAGGGACCCTGTAGCCTTTCTCCCTTTCTTTCTTCTCCAAGTTTACAATCAGCAGCATTTTCTGTCCATGAATATAGTGTAAACTTGGACACTTTAGTAACTTAGTGGCCATAAAAGTTGTCAGAATAAAAAGGATCTCACCGGATGGAAGGCAATCATTTGGGCAAAGTACCAAAGAAGTAAGTATTGACATGTGGCAATTTACTTATGCTTACTTATATATATATATATGTATATATATATATATATATATATATATATATATATATATATATATATATTAAAATATAATGGATGCACCTCACTTGTTCTGGATATACGTTATTGGCTACTGGCTTTAATGGTGAGAAAACAATGTATTCTCAACAGTCAGTGTTGGATTTGAATGAATGACTCAAATATCTGTATCATAGGAAAAAGCTACTTTTAAAACATAGCATAGTGCCTTTGTACCTGCCTGAATAGTGTGCAACAGCCAACTATTCAGCACGGAAAAATTCCTCATGCCCAGCCACAAATGGCAGGTGGACAAACTCGTTGACTGGCAGATGAATACAGTGCTTCAGTGGTATCAGATAATGTTAGTGAAACTGACCCACATCTGAAGGTGAGTGACTGCTACTAATGTCTGCTGGATGAGTATAGTCTATATTAGCTATAACAAGCTTGTAGTATACCATGTGGTCATCAGCTTTATTGTACCCTAGCCCAAAAAACTGTGATGATTGACAGTGACAGTTCAACAGGCCACTTGCGATGCCTCTGACCAGTGGCGTCATTAGGCATAATATTCTTAAGCCCCCCTAAATCATTTTGTGTTTTTATTTAAAAAAAATATATTATTATTATTATTATTTATTTTTTTTTTTTTACAAAAAAGTGCTGACAAATTCAATATACAGTGGCCAGAATATGAGTTTGAATAAATAATCGTGTACGCTGTCATTATTCACTTAAATATGATCATAAATCTGTCAGTTTCCTTTCACTTCATAGTGGAAGGTAGAGAGAGCCCCTTCAGTACATCGTTATCCAATCCATTCCACTTGTTCATATAGAGAACGCCCACGTCACTAAAAATCCAGTCCACGTTTTCCCTGCGACCTTGCTTGCACTCGGTACCTGCAGCTGTGTACCTTGAAGCACACAGAGCAACTAGAACAGCATGAGGAGAAGAACGTGAATGAAGAAGAATGGATATAAGAAAGTTTTTCAAGAGTGCTCCCTGTTTGACAAATAAAAACCTAGCTTGCACACTGTAGACAATCTCTGCGCACGTCTCACCTTTGTTATTTTTTGGTCAAAAGTTACATTCCAACTCTAAAAGGATGCTGCTACTTAGCTAGCTAGTTAGTCTGAAATGTATTATTTTTACCATATACTATCTTTGGGGTGGCTTCCTTACAGAGCATCAGCAGTGTTTCTCACTTTAAGCATGGATGCACATCGTGAAACAGGAGCTGAGCTCATTCATTATCATCAGTGGATAATAATAATAATAATACACTAATAATAATCACTCCACCACCCCTATTGGCCTGTAGGAGTCAGGGCAGAGGAGCACAGGGAGTGAGAGGGGAGAGACCTCTACTGGAAAGGTGAGTCTAAAGGATTTCACAGGATCATTAGGGTCATTTGTGATGCAGACAGTCTTTGAATTTTATGGAACTCAATATGAATATGAAATGTGAAACATTTCAGTCAAGGTGCACCATATAAGACTTATTTAACTTGAGCTTTTATTCAGGAGAGTAATGATCAGAAAGTGGAGAAAGCCAAGATATACGGTATATATAAAAACGGTATATATAAAAGCCAAATTAGTATCTTAATATAACTTTAATTTAAGTAATTAAGTAATGTTTTTCAGGGCTTGACATTACAACCATTTTAATCACATATGTGCCCAAAATGTAATCTGTGCGACTTCAAAATATTTGTGAGGCTCACAACACAATAAAGATGTAAACATACTGTTACTGTGCAAACCTGTGTTTGTTCTTGTACTGTATTTAAAAAACAGACTGAAATATTAATAATAAATAATGTCTCAGTCTTTGTTAGCTGTTTGTGAAATGTTGTGCTCGTGTGCTATGTTCGCTCACAACCTGTGCTTCTCTGGGGGCTCAGCCTCTCCTGTCCTTAAAACCTAGTGATGCCCCTGCCTCTAACACATTCATGTCCAACTAGACTTGATCACTACTATAGCCACACTGACCTTTTCAGTCCCCTCATTCAGCAGTGGAGCACATTTGCGACTGGGTGGTTTGGCCCACTTTCCGCCCACAGCATTATCGTCTGCATTTCAATCAGAACTCACTTTGATGATGTCTTTCTTGATATATATTATTTTTGTCCATTCAGTCTTTGAAATGCGCTTGAAATGAATATCCGTCTTTGTCACTTTGATCTAGTCTCTCTGCAGTCTTGGCTATTGTTACAGGCTATAGTGCCATCCATTCGCAGCTATACACTTCTGTGAGCAGCAAAGGCCTGATGAGGAAGGAAGTGAATGTCTGATAAGCCTCACACACGCAAACACACACACAACATCTTGGTCTTCACAAAATTGTAGGACATCACACAGTAAGCAGGCCACCAGTGCTCAAACCCCACTTATAGAAACACACACGCGCGCACACACCCACATGCATTTTCTTTAGCCACATAATGTTTTACCTATACACACAGACAACAGCGTGTTGAAACAAACATGCACACACACATACAATCATGTTCCATTACTGTAATTTATCTTATCCATTTGTCGAGTAGTAGTTATGTCAATGTTGTCTTATGATTCTATTAAGCCATTTAATTAACAGCCACGCAAAAGCGTCATCATTTTCTTTTTCTTCTCTGTTGACATAGTGCCATCAAGTACACACTGTCATATCCTGCCCTGCTCCCAATACCTGCATTTTCTTTGTTTTATGTCATTCTTTCTTTGTTTCCTGTTTTATTGTTGAAATACTTACCTCTCCTCTTATTGAGGATGGCTTCACTTCCTGATTTCACTTGATGTATTATTCCGGCCTGTTTGATTATCTGCCCCTCTCTGATTAGTTTCACATGTTCCAGTGTTTAGTTCTCATGTTCCAGTGTGTTTGAAACTTTGCTTAGTTTTCCTGAACCCCACCTGTTTTTGCATCTCTGACTTTGCCATTAAAGTTTGTCATTAAAGCTCCCCCTCCAGCCCACATCATGAAAAAAAAACCTTACCATTATCCTGTGAGCATTTTTTCTTCATCTTTTTCTTCTTTTTTCACTTTTCTGAACCAGATAAATATGTTCGTTTTGGTGCCATGTTAATTCCACCGTCATTCTCCTCACTAACGCGAATGACCAGTACCGGCTCAACTCAACTTACCTTGCCTCATCATCCTAGCAACGCAGCGCGGTAGAGACACCGGCTGTGAAGCTCTCGCTGGATGATAATATTCTCTGACCGATCAGTGGGCTCATCACCTTGGCAGTAAAAATAGGTGAAACTCCAAATCTCTAGAGTAACCTGCAACCTTGCATAACAGGCGTGATTTACGCAGCCAGTGCAGCTAGCCTGTTAGCCTTGTTACTTAGTAACCAGCCAAGGGAAGATCCTGATAGGGTAGAATGTGGGGGCTTTGTTCTCTTAGTGCAAGAGTTAGTGGTTCTGGGTTAATTCAGACTTGAAAACATTTACATGTATCGTGAATGATCAAGAATGATTTTATGTTAAGAACATAACAAATATAAAATTAAAAGGAACTAAATCCCACAAATTGTAAAGCTGTTTTAAAGGGCCGTCACCATCACCTATGGCACAAATCATTCCTGCTGACAAAACAGTCACAAGAATACAGAAATGCTAAAAAATGTTTTTTAAAATCTGAAAAATGCAAGTGCTCCAAGATAAGACATATTATGACTATATGAACAAGAATTGTGCTTGCTCTAGTTTTTTATTTCGATGAAGTTTGCTGTCCTTGATCTGAAAAGCACCTGATTCAGCAGCACAATGCTGGAGGTAGTTTGAAGAGGGATTTTCATCTGCCTTAGAGAATGTTCATGATCATAGTTCAAGTTAGATTTTCTAGTAGTTAGGTGGGGTGAATCATAATGTTATTATTTATCTTATTCTTTGTTCTTTGTTCTAAATATCACCAAATTTCTGCTCATGTTACCATGGTGATGATGGTGCATGCAGATGTGGCGAGATCTCTCATAAACCGTTACATTTTTCATTAAAAAATAGAATTTTTTTTCTCTACTTGCCTTTATTACTGAAGCACAGTAATAAGAGATATGTGAAAGAATGTGAAAGAAATGTACTCATCAAGATCGAAGATGTTTAGATTAAGATCAAACCTGAGACAAACACTGTCCACCATCTCTACTGAACAGCCAGTCAGACCAGCTGGCCCAAATGCAACAGAAAACAGTGCGGTCGCCCAGGGAAGAGAGCTAAGAAAAGAGCGAAGCTAACCCAGCGTGGACCGAAGGCTCCCCTTACCAGCCCATTCCTAGCTAATGTTGAGTTGCATGAAATGAGACACAGGCTGACAGGTTGCAAATTACATTTATAAGATGGAACAAGTCTTATTTTCTATTAAATTAGAGAAAACCTAGCAGTTAAAACCTAATTAGAAACCTAGACACCTGGAATATGCTGAAATTAAAAACTGTATGTAATGCCATATTAGACTGAGAATATTTCATACTTGGGCGTTATTATAGCAATTAGAATAGGTGATTCTAAATCACTATCACACCACAATTTTTACATTTCTGAACATATATTAATCGTATTAGAACTTCCGGTTATCATGCTTAATTAATCTTAATCTCTACAGGCATTTACCAATCTGATTTCAAAATATTAATATAAAGTGTGATTATATATATTTTTTTTACAATGTGAAACTCCTTTATTTACTTATTGTATCCAACTTGATATTGATCTTTTCAGTAAACTCGAGCCAAGACTGAAAACATAATAGCCTGCTGAAAAGCAGTGTTTTGCTGCCCTTTCTGGTGTGTGTTTAATCTCTGACCACAGCCAGTATCACTGATGCATTTGGCTGTGGACAGATGTGTGAAGTGATGTCACAAGTCCTGGAATACACTTCTGCATCATGGCAGCAAGGTCAGCAAAATTACTTAGATAAAATTACCCTTTAAATGTAACTACTTCCTCAAATTCTTCTAGAATTCTCCCTCCCAGCATAACGCAAGATTGACTGACATCCTCTCAGTGTAGCATGGGCAGTGACCAAAACCATAAAGTCAGAGTTTACCAGCAATAAGAAGATACTCTCAGACTGTCTGTCTGTGTCTCTGCTGGAAAGACAGGGAGTCTGATGGCGTTTTGACAGTTACTAGAAGGCGACATTTGGTCCTGCTGGTTCAGCTGGCTGGTCGATAGACATTGCTGATCATCTCAACGTCTGCCCACGTACATGACTATATTCCTGTCATAAGTAATGCTGGCTTTAGTTAACACAAAAAGCTTCACAAAAAAGGTGAAAACTGAAAAGTCATACAAAATGTTGCAAAGTTTTAGGGAGCTACAGGTGCATGCAGATGTGGCTTTGAAAGGGAATCTTTCCTCCACAGCTGAGAAGCGGCTCTGCCCCCCCTGCTCCATCTGGCCCTGCCCACCCAACACATAGCAAATGAGGCATCAGAAATAACATATTGTGTGTTTAAGGATTAAACTTCTGCGTCAAAGTGGTATTGATAACATTCAGATAACATTTACAGGTGGCATTCAATCACTGCCATACGTGCTGTTGTTCGAATTATCTTCTTCTGTAAGTGGTTGCCAGTTTGTGTGAATATTGGCTAACACTGCTAATGCTAGCTAACATTAATGTTGCTATCTAACATTAGGGCAGTGCAGTACAGCTGGGTGCATATTGTAGGACTCAGCCATTCTTATGTTTCGTTCCACAAACTGTCAATTACCAAGACTGTTGTAGAAGCTGGAAAAAAACATCAGAATTCTTACACAGACATAAACAAAAACAACATTTAGAAAATATTGGTTCATAATCGTGATAATATTTTTAAGGAGAAGAGACACTTGATTTGTCTACATAAATTTGACCTTAAGCAATGAAAATTGTTGCCTGTACATTTGACTTATATTGACAACATACACCATAATCAAACAAGCCACATCCCTGTTAAGATCGCATCATTGCACACACACTTTAGCAATAGTAATTTGCCAATGACATACAGCACAGCGTTGACTTAGCTGTGTAAACGTAAAACCATTTGAGTAACATCAGAGAAGAGATGACATTCACACAAACAGATAGAAAACCAGATGAGTCAGTCAGCAGCTTTTAGAACTGATGACACTGTCCTGTCATGCACATAGATACACACACCTACTCCTTCACACTCCACCAAAACACACACTAATCCTGAAACTCACACGCATGCCCGTATGGCTCGTTATCACATAATCATACACATCTGTTAGTCATTGCAAAGCAGCTCTCCACTTTTTTGGATTTTTTGTTGCATCCTAATGTGCTCTTTCTGCTGTCAGAGCCCTCTCATTTGTAAAGCAAATGGTCTTCAAAGACACTGATGAGCAGTATGATGAACGGGATCCTCCCCTAAAATTGCTGAGCGATAAAATATGCCAGAAGCAGATAAAGTGTGTGTGTGTGTGTGTGTGTGTGTGTGTGTGTGTGTGTGTGTGTGTGTGTGTGTGTGTGTGTGTGTGTGTGTGGTGGGGGTGTCATCTCTTCTGTGCTAAGAGGAGACAGTGTTAAACAAATTAACCTTGATAGTTTATGGCCCGGTGAAGTGCAAAACCAAAAAAAAGATTTTGTCATAAAAGAGAAATATTATGAAATAAATATACTTATTCATGAACAGTATGTGATCAGAATTACAGCTGCATATCAGGCTGGTATTGGCTCTCTCATTAATTAAGTATATATCAGCTAGTATCCCATGATGGAAATGATGCAGGCTGATTGATTACATTTTAATTCCAACATTAATCTGGGGCAGACTGCTTGTCTATGGAAGCACCTCAACCTAATACAACGCAGTGGTGTGATTAAGTATGTACGAATGTGAGCAAGCCTGAAGGCCTAATAAATTCTGCTCAATTGAGAATAAGTGTGGACCAAGTGAAGACAATATTTTCTTAACTGCTTCCAAGTGGATATTAATTCTATCTTTTAAAAATAATGGCGCAGTGGACCACTGTTACACATCAAGAATAGGCACAGAAACAGTCTTATAGTGATGTATGTGGTTCTGGAGAAGCCACATCAAATCTGAGAAAATAACCCTGATGATGTGATAATGATGATATTGGGGTTATCGTAGCGTGGCCTTGATGAAAGTCAAAATTAGGGCATGCAAATCATTTGACTGACAGTGTATTAATAGGGGGTGATTTCAGACACAGATTTTACAACAAAACCATGTAGATTAACCTGGTCACATTCGCAGTCAGCGATTTTTTCTTTTTAACATCCTCCTTCCAATGAGTAAATTGGTGAATTGTTTCAGATCTAACTTAACACTGAATTCTGAGCGCATGCAACAACTTGAAATCACTTTTTACCCACTGATGACTAAATTGCTAGATTGGAAACTAGTTGCTAAATTGCAGCTGTAATTATTATCCATTGAGGCTAATAAGAGAAGAGATTTAGTGTAATCTGGTCTAATTGCAAATTGTATTAAACTCAAGAGTGCCGGAATAGCGGAGGTCCTCACCTCCACTATTCCGGCACTCTTGGGTTTAATACAATCGGATGGATGGATGTAGAGCCATTCTGTGGGGTTTAACCATGAACAATGAAGCTAAACGGGGAATGAAGGTAAATCTAATGATTTACTTTTAGCGATTCTGATTTTTTTTCTGATAACCAATTATATCTGGTTAAAATGGCATGGCAATCCATCCAACAGTTGCATAGATATTACAGTTTGAACAAAAGTAGTGGAGTGAGTAAAAGTGTCTCCAGTCCTAGCATGTCTAACAGAGCAAAGACACGTGTAATTGTTTTGCATAAAAACAGACTTAAAAAAACTGATAGCGTGCACAGCGAAATGTACACTAATTCTCCAATGCTGAATATTATAGCTGTGTTAGAAGACAAGAACAGCAGGGGGACAAATGTATACATTTCCATCTTGTTTTCAGTCAGTCTGTCATCCCATCCTTATGTCAAACTACTGTTTCAGCAGTTTCCTATCTTACCTGTCAGATATCTGCTTTTTTCCCTTTGGACAGACATCTATCTATTGACATCTTTCTTGACCTCCCTCAGAATCTCATTCATCCCTGACAGCAGTGAATGTATTTGACTCACCTCCTCTAAATCATACTTAAGACAGAGTCGGTCTTCTTATCTGCTATGTCAATGCAGCAGACAGAAGACAGGATGACATGTGACTAAAGGTCCTGGGGAAGGATATTATAAGAAGCCATGGATACAGTGCTGAGGTGTAGACACTGTTTTATTGATACTGTAGGTTCAAAACCTCCTAATGACCTTTGGCAGAGACCTGTCTGTGCCTAGCCCACATGGCATGCACCTTATCCCGCTGATCTACCACAACTAGTTATGTAGCATGAGGTTTATCCCTGTATCTGAAGGAGGCTGCAATACGTGATGTTGCTGAAGCTTTAATACAATTATATTTATGGTGGTAGAGCTGGGTGGCACTAAAGGAAGGCTTAGTGATTTTATCCCATGTCAAGGTACATGTGCTTTTACTTTATCTTTTAAATATTAATACTGTTAATTGACAAACTGAAGCCAATTAGGCCACCATCTGTAAACCCCTCACATTAACAGAATATCTGTGCCCAAAAGCATATTTTGAACAGGCACTGCACTACTTGTTGTAAAAGAGAAGAAAGTGAGAGCAACAGCATGGTCTGTACGACATGACTTTGGTTGTTCTAAATAAATAAAATGTATATTTCAATGTAAGGTAAAAAAGGTATGCTGGATTAATCAGGTAATCTGATAATTCCATCTTTCCTAAATGTTTTAACCGTTACTATGTAAGTGATCAGCCTGTATTTGTTGCTGTAAGCCATGACTAACATAATGATTTGAGACTTAACCCTTTATCCAGCAAGGAACTCTAAATGGTCACTTCCACAGACATCCAAAATGGCATTGCTATGCGGCATAAATAACTGGACTATAATATATATATATATATATATATATATATATATATATATATATATATATATATATATATATATATATAACACAATAACACAAATATAACATATATCATAGTATATATATATCTATCTATCTATATATATATAAATATATAAATATCATTATATTTGTTATTTATGTTGTATTGTTGTATCGATACGTGTGTTAATGTTCCAGAAAAAAATGTTAAAAATAAATGTTCCTTTAAGTCTATATGTGTTTTTCTTATATGTTTTATACATACACCTTTTAGAAAATGTTTTTATTTCAATGAGTGCCCGATAAAGGGTTAACTCTGACTCAAATACCAGAAGCCAGTTGCATAATATTTGAGTTTAAAATTTAAGACTAGTTTAGGACTGAAATTGTCAGGACATCCTTTTCCTAATGAGGGATGAGCCACCTTTCCCCATTGCTAGGTGACACTAAGTGGTCTCTGTGCCTAGGGATAAGTGGTGGACAGGAAAGCAGAGTATATGAGATCAACAGCGGGGCATCCACCAGGATTCCCCACCCAGACCGGTCAGTGCTGGTGCTGACAGCAGCCCACTGTGTCGATAGAGATACGGAGGCCAATTACAGCCAATAAGAGAACACAGGTAACATTAGGCCAGTAATGACTCATCAGTTGGTGATTTGTTAATTTTTAACAGAGGGGAAGGCCCAATGGCAGCATGTCCATGTACTGATGGTACTGGCCATCAACGGACCTGCACCAATCTACCTACAAACAGTGGTCAGACCATGCGTTGGTTGTCAGTGCCTGTCAGAAGCACTTGATTTCATATCTGGTTTAAGCCCCCATTTAATTATAACGTTTTTTTTTTTTTTTTTTTTAGCACTACTTTGTTTTATGTATACGTTTGAATGTATTTTAACTTTAAGTCATAGGTAAGTTACAGGCATCGGTTTCCAACATGGAAGTGTAGGTGTCAGGCGTGTTTGTTTATTTGAGATTCGAGATTTGAAAATAGAGAAGACAGACTACGACATACTGTTAACTATTTATTAAGACGAAGTGTATTATTAAGCATAGGCTTGATATCAAGGACCTTCTGTGTTTGAAAAATCACAGGCAGCAGAGCCCTAAGCAGCAATGCTGTTAACTGTAACCAATCCCAGAGAAAGATGCACAATATCAGTGTACAATGTATTATATGTTTTCAGCTAACGCAGATGTGTTAATTGTCATTGGTTGAGCAAATAGATTAGTTCAACAGTTTTACTGGTCAGCCAGGTAAAAAGGTGGGGAGATAGCCCTACCATTGGGGTACGCGAACTGGTCCCAGTTCCGTGGCAAAGAAATTTGATCCCTCGGAGACATCAACTTGTTGAAGGAAAAAAAAGAGTCCCTGTCCTGTCTTCCTGCCCATCTGCTCTTGTTTAAGATAGGGTTGGGAGTGTAAGGCGTTATCGCTGGCCTTGAGGCCTCCGTGGTGAAATGTGTGAAAGTAAAAGGGTGGTGGATGCTTTCTCATATCCTGGCTTTGCTCTCCTATGTATTAGTCCCTCATAGAAAGGCCTAACGCTTCTGACCTGTCTCATTTGTCAACAGGATATGTACAGCTCTGTTAATAATGTGCAATAACATGGGAAAAGTTATAGTTAATAGTTACAGTGGGGCAGATATCTCACTTCAGTGGGCAATGAGCGATGCATGTGTAACCGGATGGTTTATATTGTCTATGCATTTCAGTTCTCTGGTGTCCCTCAGTCTGTTTATTTTGCAGCAGGTATGGCGATCGCAGTAGGTGGGTGACATGCCCCTTACCGGCACCTGTAGTGCAGCCACGTCCTCGGCCGCTAATGCGGGGCAGTTCATATACCCCCCCCCCCGGTCGTTTAGTCTTTCTCTTTCCTCTCCCAAAGCAAGTGCGGCCGGCTCGCAACTCCGCCACGGCGTAGTGTCCAGGCGTGTGTGTGCCGTGTGCGTTCTGCAGGTTAGCGTGTCGCGACGAGGTGGTGTGTGTGTGTGTCCCCGTCTGGTTAGCTGTTGCTCCAATGTGTGCGTGACACAGCTTGTCTGGTGTGGGGCTGCTGCCCTGCCTTGCCTCTAACCTCTTTTTTTTCTTTTTTTGCCTTGCCTTGCTAGCTAGCTAACCAATAATTAGCCGCTCTGCTTTTCCTCGTATCGATGCTTTTTTAAGATGTGTAGTTGAGTTCACGTGTGCTCCGCCCCAATCAGATTGTGAGACGTTAGTGGGGGTGGGAGGGATTACTGCAGCAGTTATAGTGGAGGACCTGCCAAATGTATACCCCTCTTGTATGGTTTCTCTTCTTCTGTTTTGAGTTTGCAGTGATTTGTAAATAAATATTTTGTTTTGATTCTTTTTTTATGAATTATTTGAGTGTAGTGACCTCTGCCAGAGCTCGCTGTGGTAGTCTGCCTTTCGCTTCCTAACTGAACCACAGTGTTGGTGTAGGTGGAACATCACTTGTGTTCGAGATTAAAGAAAGCTAACTATATAAAAGTTTTAGAGACATAACTGATAAATGAACCTGTTTTATTGTGATTAATAAAGTTTGTTAACTTATTATACAACGTGCCTGTATTCACTCGTGTACGAACCTGTGTATGGGTGGTTTTTGGGAAACCCTCAGAGAAATTCAAGTTAAAGGATTATACTCTTTAGGAGTAAGTCCTAAGGTGGCGTTGTTGGTGTTACATCGATTCTCTAGATCTGCCACTCGCAGTTCAACTGGTAATCGCCACACATGGCAGTGTTAGGCACAGACTATGCATGAAGCAGACATAAGATGACTGGGATATATAAATGCATTTAGCAGGACAGGGGTCATGTGCATAATGAAAAGTGTGAATCCTAACATAGGCCATGTGCCTGGTCTCTCCACTTACCCTACTTTTCGACTTTTTATTCAGTTAAATCCCCTGCATAAATCTCAATCATAAACCTGCCTCCTGAAACCAGCTGCCGATACGATTAAACTAGATCTGTTGGATTTCTAATCTACTCAGTGGGCCCTGTCTTTTGGCCAGTGCTGGTATGTTTCATTTCATATCCTAAGAAGCTGATTGACTTGGACCCACTGCTGTATTATTGCTGTGGAGTCCTGTCGTCAAGTCCTTGCATGTAAGTCACATGTTTCCGTATACCTTTGCCATACACGAGACAAAACACTAGCTTCATCTGACTTCATCATTAACTCATGGCTCCACTCACCCCCTATCCCCCCCACCTTCACCAAGATCTCCCTCGTGGAATGACCACACTGCTGTTTGACTCTCTTTCTCTCTCCCTGTTCTCATTACTAACAGACATCATCAACTGGTCACATTGCTGCCCCCATGCAAAAAAAAAATAAATAAAAACCTCAAGTGGGGTAATTGTTGCAAATCTCCATCCATTACAAAAATCCTCTGGAATTACAAAATATAATCAAGCTTCTCTGATTAGCTGTGCCCTCTTAAATATATAGTCTCTGGCCAATAGAACTTGTATTCTCATTGATTTCATCTCAACCAGTACCCTCAAAAATCATTGGAAAAGTGGTTGAGCTGAGCAACTATGAGAAATAATGACAGGAAATTATTTTTATTTGATAAATTCCAATCTGGCTTTAGAAAGAACCACATTTTGAAACAGCCTTACGTAGAGTGACAAATAATATGTCAATGAGTGAAGACTGGAAATACCATTGTCCTTATTTTGCCTGATTTGAGCACAGCTTTTGATACAGTTGATCATGCAGTCCTACTAAACACACTCAGAAACTGCGTTGGCCTAGGTGTGACTGCTATCAACTGATTTTCATCCTACTTATCAGACAGAGTATTCAGGGCCACTACGGACAACTGCACTTCCTCAACTGCTCTGGTGTCCTGCGGGGTCCCACAGGGCTCAGTCCTTAGTCCAATTTTGTTTGGTTTGTATTTGTTGCCCCATGGCCATCATATGCACAGATTTCTTCTGTGTCATACAATGGCTATGCAGATGTTCTCATATGTTTTGTTCAACCCTGAAAACCACCACAATCTGGAGTCTTTTCACAGCTACCTTGCTGCCATTAATGACTGGATGTCCATCATCATCCTCCGGCTGAACACAGACAAGACTCAAGTACTGGTTATAGGTCCAAATCAAATTTTCTAACACTCTCACCCCTCACCTTGGACCACTAACAACAACTAACAAACAATGAACAGTCATTTAGAAAACAGGGCATTGTTTTCAATCACCATCTCAACTCCAGTCAATTCCTTAACAGTCTAGTTAGAACTTGTTATTTACAAATCAGAACCAGGTCAAACCAGGTCAAACCAGGTCAAACCAATGCTACCCAGAAACATAGTTGGACAACTCATCCACATCCTCATTCTCTCTGGTCTAGATTGCTGTAGCTCATTATTCACCTGTCTGAACAACACAGCCACTGCCCGCCTATAGATAATACAAAATACAGCAGCCGGACTCTTCACCAATGCTTGCAGAGTACACATTACCCCAGTCCTGGCTGAATTACACTGGTTACCAATCCCTTACAGAGTTCAATTCAAGATTTTAATGATTACTTTTTAAGTCCAAATGATCTTGTTCTACTTTACATCTCAGAAGCACTCACCCCTTATTCTAACAGTACCACTATGCAGACTGAAAACAAAGGATCTTTATGGTTCTCACTCCAACAATGTGGAAAAAATGTTAACTAAATATCACAGCAGCTGAGTCAGTGCTTCAATTTAAAAAGCTTTTGAAAACACACCTGTACAGACAAGAATATGATTAATGTATTTTCAAAGTCTTAATCTTGCTGTTTTATATTTTGTCTTATCTCTGTGTTTTATATTTCTTGTTTACTGCCCTTTGCACCAGCATTATTTTTTTGTGAAGATTTTTATTTTATTTTATTTGCCTAATTTGTCTTTCTTGCAGTGTATGCTATTATATTCTGTGAAGCACCTTGTAACTTCGGTTTTGAAAGGTGCAATAGAAATAAAGTTTATTATTATTATTATTATTATTATTATTAATAATAATAATAATAATAATAATAATAATAATAATAATAATAATATACTATACTAAATTACTATTATTTCAGCAATGTGTTTCTCCAGCAGACCTAGGTTTTCAAATCCTAATGTTTTTGTCTTCACCATTGTTTCCCATTAATTAAGGAGGCTCTGGTGGCCTGCCATCATCTATTTTGTTGCACCCTTGTATCATATTAATCCAAAACCATTTTCCACCTCTCATGATAACACTGAAGAACTTGTCTGGCTGCGTTTTGAGTGCAGCACAGCGAAGCACTGCTGGACAGCTGAAGTGGCAAGACAGAGTAGTTCTTGTGATATTACAGAATCACTCACTACTGCAGTTAGACATATGTGTTATACACACAACAACCAACAGACACAAGGTTAGTGTTCCTGACTGAAGGATTAGAAAAAGTGCTTGAAATCGTCTATTTTTTTAGACTTTGTGCTTGCATCAGCACAGAGCGAATTATTTTGAAAATTAACTGGATGTTAGGTTGTTGTTTCAATGTGTGACTTCCTGTCAGCTCTGTGCTGAATTCGGCTGAATTGATGAGCCCTGCTTTGGCATCAAGCTGAAATAGAAGCCTTGTGATCTGCTACATAAGGGTCCGGACTGCTGGAGCTGCAATGGAGTAGATACCCAACACAGCGGAGCCAGTTGAAGTACACACAAAGACCAGAGTGAAACCTATCAGCTCTGCTGCCGTGGCGATCAGAGATGTATCGAACACGGTTGGTTTCAATTTAGGTGTTAGACATTTTCCTGATGTTGATTCAGCATATCCTCTTTCACTTCCAGAAAGTCGTCACCCCACTTCCTGCTGCACATGCACACATGCTGTCTCTTACACACACACACACTCAAATTACACTGCCTCTTCCTCATATCAAAGCCGTGCCAGTGTTTACAAAGTCAGTGAGGTGGAACTAGCTATATCTTCTGGTCATGGAAAGAAAAAAACATGATAAGAAAGACTGCTGTGAGATGTCAGGTAAACTTGTGGTCTCTAATGACAGTAACGTTAAGTTGAAGTGTTAGTCTCTCCAGTCAGTTTGTCTGTCTTGTTAACCTAGCTGGGCAGTAACTTCCAGTGCTGTTCTGTGCCTGAAAAATGTGTGACTAAAATACAGCTCACGTTATGTATTCCACTTGATAAATGCCAGTGGGCAGCTCTATTTATGAACCACAGCTCAGTAGAATTAATGTATTTGAGGGGAGGATGGCACTCACGTGTCATATTTTTGAAACAAGGCAATGATAAGCTGGTCCCTCAGTTAAGGTTTAGTTACAAATCAGAACTAATAGTCTACAAGATTAAAAGCAACACATTGATATTGACTACTGACTATAGCTTATAGACTTGTGTTAACATTGTATAGCCAGAGCTATTTAGTAAGGTATGGTGTGAGGACTAGGCTAACTGAACTTTAAAATGTGCACTATTTTTTTAATGCAACGGACCCCAGCCCTTAAACTATATGAGAATTTATAGTCATCATGTTTCACTCTCATTCACCTTGGGTAAGGGAGCAATAGTCAGGGAGGAGAAGGTCAGAAATGGAAATTGTTTGGTGAAATGGTTGCCAAATTGCAAAATAGTGTTACTAAAAAGGAAATGTATTCGCTTTCAGTAACACATTGTGTACTGCAGCATTAACACCGTGTATACTGCAGCTGCTGTCATTAAAAGTGTTTTGTTTGTTGTTTGATAGGATTTTTACCAATAGTATCACACAGTCTTCTACTTGAATATTTAAGAACCTTAAGAAGAATGACTTAAATGCATAGAAAATAGATGGAAAAAATGATCTGTGAATTGGCCCTGATTGCGATTTTAGCCACAGTGGTTGTTTTGGTGATTTTCCCAATAGTTCCTTGTTTTGCAGAAGTTATACATATGAGTAGCAACAGGGTCAACAGTGGTGTTATTGAGTGTGAGACTTTTCTTAAAGAAAATGCAGTATTACATTTCCCACAGAAAAGTTTGTGGTATGTGACCCAGTGGTCAATGAGAGACTTATATACTGCAGTGCTGGGAGTTCCTCAGATCAAGAGGTATGGTGGGAATATGTGACTGGTTTTAAGTAGAGAAGGACCGGTATGCAATCCAATCCAATTCCGATACTCAACTTTGGATGTCTGCCATAACAGTTAATAAAACCATAACCAGTGCCATTTTTCACTAAATTATTGAGCACTACATATGCGAGGACCCTCTCGAAATACAAGGAATTAATCTGTTACAGTCACAGTTTCACATAGTGGCAGCAGGAATTACATTTTTCTTTACTTCTTACAACAACCAATACAGCTTTAACCTGATTGACTTCAAATGTTGTCAGGCTAATCTTAAAATCTTTGCAATGAAAACATATCACTTAACACTTTGTGGTGGTGGTGCAGACTCGGTCGTTCATGGTTGAATCCGCCCTGAACATATTTAACTGCCAAAAGAGTCTTACAGAGACAAGACGTTGATAATGCTGTATTGAAGACTGAAGATTGTGAGTTTTTGTTAAATGGCTTGGATGTGGCAATGTTGATGATTTCGTGGTAGCAAAGCCCCCTCCCGCATGAAGCAGCAGCAGCACCACTAATGATACCTGGGCTGGGCCAGTTGATTTCCTCTGGTTCCCCCTTCTCTTCTTGTGCACTGCACCAAATAGTTTGTTTGGCTACTGTCTTCATGAGTTATTTCTGCACATGCGCAGTAAGATGGACTAGTTCAGTGTAGTGGGAACTGAAGGGGCCCCCGAGGCACTCATAATGGATTAAGCATTTTGTTGCCATTTTAGCCCATGGATTTAGCAAAAGAAAACGTTCCTAACCATAAGTTTACAAGACTTCAGAGAGCGCTTAGTAACTTGTTGCCCAAGACAATTGGACATAAATGTTTAGCTAGCGGTACATCTGCTAGTGGTAAATGTTTGATATTTAGCGTTTTAGGTATATTAAATGTTAGTTACGTTATGTCATGTATATCCCAGAGATAACTTCCATATTAAGTTACATATTTTCTCATCAGTCCAGTTCAACACTTGGTAGTGAAACAGACTTATGCATGTAGCTTAGCTTTCTTTTTCATCTGCCTGATCAGACAACTGCATGGAGCGTTTCACAGTAACTTCCATGCTAGCAACCTACGCACTAAAACTGCCAGCAACTCATGCATTGTGGATGTGGAGCTCGCCCGGGTGCACACCCTGACCACTAGTTTCATCCAACATCCGGCAATGATGACTGAACAAAATAAGAGCATCATTCAAGGCCATCTTACATTTATCAGTTTATTTATTATTTTATCATTTTAGACTGAGCCATGTATACAGATGTAAATGAAAGCGTTGCAAACTGTGATGTGTGTATATGGCTGTTCACCACAAACTTGTTTAAACATATAAGAAAACACGATAAAGACAACTCAGATCTTAAGCTTATTTCAACTTATTATCTACATGAATTATGCTATTGAAACTGAAAAAAAGCAAATACTTCAACCCTGAAATGTGAATGTGGCTGAATATTAGTGATGGGATACTCGACTCCTTTTACTGACTCGAGTTTGTATGAGTCACTCACTAAAGTGAATCGTGTTTTCGAGTCACTTGAGTCACTTGAGTCAGTCACCAGAGTGTGCAGCACACTCTATGATTTTCTAAATGTCACTTAGTAACTTGATGGGGCGCAACTGCAGGAGAGGGACAGCAACACGGTTGTAGTTTATTTTCAGTTTTTTATTTACATGATACATTTGCAAGACCAACATGATTTTATATTAAGAATAATTTCTGCGCCATCACTCAAAGACTTCCCTTGAATGGAGCGTAGCAGTCCTCTGCTCAGGTGAGGTAGCGGCTCTCTGAGAGCACAGGTGCAGGGAGGAAGGGAGGGCGAGTGAGCTGAGCTGCCTGTGACCTGCGAGTCTGAGGTGCTGAGTCCTGAACGGCGAGGAGCAGCGAAGAGCTGGCGGGAGAGCGAGTGAGCTGTGAGCTGCCTGTGAACGGCGAGTCTGAGGTGCTGAGTCCTGAACGGCGCGGAGCAGCGAGTTTCTCGGGTAAGGGAGGGGCTCTGCGAGCTGGGAGAGCGAGTGAGCTGTGAGCTGGAGCTACTGGGTCAGTCAATCGTTCTTTTTCTGTATCAGCCTGTGATACAGCTCAGCTCAGGGGAGTTGAGTTGAAATAATGACCAGAGCTGTTGCTTCAGCCACGGAGTTAATACAGCAATTGGCCTGATACATTTATGCAAGTGCAGTTAGAATAATAGTTGTGTGGCATGTCTCCTCTTTGCTGTTAGCTGGTGGTAGCAGCGGTGAGTCAGTGAACGAGTTAATGGAGACAATGACTCGTAACTCCCGAGTCAGAAAAAACGAATCTCGAGTTTTGAACGATTCGTTCATGACTCGCACATCACTACTGAATATATTAACCTTTTTTTGAAATTGCGAAAGGTACAGGACACCTATATTTAGGCTACATAGTATCAGGGACGTGCACATGATTATAGAGGTGCAGGGTCTCAAAGTCAGAAAAGGGCAGCATGTGCACGCGCATAGCATGCGCCAAATTTTTTTTCAGGCCTTAATAACGCAATATGTAGATTAATGTAAAATGAATAAACAAAGTACTTATAGAAAGCTAACTCCTTAGCTGTGTATCCTGTGTAGCTGTGAGTGATATGCAATTGCCATTTCTTTTGTGTCAACAAATTATTGTCAACATGAGTTTATTCACATTATCATAATACTGATGTTTAGAAGACATGCAATTCAGCTGCAATTCTTAAAAAGCAATGAAACACTGGTTTACTGTTAGGTTATTTATTGGAGGGCAAGTGCAAACTAGAAATACAGGCTACACATCTACAAATGTGACAAAACCAAGAAATGAATACTGTGACTGTTAGTAGGAACAGCAATGTTTACAACAGCAAAGTCAAAGTAAACTCAATATCTGACAAAAGTTTAAGATTTGTGACAAGATAAACAGCTGACACAGACAGCTGTCAGATTATTCTTAACTCTAGTTAACAAGCAGTTAGCTTAACAAGCACAAATGGGCGCTTTTCTGAAATATGACTAATATAAGCATGTTGAATAAGTGGAAGGCGACTTGTTAGCCCCCACAAGGAAGTTATGTTAATGGATTTATAACTCACAAAGGTTCAAGTCGCTCCACCGTCACGTCTCATCCGTGTGCGTGGTGGAGTTCTTGATGAGGCAGCGGCTTCAATCTCTTTCTCTCTCTCTCTCTCTCTCCTCTGTGAGAGACAGAGCGGAACTGCAGCGGACAGAGAAGCAGCTTTAGGCTCCACACACAGACAACACCTTATTACAAAGAAATGTGTACGTTAGATAACCGTGGCGTTTTTATACCGCTGTTTTTTTTACATCCCTATATACAACAGGAATGTATTTATTCATTAAAAAAACACACAGAAAGGGCACTTTTCAATATGAGGCAAAGGGGGCAGGGGCTCAAGCACCCCTTGGGCCCTATGTGTGCATGTGCCTGTAGTCTATCATAGACTATAGACCCAATTATTGGTATTTCACCTTGGTGATTCCCCGGAGCCCAACATTTATGTTATTTGCCTCAAAATAACTGTCCGATTTTGTGATAATAAAAAGTATAGGGATCGGTATTGCTGATATTGGCCTTGTATTGGATCAAAATCTATTTTTGTGGTATTGTCTACCCTTTTCGGTCAAAACACCCACTAACATCTGGCTTTTACCTTCAGTTTAAACTTGTACCATCAGCAATATCCAATATAGACTGTGATGGGAACTCGACACCCAGCTAAAATTTGTCAGTCTTCAGTTGCGATGTTTTGACGTGTGTTGTCAGTAATGACAGTAAGGACTTTATTGCTATTTTAAATCCATCTAGGTCCAGCATGCCAGTAGTAGTACAGCATACCTGCTTCCCCTTTCGCAACACGGAGGTTCGCAACACGTCACACACACAGACCATGGATGGACACTCCACAGCACGGCAACTGGTGAAACAAGTTATCATTACAGATATATTGCTAAAAGAAAAAAAAAAACAAGAGAAAAAGATCAAGAATCAAATCAAATCGAGGATTTGAAAAATCGTGATGCCCCTACCTCTCAACAGTGATGAGAAAATTAGCGAGATGTCTCAAAGTTTCTGCAAACAGCGAGACATCTCGCTAATTTTCTCATCCGTCTGTTGAAAATTTAGCTATTTTATACTGCCTCTAGTCCTCACCCTAAGCTAAGCTAACCACATCCTGATAGCACCTCTGTACTTAAAACACATGTGGCATGATACTGACACCATTCTTCCCATGTCACTCGAAGAAAGAAAGGGAAAAAACCTGTTACCCAAAATTTCAAACATTTTTTTTTTTTTTTTTAAAGTTAATCATCAGTGATTGCACAACACATTATCTGTTCAGTCAGGTGACAAACTGAAGGGAATCAATGGGTGGAATCAGACGATAATTCAAATTAGTCAGTGGCCTGAATGCACAATTGAACACACATCCTGTGCACACGGTAAGCCGCAGAGGATGATGTCTTTCTTTTTTGGGAGGGGGTGGGGGGTGGGGGGTCAGACTCTTTTGACTGATCTTAATTATACTGCACACATGAATCTCTTGGATGGAAAAAAAAGCACTACAGTGCTGTGATGTATGGTAAAAAAAAATACACAAGAAAAGAGAGGGATGAAGGAAGAGTGGTGAGTCTAGGGTGTAGAGGAAAAATCCATGGTGGTGGGAGTATGGTACAAACTGAGCCATGTTAATGAAAGGGGATTTATCACCATTTGGGCAGTGATGGACGCTGGACCAACTGTCCTTCCCCATGGAAGCAAGACTCCCCTGCAAGGTCTTCAATGAAGGAAACAAAGGGATGAGGAGGAAGAAAGGGAGAAAAAAATTGTTCACGCTGTTGCTCTTCACAGAAATAACTACCTTTCAAGAATCAAAGACACACAAACACAAACTCTGCTGAAAAGCCAATGTGTTTCACCAAAGGGAAAATATTGCTTTAAATATGCAGTGTGGTGATAAGACTTGCAGCGGGAAAAAAGGCCCTCAGAGAGGAGAGCAGGGCTGTGGAAGGAGGTTATGATCATCAGTGCAGTGGAGGATCTTAGGTCAGTATGTCTGCAGAGATCACCTTTTAACTCACCCTTTGAGGAATGCATCTTATGCATCATGGGGGCAGATGAAAGAATTTGAAGTCGCATATAATTCAATTAATGTAGAGACCAACATGTGCTGAAGCATCAAGAGATGCAACCGCAAGTGCAATTCAGCAGACAATACACAACACTGTTTCCATAAAGGAAAGCACCAGCTCCTTTGTTCATTTGCAATTATATTTTGTAACATGGATCACCTTGACATTGAGTCAATCTGCAAAATGTTCACTGTCAAACAAATGAAATGCATTGTTACCTGTACTATTGTATCTACTAATGGTAGCCATGTTCAGGCAAATATAAGCACTTGGGAAGGAAAGGACTTGGTGATGATAATGATGTGCAGTTTTTTTTGTCTCGTGTCGTATTACTTTCAAATATGAATCAGAGACACATTTGTGGTGCGTTCAGACCAAGTGTGAAGAGAATATTCACTTCGTGTTAAACCTGGCCGGTGCCCAGTTCTCAGCTAGACCTAATCCTAACCCAATATGTAAAGATTTCTCTGTGCTGTGACTATGTTAAATGGAACATCATAATGCCGCCTTGTCAAAAGCCTGAATCATGCTATATTTATATATATATATATATATATACATAAAATGTATAAAATTACATTTTTAAAAAATCAGCTCCACATAACTGTATTATCAGGAGCTGAAACATCTGGTCAGTCCTTCAAGTTTCTTTGTGGCAGCACTACTTTGATTCATTTGTTATTTTATAAATTCATGCATGTTACAGTATGTTCAGAGGCTGTTAGTCAGCTGGTCCCAGGTCGCCCCCACATGACTATTCAAAGCAGCATAACAACAGAAGCTGCAGCAGGAGGACGGCTTTCAAATCACGTTAACTGCTAATATTTTCGAAAGAATTATCAATGCACAGTGCAGCAGGCTGCAGCTGTGAGGTGATCAGAGCATCAGCCTGACAGAAAGCAGTAAGAAACAGGAAACAAAGACAAACTACTGATGTAATGTTTCAGCCACAAAGGATCTTCAGGTAAAAGTGAAGACATGAAATCAGGTACTGTAAATCATCTGATATGAGACATTTTCAGAAACATGACGGACTGATTTGGCTACATTGTCTTCATGTGATTGGACAGACCAGATGTGGGGGAGGTCACACCTGACCTGTGTTCATCTGAGATAAGAACTGGGACTTTGGACATCTGTACTGGATTTATCAAAGTTTAAGGACACTGTAACATGTGGACACTCTATATTTACTTTTTGGCATAACAGACATGGTCCATCAATGATGTCCATCTGCTAATTTATTTTGCGGATAATAATATATTTCAGGAAACAACGAGCAAACAATATAATTTTTACTGAATAGGGTATAATAATCTCACGTGTTGTTCACACGTTATAGATTGAAGCTGGGAAATTATCCTGATGTGGCATTTCATCTAATTAGGAGATGATGATTTGTTATTGTGTAACAAATAAATACTGATGTATGTTCACCTCTTTACCTTTACTTGAAGAAAACAATTAAGATAATTAAATCAGTCAGATCCACAACAAATAAAGACAGTAGTGTGCTTGGTGTTTCATTGTTCAAGTCCTTTTTTTTAAAGTACTTTAAGTACCTATTTTGATCCCTACCTTTACTTTTATTGAAGTAGGCCTACTTGTTTTTGCAAAGTAACAGTTCTTATACATGAGTGCAGTGTTTGGCTGTTATGCCCACCTCTTCCCCCTCTGTGTTAACAGCTCTTAATAAGACAGCTGACTTTGTGAGAGACAGCTGACTTTGTGAGAGACACTACATAAAGGACATGGGAAACAGAAATTAAAAACAATGAATTAAGTAAAATAAAATCTGGACCTGATTCATTTCAAAACCCTGGCTTGGACCCTGGTTGCAGTCAACTTTTTTATTAATTTATAAATTCTTTACCAGAATCAAAGACATCTTGCGATTTAAGAGTTGGCTTGGCCAGGCTTGTCACTATATTTGTGATCATAGCCCAGTACATAGCCCGCATTAGTTGACTGTTGTCTCCAAGTAGCAGAATTCCCCCACGCTATTGACATTGATTTGAATTTTATATATTTAGTATTTCATTGAAGCAGTCTTTATTAGAGTCATATTCAGCATGAATGCTTGGGTGCTGTAGGGGAAAAAAAAAAAACAAGTGTAGGGATATGTTTCTTCTCATCTCGGTCATGTGTTTATAAAACTTCTGTACAGTCTAAGGATGTAACACTTCAGGGGTGAGAAAGAAAAAAAACGCTATATATATATATATATATATATATATATATATATATTCACAGCACATCCACACTGGAGCTCCCTCCAACACAGGGCAGTGTCATTCATGCTCATCTACATTCCTGCGCCACTCTCTTTTTATAAAGTCAAACCAACATTCTTCTCAATTCCCTTTTTCCAATATCTGTCACTGTCTCTCGCAGAGCTTTAATAACAGCTGGAGATATATGCTGGCCCAGAAGAAGGAGGAGCACTGAGGCAATAGATACATTCAGAATTGGAATTGAGATGTATTATTCACAGCCTTTGCTGTAGGTTTTAAGATAGTGCAGTTTATCTTAATATCAACGTGCCTCAACTTCAGTACAGAAGATATCTTCTGACATCTTGGATGACAACATTTGTCCTTAAGCATGCATTCCTTCATCCAATTGAGTTTGAACGGTGCATCTCAAATTGAAATATCTAAAGCAAAAAATCTCAAAGTGCACAAGCTTAGACAACAGTATTGTTCAAACAAAACTGTCCTACATGACAAACATGGTTCTGTGTCACAAGCTGGGACGGTAGTAATAATTAAAATTGTACTTTGTACAGCATCTGTGAGTGGGCGTAAGGGAATTAAAATATATATTTCAAAGCTTCATGTTACTAAATCGGAGTTACACAAGATGATACTGCGAGCACACAAGATAGAGCTGGCGCCCTTGCTTTGGTTAATCCGTGCCCTCATTTTCATAACTTTGTGCAAACTAATTGAGTGAATTAATTGACAGCCCTGAAATATAATGAAATGTGTACACACGTTTTAAAGACTTCTATTTCCATATTGCAGCTACAGCCATTTATTTAAGGGTGTGGTTGTCTTGATCTCTATTGTTTACAGAAAGCAACCTTTGACATTTAAATTACAAATGTTACATAAATGTCTGTTGACTGTCTTGGATGATGTTTGACACGTCTGACATTCACATCAACCCTCTAGCAGAAATCTAGAAATCCTAAAATCACTCACTCACTTTTGTGGCTTTGAGCACAAAATTACTTGGCGGTGTGGTTCTTCAACATTGTCAAGAAAGGACTCAGAAATAGAGGAAATATGAAACCACCAAAATAGACTGAAGGGGGCAATGAGCATTTCCTGCTCAATCTAAGAAAACAGTTCTGTTTCAAAAAAGAAAGAGTCTGCAATTAGAAGTTGCTGCATTAAAAAACAAAACTTCATCTTTAATTTAATAGCAAATAGGTGCTTAAATGTACCTTTTTAATCCAAGACTGATTCAACACATAAAAAAGCAAAAAAAAAAAAAAAAAAACTGTGTGTTTGTTTATGTTCTGTTTTTGTGTGCTGTCTGCTGTATGTTCTGTCCCGTCTGATGGGTACGGTACTGTGAAAAGCAGTTTTCCCATGGGATAATAAAGTCTTAGCCTAAATGGCACTAAAACTGTTGTAAATAGCATGATGAAATGCTTAAGTCTAACCAAAAGAAAAGAAAGTAACTTCAGGCGACCTTTATAACAAATGCGATCCAACATTTTTTTCTCCTGTTCACAAGCAGATCACAAAACAGATCCTTCAATGGGTAACGCTCAAGATAAAAGAAAACAACACTTCAACCTACAAAGCAATGTCATAAGAGCAAATGACAGTAAAGTGATGCACTTGTTCTAATACTTTACTGCTACTACTACTTCATTTTTACTATATCTGGTAGATCCATCGTTATTTGATCTTGTCACCCAGTCTTAGCATTTATAAAGTGCTTTAAAGTAGATTTCAACATATTAAGATGCATATTATAGATATAGTTATATATTTCATAGTCAGATCTGAGTCCACCTAATGAATGTTATTCCAATACTCATGCTTTTTTTTTTTTTTTCTATTGCAGCTCGGATTTATCAGAGCCTTTTCACTGCACAGGGGCCTGATGCTGCAGGTTGATGAGAGCAAAGATCTGAACAAATGTAACGAAAAAAGCGAGGTTTCTCTGTCTGTCTGTATGTTATTAGCATATCTTGAAAACCAGCCATCCGATCTACTTCACACGTGGCAGGTTTGTTGCTCAGGACCCAAGGAAGTGCACTCAATATTAACACAATTAGCAGTCTGGCTTCATGACTTTGCAAACTGAAGCATGACTCACACATGATCCCTGAAACTTGATATCATGGGGAAACAAACGTATTAAAATAGCTTTGTGCAACAACTTCCTGTGGTAACACATTGCAGTGAGAAAAAAGGTTAAATGAGTCTGAAAGAGTAGGGAGAGGTTTGGTCGTAGTATGCTAGCAAACATTAGCCTCAAGAGCTAGATGGGTAATGCTGCCTGGCAGCACTGTCAGCTGCTTAGGGATGCTTCCCTCATTGGTTGTTTTTAAACTACTGATGTAGTGACAATCACAGCCATCCAGATTTTAAATCATAAATATCGAACATGTTTGATAATGTCGAGGCCATCCCAATGAGACTGTGAGCAGTTGAGGAGGTTTAGAAGTGGATCTGTAAACAACTTACATTACCAGATCATCTCAGCTCAACAGCATGTTTAAACAGGCACTGTACTAGTATGATAAATTGGACAGAAGCTATGTGTTGTTACCAAGCCTGGACAGACCATCTGGCAGGTTATGGAAATACCAGTCGTGACTGAGCTGGGCTGTCATTGGCAAGAAGTCATTTACTGACATCATCATTTCCAAAGATAACTTGAATTTTCACATTTATTATGTGTCACAGCTATCATCATACCGAGCATTTGGTGGTATATGTAGCAACATGACAATCTGTGAAGCAGTGCATGATTATTATTTCCTGGATACTTTTAATAATGGAATTATTTCTCTTTTTTGCTTTTATTCTATCATCAATATTCAAATGTTAAATGTTCAAAAAATGTTCAGAAAGTAAAGTAGGTTATCTGTCACAATCACTTTGGGTTTATTTC
The DNA here is from genome assembly GCA_963678695.2 of Diplodus puntazzo. NCBI lineage: Eukaryota > Metazoa > Chordata > Actinopteri > Spariformes > Sparidae > Diplodus > Diplodus puntazzo. The sequence goes on along the minus strand of OZ023158.1, from coordinate 9,365,224 downwards.
ATTGATACAAATGTGTTTGTTACAGTACCAATATTGAAATGGTTTGACATGTAAGATGACTCCTGTCATTCTTACCCAACCCCAAGGCCCTCTCTTAACGAAGGGACCTTGTTTTAAGACCTTCGATATTTCAGATGATGTTGTGAGTAAAATGATTGTGTTGAATCAAATCGTCACAAACTATCCGTCTCATCACAAACTCGGCGCAGGACAGAGTAACAGAAATCAATAGAAATTATTGCCATGGGTCACCTAGTGAATCCAGCCATGCACAGACATCATAAAAGGCTTTCTTACTGTAGAATATTAAGAAACTGAACCATTGTAACTCTGCCAGTAGGTGTCGGGTTCTGGAACAAAGAGATCACACAGGCAGTTCTAAGGGTCTAGGGGATTATAGGAAACTTTGAATGGAGCCTCAGCTAAATTAGAGCTTAAAACCAGCCATGACTTCCCCCCACGCAGTTCGTTGAGTGGGACAAAAACATCTACAGATTCATTTGGAAAGGACACCAAGAATTAAATATCCATCTTTTTAAATACCCAATAACAGGGGAGGCATGGCACTGCCAAACCTCAAAGAGTATTACTTTGCAGCACAGCTCTACCAATTTCAAACCAGGCATTCTGAATCAAAAATTTAGACAATGGGCAAAAAGAGGTATAACTAAATTTGGGACGACAAATTGAAAAAAGAGCACCCAAAAGATTTCGCAAATTAGAGAGAGAATATATTGGAGAATCAAGATTTTTGTGTATTTACAAGTGAGAGACTATTTCATTTTAAAAAATCTACCCAGATTTACCTCGTGAATTGAACAGAATCACTGCATTTCTGTGCAATGTGTGCAATAAAACTGCCAATAAGAGATAAATGGGAAAAAAGAACAAAAGAGAGAAATAACCAGGGGAGTATGGCATAATATATGTAAGACAGAACAAATTACTACCAGCTCAAGAAATTGGAGAGAAATTGGAAAAACTGTCAGATTTTTCACACCCAAATTGAAAAAAGGACTACTACATGTTCCACAGCTCTGCTTGAGACTGTGTGGAGAGCACAGTGTTGATCACTTTCATATTTTCTGGCACGGCGTGAAAATATATAAGTACTGGGATGATGTATGGAAAAGGTTGAAAGCAATTCTAGGATATGAACTACCTATGACTTGTGTTGTGTTATACACATGCAGGAACATATTCAAAGGAAAGACACTTACGTGGTTGAAATACTTCTAGCACCATCAAAAACAGCTATTATAAGTCCACTTTACACCATGTCCTTATAATAGTATTATCAAATGTTTTTGATGGTGCTAGAAGTGTGGTAAAATGTTGTCCTGGAGATACTAACTGTAGTATATATCTGTGGACAGGTTTTGTCAGTACGATAGCAGACGTAAGAGGCAGTCACAAAACTCCACAGGTGTGCAGCTGAGATAAAAAATGAAGGCCAAGTTCAAAGATGAAGTGACCTGACCCGTGACTACTAAGTACTAATACTGCTGACCTCACTATTAAGTAGTCATGGGTTGAATGTCATCATGTTTTTCATTTCTTTGTTACTTTAAGTCAGGGGTTTAGTTTGGTCTGACTTAAGACAGATTCACATTCACACATGGAATCTGCTCATTAAAGCTACAGCTGGCCACTCAGCAGCTCCATGGGCTCCATTTCCCTAAAATGTAAACAAAATTAGACAAATTGCTGTAGTAACGTTAATGCTTTGCAATGAGAAAAAGAAGGCAGAGGAATCAGGTCTGGCTAAATAATCAGAGAGACGCGGTCAACATGGGCTGTCTATTCTTCAATTGGATCAGGAGGTTAGATTTTAACTCTCGGTTTTATCATCTGTCTACAGTATTATGCTGGCTAATATTAGCCTAAAGGGCTAGGGTTGTTTGCAGTTGCTTGGCTTCACGTCAGCTGCTCCGGGACATCTCTCTCATTGGCTATTGTGAAAGTGCTGATATAATGGCAACCGCAGTCATCTGTATTCTAAATTGTAGATATCAAACATGTTTGTTTGTTATCGCGGTGGCCCGATGAGTCTGTAGCAGTTCAGGATGTTTAAGACTGGATCTGTCCACTGCTCACATTAACAAATAATCTGGAAAGACCTTCACAATGGACCAAGCCAACCCTCCCCCGAGATTTCTTCTCCAATTGTCAGGAGGGGTGAATCAGAGTTAAATCAGCACAATGCTCCCGTAGTCTGACAGTACTTCAGTGGTAGTAATGAGTGTGGGGCAAGTGTTACCTTTCACTTTCTCCACTGAAATTTATACTGCGATCTGGTTAACACTTGTTTCTCTAACCTCTAGACCAATGCTGACATGATTTTAAGACTGACTTCTGACTCACCGTTTACTTTGTCCGTACTTACAACCTCAGCATTAAATTATGTATAATACAGTCTCGGACATTATGTGAGTTGTATGCAATGCTAATGCTAAACCTTAACCCCAAAAAACTGAAGTCAGACATAGTCCAGAGTCCTCCTAATTCACCAAGATAAATCAGAAACTAAAAGAAGCTGCTGCTGGCAGTCTGCCTCATAATCGGCTAAATGCTTTTAAAAAGATTCAATGGCATCAATCCTTTGGATAATATATTGCTTTAAATGTGAGTATATTAATATGAGAGGAGAGCTAGCCTGTACCCACCTCCTCCATAGAACTTCCCTTTTCATTGTAGGGCTGTTCATATTGGCCAACATATTCTTTATTCATCAGTAATGATGAATCAAATTCCAGGAGTGGGGGTTGCTCAATTCCAATGTTCTAAATCAACAATAATGAATACCCTTAACCACCCAATCCAACCAGTTCTTTAAAGCACACTTAAGCTGCAGCTGCGTGAGTTATCTTTTTTTTTCCATCGGATTTTCAAAAGTAATGCCTGATACAAAGCAGCTTTTATCACAAATAGGCCCTAGTTGTAAGAAACAGCATGGTATGGTACAGAAGACTCACTGCTGTAACTGCTTAGTTATAATTTAAAGACAGAGTCACAGGTCGTCATGGGTTTAACACTCGAGACCCCAGTAGAATTCTAGACTTCTAGCAATTTTTTCTTAAATGACAATTTTTGCACTCCAAACAAACAGCTCTACCTTAAAAAAATGAAATAATTGAGAATCACAAGTTGTTTTCAGTTTTAAAAAGCACAACCTTCTTTTTAATTTGATATTAAATATGTGGCATTCGTAGCTTTTTGGACGCAATTCAGCTTGGAAAACAACTTTATTTGTATAGCACTTTTAAAAAACATGGTTTACAAAGTGCTTTGACAGAACAAAGCAAGAATACAATTTCCAATTACAAAGAACAATAAAAAAGATTGCATTAAATAGTTGAAATAACAGAGGTAATGATGCAAATTAGATTTAATAGAAATAATAGAGATGAAATAAATAAAGTAGGCAAAATAAAAGAAACTGAATAAATAAATAAAATAAGTAGAACAGAACTCAAAGACAGTCGGAGTAAAATAATAAACATAAAAGGACCACCTCGCATAAAGGCACGTCTATAAAAATGGGTTTTAAGAAGTGATTTAAAAGAATTTACTGATTGATATGTATGTATGTATGTATAATGAATATGTCCAATAGTATAACAATATTCACTATACTTGCCCCCTGGCCCATACATCTGACAGTGCCCCAACAAAATTTCACATCAATCACACATAATGAAGTGACCTTGAAACCTCTTATGCTACAGACTGAGCCTTCTGGGGCAGCAACAGACCCCATGTAATGGGACTCTAGACCATGTTCTCTATGAGCCAGTTGACTGACTTCACTACTTTCTCTGATCTAGTGACCACCCTGCCTTGAACTGCTACTGAGTCATAGTTGTGTCTGGGCACGTCTGGCTGTGGGTCGACATATCAGTGACCAGATATCCGAGGTATGTCAGGGTCAGTGACAGAAACAGTTGTGTCTCTTCAAAATCAACAGGAGTGGGGTGGGGGCTGTGTGTGGGCAAGGTAAGTAGGGGGCAATATGTGATACAAGCTCATCCACCACCGTGTCACAACCAATATCACAAACAAAGACTTCTGAGCTCCCTCCCCAGACCACTAAGTCCATTTGCCTCTCCATAGACACTGACTTCACCATCATCAGACGAGCTATCTAAAGACTGACTCTCCAGTGTATCCAGGATAGGGAGGAAACTCACATTCAACAGTAGGTTCCTGTGCATGACCTCACACGACATCAGTGTTGGCACTGATGTCTCCTTTGTTGGCAAGCAGCCCTCGATCTCCAACATGTAGAGACACAGAGGCCTGGTGTTCTTGCTCTTTGGTGGCATGCTGCTGGGTGAGACAGGTATGACAGAAGAGTTGTGGAGTAGATGCTGAAGACAGCTACAATGGGATCATACAGGACAGACTTGATTATAATGTTGAATGGAAGCCTCGGAACATGGCCAAACATCAGATGGAAAAGGTGCGTAGCCAGTAGTCTTATGAATTTTCGCATTGAAGGCAAAGGTATATGTTTGGATTTGTTGTGGCCAGCCTTGCTTGGCTTGCAAGAGGGAGGGCTCACAACTTATTGCCGAGGGTATGGTTGAAACTCTCTGTGCCACCATTGCCCATTGGAACGCCAGAAACCTGCAGCAGCTCGGACACTAATTCATTCTCAAACCGGATTTACCTTGTGAATTGACTGCAATCAGGGGTGGACTGGGACAAAAAATCGGCCCTGGCATTTTTGGCTTAGACCGGCCCCTCATAATTAGCGGAGCACAAGCGGAAAAAAAAGAAAGATAACTTTTTGCCTTTAGGCTTATTAGAAATGTACAGTTTATCATTACTTTAGAAGTCTATCAAATAATCATTGTGAAAAGCAAATAAGTACATTTACTCAACACATAGTTCTACCTCCTCCTTCTCTATTTCAAGCATAATGTATCATCAACATCCTAAATGTCAGAAGTTTAGCATCTATTGTTAACTCCACCACTTTTGTCTGCTCTGTGTAGTTCAATTGATTCTTTTATCCTTTTTATTGAAATCATCTCTAACATGTATTTTCTGAATTTCCCTGATATAGCAGCTCAATTCTAATTCTTGACGTTGAAAGGTGCTCCGTCCTTTAAAAAGCGGCAACATTATTACATCAGGCTAAAGACAGGGCTGCTTTATGAACTCATACAAAGCAATTATGTCTTAAAAGCACTTGACACTGTCTTACTCTTATTCAATGTGGGCATACCTTTTGCCAATAATACATTTATACTCTTTTTACACTTACTTTAGTAACGCTTAAATTACAAAGCTTTTATTATCATTCAGCAGTTGTAAAAATCTGTTTTTTAAAACATGTTTAACCACAGCATAGAGGGTTGCTTCAAATTCAAACTACTATGCAGCCTTCAACACCTTTAACCTAAATATCTAAAATGTTATGATGGAGCCTAAAATGGACACTTGCTGCTCATCCAACACTTCTTGGCCTCAACTGTTTGCTATTTTGTCAGAATAGGGTGCCATGGCTGCCAGATTTTGGGAAGTATACATCACCAATTAATATTGATACTTATACATCACCATTGCTCATCATTCTCATGTAATTGGAGTTCTCAACGGGCCTGAATTGCAACCCGACCCGGCCCGTGGGTTTTTAAGCCCGAACCCGACGCAGCGCGACACGCTGGCATGAATTGTCTGCCGCCCCCCCCCCCCACGTTAACCCGACCGGACCTGAGCCTGCGGGTCCGGTCGGGTTTGTCGGGCCGGCCCGACCCGCTGATAACGCTTCATGTAATAGATCTACCGTTACCTCCATGACCTCACAGTCCCTGTATTATCCTAACGTTACTACCTGCTTCCCGGCTGTACTACACTGTCCCTGTCAGTCAGCAGCATCTCTGCTGCTCCTCTCCTGCCCGCTAATGCTGCTTTCACCTCCAACCTGCTGTTGCTGGTTCACTGCTGTCACAGAGGACGGGGAGGCTACAGCAGCCCCTCCAGCGAACAAGTCTGTGATTTTAGCACATTTTCCAGCATCTACAGTGAGATTCTTCTCTTAGCACGCAACTTTTCTTTCTATTTAATTGCTCCATGTTGTCTCTCTGGTGCTTAACACTTTGAAACTAGCAGAAGTTACAGGTGACAGCACAGAGAGGAGAGGGGTGGGGCCGCTGTCGTACTATATTCTGATTGGTTCAGTTCACTGTCTATATTGAAGATGGACCAATGGGCCGCCTCCTCTAAACTTTGTACTTAGAGAGAAAAAAAAAGAGGAGGGCTGAGAGATTTAATTGGATTAGCCCAATGTCCTTCTAGAAAATCAACCAATGGGCCGTCGCGGTTGATAAAAATGATTTATAATAAACTTTTTTGATTAAATTATGACAGCCCGGCCCAAAAATGTGCGTCGGCCCACCGGGCATTGCCCGGTATGCCAGATGGCCAGTCCATGCCTGACTGCAATAGCTGCATTTCTGTGCAATGTGTGCAAAACTCAACACAACTGTACATAAGAGATAAATGGGAAAAAAGAACTAAAGAGAGGAATATTCTGTAAGACAGAACAGCGGGGACCCTGGTCTGAGTGAATAGGTATAGGGAACCCATAGACACAAGAAACACAGCCCTGCAGATTTCTGGCAATCTGCTTGGCTGTCTCATTTCTGTAGGGGAAGGCATATGCCATTTTCTTGAAGTCACCACAAGTATATCAATAGAGCTCTTGTTCTTGTCTTTTGCCAACCAGAGGTTGATGCAGATGAGCATCTTTGGCCCCCCTGCATCATGGGGGCCAAAGTTTTGATGCTTTCCAATGGGGCTCGTGCTGCAGGCTTTGGACACCTCTCACAGCACAGCACATATTCCTTCGCATCTCTCTCCATGCTGGGCCAGAAAAAGTGTTGCTTACCAGCTAGAGAATTATGGCTTGACCCTAATGTCCTGCCAAGTCATAAACACCTTCCAATGCCTTGTCACTTAAACTTGCAACATGAACTGAAACCTCTTTGTCTTGCTTATAGGGTCCCTTGTCTCCCTCTACAGTAGTCCATCCTGTACTTTAAGCTTTTCCCAGTACTTCAGCACAGCTAATGACCTTGCGTCCTTACCATTTCTCTCTCGTCTAGAGGAGCATCTCCTGGCTTCTCTGAGTAAACCTTTCAGCCACCTTGATAGCTGTGAGATGGGACTGACCTGCACCGGCTGTGATGTCTCCATTTCCTGCGCCATGGCTGTCTAGGTGTGGCTGACCGTATGTCTGTGTGGGGCTTGAGAAACAGCCTGAGAGCGTGACCTGAGCTTGCACTGAAAGCTGTCAATACGTTCTTGAACTTCACTGGTTGTCCATTCCTCAGCTGCCTGAAGCTGAGCTTGTTGAGGAGGATGGTGTCTGGACAATATTTAATGAACATAATCTACACTTCACGCCCTAGATCCTCAACCCTACTACACATTTGTAAATTTCACATGAAGTAACTTCAACATTTTTTGAAATGTATGGAAAAAATATCTATGTAATTATTTCCCAAAAAATGTTTTTAACTAACAAAATATTCAGCTTCAGTCCATATTTGTTGGCGTTTAGCCTTCTAAAAACAACATTATGAACGTGGCAAAAACTAAAAATCGAACTTCCTCATGCACCTGACAGCATGGTCTAGCAGTAATCTGACAGCAGGAGGAATTACAGAGACACAAAGAGTACAGACAGAGCACACTGCGCACGCTCGCTAAACTCCAATCAAACTGTCGACACTTGGTTGTGCTGATAAAATACAAACCAGGATCCTGTTACTACACTGCCCATTCATTCACTAACATGCTGTGAGTAACATCAGAGATGGAGAAAGCTTGTGAACCGGAAGTCCCTGCCATTTTGTTTTGTGTAACAAGGGTTATGAAAACTCTGACCAAATTATAAAACAAGGTGGTGATGAGCAGGCATGAACCACGGTCCTGTTTTCATTTTTCTCTCCTAAAATATTTTCAGAAACATAGTGTATTGGACAGCTTTTTTACTCTGTTTTCTCTGGTTATGTAGCATACCAATTATATACCACCACAAAAGTAAAAGGATGCCTACTTATTAAAGGTAAACTATGATGTTTGGGGGAAGACCATTGTAATAAGAAGATAAAGTTCTTCAGTGGCTGATTTTATGTGCATAAACAAACTAAATTAACACACCGTCTTCGTTTTCATGACTGAATAAACTAAATAAAATGGTCCATTTCAGAATAAATATATGGATAATATATTATTGAATTATAACTATTGATGCATTAATATGTTCATAATTTTAGCAGGTAAAGAAGTAACTAATTTTGAGCAGATATGTGCTGCCATATTTAAGCAGCACAGTGCTTTAAAAATGCTAATATTGTTATGGTTTGGCAAACAAGGTGAGGACCCGAATGCAGACAACACACGGGAGGCAGGATTAAGGAACAGAAGGTGAGCTTTTTCGAACAAAAGCTAATTGATATACACACATACACACACTAACGAGGGGATCAGGATTCAGGTGGAGTGAGGCGGGAAGAGGACAGGTGAGGTAAAGGAATGGAAAAACACAGGAAGGTGAAAAAGAAAAGCAAGATGGACACATGAGGGCACAATTTCAAAATAAAACAGGAAACAAGAGAACATATAAAGCTGGGTTCATAACAAACATGCTGACAGTGATTGATTGATTGAAGAATGCTGATGTTTAGCAGGATTGATGTTAACATTATAGCACATTATGATGCTAACATTATAGCACATTATGATGCTAACATTTGCTAACTATTAGCACTGAACACCAAAAACAGCAGTGGCTGATGAGAATGCCATTACTTATGAAGATACCGTCATCAAACAGGTCAGGCTTTTTTTCTGATTCATCTTTTGAGGACCATGCATGTCTTTATCAGACACCAGGGCAATCAAATTATCACCTGCTAACATCTAAGGTAGCAGAATTGTTGTGGCCAATACCGTAAACATTCCAGCCCACCAGAAAAAAAACGACTGTGGTCCAAATTTGGGCCAGTTCTTGTTTATTTATTTGACATGTGGCCATGCTATGGCCTGCCTTTGGCTCAGATCCAGCAAACAGAAATGGATTAATCAACTGCCACCATTCCACGTGGTATGTGGGCCAGATGAGGGTGTCTGGTATAATTTTGCTATCTGGGATGACTGAAATTAACTAAACTACACCTAACTCTTTGTGATGAGATGTGGGAAACTGTTTTTTCATGTTGCTCTTTGTGGAACCTCAGCTAATATGGCAATATGCTAGCCGTATTGCACCTGACTATAGGGACAGTCTAGTGATGTGGATTCTGGGAAAAGTTTCAAAGGTAAACGCGTTTTTCTCCGAGAGTGTCACCAAAAGAAAAGATGGATTAGCAAGGCAACTCTGAACAGCGTTTTTCAGTGAGGAGCATTGCGGTGAATCTAGATATTTGGACCCAATGGGTGCATTGTCAGAATTACAGGAGGTATGTTCAGAAAGCTACCCAGCTTCTTAATTTGCAGGCTTCACATAGAGTAACACTGGCCAATGTTTCATCCCACCACCAACAGACACAGGGCTGCAAGAAACCAACAATTATGATTTGATAGGCAATACAACAGCATGTTACATGATAGACAGTGCACAGACAAATGTAACCAATGATGATTCATTAAGCCAAAACTGTAAAAAGAAATATGCCTGATTTTGACTCATGGCACTTTTAATAGGGTCCAATGGCACTTGATCTTAGCCTACGAAACGCAGCTATCTTAAATGGAGAAACCTGCAAGAGAAATTGGACAGGATACTTAAAAAAGGGGGCAAATTTGGGGAGTAATTAGCAGCTAGAGCTGTGACATTACTAATATGGAGCAATCATTTCAGGAGAGATAGCCTACAGTGGGGTGTGGGATGCAGAACCTGCTTTTGATAAGGTCAGCAGTGACAGCGTTGTGAGGCTTTTGGAGCCTTTGCAATTAGGGAAAGGCTAGCTGATGCAGACAGATGGACTTTATGAGTGGTGGATTTAACTGGACTCTGGACCCATAAGCATTCCTTATGGTGACTTCAGTTTGCAGGATCCAATAAAATCCACCACTCATGTATTTCCAAAAGTCCATGGTTGCCTTTCAGAAAAGGCCTTCTTTTTTTTTTATTTTTAGAGAGCCTGTGCTAGTATCGGACTGACCTTCATTAAATCTATCCAGTGCAACAGTGAAATAAATCAGAGACTTATGGGAGTTTGAGCTGCTGCTTATTCATGTTAAGGTACATGTTTACAATGCTCAATTTTGAATGAAAACTTCTCACTGCTGAATCAGTGACACATCAACTTGTGTAAACAAACCTGTAGACACACAAACAAAAGAATGTTATTTCTATAGACTTGTTACTTGAATGAGTTCACAAAAGGGAAGAATGATGTATAATGATGCAATATGCCTAGACTTTTACCATCCCATCAGCATGAACTGGTAGCCTAATGTTTTCATTTTGTGCGTATGTGTGTGTTTTTTTAGGCAAAATATGGTCCTGAAGAAAACTTTTGTAGCAGGCAGAGAAGCATTTTTGCATCCTTTGCCAGGTGTTTATTTGTCTGTCTGTCTTTCTATGGACAGATTTTGTCAGTGCAATAGCGTCACAACTGTGTAAGATACAGTGATAAAACTTCACTGGTATCTACTTGAGATGAAAGTGAAGGCGGAGGATGAAGACGGGCATAATCTGGGCAAGAGGGCATAAAGTGGGATGTGTGGGGGGATGCCCCACTTGATGCCCTTGGCCCACAATTGTGGTCCTGGTCACACCTTTTGTGGCAGGAACTACCACAGAGACAGTCTTGAGAGTTTTGCCACGTGTCTATATGTCTGCCTGCATGTCTGTCTGTTTCACAACAGTGTCACTATTAGAGTTTAGATCGGGCCCAAAATATCAAGCCCGACCCGACACGAGCCCGTGCACGTTGTGTCCGAGCCCGGCCCAGCCCGGCACATCAACTGTAATTATGAGCCCGAACCCGATTTAAACCCGACATTTTTTTCATACGTGGGTTGTTATAACTGACGTTCTCAAACTCCATGTTGCACTAAAACTACACAATCAGTGACGCCGGTAACGCGTTCCTCTAATCTGACCACTCTTTTCAGTAATGAGTAATTTAACGCGGTAATATTTCCAAACCAGAAATCAGATTAAAGTATTCAAGTCACTTTGCGTTACTATTATTTTCGTCATTTTCCTTGTAAAAATATATATTTTGCTTTCTTCTTGCGTCTCGAGGAGTGACGTGACGTGCGGGAGAAGTCACATTTTCAGCACGAGGACAACTCACATGTAACACCACGCAGCGACACGAGCAACATGGAGGGAGGAGAGAGATGCGCGTTTTCTAGCTGGAAACACAGTCATTGTTTAGAGTTATTAAAACACACACACACACACACACACACACACACACACACACACACACACACACACACAAATGCTTGATCAAGGGCCCGGCCCGGCCCGGCCCGGCCCGAGGAAAGTGACGGGAAATATCGGCCTGGCCCGGCCCACGGGCCGGGTCGGGTCAGGGTCGGGCTCGGGCTCGGGCAGAGAATCTAAACTCTAGTCACTATACAGGGGTGTAGTTACTTGAAGCCCCTTGATTTAGTCTGTCTTTTATTTATTTTCCTTTGTTTATGTCTTTTTTTCTCTTTGTAGCAAACAGTGACATATTTCATACTTTACATCCAGGAGACACAGAGCTGCATTACCATTCATTCGGACTTGGGTCCAGTGTTCATTCCCTTTTAGCTCTCGGAGCACATCCTGAGAAAAATATGTTTTTGTTTTAGCTTATAAAGGCTCCACTACTTCCATCAGTCCCTGTGTCTGTCTGCTGAGCAGGTAGTGTACAGTGGGTGTTTTGGATTTTTTTTATTTTTATTTTTTTCACCAAAAACTTGTCTAATTTACAGTAATGTTATCTTGCTGTTTGGGGCTAACAAAACCTGCATGAGTAAATCAAATAAACACAACTGACCCCACTGGGAACATCAACTGGTGACCACTGAGGCACACCGTTACCTTGCGTAAACTTGTGGATACAGTGGAAGTTAGCTGGTGGTAGCTAAGAGTGGCAAGTGGCAAGAGTAGCACATTTTTTAAATGAATTACTCTAATATCCAACCAGCGAAGGGTTGTCTAGTCTCAACAGGCAATTGGAACAAGAAATTTCTATTTGATAAACATGATATATGTGTTTGCATACACAAGTGTAGCCTGAAATGTTGAACATTTCCCAACACACCCCCAGCTACAGGGAGATTCATGTAACTCCCATCCTGACCTTTTCTCATGATGTCCGCCGCTCTATGCAGAGAGAGCAGAGTCTCGGCCAATAACCACCACCAACTCACTTTCACACGTACAGGCACCAATTCTCTTTAATACGCTTGTCTGGACTAAAATTAAAACAGCCTGTGAACATGCATGAACACCAGAACACACTCATTTGCACAGAGACAGAGAGGGATGGGGAAAGAGAAGGTGACATTTAAGAAGCTTCTCCCAGTCCTCTATATTCTGGCTCCCAGGAGGCCAGCAGAGGGATAAAAGCTAATGGCTTATACTCAGGAGGAGAGAGTGGATGGACTTATTTAACATGGAAGCTGCTTAATAACACATACATTCACACACACAGCCTGGTGGATTATGGCAGGTGTGTGTGTTGGTTTGAGTACCTGCGTTTGAAATGACTTTCCTGCTGGGAAAGTGATTAACCCTAATTTTGTAGTGAAGACATTTTTGATTTGATGATGTAAAATTTTGTAGCTCTGACAAAAATCATAAAATGCACCTTTAAAATGTAGTTGTGTGTTGCTATCATAATGCTTTTGAAACATCTAAAGCAAGGGTGTAACCATGGTATAGATATTGGGGGGGTCCAAATGAAAATTGCATGGATTCCTACAGAATCAAGATAAAGCTTCTCTTTAAATTCCCATTAAGTAAAAATCAATGTTTTTATCTCAAAGGTTTTGCTCTATATCTCACCTATATGCCAGTATCAGGCCCAATGTTACTAGTTTTATTTACTGCTGACATGTAGGCCTAGGTTAAAACTAATGTTATCAAGCTGTTTAAGTTCTCATTTAATTTTTCTGCTATTCTGAACTTATCTGGACAGTACCTGGAGGAGCTTTGTTGTAGGAGATGTTCTTCATTGAAGAGACGGTTTTAAGCTCCAACAAATAGCTTTAAATTACGTGAATGAACACCTACATGGCATTAATGCAAGAATATGAATGTACTACTGTCACATAACTCCACTTACATGACAACTTGACTTGAAAAATAAGTCAATCGTCCTCTTCCTTTTTGGCATTCCAAACAAAAAGAATAATGATCATGTTGAATAATATCAAAATCAGTGGATGTTTCTAGAAAACTATCTGTCAGTTACCATTAACTTTACCTGGCTTACCTGGCTTGGCCTAATTGTTTGTCACCTGCCTTGCCTAATATTAGCTAACAGGCCACATGTTATTTACGGACAAAATTCTACATTATTAACTAGTTAAACAACCGTTTCATACCTCCACTCTGTTCGCTGTGTGCGGAAGCGTGTGTTGGCAGTTTCATGTAATTGTTAACTTTCCCGGGCGGCCGGGACTAGTGGGTTTGGTCAAATGGCTGTGATTGGCTTGATGGCTGTCACTGTAACTTGACCAATGGGTTTTCATGTGTGTGGGAGCTACTCAGCGTACTGAGATGCGCTCCATTTCAGTGTGCTGTTACACAGCAAATGCAAACGGTTTAATACTTTAGGACGGGTGCAACCAAGTTTACAATTGGGAGGGGGGTTCACACACTTATGTTTTCCTTAAAAACGGAAATATATTGAAAATAAATAAGAAACTAGAACTGCAAGCTGTTATGAATGGGGGGCAAGCCCCCCCGCACACCACACAGCCCATGGAAGTTGGCCCCAAAGGATGAGGGGCAAAAGTGAGGGCACAGGCCAATGTCTGAGCCATGGTATTCGCTGTAATGGGAAGTGCACTGGAAGTGCAAAAGGCTGAATGTGTGCCGATTTGGTTTTGTTGTACTAAATCACACCCACATTGATCAGTCATAACCACCTTCAAGATATGGCCTCAGGATTGGCCCTACATCATACTGACTAAATTTTTATAAAAAAGTGCATATTTAACATATATTCTACTGTATATTGGGGGGGACAGATTGCCATTTTCTCAATATTGGGGGGGACACAACCCCCCTAAAGAATGCATGGTTACGCCCATGGCCTAAAGACAACTAGACCTTTGTTCTATGAGTTGTTGAGTTGTGTACTTACATTATCCCAAACATTTTCAACAAACCAGAGAGATCCGTAAGGTTACTCAGGGTAACTGTCACTACTTCTGGGAGAGAGTCAGACAGTGAGGATGGAAGTGGGAAAACCATAGTTAACAATGCTGATGAAGGGTCTCAGTCATCTACGTCATGGTCATTTTAAGTACTGTATAATAGGCAGTATAGTTTCTTGAAGATGTCTCACCACTTATCCAAGAGACTAGCAAAAGAAATTTCTGTTTTGCATTAATAACGCAAGTTTAACCTTGGCATTATCAGTGTTTTTTTTAGAATAAATAGTGTTTATTCGCCCCAAACAGACACATTTCTAGTTAGCAAACAGCAGCACCCACAGAGTGTGTGTGTTTATGTGTGTGTGTGTCTGTGTGTGTGTGTGTGTGTGTGTGTGTGTGTGTATGTGTGTGTGTATCTCACCAGTTAGTCAGTTTCCCTCTATTCTTTTTCCCCTCCCCTCTCTGGAACATTAAGTTCAAGCTCCATTCGACAGTATACAACACCTAATATATAGCATATTGCACAAAGCACCCAACAATTGAGTTCATCCTTGCGGTTCGCTGCTGCAGTCAGGTTAATAAACAGGAATGGAGACAAATCCACTTTTTGATGTCCTTCTGTTAAAATGGATCACAGCAGATTCCAGTGTGAATCCAGAAGGTCTGGCTCTGCACCAGACTCTCTTTTCCAGAGGCCTGTGGATTCAAACCTCTGTCTAAGAGTCTGTAGGGTCACACAGTGTAGTGCTCTCATTATTTGTTCTTTATGTAGATTGCAGGGAGTTCTTCTGACTTCAGCGTACATTATTTGATACCGGGAGGAGCAGGCCAACAGATTATGAAGGAACAACTTCCTCAATGGAAGTTGTTGCATGAACAAGCCCTGACGGCAGCATGCCCAGCAAGCGTGGACTTCGAGGGCCTGTTCATCGCCGCTTGCAGCTTTAATTAGGGCCCGAGCAGGTCTCGACCTGCGAGGTCCCTATTGTTTTTCGAAAGACGACTTTTTCGTCCCAGATGATCGCACTTTACACTACCTTAACATACCCCAAAACTCACCAAACTTATGTATACGTCACACCTGCCGAAACATTTTTTTAATCTGTTCGGTGTCCTCCATTTCCAGAATTAGGTGGCGCTATAATCAAGGAAAGTGAGTTTTGGCTTATAACTCACATATACTTTGTCGCACATTCACAAACCTTATATCCACACGTTCACTGAATTGTGGTGAATCTCTCAATTTTGCCGATTTCCACGAAACTTTGACTCTCCTGACAAAAAAAATATTAAAAAATGTTTGACATTCCAAACAATACTCAAGTTATTAAATAACAACTTCCTGTACATTTTGCTCAAAACACAAAGTGTTCTCTGCATTGTCTGTCTGAATGATATGAAACTCAGGTGACTACTTCCCTATGAGCCACTAAGGCTCTGTGAAAAAATGATAAACTTACTTTTTCAAACTGGACTGCGAGGGTCGTTCATCGCTGCTTGCAGCTTTAATTTAAATATTGTGTTTCAGTTCCACAGATAACATCATTCATCAGCCACAGCTTTGTCACCAGACAGCATTAGTCAGACATCCAAGTCCAAAAAATGTTCTCCATCGCTAGATGAGGTAAAATAACTGTTGAGCAAGCTTTGTACCCGCATGAGCAACTTTCTCATTTCCTGTACGTGCAATGTGCTAGATTTGCTTATGTTGAAAAGAAAAAAACAGTTTAGGAGATGATTAAAAGATGTTGTTGGGGGACCTGTACATACACCTCAGTACCTTGACGAAGTGGAAGGTGTTGTGTTTTTTCTAGGGCTGTCAAACGATTAATTTTTTTATTCGCGATTAATCGCATTTTGTCCATAGTTAACTCACGATTAATCGCAAATTAATCACAATTTTTTTGGCATATTTTTTTCTGTTCTAAATGTACCTTAATGTATTTTTTCATGTTCTTAATACTTTTAACAACATAAGAAAGGTCAAATATGCTTGCATTATGAAAATGTTTATTCAACACTTCAAATCATGCAGGAAAATAAATCCACGGTTGTCTGCTTTTGGCGAGGGGGGGCGACGGGCTCTCTGCATCTGCCGTCTGTTTGGCTTGCAAGTGGTGTCCACTGACAGTCTGCCGTGTTTTTAACGAACCACCAACCCTGCTTCTTCTTCTTCTGATTCCCTTTCTTATTCTTCTGCCACCCTCTATATAAAGACTACAGGACGGCCGTAAATCATACAACGCACGTTTTTTAAAATGTATTTATTTTTTTTATACTGAGCGCTTATCGCGCGTTAAAAAAATTAACGGCGTTAAGAGGAAGTTGCGTTAACGCGTTATTAACGCGTTAACTTTGACAGCCCTAGTTTTTTCCATCACCAAATACCTTTTTTTTTTTTCATCATGTTTTTTACTTTAGCCACTGCAAGGAGTAGACTAGACTTTGTGGTAGACCTCACCTTCAGCTGAACATTGAGACAATCACCAAAGACACCTATGTTTGTTCAGAGTTAATCTATTCCATAATTGTCTGGACAGATCACACTGTATGACACATCTTAGGTTAGCTAAAGTTAGCAACATGCTACCTAACTAGCTAGCTAACAAATAATGGTCAGCTTCATGGTCTGTAGGAAGGAATAAATACAAAGAGTACTTTATTGATTCCAAAGGGTATATACCCGGCAATTTAGGAGTGTGTGCTCAGTCCGATTTGCTGCTATTATCAGATCCTGTTCGCCATCTTGTCTCTCTCTCTCTCTTTCTGCCACAGACGCACACACACACAATGTCATGTTTTTTTTGTTTTGTTTTGTTTTACACAAAATCAAGGAGTGTATTGATACATATTGGAACCAACAAACAGTATCAGTATTGATATCAAATAAATATTAAAGCTGCAAACAGCGATAAACGTGCACAGTCCACGCGCGTCAGGGCATACTGCCGTCGGGATGTGCTGCGTAGATGTATTGAGGGCAAGACCCTCTATATGTTTGAGCAATTCGGAGTAGATGGCAAATTGTATGTGGAAGTTATAATGAGTTGATGGTTTTATGGCGAAGCTTCAAAATGGACCTTGCCACGGGGTGTGATGTAGGTGAAAGCTTTTGATAAGTTTTGTCCACAGATGCTACTTGCAAAGTTTGTTGCAAATCGGTCAACTGGCCAAGGAGGAGTTTGAAAAAGTAAGTTCATAATTTTTTCACAGAGCCTGAGTGGCTCATTGGGAAGTAGTCACCTGAGTTTCATGTCATTCGGACAGACCAATGTGGAGATCTGCAACACTTAGGTTTGCGACATTTCGCGAATTTGCGGGAAAAAAAAGGTAGGCGGAAATGGGAATGGCCTATATCACGAGATTCAGCACAATTCAGTTAACGCGTGGATATAAGGTTTTTGAATGTGCAACAAAGTATATGTGAGTTATAAGCCAAAACTTGGTGGGTTTTCGTGTCGTGCCTTTCGTGTCGTGTTCGGTTTCTACGTATGTGTATATTCTGATATCTTTTGTCTGGCACTCTGCCATATCAGCGGGGATGGAGGGCCCTGATAATGATTGAGACCATGTGATCAAGAAGCATTTCAGCATGAAAGGGACATGAAGAGAGAGGTCATCAGAAATAATTTCACATATAACCAGATTGAGCGAAATCACAGCAGTCAGGAGTGCTTTGATTTTTCATAATGGGAGCGGAAATGGGCCATTCACTCACATAAAATCACTCCTTTAGTCTTGTAAAACAGTTTTAATGGTGACTATATTTTCAATCAATAAATCAATTTTGATTACAGCACAACAGAAGGGAACATTTTTTAAATGCCATTGTACAAAAATTGTAATTTTGAATAGTGAAAATAATGATTGGCACTGATAAGGCTCACATGGAAAGGTATAAAAAGCTGTGGTACTTATTGATTAGAACATTGAAAATAAAGAGCTGTTGAGTTGACCTGAGGCTGTGTGCTGTGTCAATACAAGGACTGCTTTACAACGAGTGAATATTAGGGCATTAATATACTCCCAAACAAACATGTATATGGACAGTTACAGACACCACAGATGCACAGTGATTCTGGTTATAGGCCAACAGGAGTCTGCTTGAAGGGACACACTCTACGCATGCAAAGAATCATTCTGTAGATTGTTGTAGCAGATCAGAGCCTACACGTTCAACATCTGAAGACCAAATTTAAGTCATACCCTGACATAAAAAGAAGCTTTTGTTAATTCTGCCTGCATTAATTTTGATCTGAGCTCAACATGCAAATTAGTCATGGTGGGCATGGTGTACTAGCTACTGCATATTTTGCGACATTTATGGTTTAAATATGGTTTATTTTTTTGGCTTGATTGCTGAAAACCCATATTATCATATTGGCAGAAAAAGGATATTGTCAGCATTGGAGAAAAAAGATATCGGTTTTGGAATAAGAGCAGCAAAGTCACATCTTTACAGAGACCTGTCTTCATCACATCTTTACAGAGACCTGTCTCCATCACATCTTTACAGAGACCTGTCTCCATCACATCTTTACAGAGACCTGTCTCCATCACATCTTTACAGAGACCTGTCTCCATCACATCTTTACAGAGACCTGTCTCCATCACATCTTTACAGAGACCTGTCTTCATCACATCTTTACAGAGACCTGTCTCCATCACATCTTTACAGAGACCTGTCTTCATCACATCTTTACAGAGACCTTTCTCCATCACATCTTCACAGAGACCTGTCTCCACCACAACATCCTGGATGAAGCTGCTGCACTCAACCCACGGACGGCATTCTGAGCTGAGGTTGTGGAGAGGTGGACAGCGATGATGCTTGGCACTAACACACAGCCAAAGTTGATGAACAGTGATTACCTGATGTTGAACTTGTGAGGATATAAAACATATTATTATCACTATCATAATGCTGCTGTCTACCTTCATCCTGACACAAATTTAAAAATAGTATCGACATATATTTGTAAATAAAAGACAATGTATACTGTATGTTTGTGTAGCACGAAAGAGTTTAAAAACATATTTATTAATATAATATAATAAGAATAACAATATAATAACATTATAATTTCTTTATTCAACTGTGTGTTATAATGATTTAATGACCTTGAGCCTTGAACCTTAAAGGTAGGGCAAGAATTGTTCGCTAAAGTTACTGCTACTGTTTCTAACTTTTGCTAAGCTCGCTTGAGTTAGCAGGAAAGTGTAAATTCATGGCACTGTAAGGGCTGATGAGATATTTCAGTGTGGACCAAAGTAGTGAACACACTGATCATCATTGCTATGGAAGAATTTTTTTTTTTCCAGGGTAGAGAACAAACCAGATGTTGGACTCTTCAATTTTTTTTTGCCTGGGAGTGTTCACACTGCAGCAACACAATGAGATCATGAAGATCATGTTCAGCTACAATCTGTTCCTGAGGTGTGGATTACACTTTGACAGAATGTTCTTTCATTTTTTTAAATGGGACACTGAGAATGCTATGGACTTTCCACCATGGATGCTCCAAGATACTAAAGGGTGAAAATCTGATATGGCATTGACATATTATTTATGTATCTAATTATTTGTCATCATGTTTCCCAGTTGATGTGAACTTCTGATTATTATTGATCTGTTGTTTGGAGTCTTTTGCTGTTTGTTTTCTTTTTTTTTCTTTATTATTATGCTGTGATAGTACAATCAGTATTGCAGAGAGCACATAACTGGTAGCAGGCTGCAAGAGAGAGGCACCCACTTTTATTAGCTTTGCGATTGATCATGCTTAAGATAAAATAACACAGTCAACAGAAAAAGATACATCCCACTGCATATTAGGTCTATTTCCACAGTTACAGTGCAGCAGATATATATATATAAGTCTAAACCACAGTCAGGCTGGGTGGGTTTTTGACAGACAAGTGGGACGTATCCTAATGTGCAGCAGCTGCTTATATGCAGAACATATTAACATAATTAACTTCAATTACACATTCAAACTCAAAACTGATTGAAATATGTGGACACCTGAAATATGTGGACACCTGAACAAAGCGTCTGGACAGACAAACATTCCTCCCATGTTTATGCTTTTTTATCAATTGTCCTTTTGTCAGTGCTACATGTTACTAAACTATTACAGACTTGAATTCATGACTGCAGCTTTTTTTTTTTTCCTTCCCTGCAGCTCGAAATGAGCGTGATAGCAGAAAATGTTTCAAATCTTATCAAAATGTCAATAGTAAATGTCAGCCTCTATTGTTGGTCCTTTACAATTAAAGAGTAAATTGCTTCTTTTCTGCAGCTGTCACTTTGCACTGCTGGTTAACAGTCAAACACAGAGAGAGACCCGTCATAGAGCAGGGACACCAGCTTCTTCACCGAGAACAGTCTCAATATAACAGAATGTAATGCAGTCCAATGTTCGCCGTGGTCCAATCTAAAGATCACACACACCGTAACTGAACTCTGTGGTCAGTAAGCTGTGGTCCTGTTGTGTTGAGATATTTTACTCTCTGTCCACTCATGTATCATGTATGTATATTCTATGCTTCATTTATTCAAGGACACAACGCTTGTATAGGCCTAATGACCAAATGTTTTGTGTTTACATTTACATTTACATTTACATTTAGGGCATTTAGCAAATGAAAAAAACATTTTCAAGCCCTCGTCTAAGCATGGTAGCTGCTACTTTTCAAGAATATCTTAAGTACATATGTTCTATGATTTAAGTGCTGAAGGTAGGAACATACAAGTGCATATATGGTTTTTTTAGGGGGGTGGAGGGGGGGTAAGGAGTCATGCTATGCAAGGTCAAGGTGAAGACTAAACAAGTGAGTCTTGGGTCTTTTGAAGATGAAGAGTGACACTGCTGACCTGACATATTTGTTGGGAGTTTGTTCAACCACTGATTCACCAGAACAGACAAGAGTTGTGACTGAGCTGAGCAACCGTTGTTTGCTCTCAGGGATAGCGGTACCACCAGCCGATGTAGTGGAGCGAAGTGCTCGCTCTTGGCCGTGTGTTCTGTTTGGAGATAGATGGGTGCAGTTCTTCTGATGGCCTTGAAGGCCAGCACCATCCTCTTGAATCGAATACGGGCCGCAACAGGAAGGTATATAATGTGTCTCTTTAAACTAGACACAGTTGTGTTTCTGTGTTCGTTAAGCACCTGTTTTTAGTCACTTTGTTACTCTCTAGTATTAGAGTTATATTATGTTGCTGAAGACATCATCATTGTTTCAGACCACCATTTGCATTTGCAATGCTTTATTGAACAATGGGTATACGTCAGTCACCTTGTGTATGAATTGAATGTATGAATTCTCTAAAATGCAAATGTAACAAAATGTATGGAAGGTCTATGGAACCCCCCGTCAGCAACAGGGTAGATGTTGGAGATTGGATGAGGCAACACAATACAACTGAGCTTATTATTTCTGCCACTGCTGTTATATGCTCATATAGCTCATTGTTTGATTGATAATCCTCTTCCCAGGCTCTGTTGTAAAGTGTTCTGGGAAATGTAGGAAATAACTGGCTCTACCCCAGCTGTGTAAACGGAGCCAGGGATTTTGGAATCAGTGCCTCAATTTCACAGCTTCTCTTTTTTTTTTTTGTTGGCGTCTCACCAACTTGCTTGGTTCGTCAGACAGCTGAGAATCTCCAGAGGGAGGGAAAAAATATGGGTGTTTGAAAGTGTCTGATCAGCACTGATATAGCCTGGTGCTTCAACAACATACACTGCTGACACCTCACTATGCTGCTTCACACATGAAGTGTCACGCTGTGTGCATGTGTGTATCTCCACACTGGACCGGTGGCCCCAGAACAGCTCCAAAATCTCAGCAGACAGAAATGTTCAGCACCTCCACTCATTTCCTTCCTGTTTCCTCTCTCCTGTCTCCCTTTGTTTTGTCTTCTGTCCACCCATTTGCTCCTTTCCTCCAGTCTATTCTACTACATTTTGTTTAATTTTCTCTCATCTCATACTTTTAACAATCCCTTTACATTTCTTTTTCCCTCCTCCTTTTCCTTTCTTCCCTCACCTTCTCTCCCTTTCCTCCTTCTCCTCTTATTTCCCACTTCCCTTTTTGTTTCCTCCTGCCATGTCTTCTCCCCTCATTTGCTTGTCTCCTCTCCTTTCTTATCCCCTCTACTTCTTACCTTTCCCTTCTCTCCTCTCATCTCCTGTTGCCCTTTCTTTATTTTTCTTCCTCGTCTTTTCGCTACATCCCTTTCCTGTGCTTCTTTCCTGTCATTTTTCTCATCCCTCTTTTGCCTGTTTTCCTCTCATCTCATATCCTCTGCTGCTTCCCCTTTAAAATGATGTGATACTTCTTTCATCCACCCCCTTGATTTTATCTTTGCTCTTTCTTCCACAGCTTTCTCTTATTATTCCTTCATCCACTTTATGTTTGAATCATTGTTTGCTCCTGCTCTCCTTTCGCTCTTAAATGAATTACTTTCTTCTTTAATCTCATCTTCACATTCTATCCTTTTCTTCTCATTCCCCCTATTAATTGTAACTGTCTCATGTTGCTCCTGCCATTTCTGCCCATTGTCAGTTCTCCTCTCCTCTCCTCTCCTCTCCTCTCCTCTCCTCTCCTCTCCTCTCTCCGGGGCCGTCTGCTGTTTGACCTGGATCACGACGTTCACCAGCTCAGAGGCCCCTCGGCGCCTTGCTATCAGCAAAATGCAAGTTGCTCAGGTACGACAGGGGCCGGTACTCCATCGGTCCCTCCATGGCCCCAGCCTTCACACTCAGCAAATCTTACATTTGTAGTGTTCATGAAACCGGGGGTGTCTCTGAGGTATACACCACGGACTGCTGCCGCCCTCAGACCTGCTCTACTGATTTCCTTCCATTCACTCCATCTCCAAGGTCATGATGCTGGCTTTAAATTAATTAAAATGAAAATTCACATATTGACATAACTGTGCTGTTCAAACATAATGAATAAATGGAGGTTGTTTGATTATGTATGCACTATATTGCTCCGGATGTGGAAATCCCACATAATGATTCTCACAAGGTATTGTATTTCGAGTATTTTTCCTCTTAGTGTGAGTACACCACCTGAGTCCTCAGATGCTCTCGTGCTATTTCAATCACAAAAATGCTACTGGCAGCCCCAGACCATAATAAATGCATACAGTCATACATGCCAGCCCCTTTCACTGTCGGGCTTTTCACTTCAAGTAGCTGTTACTGCTGCTGATGGACTGACCTATTGTTCATTTCCTGGCATGGATGAAAAGAGATTGAAATAAATTCATGATGAGGTAAACCTACACAAGCTAACATCAGGCTACATGTCTGAATTAGACAAAACAAGTGGATGTCTTTTATACATCCTCCACCTCTTTCAGTGCAGTTGTTCCCTAAGTTGTCACCCTCCTCTCTTTTTACAGTTTTTCCCGATTGTTTACACACATTTTCTGAAAGCACACCTCTTACTCTCAGAACTCTACACACAAATAAAAAAACACACACACAACGGGCAAAACCCCTCAATTCTCCTGCAAAATGAAACTTTACATTCAAAACAATGTAATTTCTTTTCAAAATGGTATTTTGTTTTCAAATGACACACTAAATCCATTATATGAAAAGACATTTATAAGAACCAGTTGAACACTGTTGTGCTCAATGTAAAACACTATGATGAATGGAAAACACTCCCTATCCATTCATCATAATGACATAGGCCTTTTTTTTGTTCAGAGTTACTATAGACAGTACATACAAGTGTGTTGTAAATTATTTGAGGATATTGTTTTTATACTCAGAACACACAAATCCATGGTAACAAACATATTTTATTTTTCCCACAAAAACAATGTACACAGTATACATCCCGACCAACACACAGTTGCACATACAGTGCTCTACATAGAAAACAACATAAGAATTTACTGTATACAGTTACAGTAACAAAAAAAACGTCAAAAATTTAGCTGCATCCTCTCCTCTGTTTCGGTCTGGCTACAGCACCTCATTCACATCACAAGCAATGTTTTCCCTTGGCCAAGCAGCGGGGGAAATATCACCTAGCATGGTCAATCCAGCCATGAAAAGCATCAACTGCTGTATCTCCACATGCGTCTTCCATAGCTTGGAGATGGGGTATACACGCTTGTGGATTCCGATCATACACTTTCCATCTCCAAGCAGAAAAAAATTTCTCAATAGGTTTGAGGAATGGAGAATATGGAGGGAGATAAACAACTATAAAGCGTGGGTGGGCAGTGAACCAGTCATGAACCAGAGTAGCCTGGTGGAAACTTATGTTGTCCCAAATGACAATGTACCTGAGCTGATCTGGTGGAATGAGTGTGTTGTGCAGGGTGTCCAGGTGTTTGTCCATGTGATGAGTCAGTGTACATAGTAGGACAATTAACTTTAGAATTTTGAATGACAGTGTGTTCCTTGTGAAAACAAGAGATTTTCTTTATGAAAATTGTGCCAAATGCAGAGAATTATGTGTAGCGTTTTGAAAAAAGTGTGTTTCAAAACTGCAATTTGAGTGTAAAGCAGGAATTGTGCTTGTAGTTTCGCAGAATTGGTTCAGGGGGTTGGTGCATGAGTTACATGTTGTGGTCATTGTGTCTCAAGTACCAATTTTTGTGTGTAAACAATCAAGAAAAACTGTAATACTAACACCAGAGTCCATGCCAATACTGGGATTTTGAGGCTGAATCCATACAGATGTTTGAGAGTTAATGAGAATCAAATAAAGATTTACTGACCAATACTCATTTCTTTAAAAGAAATGGCACAGTAGAGTGCATACCTCCACCAAGGCCTAACTGTCCCCTTTAATTCAAATGCATCAAACCAAGTATCGGAATCACTCTGAATTTCAAAGAACCCGTAACTGCTGAACCATAATTTAAGTCATGATGGAGTAATACTCTCCCTCCACTGTGTTGCAGAAGAATAACAGGTTGATAAAAAGAGAAATGTTAGAGTCGAGCTGGAATGAAAATAATCTTTCAAACCATGTTAGATCACATCCATGCTCATGTTGTGCACCTATTTAGCAATGTATGGCAAATATATCTATATCTATATATATATATATATATATATATATATATATATATATATATATATATATATATATATAGTTTGCTGATAACTCATCCCCGCATGTTTATCTCAGGCTCCTCGATAGCCTTCTTCCTCCCTCCAGCAGGCAGCCTGGTCCTGCTGCTGTCCTCCTCGGACAGACACTGAAGCTCCGTTTCTCTCACTCTCTTGGGGTCGACAGAGAAACGTCTAGCAGCTGCTTCTCCTGAGTTTTCCTCTGAATATATCACGACAGAAAGTTTGAATTTCAAGTCGTACTTTTTATTGTTTTGCTGCACCGGAGCCATGGCGATCATCAGTGTGATACTGACTGACAGAAAGCAGCACACAGCATGAAAAAGGCGAAGAAGAAAAACATGCAGTGTCAGTGGACACCACTTGCAAGTCAAACAGACGGCAGATGCAGGGAGTCCATCGCCCCCCCTCGCCAAAAGCAGACAACCCTGGATTTATTTTCCTGCATGATTTGAAGTATTGAATAAACATTTTCATAATGCAAGCATATTTGACCTTTCTTGTGTTGTTAAAAGTATTAAGAACATAAAAAAATACATTAAGGTACATTTAGAACAGAAAAAAATGTGCCAAAAAAATTGCGATTAATTTGCGATTAATCGCGAGTTAACTATGGACAAAATGCGATTAATCGCGATTAAAAAAATTGATCGTTTGACAGCCCTAATATATATATATATATATATACATATGTATATATATATATATAGATATATATATATATATATATATATATATATATATATATATATATATATATATAATGTATATATATATATATATATATATATATATATATATATATATATACTGTATATACTGTATATATATATATATATATATATATGTATATATATATATATATATATATATATATATATATATAGTATATGTATATATATATGTAAAAAACATATATATTTTTGATCCCAGGACGTTCACCTAAACCTTGCGGTGAGGGTTGTCTTGTTCTGAGTTTTTGTTTTGTGGCTTCCTGTTTTATTTTGAAAATTAACTCTCCTCTCATTTCAGGTCACTTGCCCTTCCTCATGTGTCACCGTTCTGATCGTCTCCCCTGATTCCTGATTGTTTCCACCTGTTCCCCATTACCCTCATGTGTTTTAAAGTCTGCGTCTCCCTTTGTCTTGTGGCAGAGTGTCTCATTCCTCCATGCACCCTAGCCTTTCGCTACAGTCCTAGTCTTGATCTTCTTGTTGGTAACTCTTTTTTCTTTTGCTTCTTTATGGGTGATTTTTTGTTTGGTAATTTTATAGTGCAACTCTGTCTTGCAGTTTACGTTTAAAGCCTTTTCTTTCCTGCCTTGGAGTGATCTTTTGTTTAGTTAATTTTCACAGTTTAGCCTGTTAAGTGTAGTTTTGTTTTATAGCAGTTTTGCTTTCCTCCATTGGAGTGATTTTTGTTGTACATTTTCATAGCCTAGTCTGATGCAGTTTAGTTCGTAGTCTTTTGTTTGCCTCCTGTGGAATGAATTTTTGTCATTCATCTTTTTCTCTAGTTTGAGTTTCCCTCCTTTGGAGTGGTTTTGTTTTAGTAGGGTTTTGTTTCTGTTCCTCCGATTTCGGAGTGTTGTATTTTTTTTTTTTTTTTTGTTGTTGTTTATTAGTCTGCCATGCTCTAGATTAGATTATATTAGCCAGTCTGTCAAAGAGCTCAATAATTTCAGAATACAAGCCTGTATATCTGCTCTGCATCTGAGTCCTCCCTCTAACCCAGGCCTGACAAAACCTAACCAAGTAGTTTTCGTGCCTTCAATTTGAAAGTGTTACCAGATGTTACATATTGTTATTGCTGACTAGATCGAGGACATTAGTAGGGGTAGGCAAGGTTTGACAAAAAGTCAAACCTTGCCTAGAGAAAAGTCACGATATAACAAGAGTAAAGCGTCATAACAATGTGAGTGGTAACACGAGAATAAAGTTTAATTTATGAGAATACTTTATTCTTTGGATCAGAACCCCATTGTCACCAAAAAATAAAAATATAATGATTTCAGAACATGCAATTCAGTAAGGCACATTTTACAGTTTAACAATACATTTTTATTATTGTCCACATTTGCACACTGAAACATCACTCAAAATTATATAAAAAAAGATAAATTACCCAAAACATTTTTGCTGCAATCAGCCAGTATCGCCTGAGAATATTGGCCAACCGATATATCAGTCAGGCTCTACCCCTAGTGGTTGTACAGGATATTATGGTGCACTGCATAGGAAATGAAAATATTAAATATGTTTGCTTTCAGCATCTTACTTTGTAGACAGTCAGTGGGTTCTTTCTTGACAGCTGTGTATAAAGGGACATGTAGTCTAATACAGTTCAGCTAATTTTGATGACAATGAGGTTGTAGCTTGTTGTGGACCTGAGATTTTGAGCCCATATTTCTTTGTTTGTAAAACCAATACTCAAGTACAACTTCACAACGTGCTCCACATTCTCTCAAATTGTGTATAAGGAGAAGACTTATTTTCTCAAATTTCCCCTTTCAAAAATTACACATGGCCAGCACACGTTTCACATAAAATTGTGACTTTATTCTCATATCACGACTTTTCATCTCATCAAACATATGACTTAATTCTCATGACCATATGCCTTTGTTCTTTTAATATTACAGCTTCGTTCTCATGATATTACGGCTTTATGCTTGATGTCGCAATACTTTTTCCTCAATATTTGGAGATAAACAGATGTAGATGTTTTTGGCTGAGGGGAATAGATGGACCAGTGCTTGGGGAACATCTCAGAGGCTTCATATTTTTATTGGGCCAACACTACTAGCAATGTACAGAGACAGATAAGTATGGTAACAGCTTGAATAGATGTGATCTGCTGTAGTCAGTGTAGACATTTGAAGTCAACTGAATTTGTCTTTTGCTAGCCATCTTTTCTCAATCCTTTCTCAACACATTTTCTGATGTCCTTAACTGAGGGACAATTGGATGCCGTTAGCATTGGGCCCTGCTGCATGCTATAGTGCTTAAGAGGGAGAAACATCTGATAGACTGATAGGCCTTCATCTACAGTTTAAATGCACACATGGAGCTCCATCCAATAAGGGAAGATGTGCTTAAAAAAGCTCTGGAAACAACAAATGAAGATGAAATTTGAGTCAAGTTTTTTTTTTTTGTCAAGATGCTCTTTCAAGCTCAAGAATGAACATTCAAGCTTGAATAATGTGGGGATTTTAAAATTAAAGTTCATCTTTTATTCAAAACGCATCTGCTCCTCGAGGGTCTCTGAAGCCTAAGCTCACTGTTCTTGTTTTGAAACTCAACGCACACAGTTCATTCACAGGACATTTCTGTGGAAATAAACTCAGTGTCTACTCTGCTTCTTTGTCATTGTTTCATTGTATGCACGTGAATCATCAAATAAATGTACAAAGTCAGGGTTACAGCAATGTTCAAAACTAAAAGGCAAGTATTAAGCAAGTGAAACAGGAATATGCAGTGTGTCTGGTGGGAGAATGACAACTGCTTTTCAACAGGAACACAAGTGTTACCTCCCATGTGTAAAAGTGTCCAATAAAATTTCTCTCTACACATGGAGTGAAATTCACACATTAAACTATTAGCTTTGTCTTCAGCATTTCCATGGCAATGGCTAACCCTGGAGGCCTCACAGTGCGTATCGATCTGCTGATATTACATGTAAGCCTCTGAGGTTTGTCACTAATTCACAAGTCATTGTTTGAGAGACTGAAAAACAACATAAGATGGACTGGTGAGCAGTAAAAAAAAATATATATATATGTGAGTAAGTGTGTGTGTGGGGGTGGGCCGGGAGTGATGGTCATCAGGGAATCAGGAAAAAACAAGAAGAAGACAGAGAGCATGAAGGGATGGAATGAAAAATCTGTGTTTTTATTCAGCTTTTCTGCTCTCTGTCCGGCTAAGCAATCTGCCGGCACTGCCCTCCGAATCCATCATTGTTATAGCCAGTGAGGAGAGTGTCAGTCTCAGGACTGCTGCACAAGTGTGTTGGCCTGCCCGAGTATTTGTGCGTGCGCCTGTGTGTTTGTAGGCGTGCGCGTTTCACACACACTCCACTCTCTCTCTGTAAAAGAACAGAGGCTGTATATCTCCTGCACTTACAGGTACCATCGTTCCTCACAGCCCTGCCAAAGCCACTGGAGCCTGACTGAGAGGAAAAAGTCCACCCTAACACACCGTAAAGGAACAGTTCCAGGAACATGGTGACGTCGCTAGGACAGAGTCCAAAGATAGGTTTGAAAATGACAGCAGTTTATCCAGATTATCGAAACCACTATGTTTGCAGGTGAAAAGTCAAAAGTTGTCCCTGATAGTTTATACTCATCCTACACGTATATATTGTACAGTAGTCCAGAAGTCTGTGACAATGAGCCAAGACTGGGTTTGTATCTAATTAAAAACATTTTTTTTTTTTGCCTTTGTATGGCATTATTTATAGGACAGCTTCAGAGGTGACTGGAGACAGGATGGAAGAGGAGGCAGCGAGGACAAAGCCTCTGTACATGGGACGCCCGCTCTACCAACTGAGCTAATGGGCTCCCCAAACCGTTTCTTTATTCATTACAAATGATCAGCTTAACCATTTGAGTGAAAAGTTGAATCTTTGTAATTGTTCTTGGATTTCAGAGTATTTTAGTATTCGTTATGTTCCCCTTTTGCTTTAATGACTGCATGCACTCAAGCTAGCATAACAGGCAAAACAGCCCCTTGACTTAAGTCTGCCCACCACCATTTTTCATTGTGGGTTTTAAAACACTGTGGTGTCATTGTGTCTTCTGTTTGTCACCTTATATACAACCTTCCATCACTCCATAAGTCTCTAAATTTAATCCTGGTATTTTTTTTTTGCCCACCTCAAGCGTTGGCCTTGTTGCTAATGACGCCTTGACCCAGCTGGCACAGACATGCTTCCCCATGAACATATTCAGTGTGCGCTGTCACACAAAGGTCATAAACAACAATCTATAAGGGGGTGGTATAAAACTAATCCGTTTCTACATGGTGTCACACGCGTTTTGATGTGGACAAAGACTACAGGATGATGCCAGGTACATATCATCTTCTAGAGCATATCTGGCCATCCATCACACTCCAGGGAACCCATCAGTGTCCCATCACACGCTCAGAGGGTAAGCAGTGACTCTCAGTGATCTTGCAAACTGACTGAGCCATTGTGACGTGGCTGCACGATAAAAGGTTGGTTCATCTACTCTATCCAAAATCACCAGTGATGTTTGCGAGGCCATCTGGGATGCATTATGTATGTATTACGCAAAACTGAGGTGGATCCAGTGAGTTGGGGAGGGAAGCATTGGTAAAGGTTGTGACTAACCACTAAAAGCACTTGGTGGTGGTGAACCTGGGCAAGTAGGCATTCAGGCAGAGGACTGTGGTCTTTTTGGGGTTAGTCACTGTCTCTCCTCTTTGAAGACATTTGCGCTGCATCAAACATCAGCAGCCTCTTGTCTGTTGCAGCTGCTGATTTCACTGATTTCCATTGATCCATTTTCACAGTTTATCATGACTGTTTCATTTGACTTTTGTCTTTACTCTGTAAAGTACTATACTCTTTGTCCACCCTGTGTTGCAAGACTGCGCCTGTGCTGGAGATCAGAGAGGAAGACAAAAGACATTTTCTAAAGCCTTTGTGTGTTCAGCTGTCAGCAACATCGTAGCTTCTAACTGAATCACTTGAGTCTCTCTCCTGTGTCCCTGTTGTACTTTCAGACATCGTCTTTGTTGAACTGTTTCATCTTGTTCACGTCCTGCTGTTTCAGAAGTCGTGTTCAGTTATCAACGTTCCCTGAGTTTGCTATTTCATAATAAAAGCTTTTTCATCAACTAAATGATGGTGGATCTTATTGTGCAGAACTGAACGGGGATGAGACGTGTTTAACACCAAATTAGCAGAACTTCGTTAGCGGCTAATCTTCGACGCGGGGAGCAAGAGTGTCTACAGCTGCTCTTTTGATTACTAGTCACAGACGTGGATCAGCCCGCTGCTTATAAGTCATGAGATAAAACACACCTCCAAGCGGGTATCAATGCTGCGATAGAGGCGCAAATCGCTGAAGTTTGAGCCGAGTCAAACAGAGTCAAGCCATGCCAGCACATGAGTGAAAGCTCTAGGTGGACCAAAAGAGATACACTGCAAGCTAGCACATCAGTTTAACTTCATCAGGCTTAAAGAAGAAAAAAACACAAGTGTACCTGATTGCTGTTGACTTTCATTGTGTTTTTTTTTCTCTTTTCATTCCGCTTCATCCTTGAGTTAAAGTTGTAAACACTGAAAAGTTGAATTAGAGTGAATTAAATGTGTTATTACCGACCCTGGTTTTACTCAACTATAAGATGTGAGTGCTTCTTCCACCACTGGCCTGCAGCCCCATCAACTGTTAAGTGAAAATGCGGGTCGGCAGCATCACTCGGCTGCGGGTGGTGGTAACGATGGTAACTTATGACTCCTCTCAGCAGAATGAAAAAAATGTATATAGACATTCTGGATTCATTGGCGTAACTAATGAATACATTTCTCAAAGCAGATTTTTAATATACTGAATGTATTTCTAAACCAGCACAACTCCTATCCACCCACCCAAGCCCATTTTACCTTTCACAATATATCCCAAAACTGCCCAATCTGGCCACACTGCCGATCCAGCCTCCAACTTGCCGTAGCCTCTGACATCACTACAGATATCTGCAACGTCATTTGGCCTTGTCAGAATCATAATTCAACATATTTTTAATTACATTTTGACAAGACCCAATGCAAGTCAGAGGTCTCTCCAACTTGAGATTAATCTACAATTAAATAATGACCATTCCTAATTCTAGTTGCAGATACCTACAACATCATTTTGACAAGTAAAAACTTAATTTAACATATCCAAAAAGGACAATGTACGTAGATATCTTGAACTAAGGGAAATTAAATATATCTTGAACAGAAATCAATTGTAGATATCTGAAACTTAAATTACAGAAATGCCATACACATGAATGGCAAAAGTGATGTAATTAGTCCTGGGACTACTTGACTCGGAAGAACTGAGTTAGCGTGTCCACATAGCGTTTTTTCTGAGCGCCGGTGTCTTTTTTTTAATTGTATCCAATGAGGAGTGAGCATCCGCGGCAGCAATGGCCTTATTTCAGAACACTTTGCCTTTTTTGTGCGACCACTTGAAAATCTTTGCTCACCTTTCAACTTTTCAGAAAGGCACTGGAGACATTGCTCACAGCCTAAGTGATAATATTCACTGTGCTTTTGTCTCCTATTGATCATTCCATGCACCCACACCCTCCTCGCTCTGATGTCCCGATGTCAAATAAAAACAAACAGATAGTAAATCACAAAGGGGCAGTGTCGATCATACAGCGGTGGTTGTCAGGATATTGCTGTTACTTGTCATAGAAACAGGAAGCACATGCAGCATGGTAACATTTTGTTTTTCATTACACACTGTGTGTGTGCGTGTGTGTATTTGTGTATACCTCTATGAGAGTGTTTGCATGTGAGAGAGACATTCAAATTTAATTTGACTTCATTTACTGTTGTGAGATTTCATTTCACTTTCAGTTTATCTCTCTAGGGTTAAGCATATTTGTTGTTTACTTTAGATTTAAGTTATAGTTATTTTTAGAAGCCAATTTTAATCTTGGTTTTAACTTAAGTTCAGTAAGAAAACAACCTAATTTTGTGGAGTCTTTTTTTTTGATTGGGGTTACAATTTCACAGTTACTTGTACTAGTTTTTTTAAGCACCATGCCTCAGTACTTTAGCACACTGCTTGAAAAATTAAAAGACAAAGAAAAATTCAAATACATGGAGTAAAAGGGGGACAATGCAGAAATAATGATAATAATAATACAATTGTTGAAGGTAAGGAAGGGATTATGGTTATGTCAAACTCAGCAGCCTGGTCAGCAGAGTTAAACTCCAAATGATGATACTGCCTACCCCTCTAGTGACAGTTTTGCATGTGAAGGGCTCCGAGGTGAAGTTTGCGATAAAAGGTATGACATATCATGACTTTTGGACTGTTATTAACATTCTGAAATAGTTGCTGTTTGGTTAGGTTTGGGCAAAAAAACTACTTGATTGAGCAACTCTTGTAACTCATGGAACATAAGTGACTTAAGTTCCGTCATGAATGTACGTCAACTAACAAATCACTCTTGGTCACAAACGAGACGCCATGACCATCTACTTTTAACACACAGAGACTGAGACTATCCTCAGACAAAATCGAGAAAACTTGAACAACTTTAAATCTATTACTGTGTACTGTGTTAGCAAATGGTTGAATTAGCCCTAGGCAGTTACTTTTGTTATGTACCAATGAATGTAAAGGCAACAATCGGTGGATTCATCTGATACCAGACTTTGAACAACTTTAAAAAAGTTGATTCTCAGGCAGTTCTGAAGTGCTTTTTTGTCCATAATTTCTAAGCCGATATGTGGTCTGGAGACAACAATATCTACGGACGTCCCACCGAATCTAAAAATATTTGTATCATATCACACACACACTGAACCACAACAGCCCTGCTCCACCTTTCAGCGACAACCCTGCTGTGTTTTCATTAACACCAAGAACTAAAAGTGGTGGAATAAGGTCGAGGGTATGTCTGTGTGTGTGCAAAGAAAGCTATGTCTGTGGGTGACTGCTAATGAATGCCCACATCGATCTCTCACTGACATTTGTCTGGCCGGTTGATAGTGCCCCCTTCCTTACACTGCCACCTGGGTGCAGGGACCGGAGACATATTGATGATTTTTCTTTCTTTTGAAGTAAAACAGGGAGGGCCGACATTTGCTCCGCTCTGCTGCTCCTCAGAAGGGTGCCAGTAGCATTTTGCACATAGCAGAATAAAAGCATAAAGCTTTTCAAACGTACAGGTTTGTAGCGACAAGGAATTCAAAGCAATGAAAGACTGATTAACCTGTTTGCTTTCGGTTTGAACCTTCTGGACCACAGTGACAGAGTCTGATATTAACATCCACCCTGAGTGATCCAATTGCAGGTGGAGAGCTCTAAGTCAAGTTGTGAACACTCATATGAGATATGATCACTCAGACCACATTCAGAGGTGGTCTTGGCCGCATGTGACCACATTCGTTTAACACTATGTCCACACGTGTCCTGGGCCACGTTGAAGGACCGCCTACTCAGCTGACATCCATTTTTAAAACAAGAAGATGAAGAAGCCACATATCGTCACTGTAATGGTAAATTACATGTTTGGTCTCTGTTAACCTGGCGACGTCAGCAGCAAATTTATGTGAACACATCCAGTCAGTTTCAACTAATCCAACCAGTGAACTAGTAACCACAATTTCACCATTTACATTTAGGGCATTTAGCAGAGGCTTTTGTCCAAAGCGACTTACAGTAACTTGTCATTGTCTTGCCCAAGGACACTACGACATGCACACCAGGGGAATCGAACCAACGACCTTCCGATAACAAGACCCTGGCTCTATCCCTGAGCCGCAGCCGCCCCACAGCTAGACTCCCTTAAAAAATCCTCTGACTTTAAGAACAAACTTTGCGAAGCGGCTTCAGCAAATTCTGAACCATTGGTGCCTTCTTGTAAATTCAGCATTAAATCAAAACGTGAAGTCATTAGTTTCCTTGTAAAAAGTGTCAGTTTGTGGAAGCATGGCTGTACCAGCCTGTCTGCTTCTGTGTCTAAATTGCGTCTTATCTGCCAACATTTAGCAGCTGTGTGAACACACTGTTTAATCTGATTTCACCAATTACACTCTATTTATGAAAGAATATAACATTTTATTGATGCTAAATTTTACAGTAACTATTATAGCCAACTTATTTCTAACCTTCAAAAAGAAAAACACTCAATTTTTTGCGTTGTTGTGCCACAATGGTAATTACTGTGGATGATATCTGAGATGAGATGCAGCGTGATCGGATACTGTGGAACAAAATAATAAAATAAAACGGCATGAACACAATGTCAAGCTAAATGAATCGTGTGACCTGAAATGGCAGTACAGTACCATTGACTCATTAGGTAACAATCATTTTACAGGTATATGGTTAGTGGTATTTGACTTTTTCTTTGGAATTATTCCAAATTGAAAAAAAAACAATTACCTTCAAATGTATTGAAAATGACCCCAACATTATTTAATTATAATGTTACGCTATTTTCCAATAATCAGGTAACAGCAGTTGGAAATTAAGCTACCATGTTGCCCAGAAACTAGCTGGAAATGTGCCTGCAACAACTCCCTTCAATTTTGTGGCCTGCTGAAGGGAAGTTAAACATGAAATAAATGACCAGCTATTTATTCACTGCTTGTTGGAAAATAGCAGAACATGATGATGGAATCATTCAGGTTAATTTCTCAGTAAACCTTAAAGTAATCATTGTGTTGATTTAGGGTAATTATAAAGCAATTTCAGACTGCAAAATTAAGTGTTAACATTCATTGTCATCATTAATCTGTAAAACCAAGGAACCTTAACGATAACCCATATCTTAAATGCAAACGTGTTATTTAAAGCAGAAATATGAATCTGAACTCTGCTCTCAATCTGTAATCACAGCCTTACCACCCTGTGTCCTCACTTTGCTAGAGTTTCCTCACCCTTCTGTCCATGAAAGGTCATTTGGTCCTCACAGACCACAGACTTGCCACAACACACATTCACACTGACACAGAAACAGTGTCAGTTAGAGAACATGGTGGCCTGTGGAGGGTTCGAGCAGGCCATTGTTTGAGATAGATTAAATATTGAACTGGAACTTTACGTAAGTATTTACATTTCCAGGCCTGGCTCTGCCTCTAGGGCAGCTAAACAGTTGCTAAATCATATTCAGTTTACCAGGATAATTTCATGGATTGTTTTCCCTTCCTTTCCCATGTCCCTCGATCTCCTTCAAAGTGCCACGTCCTGCCGCTGGGAGCCCAAGGGGCCCAGCAAGGCCCCCTATCCCCTTTTTTGGCAATTTCATGCGCTGTCTGACAAAAGAGCATTGACATATTCACACATTTGCCTTGTGTAAATGTTGAGTGCGGAACATCAGCGAAAAGGGGCCATTATTTTGATTTGTGCCAGGCTATGTGGAGGCAGCAGGAGGGGTGGGGGCCTAGTCTCTGGAGGCAAATAAAGCAGCAGTCATCTCCTTTGCGTGTGGCAGCGGTATCAGTGTAAGAGAGCAGGAGCTTTACTACGATGTTTGCTCACCAAGATGAGAGCTAAAGCACAATGTAAAATAAACAAGGCAAATCCTCTGGGAGCGTGTGGTAGCTAGGACCCAGCTCAGCATGCCTTTCTGCTGGATTTAAACCAGAGTACCTGTCACCATTTGTCCCCCCAGTCAAAGCGAGAGACACATGCAGATACAGAGACAGACAGAGGCTAAGAAACAGATATAAAACTGTGAAGGGGAAAAAAAGAAAAAAAAACAAGTGAGAGTTTCAAATATGGAGATACAGAGAGGGAGGCTGAGCTCGGCAATGACAGAGAACACAAAGAGAGACGTTGGATACCGGAGACAAACTTGGTAGGAAGGAGAATCAGAGCAAGAAGAAACAACAAAGAAGCTTTCCCCCATTGAGTTAGACAACAGTATGTGCAATAAAATTGACACATGGCTTTCTGTGCTGCTTGCGATGGTCCCCAACGCACTGGCAGCCATCCAACAGAAACCACAAGTAAAAGGTAAAAAATGGTACGGGAACAGCACCAGGGCTGCTCTTCTCCCTGATTCTGCCAACTACAAATATGATAACACCAATAACCTCCCCAGCTTCACTACCAGACAGCATGCCCATTACGTTTTTTGACAAGGAAATTCTTTTTGCTTTGTTAACCTGTCATACTGTACAGTCAAATGTCTACATATTGGCTTTTTTTGCCTCACCACTCTGAGGGGAAATAAAAGCAACCCAGAACACAAAGGAATAGCTTTTAGATGGATGATTGTGATGCAATTTGTGTGCCCATAAACTGCTTTGAAAAAACCTTTTTATGCTTGCCAGAGCAGCAAGCATCCCTGTGTGCTGATGTGTTTAAAAGCCTGTCTTATTTTTTGTTTTTTTGCACTATCACGAAATGCCTATGTTTAAATGCCTTCTGAAGCAGCCCGTCTGTAGGGTAGTGCTTCTCCTGTGCAGTGCGGTTACAGCAGAAAATGAGATTTCAATTTCAGAGCTGAACAAACTAAAAGCCACTCTGAAGCCCCCTGAGCAGCCACTAGAGGCTACAATGTTAATTACACCCTGTAAGACAATGTTTGATGGCGTGAGCAATGGTGATGTACATCTTGCTTCAAAGTAGTAGTAAGAAGTAATACAAAAACAGCTTTCATACCAAGTCCATATTATATTGGACAAAAATGCTATCCACAAATTATGTTGTTTCCAGTACTTTATGGAAGGACGTGGAAGTCCCCAGGAGAACTCCAGTCATTCACAATGAGAGCAGAGTGTGTTCAGGCAGGCAGGTAGCCTGTCCAGTCTTTTCATACCGGCCAAATGAGACGATTGGATCCCCTACAACAGTCATAGCCATTGGATGGCAGGCTGAAAGGCCTGCAGTCATGCTATAACCTCATCCTGTATTCATCTCACTGCCCCCTCTGTTAATTCTCTTCAATCCGCATGCAAATAACACAACTATACACTTTAAAATTGTGTGCAGTGGACAAACCAAAGTCCAATGTTGTGTTCAAGTGATACACCAATCCTTCCCATTAAAGATTTGTAAGAAAAGTAGACTTCTAAGTCTCATTCTCTTTGTGATTGCAGGACGGGTTGGCCGCCTTCCCAGAGCGTCATTATTTGACAAGTTGGGAATGACACTAAAAAATCAACTTTTCTTAAAAACAGCAATTTAACTTTAGTGGAGAGCAGATCCTTAGCCAGGTTAGGTTATTATGGTTAGGTTTTTGGAAAAGATCCTGGTTTGGGTTCAAATAACTGCATTTACTCTCAAAGACCTAGAATGATTTCTGGGGCCCCTGACTCTCCTGTACTTATTCTAACCTATTCTTACGTTACCCTAGCTATCAGCATCAACATCATTTAATGCAGGAGATCCTGAAATTTCAGTCAGACTCATTTGAAGTCCCAAATGTATTTTTGCTTAATCTGAGAATGGATGAATTTACCAGAATGTTTTTAAAAATTGCATTACAAATACTGTATTTTACTGTGAACTCAGTGAGTTTTTTTTTTCTATTTATAAAAAAAATGTATACTCAGATGTTTTATGCTTCCAACTGAATATGTGTCCATATCTGACCATTCTAAACAGGTTACAGCAATTTATTATATTTTTCTCATTCTTTACATGAGAAACAGGGGTAAGCATATTTTAATTATTGACCATGTTTAAATGCCCAGTAAAGTTAAGGGAATCATTGGCCCCCCGTCATTTTAAGACTTTGAGGGTTAAGTTAAATTATACTTTACATAATGAATATATGGACGGAAGTAAGAACAAGTCAGCGTTAAATTTTTGGTTTCACATGTGATTCCACTGGTCATGTGGATTAAAGTTACTGGTTTTCTTGCTTATCAGCACTCACATTTTCTATGCGTGGCATTATGAAGCACCGGTCTCTACAGAAGTTAAAGGGAAGGGTATGGTGTTTCCCCGGCGCACAGAGTTGGAGAATTGGAACTCAAGTCGTGTTTTTTGTAAGCTGATAAAAGAGAGTGGGCTGGCCTCGATAGTCTCTCACCAAAAACTGTGTCTATTGTGTCTTTGTAGCCTCAATGTGATAAATCGAGAGAACAAAGCACATTTACTCTATACTGTCTCTCTTTGAAGGCATTAAAGGTGTTGAAGAGTGTGAAGAATAAGAAAAGAGAACTTGATAGAAAAGCAAAAACACCTCCTGTTTTTGCACCTCCACACACCTAGTCAAACATTGGCCAAATTAAACTGAAAAGGCTTCAACCTGCGGGGACCATGTACATCCTCTGCAAATTCTATAGTGAGCAATTAGATCACACAGTGAGGCGATGTCTTCTTTGCGAGCTGACATTTTGGCCTGAGTTTAAAGCTCAAAAGGAATCACCTTGAATCGTCCCTAATGGAGAGGGTTCATGAGCTCAGCAAATCTCACTTTCCCCTTTAGACTTAATTATGTCTTGTGGAAATATATTTTTTTGCCTGATGATGGAAAATCGCTAAACACATTCAAATGATTCTTCTGGGAACTTTAAATTATAACACTAAAATGTAATGATAATCTGGCTACAATTTGCTGACTTTATTAAGAGGAAAACAGTTGTATGTACATATGGATAAACCAACAGACTCGGTATTTTCAGGCTGATTGGTGATTCACAATATATCTCTTATTATTTATTATTATTGTATTTTCTACATAGTGGCCTGAATGTTCAGTTGTAAATCAAAGCTCCAGTTTTCCAGGACCTTTCGAATAAATATGGACATGCAGATACAGCAGCTGGTAGTT
Source organism: Diplodus puntazzo (assembly GCA_963678695.2). Lineage (NCBI taxonomy): Eukaryota > Metazoa > Chordata > Actinopteri > Spariformes > Sparidae > Diplodus > Diplodus puntazzo. The sequence continues at coordinate 9,325,278 of OZ023158.1, read as the reverse complement.
CCTTACTACATTTTTGTTTTCGACCTGATATATCTTCAGCTTTACTGCTGAAAACACGTATCACCTGATAATAATGAATGCAAAGGCATTAGAGAAGAATGTGGCAACTATTCAGCTAGCAGAGCTGAACCACCCCTGAGAGGAAAGAGATTCAGGGTGGGAGCCGTGCCAATCCAGCTAAGGCTGCTCCTGGCTAATGTCGGTTCGCAGAAAAAAGGAAATGGACAAACAGGATTTCATCTTTACAGAGAGCCAAATGCAACATTACATCATGGATCAAGCTGTTCCACTCAATGGGTGAACCTGCTTTCCGAACCAACAGAGAGCAGGACCCCGGCACGCATGGAGTAGATCAAAATGGCTTCCATCCTGAATCTCTTTCCTCTCAGGGGCGGTTCAGTTCAACTGGCTTGCACACCCACATACACCCATTCAGGATTGCTTCACTTAATAGAAAATGTTAATACACATGTCCAATATATTATATATTGTATATAGTATTTATGTTTACACTTTTTATCCAATTTTGTATCATGTAAATACGTACTGCTGTTTTTTACCCTGTACTATGCCGAGCCATCTGTAATGACATTTTGTTCCAATCTGCACTGTAAGGTGTAATTTTGAATGACCAATAAAATAAACTCTAAACATCAGTGGTGCTTGGTGCTCACACACAGTGGATGGATAATGTTCACAGATGTTGGACTTTTGTTATGAAGATGCTGACAATATTATCATCACCATCTTTTTGACACTGTTTACATCCAGGCTGATGCCAATTAAAAAGAAAAGCACTACAGACTAATTTTCCTGGTGTTTATGGGTTTGTGTATGTAAACAAATATGTGTGTGTACAAATAGACGTGTGTATGTTTTAAAAAAAATATTGACAATGTAAAAGCATACATATATACTTTTACATTAAATTTTGCAGTCATGCAACATAATTAAATAGATAAAATAAAAGATTAGTAATGTACTGTGTATATACGATTAGAATAATGTGGATGGTTAAAAAATACAGTTATTTAAAACAATTACAACTGGTGGTTGGGAGGTTTCAAATCCAATTTCTGAAATGGCTAAAGGATATAAAGGTATTGATTTTACTTCTATGTTTTATTCTAGGAGTTAAAATAAAAGGAAGCCTTTCCAAGTTTGGATGTGACTTGTGGACCATAAAGCATGACCCCATCAGTATAGCATATACTATATATAGTATAGTATAGCATAGCATTTCTGTTAAATAATGTTGTAGCTTTCCAGTCAAGGCTTCACATATAAAAAGATACCAGTGATTATCTGTCTTCTTTGAGGAAAGACCATCCAACCTTATCATATAAAATACAATGATGTGTACCATAAATATGTTATAAATCTCATAGCAGTGTGACAGACAGAGTACAGGACCTGGACTGTTCATTGACATGAAAATTTCCTCAATATTTCTACAAAATATAGAAAATATGAATTTATTCCTGTGGAGGTAAGCATTTTTTTTTGTTGAACACAAGGTTATCAGTGTAATATTTTGAAGTTATATTTTCATCTGTCCAAATGCTGATATATATTCTGTGATCTTCTCAATCAAAAGTCTGTTTATAGTAGAAATATTAAAATAATTTTAATATATAGCACTAGGTCTGGGAAATAACATACATGTCATTTTGTCAGCATTTAGAACCAGTCTTTGGTTGTTACAATAGTCCTGTAGGGTATTGTGTAAGGGTTGTACTGCTAGAAAGCACATAATCAGCAACACATCACTGTCATCTGCACACAGATGGGCAGACTGTATGACAGAATGCTATTGATAAAGATGGTAAATAGAACTGGACCCAAAATTGACCCCTGTAGGACACCATTTGTTACTACTACTCTGAGTAGCCTCCCAATTTACCATATTCCTGTCTCTCAGACAAGCAGTTCCTAAACCAATTACATTCAGTATCGTCAAATCAAATATCAATTTTCTTTAAAGCTAGATTAGAATGGGCTCAGGATAGAAGCTCTGGATATAAATGTCTTAGATTGATCAATGAAGAGAGATTCTAGGAACGTTGCTCGCCAGGAGAGTTTGGATATCGGCCCATAATTATTAAGATTGTTCTTGTCACCTCCTATATGTACAGATGAGCTGTTTTAGAATATACCAGAGTGAACTGACAGATTGAAAATATGGGTTATTTTGTCTAAAAAACAACGAGGTGAGAGATTGAGAAAAAAAGAGGTTAAAAAAAAGAGGATCACAGGGAAATATTGTTATCTGTTGTCAAGGGATTTGATCCCTCATTCTGAAAGAGGCTACCACTGCTATATAGTGTTTATTAAACACTAAACTAATGTCTCTGTGGTCAGAAAGAAAGTGGTCATCGACTTTAAATTGGTCGGGATATGTGCAGGAGTTGTTTTTTAGTATAGTTCTCAGCCCTCAAAAAAATTGTTGAATAAGACTACATACTCTGGATTTCCACATCATGATCATGCACCTATTTCTAACTTGCGTGAAAGCAGTCCAATGGAAATTGTCTCCAGAGCATCTTGAGAGGGACCAGACTTTATTTCTTTCTATCAATAAGTCAAGGGGATTGATCTATCTCTTAGCCTGTTCCTATTAAGAGGTGCATGCTGGTTTATGACTGAGAGGAAGGTCTTGGTGAAATTATCGAAGGACAACTCATCATCTGGAATTTCAGATGTGTGTGTGGAATTGCAATACCACTTTGATAAAGATAAATCAAAAAGGCTTGTTGATTAAAATTTGAGCAATGCTTAACAATGATTTGGGATTTCAATCTTTTTAAATGAGTGCTCCTTTCATACAGTCACAGATGTCAGAAGAAATGATTTTATTACTTTTGTTTTTTGATATTAAGTCAATTAGAGTTGATTTCAGAGGGAGTTTTCAGACTGGATCTACTGAGTTCATTAATTGTGGTTTATATTGCAACAGATTTATTTAAAGGAATCAGAGGTACCATAACCAGGCAATGCTAAATTCACCTATTACAATAACCTCTTTATCAACATTACTAGTGAGCATATTTGCCAGATTAGTTATGGAGCTATTGAGAACTTAATGGGGCCTGCACACACCAATTACAATAATACAATCATTAGACTACAAAACTCATTTGACAGCGATGAACTCAAAGCAATTCGGGATGGAAATAGCATGAGAGAAATGAGACAGAAAAATGGGATTTGACATTTACAGCCACTACTTCTCCTCTCCTCTGTCCATCCCTTCTGAATACATTGTAGCCGGTTATCGCCACATCAGAGTGACTAACACTTTTCTCCAACCATGGCCAGGAGGGGGTGACTGGTGTGGACCGTAAGGCCGAATAATGACCTTTCCAGGTGTAAAGACAATTATGGTTCGGCATCAGTCCTAATTCTACAAAAGGTGAACTTTTAATGCTTATCTAGTTTCAAAGACACACTGTACCACAATGCACAAATGTTACACAAATTAATAACGGTGTCATTGTAACAATAAAATCATCTTCAGATTTAGCATTTACAGTTCTTTGCTTTGTCAACCTCTTTAGCTTGCATTGGGATTTAGGGACATACTTTAGAAACTGTAAAGTTTGGTGCACTATGCATTATAAATACCCTGTGTTTACCCATTTCTCTTCACAACATTTCAATAACAATTTATGCATCTGAGCAGCAGAAGATGTCCCCCTCGGGGATAGACTAATATTGTGGTAGCACAACACACGCACACTAACACACACTCAAATAGGATCAAGTGGAGGATGATGGACTTGGTATTGACGCTAACAAAATGCCTTTAGTATTCTAACACATGCAATGGTAGATAGGAAAGTGAAGGGACAGGGGGAAAAATAGTATGGTAATACAAGTAAATAAGAGGAAAGGAGAAAAAGTAACAGTAAAATACAGAATAAATAGAGAAGAGAACTTAGAACATGGGGGACACTCCTCTCTCTTGTGGCTGTTTCTCCCCAACCTCAGTCATGAGAGAAGACAAACTGATTTTCGATCAATCAATGACTCAATTTATATTTGTAAAAACAACAACAAAAGTTATTTCATGACACTTTCCATTATGTTTGTCCTACGAATGTGCATACAATTTATTTTGGAAATAAGCCACAGTGGAGTTAAAATATCACTAAACTTCTGCTAGTGGATAAAGACAAAGGTCATGTGTCTGCCTGCAGCTGACCTCACCGTTCATCCATCGACATCCTCCTTTCTGATACTCCAAACCAAACTATAAAGTCAAAAATAATTTTAGATCCCGTCTACATAGTTTTCTGTACTTTTAATCTGAAGCTGTTGTTTCTGGAGTTGGGCTCGGCCCCTTAATGTTCCAGCTGACACTTCTATAATACACAGTAAGTACAAAGTTTGCTTCAGCAGTTCAGACTAGATGCTGTTACAGAGGCACATGCCATGTGTACTTTATATGGCCCCACTTCAAAAAACACGAACTATCTCTTTAAAGGTCCCATTTGTAAGAAAGAATAAGTCTGGAGTGGCGACCAAAACCGAGAAATACATTTGTAGGTGTATTTCTTAATTTTTGACAGGGCCAGGATACCTGTTTCCCCTGTTTCCAGCCTTTATACCCAGTTAACATAACCAGGTTTTAAATCCAGCAACAAAATTGATAAGCAACCATGATTGTGACATATCTTTCATGTCAGTCTCAAAAATAAGCAATTTTCTAATAATTGAACTATACCCTTGAGTTATTTGATTTTTCTCACAACTATTTAACCAGAATCATATAAATACTCAATTTGAATGCTCAAATGCCAATCAATTGTTATAGTAATCTAGCTTTCATCACTGTGTTGAGCACAGTGTTTCATTGCATGCTATTTGACACAATTTAATGTTTCTTCGGGTTGAATTTCTTCCTTATTCTCTTGTCACAGCTTATGCACTGGTAAGCCACATGGTTATGGTTAGGGTTATGGTTAGGATATCATGGTTTTGCTTAAAAAATCTTTAGGTTGCCACAAATATGGCTGGAAATTGTCCTGAAGTCTCCCTAAGACTATCCAGTAGAGCCACACTTACAAATGTTGACTGACTAACTCGAACTGAGGAGACACTGACTCAGCAGTCTTGTCACATATAAATGGATCACTGTCTCCACCTCCACCTCCAGACAGGAAAGTCAGGCTATAAATATGTAATGTGGATGTGATATGACACAGGTTGCACAAATCTTAATATGGTACACTTACAGATTGAACATAGCTTTGGTTTCCAGAACCGTTAGCTTCTACATTTTATCCTGAGACTGAGCTGTGAGGTATCAAGTGCTCATATAACAGAAAACAGTTAAGGATATAGGGCTGCCTTTTTTTCCTGAGACCTTATATCCAATAAGTCACAACTCAAAGGGTCTGTTCCACGCCATTGATTCTGCCATTAGCTGCTCCCCAGGACATGGCCTTGAAGCCTCCACAGAGAAGTGTAAGGAATTTTCTTTCTACTTTCCTCAGAAGGTTGATAAAATAAGAAGCCATATTTAACAATCATGGAATTCAGCTGTTTAAAATGGATGTCAACCAGTTCAGTTCTAATTTTAAAGGATATTGTCTCTTAGATGAGGTCAGTAACCTGCTGCTCTGATGTTCCAAGACAATTTCTCAAAGAGATCTTTGAAACTGTAGGCCCCGGTGTTTTATCTTTTGTCAACAGTTTTCTGGCCATAGCAGCTATTCCCTGATGCACCTGATCTGATCTCAAACCACCTTTTTATAACAAGTTTTATAAAGATATGTTTACCCAATAACCTATATGTAGCAAAATAATATTTATGAAAAGTTTCCATCATGTTTTAGAACATTTCACAGCAGAGAAACAGCCCTGCTTAAGGTGGTCGATGACACCCTCTCCACAGCAGATACAGGACAATGCTCAGTGTTTCTTTGGGGTGGCAACCAATACCAAGATATAGGTACATATGGTGTCAAACCTTTGACACAATAGATCATGCTATTTGAATTGATCACCTTGAACAGTGGGTAGGTGTCTCAGACTCAGCACTGAGCTTCTTTAAATCCTGTTCAAAGAGTAGGACTTTGTCTGTGAGAAAAGTCAAGTCAACGTCATCCACAGCAAAAATCACATTTGGGATACCACAGGGCTCAATTCTTGACCTCTTCCTCTTTTCCCTCTCATGCTTCTATTAGGTCATCATTTGTCAGGATAGCTGTTAGTTAATTAGTTAGTTAGTTAGTTAGTTAGTTAGCTGTTACACCATTAAATCTACCTTTAACATATGCTCCTAACTGCTTAGATTCTCTCAGAAATTGGACATTAAGACACTTAAGTGAAAACAATACAGAAATAGCCTTACTCTGCCCAATTCAAATAATTTTCTTATAAGTTCTAGTGATTTACAATCTAATATAAAGCCTGTGGCCAGAATTTAAGGAGGTGTATTTAACAGTGACCCGACTTTCATCGAGCAAGTAAAGAGTTTCCAATCATGCCTCCTTTAATTCAGAAATGTAATGTAAAATGTTAATGTAATGTAAATGTAAAACAAACATATTATTTATTTATTTTTTTATGTCATGCTTAAAAGACAGTAGTTCATACTTTTATTTTGTCTCGTCTTGGCTGTTGCCACTCTCGCTACAGTTGCCACAGTCAACAACATATCTTGCACCGCCAGCTTGATCAAAATGCTGCAGCTAGAATTTTAACTTAAAGACAATTTTACCCTAAACTATGCACAGCTGCACTGGCTACCAGTAAGATTAATCATTTTAATTTTAAGATTTTACTGTTTAATTCCAAAGCACAGCAAGGTCCAGCCCCTGGCTTTATTGATGACCTCTTAACTCCTTATGAGCCAATTGCAGGCTTAGATCCTTAGGCAAGGTCCTTTTGGCTGTTTTTATAACATGCTCAAGACCAAAGGTCTCTCTATTAGGGGGCCTGCTTTGCCTTGCCTGGAGACATTAGGCTTGCAAAATCTGTTTCATCTTTCAAATCCCTTCTGAAATGCCTTTTCATAAACATTATTTTATGTAAATCACTGCCTATACAGGGCTGTTTGGGAGTTTTGGAACCACTGGTGAATGGTTTTGTATTTTTGCAGCATGTCTCTTTTGTTTCACTATTTCTTGTAATTTTTCAGCACACAGTTTCCTTTAAAAGCATCTTCGTGTTGGTCAGTTTTAGTTTTATCTGTAAAGGTGCAATAAAAATGTAATAATGCAAGTACAAATTGTAAAAAAAAAAATTAAAAAAAAATAGGGCACAGTTTTGATGTTACGTCTATGTATTGTGTTGCAGATATATCTGCTGAAGTTTCCATGGCAACCCGGATGCGAGAGGACGCTGGCGTGAGTATCGCTGCTTCTCGATCTGTGACAACACAGCTTTTTTCTGCTTAAAGAAGAAAGCCAAGTTGTTTTTGCAAGTTCTGAGGCTGTGCTACTACCTTTGAAGCCTGCACACCTGAAGAACTGGCTCCATGGACTCAGGGGCGCCGCCAGGGATTTTGGGCCCCATGAAAAAAAATCTAGTTGGGCCCTTGTATAGGTTGCCCATGTCTCAAAGGGCCCCCTGTCAGTGCCGGGCCCTTGGAATCGTCCTAACCTTTCCCCCTCTGGCGGCGCCCCTGCATGGACTCATCTTTCTCCGCTCATCAGCTGTTAGCCTCATTGGTCCGCTGTTAAATTCACCAATCAGTAGTTAGCATAGCAACGCTAACTTTTAAGCAGACGTACTCGATGCTCTGCGGGATATCCATCATTGCTCTGCTGGTCCTCCATCCGCCATGGCCTCTGGGTTGTTCACCACCTGGCTCCATTCTCGCTCTCCTCTGCTGCTGTGGTCTCCCCCGGCTCATGGTGATGTTGGATGGTCGATGCTCGGCCGTTGGTGGTGGGGTCTTCAGGTGTTCAGATCGGGAGCTCCTGGACTTCTGCTGTCGCTTCGCCCCGGGCTCTGTCACTGGGACTGGATCTCTGGGTCTCCTGTGTCGCCCCCGCTGTGTGCATGGGACCTCCAGACGCAAGTTCGCTTCTGGACGGAGGGTGCTGTTCCCTGCGGTGCTGGTGGCGGTGTTAACGGTGGTGCGGCTGTTCCCTCCGTGCTGACTGACAGGCACTTATTCTTATATCTTTGCTTTTTTGTTTTCATATATGTTTATTCCACTTTGTCAAGTGTCCTTGGGTACCGTGAAAGGCGCTATATAAATTAAATCTATTATTATTATTATTATTATTATTATTATTATTATTATTGAAGCTAGCATGCTAGCCAGCTAGCCTGTTCCCATCCTAGTCCAAAGGTCCTGTGTTAGAGGTGTAAACACCAATACTCCCCTAGTGCACAAGCTCCAAATCCAGACTGCTAGCATCAGGGATAACTAAGCTAACTACAGAACAGCAGCTTCACAGAGTAGTAGTAAGTGGTTACTCTGGTGATATGCTGCCCCACGTTTGTCATTGATATCATTTTGACAGATGGCCAGTTCTTACTTATTACACGGCTCTTGTTAATGCTGCAGAATGCTCCATTCAATTGAATGGGGCTTCCCAACGTTCAGTGGTCAGTTATTTTCGTATAACATATATGCTAAGCATATATGCTAAGCATATTTGACCATTGTCAAGGAAAGTGGCCTTTTTGCCTCTGATTCAAGTATTTCGTATCACTCCGTGTTCTAAAATCTTTGCTCCGCAAGTGGTCCGGTCACTTATCACCACAGCGTCCTTGGTTGCTAAGTGACATCAGCTGATCTGTAGTCTACTTCATATGGGAAAAAACTACTCCTATGCCACTAGTATGGATGAGTTTCACATTAACTTTAATATTTTTGGTAAATACGGTGATTTCGAGTCTTGGCAAAAGGCTGAGTTGTCGTCAAAGGTCAAGAAAAGAAAAGAGAGGAAAGCAGCGAAGAGGGAGAAGCGAAACGGTGTTGGTTTGGCGAACTATTTCTCTGCTGAAAAACACTGTGAACGGTAACAAATAAATTGTAAAAAGACACACTGTGTGATGTTTTTTTCGTGTTGGCAAGTAGCCGTGTAATAAAAGGGATAATGTATAGAACGGTGGTCATTATCGGGAAAATAAGTCCCTTCAGGACGGATCAGACCGGTTCATCCTGTCGGGACTTATTTTCCCGATAATGACCGCCATTCTATACATTATCCCTTACATATTGCACCTTTAACTTCAAATATGATTGTTTATATTTATTTTTTGTTGCTGCTTTTGGGTTTTATTGTTATGTAGAACACTTTGTAAAAATTGTTCAAAGAAGAGTGCTACATAAATAAGTTATTATCATTAATATTATGCCTCATTCTGAAGAAGTCAGTAAGACAGCTGCTAAAATGTGTTTAACTTGCTTTTTCGAAGCAACCATTCACCTCTGAAGAGAGACTGGCAACACTCTGAGTGCTTCAGCGGTAAATTAAATGAGTAAGTTGGATATGTTGCTTACTATTGCCGTGCAACTTCCAATGAACTAATTTTGTTCCACAGCAGTTCTGAAGTCAGCCCTGAAACAGTATTTGTATTATTGGTAAAGATCATTCAGATCTTAAAAGGAGAGAGAGGTGGAGATTTAGCTCTGCGCACAGAACAATTTGCTCTGGCCTCTGTGTGACTCCTACCAAAACTTGAACAGACGGAGACAGAATGAGAAACCTCCTTTATATATCTCTAAAAGCTCAGTGATGGTAAAGCTTTGAGTGCAGCCAAATGCAGACTGGGTTGGGGGAAAGGAGCAGGGAGGGGGGACTTGGTGATTGAGCTATTATACTCCCAGAGTGCAGTTCAGTTTTGATGAATGAGACTGAAACAGCGGGGAGCAAAGGCTAAGTTTTTGGTCAGGGGCTGGGTTAGCAGTTGGGAGTGGTGGATGCAAAATGTGATGCATAAGCGCGTGTGTGCTTGTGTGTGTGTGTGTGTGTGTGTGTGTGTACATATTTGCAGGTCTATGGTGAATTCCCCATGGAATGAAAGCCAATCTGGGCTTAAGGCCTTGAGCTATTGATCTGTTACTGGAAGCCCATCATTCACTCCTCTTACAGCCATCCTCCACCCACTCCATCGCTCTCCTCCAACACTCTCCACAGTCCTCTGTAGACCAGCTGAGGAGCTGTGAAGGCATTCACATTAAGTTATTAGGTTATTAGGTCATTCCAAACAGATATAACTTTGAAGTGCTCTTTAGATGGAAAAAAACCTGCCTACTGTTTGACCTCAATGACACCTGGTTAAAGGTCCCATATTGTGAAAACCCTGTTCTCTACATAAGCTGGTCCTCCCTGAGTCTGCTAACTCCCAGAATGAGGAAAGCAAACGATTCCTGCATGGTCTCTGCAGCCCACCCACTGGCGCTCCTGCAGGATGGTCAGATTCAGCTCCTTTCGTTACGTAACAAAACAAGTCATTTTCTTAGGCCAACCTCCTCTGCGCGATGATAGGAGATATCCGAGAGGGGGGGCGTTCATCCCCAAGGTAAAGCTTGGTGCGTCCAGCGGTAAGATAGCAGTGTTTCGCAATGTCGTCGTTCAGAGTTAGACACGCAAGGCTTTGCCTTGACACTGACCCTCGTAAAAGGATCAGTCCCAACCATACGGGACCCAGCAACTGCACCCGAGCCACAGGTAAGTGTCACCATGTTTTGATAGTATTTTCAGTTGCCTACGAGTATGGTGAAGTCAGCTGGAAATTGGCTAACTAGTTAGCTCCGCTTCGGTCCGCTATACAATGGCGTTTGAAGTGAGTTTACTGTTAATAATATTACGATGGAGCCTGGTTGTCACAATATAAAGTCTGGAAACATGTGCATACTGGAGACAGAGACGATGCGAACTGTGTCCAAGAGTTTGGAGACTGTGTTGGGGACAAACACAGCTTTTGCTAGCTATTAGCAATTAGCTACCTGGTAGTAACTGTAACAACACATAGAACAAACTAACATTATTCAGACACACTAACCATTCTGAAACGTCCTGCTGCAGCCGCAGAGTCTGTATTTCTTCAGGAGCCTCTCCTTCTGGGTCCGATTCTGGGTCAAACTGGTATGGTTGAATGACAGCATCTCCACGAGCCATAGCGATACATCCACCATAACATTAGCACATGCCACCGCTAGCGTAAGAGGCATCCTCTCCCTGAGAGGGGCGTGTAGCAGGCTAGGCAGGTGTTGATGAGCGGAGCTCATCAGCATTTAAAGGTGCAGGCACAAAAACAGCCTGCTCTAAGTAGAGCTCAGTAGAGCGACTTTTAGACAGCTGAAATTCAGGACCACAGATGGGTTTGGGGCAATGCATTTCGAATACAGTGTTGTTGGACATCTGACAGGCTCGAGCAGGGGCGGACTGGTGGTGCTCTCGCTGTGCGCCTATGGACACCGAACTGGACTCTGTCTGCTGCAGTGAATTCCAGAGATGCCAGTTTGTTCACGACGAAATATCTACAGTGGGTGGAGATATGTGTGGTGTGCCGGATTAGTGGGAGTGGCTTGCAGAGCTGTGCATTGTGGTGCATTGTGGGAGTTGTTGTCTTTCATACAAATGCACCCTAAAATCACTTTCTGCCTTTTCTCGGTCAAATATGCACACAATTCGAAAATTATGTTACAGTTTGACTACAAATATGACCCTCTTTCAATAAAGATAATGTTTCCGCCGGTGAAATGCTTCTTTAAACACTTGTTAGCAACCACCATTTTTAACACACGGAAGAGCTTTATAATTAAACTGTGGGACAGCTATTGATAATAATAATAATAATAATGGATTTTATTTGTAAAAAAAATGCACTCTACATTTAATAAAAAATCTCAGAGTGCTACATGGTAGATGGTGGATAAATAAATATAAAACATTAAGATACACCAGTAAAAGCAGAGAACCAGAAAGAAACAACAACAGACAGGTCATTACAAAGTTAAAAAATTTGAATATGATTTTTTAAAAAGGTGGGTTTTGAGTTCTTTTTTAAAAGCATCCTCTGTCTGTGGAGCCCTGAGGTGGTCGGGGAGGGCATTCCACAGACGGGGAGCGGCAGCTTGGAAGGCTCTATCCCCCATGGTCTTGAGCCGTGTCCTGGGTGCGAGCAGACGGTGCTGTTGGCCTGACCGGGTCCTGGCTGAGGTGTGTGATGTGAGGAGGTCAGAGAGGTAAGTGGGGGCATCACCGTGCAGACAGTGGTGGGTGTGCAAGAGGATCTTGTACTCGATGCGGGCAGAGATGGGGAGCCAGTGAAGGGTGTGAAGGATGGGGGTGATGTGCTCGTACTTCCGCACCCTCATCAGGACCCTGGCAGCGCTGTTCTGTACATACTGGAGCTTTTGGAGGCTCCTGCCAGGGACCCCGATGAGGAGTGCGTTACAGTAGTCCAGCCTGGAGGAGACAAACGCATGGACGAGCTTCTCTGCAGCTGGAAGGGAGAGGAAGGGGCGGAGTTTGGAAATGTTACGGAGGTGAAAAAAGGAAGTTTTGCAGATGTGGGTGACATGTTTGTCAAAAGAGAGGTGGGGGTCAAACTTGACCCCAAGGTTGGTAACGGAGGGAGAAAGGGGAATGTTGTGGCCAAGGAGTGAGACTGAGGTTATGGGGGAAGAGCGGAGTTGTTGAGGAGTTCCGGTTTGGATGGCTTCTGTTTTTGAGCCGTTCAGCTGCAGGAAGTTTTGACTCATCCATGCGTTTATCTCCTCCAGGCAGGAGCTGAGACGAGCAACAGTGACAGAGGTTGACCCAGAGGGAGAAACACACCCGAGGGGAAGCATGTAGATGGTGAAGAGGGTTGGCCCGAGCACGGAGCCCTGGGGAACCCCACAGGTGACAGTGTGGGGGTGAGATTTAGCATCTCCCAGGACCACGCGCTCGGTCCTGTCAGTAAGGTAGGAACGGAACCAGTGAAGGGTAGTATCAGAGAGGCCAATGAAGTGCTGGAGACGATGGAGGAGGATGTTGTGATCAATGGTGTCGAACGCAGCAGAGAGGTCGAGAAGAATGAGGACGGATGTGGAGCCAGAGTCAGAGGACATCAGCAGATCGTTGGTGACTCTGATGAGAGCTGTTTCTGTGCTGTGGGAGGGGCAGAAAACCGGATTGGAATTTTTCATATAGGTGATTATGTTTGAGGTGGTTATGAAGCTGAATGGAGACAGCTTTCTCTAGAATTTTGGAGATGAATGGGAGATGTGAAATGGGCCTGTAATTTGACAGAGGGATTGGGTCTAAGGTTGGTTTTTTGAGTATGGGTTTTATCAAAGCAGTTTTAAGGGAGGGAGGAACGTCGGCGGTTTGAAGAGAGAGATTAATAATTTTGGTTATGAGAGGGGAGATGGAATGGATGTGGGTTTTGAGCAGGGGAGAAGGGAGGGGATCAAGGGAGCAGGTGGAAGGATTTGATCTGCAGATGATCTTCTCGACCTCCTGCTGCGTTGTAAATGTAATGATGTATTCCATGTTGTAGAAACAAAATGTGTTTGTATCTTAAGCCTGCGGTAACCACTGTCTTTATTTCAGACATTTAACTGAAAACCAATTCAAAAAACGAATGGGGCTTAGTCTCGGCACAAAGCAGCGCACAGCGCAGCGCAAGTCTCATTGCTAGTTTCAGGCTGATGCAGTTGTCCTTTTCACGCCCAGCGCTCACGTTGTGCGTTGTGTAAAGAGCGAATGTACTTGCTCCCACCTGGGCGTCCCTGGGAGGCTTGGTTTTAAAGTGAGTTCTGGTCAGATGCACTGATGGTGGATTGCTATCTTGAGGCAGCAGAAAGTGACAGTGCCGTAGACTGAGTCTATTGACTCGGGGGGGGGGGGGGGGGTCAACTGGTAAATGAAATGGTAAATGAGATAATAAGGTCATAACTCAGAACAAAAAACTGAAATTAAAGGACACATACTGATGAAAATTGACTATAAGTGGAAAGATTCTGTTGAAAAAAGGAAAGTATTTGTGTTTGATACATGTGGTATGTATGTTGTTGTTGTTGTTTTACTTGCTTAAAGTTATTTTCCATGTCACAGAATTTGTCATTTGCAGGTAAAGTACTGTGTTGTGTCATTGAAATTCCATTACAGTATTTGCATTTCATTGAGGTGTGCTTTGAGTTTAAAGGGATTATTAAATTCAAAACAAAATTGTTAGTTGGATTTAAAATCAGCAATTCATATTCTCCCACTCACTTAGCCACCAATTTGGTTTTAAAATCTATAAATCATTTAAGAAGTGGTTTAAAACTAGTAATTTAATTCCTGTTACACAGGTTAAGCTGTAAACAAAAAGTACCCAGGGCCCCGACCATGGCACTACAACACCCTTTAAAAAATGAATAACCATGTAACATGTTGCAATGTAACATGTTGCAATGAGAAACAAACCAAAGCAGGTTAAAAGTTCTGGACGAGTGGGGTGACATAGTCAACACTGGTTTTCATTTTTTCAGCAAGAACTGATGGAGAGATTTCACATTTCTGTCAAAAGTAGTATGCTCGCTAACGCTAGCCTAAAGGGCTACAATGTTTACCATTGCTGCAGTTCAGAAGGCAGAAAATCTGTTAAACATGGCTTGCTAGTTTCCTCCAGTCTGGGTTGAACATCAGCAAAGCACAACAACTGCTTTGCTGATGTATATGCAGCCGTGCAGGTTTATATATATATATATATATATATATATATATATATATATATATATGTATACATATATGTTTAAATATGTAAATATATATATATATATATATATATATATATATATATATATATATATATTAGGGCTGTCAAAGTTAACGCGTTAATAACGCGTTAACGCAACGTCCTCTTAACGCCGTTAATTTTTTTAACGCGCGATTAACGCTCAGTATATAAAAAAACAGCGCATTGTATGATTTACGGCCGTCGGCGGCACCCGTAGTCTTGATACAGAGGGTGGCAGAAGAAATAGAATAAGAAAGGGAATCAGAAGAAGAAGAAGAAGCAGGGTTGGCGGTTCGTTAAAAACACGCCGGACTGAAAAGCAGCACTCGCTGCAAACTCCTCAGCGGACATTTGTTTCGCCATCGCCCTGATCATTTTGCGGGACACTCTCTCGTGACATGCCCGTTTGCTGATAACTCATCCCCGCATGTTTATCTCAGGCTCCTCGCTAGCCTTCTTCCTCCCTCCAGCAGGCAGCCTGCCGCTGCTGTTGTCCTCCTCGGACAGACGCTGAAGCTCCGTTTCTCTCACTCTCGTGGGGTCGACAGAGAAACGTCTAGCGGCTGCTTCTCCCGAGTTTTCCTCTGAATATATCACGACAGAAGGTTTGAATTTCAAGTCGTACTTTTTATTGTTTTGCTGCACCGGAGCCATGGCGATCATCAGTGTGATACTGACTGACAGAAAGCAGCACACTGCGTGAAAAAGGCGAAGAAGAAAAACGTGCAGTCTCAGTGGACACCACTTGCAAGCCAAACAGACGGCAGATGCAGAGAGCCCGTCGCCCCCCCTCGCCAAAAGCAGACAACCCTGGATTTATTTTCCTGCATGATTTGAAGTGTTGAATAAACATTTTCATAATGCAAGCATATTTGCCCTTTCTTATGTTGTTAAAAGTATTAAGAACATGAAAAAAATACACTAGGGTACATTTAGAACAGAAAAAAATGTCCCAAAAAAAATTGCGATTAAATTGCGATTAATCGCGAGTTAACTATGGACAAAATGCGATTAATCGCGATTAAAAAAATTGATCGTTTGACAGCCCTAATATATATATATATATATATATATATATATATATATATATATATATATATATATATATATATAAATAAGTAACACAGTGAGCTGGATAATTTAGCTTCCCCATTACACACAAATAGTCTAATACTAGCGCATATAACAATAATAAAATGTATTTATATCTGCTTTCAAACGTTCGGGCCGCTATGGGCAGGTAGCTAGGCTACTTACATGTTTAAGGTGGTACATCATGTTCGTCGTGGAGGCGTGATAGGCAAAGTTTTTCTTGCAAAGTTTGCATGTCACTTTCTTGGGGTCATCCTTCTTCTTTTCAAAATGGTCCCATATTTTAGACGTCTTTCCCAACATGGTTGGCTATTAAATGTTAACTGTCTAACCGCGATGTCGAAGGGACCTGCCGTGTTAAAAAAAAACACTGACAGTGAGTGAGTGTCACGACTTCCTGTATCTGGCCCTTTAAATTAAAAGTCATCCAGCCTTTTATACACAGGCCAGCCACCAATCACATAGATTTTTACTCAATTTTGACAAAACACGGCTCCAAATGTTTTTGTTTTTTTTCCTGCGACCAATCGACCAATGAAATTTTGGTCAGCTAATGAGTTTTGGTCGACCAGTGCTTGGTCGACTATTTGGGGGCAGCCCTACCATTCACCCTGACCAATTTGTTATAATATTAATGGATGTATAGCAATGTAAAACTATTTCATGACAACATCAGTAGTGTCATATTTATGTTTTGGCGCAATTGACGTTCTGTTTTCTATTAGGACTGTCTCAAATGGGAAACTGTGGTGCTGTGCTTTGAGTTGAGCATTGACCAGCTCCTTAACTCTGTTCATCTCCTTTGATAATGCACACATTTATTATCCCTTAATTTCCATCTGGTCTGTCTGCCCATAAAGCAAAAATGGCACAATAGCATTATAAATGCGACATCGGTATTGTCTGCAGGGATAGTGGGATGAAAGCAATGAAAGGAAATAAAAGGAGCGGAATGAGCAGGTGGGTTGAGACGAGAACTGACGAGTGCTGCTAAGCCCAGCCAAACTAGACCACTTTCTCTGATGGGAATGGCCGATTGCTTCATTGCTTTATCAGCCAGGCCTCGAAAAGAAAGAGGCTGTCTCTGTACGCCGGCATGCAGCGAAGCATTCCCTCTCCGCTGGATCTGATTGCAGTGCCTAGAGTGGAGGGAGAGAACAGAAGATGGACTAGATAAGGAGATGTAATAGTGGAGGGTGTGGAGCAAATGAACACTTTTATAGCCCTCCATGAGCTTGCCAGCAAGTATTTATATGTGTGTGTGCGTGTGTGTGTGTGTGCCTGTGTGTGTGGATGTCTGCAGGTTCACCGCAGCATAATTACACAGAGCAAAGATGCATCACTTTATGAACAAGGCGAAATATTACATTAAAATATTTAACCCCTTCATGCAGTGGGGATGTCTTCGCTGGTGCTCACCATAATATTAAAAATATTTAAAATATGGTAACATATTGGGGCCCTTTTAAAATACGCAAAAAGTGATAATCTCTTTAGTCTTCTAAAAAAAAATCTTTGTTATCAGAGAAGAGAAGAGAAAATAATGTCTGAATATTTGGTATCGATTGGAATCCATCTCTGTTAATAACAAGTTCTTTCTGATTAAGGGCTTACCCTATAGCCTTTTCTTTTTTGACAGCAAATATCAATAATAAATTCTGACCATATAGAAAAAAAACTACTGGGCACATGTTTTAAATAGTCATATAAAGCCTACATTTTCAACAGCAGTAAAACATAAAACGCACTTTGATCCGCTATTATTCGTCCTCCTGTCCTCTCGTAAATGGTGGAGAACACTGAACCATTTCACAAGTGGTGTGCGTGGTGCGCCTGTGGAGCAGAGAGGGGGTTATTCTGGCAACATCTTACAGGTCATAAAATAATAAGTTATTCAATATGCTGTTATTAAATCTATTTACTTGGCATGTTTCCCATCGGGCAGTTTGGCAGATAATGGCGGGTATACACTACAAGATTTTTCAAACCTTCACAGATTAGGAGACCACACACTTGATGATAACAAAAGACAGATCGCACAAGATCTCTCTTTTCTGATCTTATAGTGTGTGGTGTTCTCCGTAGTGCACACCACACACTAACTGATTCTTCAGCAGAGTATCAGGTTCTTCACGCTCAATATTACAAATCTTGCATGGTCAAACGTGACTTCAGTGTAAACCAACATGGTGGACGAACCGGAAGATGCAGTGGTGGTTGTTTTAGGCCTATTACTGGCTGAAAAAAACAAAACCAAAACAAAACGTGCGTGCTCGGCTCTGCTCGGAACACCCCACACACACACAGGATTTCTAGTCGCAAATATTAAACGTGTTCATTATTTACGATCTCTCCTTCCGACGCCTTCCGAGTGGATCTGACTGGACAAAATCACTCTTAACACACCCCATACCACAGGAAAATCAGACACGATGTCCTTTGCAAACATCAGATAATCGGGCCTTTGCTGGCTTTGATCGTAAGGGCGAAATCGGCCCGATTATCCTGTAGTGTGTACCCGCCTTAACTTAAACCCTGGTCTGTACTCATTTCATTCTGTCTAATCACATTGTGTAGTGATTTTGGTATCTTTGTCATCCAAGCATAATAAATTATTGAATAATCGCTTAAGGGTTCTGGCCAAACATCAGCTTCTTATGTGGTCTCACTCTGGGCTTAAGTACAACACTCTGCAACTGGATAGTGGACTTCCTCAGAGGCAGACCCCAAGCAGTAGAGATTGGCAGTGACACCTCCTCTACGTTAGTGCTCAACACCCTCCAGGGCTGTGTGCTCAGCCCCCCTCCTGTTTACACTGTGCACCCATGAATGCAGACTCTTCTGTGAAGTACGAGGATGACACCACCATCATCAGTTATATTATAAACAACGATCAGAAGTGCTGAATACACTCTACTAAGAAGGTTAAATTCCACTGGCAAGTTCAAGTTTCACAGAGGACCAATACAAAGCATCCTGACTGGAAACATTGCAAGGCTCATGTACAGCCCAGGACAGGAAGGCACCACAGTGTCTACTGAGCGTCAGTGAAGTGAGATCGCTGCCATCCATCCATCCACTGTCTTCTGCTTATCCAGGGTCGCAATAGCAGCAGGCTTAGCAGTGTATTCCACATGGCATTTTTCCCAGCAATGCTCTTCAGCTCCTCCTAGGGTATCCCCAGGTGTTCTCAGGCCAGATGACATATATGATCCATCCAGCGGGGTTCTGGGTCTGTTCTGGGTTCTCCTCTTGGTTGTGCCCAGAAAACCTTCAAAGGAAGTCACCAAAAAGTCAGTCTAATGATTCAAATGCCCGAAACTCCTTAAGGCGGGTACACACTACAGGATAATCGGGGCAATTTTTGTCCTGATTTCCTCCTTACGATCAAGGCCAGCAAAGGCCTAATTATCTGATGTTTGCAAAGGACATCGTGTCTGATTTTCCTGTGGTATGGGGTGTGTTAAGAGTGATTTTGTTCGGTCAGATCCGCTCGGAAGGCGTCGGAAGGAGAGATCGTAAATAATGAACATGTTTAATATTTGTGACTAGAAATCCTGTGTGTGTGGGGTGTTCCGAGCAGAGCCAAGCCCGCACAGCATGTGATGTCACGTGTACCGGACCAACAGCCAATCAAGATGCGAGCTGAGTCAGCTGAGAGACATCCTATGTTTCTCCATCCGCCTTTTATTTACCTGTTGCCATGTTGACTCGCAGTACCGGGGGCCAGAGCACACAGCGCTGCTCTCGAAGCTATCTGTAATACTTGTGACAATTTTTACTCACCTGCAATTTGCGCTGTAACGCATACAGCCCACACTCTCGCCGTCTCCATGACTTTTTCCATCATGATAACCGGGGTTGGAATTTTGTCATTTTAGGGGCAAGGCCATTTGACAGGGCACAAGTGGCCAGGCCATTGAGTAAAATGTGATGATTTACCTTTCAGATTGATACCATACCATCCTAATTTATAATAAGCCATGGATTATGTATTAAAACATTTTTTAATACCAAAATCAAGTTAATGTTACATTAGAATTTTTTTTTTTTTTTTTATGTAGGGTTAGGGTTGGGTGATTTTGGTGACACTACACTGAATATTAGTGAGCGTATTGAATATTTCTCCCAATAGAAATTCCCCAAAATTATGGCAAAGCACTTTTTTCCAAACAAACACTTATATAATAACTAGCAGGAGATCATTGATGTGTGGAATCACTTTGGTGACACTACACTTAATAATAGTTAAGTTATTGAATATTTTTTGTAGTATCTCTTTTCGGTGTTGCACTTTGTAGATGGTCCCTGCGCCTTGTCTCACAGACGGCTGACCATAGAGACCAGAGCTAATGTCCAGCCCGGAGGAGCACTTGTTTTGATGAAAATATGGTTATAGCTCGTTGTCTACCTTACTACGGTAGGAAAGAGTCGTTTGTGTTTTAACATTGACACTTTTTTTCACAGCGATGCTGTGGTAGTTTGTCAATTCTCCGCCGATGATGATTCACACAGAGCGAAGCGTTTCCGCCTTTCCGTGTGCAATTCACCCAGAAAGCCGGTGCTGCGGCTCCTATAGAGACTAGCTGTACACATCATGATGATGACGTTGGTGTGTTTTCAAGGTGTTTCCCCTGTCAATCTAAACCCGTACAGTTTATAATCATATGGATGCTGTTATAATGTGTAGTGATTGAGATACTGACCCACCAAACATCCTGGAAAGTGACGAAGTTTCGTTTTTCGCGCTAAATGACATAATTAGGCTACATAATCACCATCAGTAAACTGGAGGCTGTCTGACTCACTCGCGGGGACAGAGGCTGTTTTCTGAAGTCTGAAGTCTCGGTCCGGAGGGATGATCATCGCGGGGATTTATTTTCATCACAAACACTCTGTGAGTTAAAGTTTATTGCCGGTGACAGATGCTGTTTTTCGGGCAGAAATGTGAGGAAGAGTCGGTAGGACGGGGGGGAAGACAGACACTTCTCCATGTATATCTAATGTAGTTTTTTCCTCATATTAGTTACCAAAGACAGTTAAAGTTATTACGTTACTTCTGGTTGGTCATGTAACATTGCCTTGTGGGACATTTCTTTGTATTGAGTTGAGTGAAGGACCTGTGTAGTTAACCGACTGTCCGATCTACACGCCCCCGCTCCATGCCGCCAGCTTATCCATTCACACTGGTTCGGTTCTTCAATAATGCGTCCCTGATACTACCTCCAGAGGCCGATCAGCGCCAGAGCGAAATTTCCCCCCTCTTTCACACAGAGGAGGTTGCGGAGAATTGGCAGAGGATCCCCGCATGCAAATGGCAGTGTGAATGGGGCTAATGTTTCGCTTATGAGTTATTGATCTGAGAAGTTCAAATCTATTTCCAAATTTACCAAACTAAATCCTTCCACATAAGTCAGTTAAGCAACATATTAAAACCGGCTGAGCTCGCTTGCGTACCTGTGCTGTAAGTGTCGTTCTTCCATTTTGAGATGCTGCTGCTGCTGTTTGAGAGGCTTTCATGTAAGATCATCGATGTGATGAGACTCCACCTGCGCAAACTGTGAACTCACTGAAGGTTCTGTAAATGACTTCTGTGCACTCGGGTGGCTGTAATTCAAGGCAAGCCCACTACACTGCACTGGCAATTTTTACATAGAACTTTGACAGGGCCAGGGGCACAAAGGCCACTCTGGCCGTACAATGTTTTTTTTTTTTTTTCATGGGCCATCAAGGCCGCTTGTTCTCAGTGAGAACAGAATCAGTAGCTTCTTGTGGTCTCTTCCAATTTCTTTTTCCATTTTCTACCAATCAAAGTAAACACTGAGCTGAAATTGCAAACAAAGGAAAAACTCTTTCTTGTAAACAATGTGTCTCATACCAGGGAAAGTAAAATCAACCATTTTTTTACAAATCAGTAACAACAACACTTTATACACTCTATATATTGCATTTATGATAACCAAATGACAGACCAATGGTTTGTGCCATGAAGGCAGATATATTTCATGCAGTACCTCTGCGCTGTCTGGTGTTAATGAAGAAAATCTCAAAATGGTGCAAAATGGTATAAGAAGAGTATTATTTCTAGATTTGCAAAGGTCAAATTGGTAGAAATCACCCAAAATATTTTCTATCATGCTGAGTCAATATGTATACATTAAATTACTAAATGGGTCATTTATTATAGATGAGAGAGCATCCAATTTGAAATACCTTTTTTTGTTTTTTTATATAATACCTAAAAATTAAACACTTGAAAAACACATTGTTTAAGTCTTGTTCATTTAAATAATTATATGCATTGTTTTTTTTTTGTTTTTTTTTTATCAGACTCAGTTACTATATTTATCTAAAAAGGCCTATTAAAGCTGAGTCAGTGTTTGATTCGCTAGACCTTTGACCTTGAATCAAAAGCAAGCCGAGACAAGCACTATTAAAGAACAACAAAGAGCTGATTTTGCAGGGCTCTTCTTCTTCTTCAGGGAGGTAAGAGATGTTAAATTGGGGGAATTAGGAGAACATGAGGACATGGGAAGCTACATCAAAGCCATGAAGAGGTCATTAGCATAAAGTTAGGCAGAGAGCATTTACCAGCAGCCTTTGTCTGCCTCTGTCTTTAAATTACCTTTGTTTCACCAGCCATCTCAGACATTCTTTCAGTCAGTTTCTGGTTTTGCTAAAATGTGTTTGTTGCTGATTAATAGGTACGGTTTCAATTGACTGACTAATTGCTAAAGTCTGTAACTGTCAGAAAATCAGGGAAACGAGTTGCTGTCAACACATTTTTTGAATGACTAATTCAATGTTTTAAGCTTTCATTTTAAACAAGGTAATGACAATATATTATTTGTTTAGTACGGTAGCTAATAGAATATACAGTATACATAATAATAACATAATAATAATAATAATAATAATAATAATAATAATAATAATAATAATAACAACAATAATAATACATAACATATATATTTATTATTACATACATTAGAGCCACAGGGTTGTGCAGAGGTGAGACGAAATCTAAGTGTAGATTAATTATAATCTATGTGATGTACGTGATGTCTTAAAATGGCAATAAAGGCCAAAGTGAGTGATAACACATGAACATTATAATGCACTCCACGTTCTTTTTTGTCATTCATGCTGCTAGCATTGCTAACCCTGCTCATAGCCTTCTGGTCTGATTGCCGACGTACGTGAATGACCAAATCAAAGTGACGTAAGGTTGTGTTTCTCCGAAGTTGATTCTATTTAAAAAAAACAATCCAGCTCCAATGAAGCAATCCAGTGAAACCAAAATGTAGTAACTATAGTTATGATGGTGTAAGTGAGCAATGCATCATTGGTCTTTTTTGATGTTTAGTTAATGACCATAAAACAGTTGACACACAATGAGCGTGTGAACATTGGGTTGGCATCACAGATATCAGGTATAGGAAAATTATTTTGCTGTGGGAAAACATATCAGGGTACTCACACATTTTTATCTCCAGCCTCCATCTGAGACTGCTTTGGTAGACTACTGCAGTGCATATCAGTGGAACCCTGTTCTGTACCCCTCCCCCCATCACCCACTTTATCTGCATTTAAAATGCTGCTTCTCCTTTAGAGGCGGTTGCTCCATAATGTAAATGGTGTCCTGCTGTTGTATGAGAGCAGTCCAGCTGAAGAGCTGCCATTACCCCCACTCACTCTCCACAGATTAATTACACCGCACTCCCTCACACATCCAAACACTTACACTGTACTGCTCTGCTTCGGATGACTAAACTACCTGCTTCCTGCCATTAAAAAGACAGAGAGTGATAGAGACTGAGACTAAAGGTGATTCATGCTGCTTATTTTACAGTAGGCGCTGGCATTTATATAAGTGGTGTAAGTTATGTTAATGGTATTACCAGAGCCTGTGTTGCAGGGAGAAAGTAGTTTCATATATTGCCTATCATTCTAAGAAATGTCCTTGTTATTTGACTTCAATGCCGGCATTGTGGAGAGAAATAATTTCAGTTAACAGTTTACAATTACTGGCACAGGGATCCTTAAATTGCCGCTACAAAAAATATTTTCATCATTTCCATCAGAAACCCCAGTAAACTGCATAGCAGGCATATAGATAAGCTGGTAATTTTATACCTGCAGAAGAGATGATCACTGAAATATGATAAACAGCCTGCGCCGTGATAACTTTACACAGACATTTTAACCATACCGAATTTGTGGGTGATTCTGTTGACCCCCAGTCTCGTTGTCTGGCACCTCCCATAAAAATGATAAATGGTGCTACAATTCTCCTAGCAGTTGTTAACAAGAAGAGAAAACAAACTGAGATGAGCAGGAGATGGACAAAAAAATAAAATGGCAGTTGAGTTCCCTGTCCTCCGATGATATGGAGCGTGACTGTCTGGTCCTCCCTCGATGCTATTTAACATCATGGGTCATTAATAGGTACAAATGCTCGGGTGACCATGGAGTCCTTTCCATCACTGACCTTCATGTGAGCTTCCTGTCGTCGCCATCTGTCTATCTGATAAGACACCGAGTCATGTAGGAGCCAGTCACCTGATAAAGTTAGACCCCAACCCCGGAACGAGAAAGAAAGAGATAAAAAGAGAAAAAGGGCCCTAAAAGACAGACTTGAAAAGAGATGCCCCCAAGCAAGGAGACAGTATTAGG
Organism: Diplodus puntazzo; assembly: GCA_963678695.2. Classification (NCBI taxonomy): domain Eukaryota; kingdom Metazoa; phylum Chordata; class Actinopteri; order Spariformes; family Sparidae; genus Diplodus; species Diplodus puntazzo. The sequence goes on along the minus strand of OZ023158.1, from coordinate 9,300,825 downwards.
AAGCGCTGCTTAATTATGAGAGCAAACCTTTGCGGATAGCCGTGAGATATTCATTTTAGGAATTAATTTGGCACATAAAAAGATCATCAAATCTAAACAGCCCTATGGCGTAGGAGGTCTTATCCACACAGCAGGCGGATATTAGCCTGGGCTTTTCATTTCAACAATTTTTGGTGATGGGTATCCGTTCAGGAAATCAAAGACTGATCATAGCAACCCTGACTTTACTGAAGATTAACTGCTTTTTGCATACACTACAGGGCCAGAAGTATGTGGACAGCCAAACCTACCACCAAGTATCCAATATTTGTAGAAATAAAAACATAAATGTAAACCTGGAGGCGCTAGAGCAAAACATAAGTGATCCTTAAAGTCGTAATGGATTCAGCCTCAGGGGTCGTGAATATCTACACCGCATATATGGCCCTCGATCAAATAATTGGTCGGATTTCTCCTTTGACAATGTCTTTCCCAATGGATAGTGGAAACATTGCTAATACCAAGTGGATCTCTTTCCTGATCTTTTCCTTTAGCCTTATTAGGTTCTCTTCTGCATACCTGACTGGGCTTGGAATGGAATGAAAAGAAACCACAGGGACACACACATAATTTGCCTTGAGCATAATATACCAATGCATAGCACTCATGTCTGGACAGCTTCATATAATTGTGACCTTGTTCAGGGACATGTAGATGGATATAGAAAGAGAAGGGTGCACAGGGACTAAAAGAAGGACAGATTGGAAGATTATGAATTGAAACAGAGGGAATCCAGATTGAGGCGAAGGTGTTGGAATTGTCATAAGACATACAGCTAATGGTAGCTTTATTATAAATACTGTCATTTCCTGTTTTTTCCTTGTTTTGAACAAAACTTACCCGGATAAACAAGCTTTGGACCACTGTCTTTGCAATAGCAATCAAGAGAACTGAAACTGCCCCCAAGAAATATTATGATGAACTATGTTTCAAGATAAAGTCAAGAAAAGACACACTGAGGATGTTCATAGTGATAGAATGGGAGGCTAAGGAGCCCTGGTAGGGAGGTGTGTGTGTGTGTGTGTGTGTGTGTGTGTGTGTGTGTGTGTGTGTGTGTGTGTGTGTGTGTGTGTGTGTGTGTGTGTTTTGTTGTACCTCTAACTTGATGTTTAAGCAACTTGCCCCTGATCAATCTGACAGACCGGTGACAGAAATATCATATCGACCATATTGTTCACTGATGTGACACCTGTAGTCAGTACAGTATGCATAAACAGACCTAACACACACACGCACACATACACACCCACATAGAGTGAGATGTCCCTTAGAGTCGCTAGTCATTGCTGTGTACATGCATGATACACCATGTTAGTGATATTTTGATATCCTGCTGCTTTCACAAGATTACCAGCTTATCCAAGCTTGGCTGTGGGCAGTGTGTGTCTGAATGTCTGTCTGTGTGTGTGTTTGTGGGTGGGAGGGTGTGGAGTATGTCCTCTTGCACAAAACAAGGTCTACCACAGATGTAGTCCAATAACAAGCCTCTATGAGTTGTGACTCCGAGACGCTGACACTCAGTCTCCTGATAGGAGTCACCACAGCTTCATAATTGTGTCTGAACCACCCCAGGATCTGACTAGACCTCATGGGACTCAGTGTGGGTTCAGATGATGATGATTTGCTCCAGTTTCCTTCAAAAATATTGAAAAGTAGAAAATCTAGATTGGTTTTAATCTTCTATTAGTTAATGTTATAATTCCAGCTTTAGTTCGGGCTCAAGAAAAATGCTATAACATTTGACTTAACACTAAACATGTCCTGTTACTGAACACTGGTAAATTCATCGTCTTGATGTACTTTGCTGATTGTTTCTAGTCAGGTGCTTGGTTATTTTATGTTTTTTATGTTGATTGTTCCTTTATGTAAGACTTTCCATGCTGCTGTCTTGGCCAGGATCCCCTTGTAAAAGAAATTCTGAATGTCAATGGGAATATTCCCGGTAAAATAAAGGTGAAATAAAACAAATATATAAGCTTTCTGAGAGCTTTCATCCATACCCCATAGCTCTCTTGAGGTGCTTATTCAGGGGTTGCCTCATAATCTGACATGCCAGATGTTTTTTTTTCACAAAACAAACAATCAGATCATCAGTAAGACAGCGCTGCCACCATTGGAGATGGTGCATCAAACTCTGAAGCAAGTCGAGAGTAGAGTGAAATCATCTTTTTCCACAGAGAAAAAAAGGTTATGTGTCGTTATTTGCTCTTCCTTCAATAACATATGCTCTCCAGTTGTGATATAATTTATGCTACAAACACTCTCACCTCTTCAATTCACCTCTCTGCAACTGGATATTGGACTTTCTCACAAGCAAACTCTAGACAGTTTGGACTGGCAATGACACCTCCTCTTCGTTATTGCTCAACACCGGAGCCCCCCAGGGCTGTGTGTTCAGCCCCTTCCTGTTCACACTGTACAACCAAAGGTGCACTCCCAGACATCAGGAGAGCTCTATTTTGAGGTATGAGGAAGACAACACCATTATTGTCCATAATATAAACAATGATTAGAGTTCATATCAGGTGGAAATGGAGCTGATTGTTGATTTTAGAAAAAAAGGAGGCAAAGACACACATCTGTCTACATCAGTGGAGCTTGGTCATCACACATCCCCACCCTGGTTAAAAAAGCACAGAAAAGGCTCTAGTTCCTATAGAAAGTTAGGAAGGCTAAATTCTGGAGGCGGATCTGATCAACTTTTACAGATGAGCAGGAGAAAAGATGCTGACTGGAAACATCACAAACTGGCATGGTTTATCACAGCCCAGGACCAGAAAGTTATACATTGGGTTATTAAAACCACCAGAGCATCACTGGTACCATCTACAGAGCATCAGTGACATCAGTGGAGTGAGATGTCTGCACAGAGCCCAAAGGATACTAAAACACAAAACCCACCCAGCCACAGTCTGTTCACCCTGCTGCCATCTGACAACAAATACCGAAGTATCTGTTGCCGTACCACCAGACTACAGAGCAGCTTCTTCCCTAGGCTGTGAGACAACTCAATTCATCAACACTCTGGGAGGAGAAGTGAAGAGTTTTCGTTCCTATCCTGTCTCTCACTTGTCTTGTGTTGCATCACTTAATAAAAAAAAGAAAAAGAAAAAAGAAATGACTTTGTTTTATGCTTCTGACGCTGAACACAGCTATGTCACAGACATGTGGTGTGGAGACAAAAACCCTTTTTAAAACTGGCACAGGGATGTATGTTGGGCGCTCGCCTGGTAGGGATGTGGGAGTCGACTTGACTCCAGTCCTGGTGACAGGAGACAGCTTTTTTGACTGGGTGAAACACAAATCAAAGCTTTAGAACAATACCTCAGCATTTATTATGTGGGGTAGTAGAGTGAGGAGAGCCTTTTTACAAGGCTATCAGCAACAGCACTTTACTAAGCATTGGCTCACACCACAGGCAACCTTAAACTGACTGGGCTTAGGCAAATCAATGTTGGGTTGTGCCTAATTCAGCTACTAGGAGACAAGTTACAACCACAGCTTACCCCCTGCTTTATCCCACAGCACAACAAGCAGCCTGAGTCAATAGCTGTCAGTTCGGCTCGCTTCCCGTAGGGCTGCTTATTTCAGTGAAACTTGCATGGTTGTTCCTCGTCCCTGAGTTGAGTTCTGCAAGAGCAGCAGAGATTGCAAGGCTGACTGGTGGCTGTCGAGCCAGTAGACCCAAACCAGTCCTGAATGCTGCTTTATTATTCACTTGCTCCCCGGCTTGTACAGATGGTACTTTGTTTGTCTGGGCGATGTCATCTACAGTAGAGACGCAATGTGGGGCTTATTACAACACAGCTGTCTAATAAACAACACATGCCCATGTACACTACCATCCCCCTCCACAACTTTGAACCATGTGATGCATCTGCTTTTAAGGCCTTATGTCATGTATACCAGCTCATATCCTTTAATGTCTTTTCAGCTGAAGGCTTAGCCTGCTTCAGTGTTGTGTTTTTAATCCCAGCATGGAGTGATTTTTAACTAATAATGAAGCAAACTGCATCTCCCTATCAAATCTTTTCCCCTCCCAACAGTGTTTCTTCCGTCCCTACCAATTATCCTTCCTCTCTTATCATTTTGCTATCTTTTTTTCCCCCTTACCTCCTTCCACCCCTCGAATTCTCTCTTCCTGAATCTTACAAAACGTATACATGTTCTCTCCATCTCTGATACCGTATCCCATGCTGGTTTATTTCCTCCCCTGCTCCTTTTCAACAAAACCTCCTTCCTTTCCTAGTTCCTGTATTATTTTCCTACTATCCCCAGTTTTTCTTACTCTCTTTGTTTCCCCTTCAGTCTTCAGATTACTTTAAATGATGTGCTTGCTGAATTACAAAGAAATGACAAGGCAAACATCCAACAATTTTTGTAACACTTTGAAAAAGAGAATTCTATCTGCCTTATTCCTTTTTTATGCTTACAGGACCATCTTTCTTAGAGCAATTGGTACAGCGTATCATTCCATCATTAAACTCAAGCTTAGTGACGTTATTATTCTTGCATAGACCACTTAGCTAACACTTTTTAAGCCGGAGCTTCAGTTAATATGATCGTTTGTTATCGTTTCCGCAGTAACCTTCCCAGTGAACTCCACAGGAAACTTTTGGATGCACATACCGACTGTATGCAAGTAATGTGGCAGATGTGAATGTTTGTTTTACACTCTATATAACACCAACACTGCCACCTTTGATGTAAATTATCAAATCATTTTGTTTTTCTAGCAACCCACACTCCATTGGGGCAGTGGACGGAGGAAAGACCTTCTCCACTTGTCTCCATCCAATGCCCCAGTGTATATGTCTGTGTGTGTGTGTGTGTCTCTATTTACATCCCTGGCACCCTGCCAGTACCTGAAGCTGTGCTGGCAAGCATCCTTGCAGTTAGCCGATCAAACATCCCACAGGTCAAGAGGGAGGGATGATATTGGTGTAACACACCATCATTGTGCTGGGCCATCTCCCCCCTGGGCGACCACAGCTGATGTGGTTCCTCATTCAGGAGTGCACACTGGCTTGATTGCCCTGCCTTTGATGTTAACCAGGATGACAAGTAACACTTAAGGGGTTCCCATTAAGACAAAACCAACATTTCAGCTGCACTTACGATGACGTCAGATCATGACAAGAGAGCAGAGAAAGACGTGTCTGTTCCTCTGCAGTATTTACTGACAAGACCGCTGCCATCAACGGTAATGCTGCATTTCTAAATGGTAAATGGACTGCATAGCGCTTTTTCCAGTCTGCTGACCGCACGGAGCACTTTGCAACACTTGTCACGTTCACCCAGTCTCACACACACACACACACACACACACACATTCCTATGATGATGGCAGAGGCTGCCATGCAAAGTGCTGACCTGCTCATCAGAAGCAATTTGGGGCTCAAGGTTACTCCGACATGCAGCTGGGGCAGCAAGGGATTCGAACCAGCAACTTTCAGATTACTGGACGACTCAACCTCCTGAGCTACAGCCGTCCCATTCTAACTGTTACCTGCAAGCCCTGGGCCCTTTCTCAGCTCAAATTCAAATCACTGTGTGGCAGACTTAATGACTAAAAGGGATTTCTAATTGAAGAAGCTGCTATGTTATGTAAGAACGACAGCTCAGTAATTGGGTTAACTTTACTCCTCAACTCCTCTCCAGTACGTCATGCGTTATCATTGAGCCAGCAGGGCCCAATTTCAGACAGCAAACCACTCAGCAAGCACTATTAGACCACATTAAGAAAGATTAAGGCCACCATATCAGCGCTTGGAACTGAGTGGATGCCCTGGTATTTATTTCTGATGGCCGATTTTTGGTTTTTTGGTTTGGCAAGAGGGATTAGACAAACATCTCGCCTCCCTTTTTTCAATCTTGCCATCCCTTCTCTTCCCACCCCCTCCTTTTTAAAGCTCAGTTGTGATTGGTACTTTTACCCTCACAGATGCTGCCCAGAGATAGCTGTCCAGCCAGGGACAAGTTAGCTGGTTGTGAATAGGCTCAAAGACATGAAAGTCCCGAGCACTACTAATCCGCCAGATCTGAAATCTCTTCTCTTTTTTTTTGCCCTCTGTCTCTATGCTGTCTTTTCAGTTTTCTCTCTACTTGCTTCTTGCCAGGGAAGTCAAAAGGATGGAATGATGTTGGGTGAATTATTCAGATCCAGGGAGCTAAAGCGAAGGCTGCTGCAACTCAACAGGCCTGGTCCTTTGACTGGATCCCCCCAGGGATATGCTGAAACCAGCATGACCCTCCTCCCTGCCATACACCGAGGCACACACACTTCCACAGTCTTATACAGGGACATACGAACACACCCACAGGCACATGTATATGCAGAAAGGCACTGGAGCCACAGCACGTTTGCAAAGTACAACTGAAAGTTAAAGTGTAAGTGCTAATGTGTTATAAAAACATGGTAACCGGTCATGTAAATTTAGCAGACAGATGTGGTAAGTGTGGTTGGACGAAGTACTTCTGGTTGTGTTCTCTACAAGCTGCAATGTTCAATGCAAACCACATTGAAGCAGTATTGCCACACTGGCCTAATGCTCTTCAGCCCAATTATTGTTGAAAATCCACCCAAATTGATATGACAAATATTAACTATAATAACCAATACAAGTGAACCCATAAATAATTGCAACAGTATTGTGGGTTATTACATGTTTTCAATATGACATAATTGAACCATTGTCTAAGTTTCTTACAGGTCTGCTAGAACACAGATAGAAGGCTACATGCAGTTATAAAAAAAAAACATATTTCCATATTGGCCTCTGCTTTCAAAATGGAGAAAAATGACTCCCCTCATGATCCAGGTTGTGACGCAGGCAGTAATATAGACGATGCGTTAAATGGCTTGAATGCATTTTCATGTGAAAACTGAAAGAATGATAATTCTATAGAAAGGAATCCCATGTCTACGTTTCTGACAGCCGTGGAAGAGAAATAAATGAAAGATATTGTTAATAAATGTAAAAACAAGACGTCCACTGGCTTTAATGAAACGGACATGACAGGAGTGAAAAGGGTTATTGATGGGATTTCAAAACCATTAACAAACATGTGCAGCTCGTCATTCCAAACTGGTACATTTCCAACCAAAATGAACATTTCTAAAGTAAAGGGTCAGTTATTTTTCAATTTAGTGTGTCAGACTGGGTTGTTCAAAAGCAGAAACCCCTCATTTGCTTGTGAGTTAATTGATACTATGAGCTAAGGAGATTTACAGGACAGTAGCTGTTTTTTGACACTGTGGGTCATACACTACTCTACTGGTCTACTTTTTTTTATTATATTTATATTTTATTTAAAGACGTCAGGGAAGAAGCAAAAAGACCTGCTTTCATTCTGGGCAATGATAATTGGTCTGCACTTTTCTTGTTTTATCAGATGTTACTATCATTGTCCTGTCTACTTATGCTGGCCCATTATAAACAATATGTAAAAACTGCAGAAAACTGGTTTTCAAGTTGCAAAAATAATTTATTGCGAGGGAGAGGGGGTGCCGGAAAAATGACTGAATAAGACCGAATAAGGGCATCACGACAGTCTAATCTTAATGTAGACTGCGTGTACGAACATCTTTGTAGTCACTAATTTACTGATAATGTTCGCTGGTTTATTCAGAGTGAAGACAGAGAGGCAGAGAGCACGCAGAGGCCAACAGGGAGAGTAGCCGTCATAGAGGTGAGTGAGAAAATGAGCAATTACTGATGGTTAAGACAAAATAATGACATCAAAACAGTCTCATCCTGATGTTAGTTTAAAATGAAATATTACTCTAAATCTGGCTTCAGACAGCTCCATTTTTTTCGCCTGCCCACCAAAGTCTCACTCCAAACTTTTAGTGAAACTTGGCAGCCCTGCGGCTTTGATGCATTTTTCATTACAAATGTGCCATCCTTCTTATTAAATGAAGCCCAGGCATGTGTAGAGAACCTGTGATAATTACGTCTAACTGTAATGAGAGTGGCTACCGACTGACACTGTTTACCTTGTGTTTACTCTAATGTGCCATCGACATGCTTTCCCCTCCAACGTAACTGCAGGCAGGACTTAGTTCACAGACACACACATGCACACACACACACACACACACACATACACAACACACGCACACACACACACACACACACACACACACACACACACACACACACACACACACACACACACACGCACACAAACACCAAGCAGAGGATCTGAATCAGTCGGAAGGAATAACGGTGAATGAACAGATAAACAAGCATTTTAAAAGATCCAGAAACCTCTCCGTGGCATCAAGAACAGCCACAGAGGAGAAGTTGATGAAAAAGATTTACAAAGGCTCTTAAATAAGCCTGAGCAGCATATCCAGTGATATTGATGGTCAAAGGAAAAGCAGAGTTATAATCTCTGTAAACATACAAAAAACTCTGCTGACACAGGCTGGAGTCAATAAGTAAATTCTGCCAGAGTGAGAATTTTCTCGCACATTTTCAACTCCTTTTGCTTTCTCTTTCTTTCCTCTCAATCTCCAGCAGCCCCCATTCCTGTGTGTGTGTGTGTGTGTGTGTGTGTGTGTGTGTGTGTGTGTGTGTGTGTGTGTGTGTGTGTGGGTGTACAGTCAGGCTGCAGGCACTTCTCTTCTACAACATTACAAATGAGCTCCAGTGCTTGGCCCAAAAGCCCTCTTTTAATCTTTTGCCCTAAGAAGGATGACAACATTTATAAGTAGACAGAGTTGGACAGGGAAAGAAAAAAACATCTCCTCATATTGACGCCGCTGAGTTTCGCTCGGCCCCTGCAGCTATAATACACACACATGAGCCAGAAATGTGTCTCTCTGCAGAGCTGTGGCCCTGTAGCTCTGAGGGATGAAGAGTGGATTCCCCTCTCCACCGTTGATTTTTCTCCCTTGTTCTCTTTATTTGTCTTCCAGGCCGGGACTCTTTCATTTCCTGTTGGCTCTCTTGCTTTATAAAACATGAAAGATGTTTACTTTAGCCTTCGCGATAATGTGGAGATGGTATCTGTGGAGGACGGGGGTGGGGGGGGGGGGATGTATGCTACCAGGTTGAGGGGCTGCTGGGTGAAATAGTTAGCCTGGCTTTCCACTGTTGGGAAGGTTGAATCCAAAGTCACAAATCTCCTCTGGCACCCACGTGAAGGCTTTCAGTGATTTCTTTCGTGTGGGGTATATCATCCGCTGTGCATCATCCACAGGAGGAGGGATGGAACAAGGGGAGAAATCACTTCTTTTAATCAGAATTATAAATCTGCTACAGCCTGTACTCGCTATCTTCCTTCACATCGTGCACCATACCTCTTCAGAAAGGCCCCAAAGACAGGTTAGATTAGAGGGAACGTTTATCACATACACAGCCACCCCAAAACAGAGTTTCTAGAGATCCTAGAGTCTCCAAACAACTCTGAAGCTGGATTCATTTGACACTCACTTCAACATTTGGACTTTTATCTTCAATATTATTAATTTGAACAGTTGTACTAGTCAGTGTTGTCCACCTACATATAACATATCTGCATTTTTGGTAGATATTTATTTGGAAATATGGATATTATTTACTTTTCTTTTATCTAAATTGGATTTTCTTTAAATCCAATAGGTGGCCCAGATGCTGGTGAGATGGGCGAAGCAGCTTTGGAGGATGAACAGAGTGGCAAAGCTGGTCAGGAGAATGACTACGTGGCTGAGCAGATGGACCTAACTAGTCCAGAGGTCAGGCTAGAGGCTGGTGGTGAAGGCTGGACCCATCAGGAGCCCACCAACATACTTGGAAATCCAGATCAGAGTATGGCAGGAGGGTGGCATGACAGACTAGCAGCTTGAGACCAGAGCATGGGACTGGCAACGGGGCTGTAGAACTGGAGGCTTGCAAGAGGGCAGCAAGACTGAAGGCCAGCAGCTGGGCATGGTAAAGACTAACATCTGGGACAGGTAAGTGACCACCGGGCTGAAAATCTGACGAAACGAGGCGTTGGCCGATCAGGAACAGAAGGAGCATTGACTGACTCAACAACAGACCACACTAATTTATGAATAAATAAACAAAGCATAGTACAAGCAGGAAGAAACATACAGGGTCATACATTAAAAAGTAATCACAAGCATTATAGACAATTTGAGGGACTATTGGTTGAAGTTGTTGAGGGGAAGCAGGAATTAATTAATCTTAAAGAAGCAATTTGAAAGTGCAGCACAGTCTGTTCCATTTATAAGCAGAATCAGACGCACACCATGAACTCACAAGATTCTAATGTGGTAAACAACTTTAATTGAGCATCATCTGCTCTCTTATTCATTCCTCCTGTTTGTCTCCACTACAACATTAAATATACAGTATGCTGTGCAAATACATTTGATCCTGCTACAAGCCAACAACAAAAGTCACATTGTGCTTATTAGTCTGCCACACATGCAGGTTTTACTTGGATGTATAACATACAAATTAATTTAGCTCCTTGATTGCTTAATGAATTTAATTGAATCCAAGTGACTGTACTGCGCTGGCTGTGAAAACTAGTGATGAAGCACTTTGCAACTTAATAATCCTTTTAACATGATGCCTTTGTAAACAGCTAAGTTGGTGCCATATAAGTACAAAAAAAGTATTTTTTTCTCTTCTCCTCGGAGCCCAATTAAGAGTTTGCTCACAACCCTTAGAGTCCAGTGGACCAAGAAAAAAAAATACCAAACAAAATATTTAGATGATTAATTACCTCTAAACCGCAGAATGAACACAAAAACCAACAACAAAAACAAAACAAAAAACACACAAACATGGACCAACCATCTCGACATTACATAATTGGGGATGGAGCTTTGAATAGCTTGATGTTGTGCACAAGTCTCTAAGATACTCTGCTGTGTGATTATGAAATATTAATGCACATTGTGTTTACTCCGGCTGAATGCTTTGTGCTCAAACATTTGCATTAAAGCAGTTATTGCATTTCAGCTGCTTCAAAAGCAAACTGTGATTCCTTACCGCTGCTGGGAAGGGAGAGGAAGAGGAAACGTCTTTGCTGGACCACAGACAGAATTTGGTGATCTGTTTTGTGTCGCAGCATTGACTTCTGTCTTGGCTTGTCTTTCATTGAAGACATCAGGTTAATCCAAACCCTTACACACACTCACACTCGCACACATAATGTATGCATTCACACAGTGCTGCTGATTTCTCAGAATGCGTGTGCGTCCCTCTAAAGAGGCTACGATACAGCCATAACAAGTGAGGATCAAACACTGATGAAATCACAGTAAAAGAATAGAGCTTGACTCAAGTGCTTTATCTTTTTCATGACATCCGCAAGGGATCCGCTCTCTTTCATACATACACACTCAAACACACACACACACACACACACACACACACACACACACACACACACACACACACACACTCACATAAGTAACACATAACCAAACATATCAATGAGGGAATGAGGGAACAGCTGGCCTGTTGGCACAGTCTGGCCCCCGACACTGTAGCATGTTGGGAAATGTTGTCCTCGGTATGTGTGTGTACAATGTGTGTGAAATCTGTAGAGCATAAACAGATGGTAAAAATGCTGCTGGCATCTCCTGCTGTTTCCCCAACCTCAACATCCCCCATCCCTTCCCCCTCCTATCTCCCTCTATTTTTATCTTTTTCTCTCTATCTCTCCCTCCGTTGCTCTTTTTTTATTAACTTTCTTCCTCTGCCTTTCTTTCTCTTTGACACAGTGAAAAAAGAGGAACTCATTGCTTATCTCGCCACCAATGCAAGCTTGTTCCCTCCGAACCCTCTCTCTCTCTCCACCCCCCCTCGGGGCTTGTTATGGTGTGGCGCACGCCAATGACAGATAACGACTGGGCTAATGAATTTCTAAACTAATCTATATTTGCACACAGTTCACAAGGGGCCAAGCCAGCAGAGGAGGGAGAGAGAGAGAGCAGGGGGTGAGGGAGAGGTGTGAGGGACAGAGAGCTAACATTAATGAAAGCAAGAGAGAAGGCGAGGAGAAAGCTAAGCAGGCCAACTAACAGAGGCAACGCAAAGGGCTGAGCTAAATAATGTAGGCATCATTTTGGGGTATGGTGATGTGAACCACCTGTCAGGTCTATATTGAGTCTAAATTAGTGCTACAGCCATGTACAAACTGGCAATGAAACCTGGCCAACTCTCTTCTAACGGAGCTGCTGACCCACCTAAAGAAGGCTTGCCTGGCTTTGTGCTGTTTGAGGAAAGGTTTCAACGCATCCTTAAACAAAACAAAACATCAGCATTGCAGCATAACAGCGACACACGTACTGGACCTTCATCATGCTCACGTAGTTGTTTTAGGTTCAGGCATTAAAAAAATGATTAGTTTAACATAAATTGTAGGCACATACGTATAATACGTTAGTGACTAAATATTACGTTATGAGTGTGATGTCTTCTAACAATGTCATATTATTCCAACTTTTAGGTTCATACTTTTATTTGGAGGTCCTAGTAGAATAGTTGTACATACTTTAATTTTTCTCATATGGTGCACTGCTGCAACATCCCTGTCACACGGTGTCTTTAACTCTCTGTTTTAGCAACAGAGTGAGAGATGTCACCTCTGTTCAATCTTTGATGAAAGTTGCACGTGCACATTAGTGATTGGGCAAGATGTAACCAATCAGAGGCAGAGTAGGGAGGTAGTGTGATCTAAAGTAATATCGCCACAGCAGTGGCAACTGTATGTCTGCTGACTGACTGGAAGTCAGTGACAGAGTATGAAGCCTGTTACACAGTGACGCACATAAGGTTACAAAAGTGAAGGTTCAACTCCAAATCAGATGTTTTCAGGCAGTGCAGGAGCAGTGTTTTCTGTGAGAGACATTAACTCCATTTGGCGTGAACATTGGGCTTTTTCCAAAAAGCATAGTATGACATCTTGAAAACATCTCATGGTTACACCTAGGAGTGCAGTCTCTTGGGTCAAAGTTTTGTGACTGTCTGAATCATCAATCCATCCCAATGCCTGTCTGATGAGGACTTTGTCACTCTGTGCTCTTCCTCCTTTGCTGCCACAAATCGAGAGGTCACTCCCTAAAATGGGTCATAATAAGCCACTTTCACAGTTCATCTATATGATGTTTTTCTAATGAGGACGTGCTGAGGGTCTGGCAAAGTCAGGTATTCAGGTGTTTTCCAAAAATGATCAGGGCATCTTGAAAAAAAAATGTGATAACACTGATGCTGTTTTGAAGAGTCAGGCGCGTTGATTGTACTAATAGTGGACAGAGTCATGGGTGTTTATTCTGCTGGAAGCTCTGGGCTCTTCTCAAGACAGCTTGAAGCAGCCACACCCTTTATTCTGCATAACATTTTAGGCTTTTAGAATTTAAAGTACCTCTGTGGGTGACAAGGAGGTGGGTTCCACCTGGTATTAATATGCATCTCGGATGATCCGAACACAGGTGGACAGCTCTAAATAGTGTCAGTGTAAAAGTCCAATAAGATGCATTGTAATCCAATTGCTCAAACCACTTGTCAAGGTTGGGACATATTTGATCACATAGGTCTTGATGCATCCCAAACAAGGATGTCATCAACAAAAGACAAGGTGGTTGTTATGGTGATAGCACGCCAACACTCGAAAACCCAATGCCTGTAAAAATGGAGAGGAGCACTGATGTACGCAGCTGGAGTACAAGTGAGTTCTCTGACATCCATTTGGGCAGAGGATTAAAGCTAGGGTCTGCAATCCTGGAGAGCAAGCAAGAGAGCTAGCAAGATTTAAAAGTGGCACCTCCTCTAAGTCCCCCCCTCCTCCCCATCCCGTCAGTGCTCCGTCCAAAGCCACGCCCCCACAAACTGGAACGCGCATCTGTCTGGACTCAGCAGGAGAAGGAGATGCCGGAGCAAGACACAGCAATTCAGCTGAATCTAGCATGGAGCAGACAGGAAGTCAAGCGCCGAAATAACAAACTACATCCGGTTATTTTTCAAAATAAAACACTCCGTGTTGACACCAGCACACATCATGAGGCCAGCTGTCTACCATACTGTGCCTTCGTGGACTCAAACCGCAACCGGTGGGGGTTGCCGGAAGATGGAGCAAAACCGGATCGGAGCCACAACGCAGCAGACCCATATCCAGTGGAAATTGGGCCGACTCATTAGCCATTCTCACAGCTAAAAACAACACACAGTGAAGCTAACGTTAGCATTGGGCTTATACGAGCTACTAACGTAGCCAAGTTGGCAAACCTCCTTGCCTTTTTAGCGAGGTGAGCTGTTATAAGTAACGCTGGCTGCATTTTCTCTGCCATTGTAGCCAAATGAACGTCTTCTCCTGCAACTCTGTATTTCTGCAGAGGAGTGTGCTGAATATTTCCGGCATCAGTGAAACGTAACATGTGCACACACGAAGGAGGGAGGGACAGAACGAGATATGAAGGCATCTGACCAATCCGTGCTATTCGGGCTGGATAGCACGGATTGGTCAGCTTTTTCTCAGTCCTGCAGCTGCCACAGAGGTCCAATTATTTTTGTTCCTTTTTCCGAATACATAATGTATTGACTACTCTCAGGATAGCAGGATCATTTCGCCCAGTACAAAAAAATGTGTTTCTGAACAACATTACAGACCCTAGCTTTAATTCCAGAGAAATCAGACAACTACTTTTGCATAGGATATTGCTAGGAAGAGGGATAACTTGAAGTTGGACAATTTGTTGCATGACTGACTATCATTTGCCCTTTGGAAAATATGTGTTAAACTCTGCCTATGGCCCCATCTCCAGCTGTAATGACACAACTGATAATATGACCAGCAAGAGCAAATAATCAGGTATGTTGCAGGGTTAACGTTTATAACAGCTGCATGATATAGTTTGTATTGGGATGTTGTAGCTTACATTTATTCAAATACTGCACAAATTTGCAGAAGTATTTTCATTTTATATTGCTTTATACTTCTATAATTCTCTGACATTTCAAAAAACTATAACAATTAACAAACACTCTTGGATCAGCTGGAAAATGCATAGTCACAAAGTTAATTAATGCCGCTCTTATATCAATACAAAAACATCAGATGCAAAAGTGAAACCCTGAAAGGGAATGTGATCAAGATGCAACAAGCACAACACATTCAGGAGGAGAAGCTCCTCTGTATGATGATGCAGTCCATTGCTTCTCTGTTGACTGCCCAGCACTGTCCTAGCCAATCAGCTCACCCACCACTACCTGGCTCTGTGTTCCACAATGATGTGACAATCACATAATTTAATATTCTTATGTCACCTCCATCACACTATGCTTTGAGCAAGCTTGGTAGCTGGATGAACCTCAGTCAACTTCCCTGTTTCCTGGTAAACATGGTATGTGCTAGGTTTGTCTATGTTCAAAACAAGTTACACTTGTAACTCAAAACCCTGATTGTGTGAAAGACATTTTGTTTATTCCATCCCCCAAACCAAGGGCAAATTTTATCCAATGTAAAGAGTAGATTAGGCTGTGTAGTAGACCTAATCACCAAAGACGCCTACGTTTGTTCAAAGGTAACATTATGATATAAAGTTACATTATACTAACCCTAACCCTTAACTAATGTATAACGATAAGTGAGCTCTCAAGGGGAGTTAGCCCTAATGTCAGATCACCTATATCAGCCAGTTTTGCTGTTTCCTTATTTCTGTGGTAATGTTTTAAAGGTTTGGAAAAGGACATATATTTTTGTTGCTGATGTATATTCAAGATTAGATTTTTTTTTTTATTTTTCAGAAAAGGTCAGAGCTTTTCACTGAGAACAGAATGACTTCAATTTAAGTTGTTTTGCCGTGATGTCATGTGTGGTTTGGGAGTCTTGGCATGTCACTTTGCATCAGTGAATGTTTTAATGTGCAAACTGTTTCTTTGCATCTCTGTCTAAGTTCATGATCCTGATCATCTGTGAGATTTGGCATTATAAGAGTGTTTAGTTCTTGTCTGTCTGCCATACATGAGCTGAAAGGGTGATGTCCCTGTGGTTGCATGTGGTGTAGGTCGTTAGACTTTAAGGATCTCTCTTTTTGCACTAAGGATGTTTTATTTCAACACCTTAGCCTGTTTACAGCCCCTTTTCCTACTGGGTGGTAGCTTGCAGTTAGCTGTGAGCCATTATCGGTCACCATGGCCATGGAGTTTCCTTTTTGGCTAAACACTGTTCTCATGAAGTGAATCACAGGAGCTGTTGTGCACTGTGGAGCAAAACACACCTCTGGCCATATTGAATATTAGTCCACCAATGTAATACCCAACATGCAGTCAGCAGGACCAGTCTCAAATGGACCAATGATGTGCACTGCAAGCTTTTGCTAGGGTCAAAGGGACCAGTGTTATTTGTGCAGGGGCGGTCCTTGTAGTCTTCAGTCAATCAGCTGGAAGGTCAGACAGGTGGCAATGACAGATTGTACGAGTGCATCCATTTTAGGCCACCACTAAAAGTCTCTGAATCTCTGTTATGTAAACACAATTCCTTGGTGCCCATTATGCACTAGTTGTACCATATGTGAATGTAGCTTTACTGGCACTACTATTCATGCATTTACAGTTCATACCTCACCTGGTAGTAAGGCATGTAGTCTTTTGGATGATGCAGGCCACCCATGAGTTATGTTTGTATAAAGCTTTACATAGCTCTGGGCAGGAAAAGCAAATGTCTGTGAAGTCAGAAATGGGAACTGCTAACTGGAGGATAGGGACAGCAGCAACTGTCTCTGTTTCCATGTCTGGGGAGCAGTCCTGATCATATGGTAGTGGCAAACAGGAAAAGCAATCTGCAGCACCAGGCCTGTAGACAATATCATAGTTAAAACAGAGTACCCAGGCAGACCAGCAGGCTAATCTCATACCAGCCCTACCTATGTTTTTTGTCAAGAACCTATGACAGTACAATGCTTATTTCCACTTAGCCATACTCAGAAATTGAGAAGCACAAGCCACCTTTCTTTCAGAGTTGGCTGAATGGCCCTGTGTCAGGACACCAATGATGTCATAGTCTGAGGCATCTGTGGACACTAATGTAGGCAGCTGTATGTCCAATGTAATTATAGTGACAAATAGCACATACCTTATTACCTCCACGATGGAGGCATAGTTTTGTATGGACTTCCAATACCACACTGTCAGGCCAAGTAAGGACCTGAGAGATTTCACATCACTGGGTACTGGAGCGTTGATAGCAGCGATGTGGTCATCATTCGGTCATTCATTAGTATTTCTCTGTATTCAGAGAAATGTCCAGCCTCCTTTACCCTGTAGAATACAGCGTTGCATATTTCATATTGAGCACGGCAGGATGAGTACACAAAGATGTCCTCAAAAATATGCCTTAACTCTAGCAGGCCTTGTAGCACCATAACACTAGCACTAGTCATCATCTTCTGAAATGTTGAGGGTGCTGATGCTCATAGCAAACTCACTTATGGAGGCTGTCAGATCTATACTATCGATAATAGACACTTGCGAGATTGATGGTTGAGAACATGGTTGCTACTTTGAGCTTGGAAAAGAGCTCCTCTATGTGAGCAATGGGGTAGCAATCAGTCACTACAGCCTTGTTGGGTTCTTTGAGGTCTGTACATATCCGTAATTGAGGTGAGTTCTTCCGATGAGTCAAGACGATTGGGGACACCCACAGAAATGCAATCATTTTCTTGATGATGTTGCCATCTAGTAGGCGCATAGTAACCCATCGTAGGGGAAGTGGGACTGGAGCAGCAGGTGCTGGTAGAACTGCTATCTTCCTGACTATCTACCTGATTTAAGTAACACTGTTTCCCACAATGACCATTTCCAGGGCTTCAGTTAAGTCTAAACCCAGCAGTAATGAACCTGACTCCACAATGTAAAAGGAGGCTGGGACATAACATCCATCATGGAGTGTATATATATCCAGTTGGCCCAGAGGTATGTGACTGAATGAGTTATCATAAACATGAGCAGGCAGCAGTGGAACTGAGGATCCAGTGTCCACCAGGCTATCATCTCAAATGGCTACATATTAGGGCATGTGCCTAATCCTACACTGCACAGTATTTTCTTCTCTACTGGTGCAGCATTTTTCAGAAATAGCACCATCAGCTCTGGAATAAGCTTTTGGCCAAAGCGACACATTTGCAAAGTGCCCAATCTTTCGACAAGATTTACTTTTGTAGCAAGACATTTGTAGGATTTATCTGATTCACATCTGGAACATTTGCATCTATGTGCTGATTTTGTTTCACACCTTTTCTGGTTATCTGCAGTATTGAAGCATTTTTTCTGTTCCATCTGTGGCAGTATATTCATCTCCTGCACAGTCACCTCACCGTGTCTGAGTGCGCTGGCGTTACCTGCGGCCGATTCCAACTTGACTGGCAATGTAATAGGCCTTATACATTGTCATTTTAATCTTCCAGCAGCAAACGTTCACATATATGTCCATTGTAGGCTTTCTTCACCATTTAATCTCATAGCATATCTTTGTCTGCATTTCCGAATTTACTTAATGGCAGCATCTCGTGTAGTGTGGAGACATATTGTTCAATAGTTTCATCATGTCTGTGGGCACACTGCCAAAACTTACGTCTCTCAGTAATGACATTTACTTTCTCTGTGCTTCGGTTCCGCAACAACACAGCTCATTTACGGGCATCTGGCCACTCGGCTCCTTCCTCATCAATCACAAGTAGGTAGTTTTTGAACATTCTCAGCCATGTTTCAAAAGGCATTGCAGGATCTCCTGGACATTACTGTAGGAAGGTGGGAGGCAAGAATGTAGTAGCCGCAGACCTCTCGGCATGGGCCCTCCACATCCTTTTTTCACCCTGTTTTTTTCAATCCTTATTAAGACTTGTAACATCTTCTCTTCAAGTCAATCTTCTCTCCACCATTGCTGACAGAGTAATCAAAAAAACGCAACCAAACATTTTTTTTAAAAGTGCGTCCACTGTAAAATCATATTTCATAGACAATTTGATCTGTGTATGGTGCCTTTGTACTTTGTCATCCATTCACATGGAAGATCTGTCATTGGGTGTTTCAGTTTAATTTGGTTTTCCAGCAGGTTCCGGATAGAATACTATCTATGGGATGGTGGTATAAGATCACTATGTATATTTCTTGAAGTACTACTTTGGTACAAATTTGATTTAATTCCATTTTGTGCAATCATATATTTCTCTTCCACTACATCTCAGAGGCAGGTATTGTACCTTACCCCTCTACATTTCTTTTCATGTCCTTCCTGTGCAGTGAAAACCATTTTTCTCCAAACTCTTGTTTGGAGAAAACATTCATTTTGAATATGAATGTTTGTGATAAACTAAGGATCAAATTCCTCTTGAATAAGCTGTAAATTACATTATCACAAAGCTGAAAATGGGCAGTTTTTCTGACAGGACAGCATCACTACAATCATATGATGATCTTATAGAATATGATGCATTGCAATAGATTAAACTGCATGATGAGTTTGTTTACATTTCACACATTAAGTACAATTTGCTTACTTCACACATAATGTAGTATCAGTACTTTAACCTTAGTATCTGAATATTGATCAGTGTTCAATACAGTTTACCATTTACCATTTTGATAGTTTTACCCACTAGTAATTTTTTGTCATGGAGAGTGAACGCGGCACCTTCGTTATCATCTCAAGTTGAAGCATCCTCCTGAATGTGGCGGCAGCAATGCCGCTAACGTCACTCAGGCTGGCACTGCAGTGCGGGTATCTCCTCACTGTGAGCGACACTAACAGGCTGGGCACACTGGATGCCTGTGTACTGCTTGGCAGTTGCATCACCAAACTGCTGCTGCTCATTTGCATGTTTGTGTTCACATAGGCCGATGGCAGCTGTGCTCCTGCCTGCCCTGTCTGTTTACATGGAGTTTGAATGTTACAGTTATCAATAAATATGATGGCATGAGGGAGTCCCCCCCCCCCGAATGATTTTTTTTTTTTCATTTCCAGAAACTGTTTTCCGCTTTCTGGTGACATGTAAATAATGAATATAATAAAATAAGTGCACAAAACAACAGTTCTGTTGCATAATTTAATTTTACTCTCTAAAAATTTCTGCAGAAAACAATGCTGAAAGATTTGCCTCCTGGGCGTGAAACTGCATGAGTCTCTAGCATAAAGTAAAATTCATCACTTTCATTCATTTAATTTAAAATTTTTGCCCCTTAGAGAGCCTGTGCATGCCACTGGCCAACAGCCTCTAGATGATGATTGATGCAGTGGGACCCCCGTGATTCACAGAAATACTGACATGGCAAATTATACAAAATGTATTCCCTTAACTTTCTGTGAGAAAAAGGGATTCTTCTCTACAGTACATCTGAAATTTGTTCAGTATTTATTTCTCTTCTCCAATTCTCTGCGTATCTCACTCAATGAAGAGGACGCGGTGCACATAACAGTAGAATACATGCTGTACAGTCCCAGAAACAGGTCATGATTACGAAAAGAGGCGCACAAGTATTACAATCTGTCATAGATTGTGAGAAGTAGAGCACCTGAACATGTCAGTTACAAGCAGTGGGAAAGTGCCGGTGCCAGCAGAGACTGCCTATAGAGAGGTGTCCAGAATGGGATGAAATGGTGCCACGGCAGCGTGAGCTGGGTGAACAAAGGGGTCGCCAATCAGGGCCGCGTAGCAGTTGGAGAGGCTCAGATGAGATGGTAAGGCTGAACCATGTGAGATTCTTTTCTGAACTTGGACGGCCACTTCTGGTTGACACTGGTTTAGTGTCAGCCAGAAGCTAATGTCTAGTCACGGGACAATAAAGTTGAGGTGTGACTCAAGCTCAAACAGCAACAGGAAATCGGAGGCTGCTGGGACGTGGTCAACCCCTAACACCCATGACCAAGCTATAGCATTGGATGGGCTGACCTTGTTCAGACACAGGGACAGCATACAGGACTCTGGTGAGAGGAGAGGAGGAGGGCTCTGTGTCTACAAAAATAATACAGTTAAAGTGATTGGACAGTGTTCACCAGATATTGCATTTCTGATGCTAAGATGCCGACCATACTATTTGCTCAAATAATTAACCAGTCTTTTTATTGTCGCTATGTACGTTCTCCCAGATGCAAACTCAAAAAATGCGATGTGTGAATTGTATGATGACATCAGCAGCAACTTGACTAAACAACTAAACACAATGTTCATTGTAGCTGGTGATTTTAATTAAACAGATTTCAGGCTTCTTTTGCCTACATACTCTCAGTTGATAAAAAGGGTCAAACCAACAGCTAAAACTGTTAAATTGTGGGCGGATGAAGCTGCAGCAGCCCTACAGGACTGTTTTGAGTGTACAGACTGACAAATGTTCAGAGATGCTGCCACTCAGGATAACAACACCAGCCTTGAGGAACATGCATATTTAGTGACATCATATGTTAGCAAATGTGTTGATGATGTGGTGATCATTAAAACTAATATAATTCCTCAACCAGAAGGCTGAATGGAGATGTGAGGGGCTCTTTTCAGAGCCAAAAATGCTTCCTTTCAGTCAAGTGGCAAGGAAGCATACATTACCGCCAAAGCAAGACTGACAGCTGGCATCAAGAAGGCAAAGAGCAGACATCAGCAGAGATTGGAAAGGGACCTCAACAGCAACAGCACTAAAGATAAGTGGCAGGTGATTCAAAATGTCAGAGGCTACCAAAGTTGGAGATGGACACATTTGATGCTCACCTTGATCTCCTAAACAAAGACTCAGCTGTGTGCCATATCTACTGCCCTTCACTCAATCTTCACACACCTGGCTAATAAAAACAGCTACATCAGGATGCTGTTTGTTGACTTCAGCTCAGCATTCAACACAGTCTCACCCAAAAAGCTAATTGGAAAACTAGACACTATGGGATTCAGTACAACACTCAGCAACTAGATGCTGGACTTCCTCAAAAGCAGACCCCAGGCAGTTCAGATTGACAGTGACAGCTCCTATATGTTAGTGCTCAACGCCGGAGCTCTACTTGGCTGTGTGCTCAGCCCACTGCTGTTCACACTGTACACCCATAACTGCACTCCCAGACATCAGGAGAGCTCTATTGTGAACTAAGAGGAACACACCACCATCATTGGCCTTAATATAAACAACAATGAGGGTTCATATCTTGCAGAGTGCTGCAAAGAGAACAATATACCTGCTCATCAGCAAAACCAAGGAGCTGATTGTCGATTGTTGTTTTAGGTTCCTTAGAATTACCATCACTGAGAACCTTTGGTGGTCATCACATATCTGCACCCTGGTTAAAGAAGCACATTAAAAGGCTCTACTTCATATGGAAACTTAGAAAGCCTAAAACCGCAGCAAGATTCTGGTCAACATTTAGCAATAGAAAACATTCTGACTGGTTACTTCACAAATTGGCATGGTTCATCATGGCCCAGGAAGGAAGGCTCTACTGTGGGTAATTAAAACCACCAGAACATCACTGGTACCATCTACAGAGCATCAATGACATCAGTGAAGTGAGTTGTCTGCACAGAGCCCGGAGGAAACTAAAAGACAACACCCACCCAGCCACAGTCTGTTCACCCTGCTGCCATCTGGCAAAGGATACAGAAGATACTTATTTCCCCAGGCTGTGAGACTCCTGAACTCATCCTCAACAAGAACACTCAACACTCCATAACATAAATGTAGAGGGATTCAAGGACTCTTTGACTGTAACATTGTCGTTAAGGACCTGCTCCATGTTGAAATATAGTCATTTACAGCTCCTATGTGTTATAATTGTAGTTTAAAATATTCAGACATTGACTAAAGTCATCATCAGAAAGCTACGAAATAACATTGCTTAATTTTATGAGCTGCTTTAGAAATATCAACAGAAGTTAGCATGTTAGGTCATATACAGCAGTTGTTCAAACAGTAATTTTATTGATTGTGTTTTGGTATTGATTGTGTTTTCATATTGAAATGCAGTTGTTTAAAGGTGCATATGTAAGAATTTTGGTTGTGTTCCCCAAATAAAGCACCATTGTGCTGTTGAAATTGTGCTGTCAAACTGTGAATACTTACTCATGTATGTTACCTGTCACTGCCGGTGAAATGGATGGTTGCTGATCCATTTCCCTTATACAAGTTGAAACGGAAACATAGGATTCATTTCAGTTCTGAATTCATGGTGTTTTTACATTAAATAAGTAAGAAGTCAACTTAAAAATCTTGGTTTCCATAAAAATACTGTGCATACTGAATTTTAAGTTGTGTCTAGATATGACTTTATTTTCTCAGTAGTCTTTTGTTTCACTGTTCCTCCCAGCACATGAGCACCTCCAAAGTTAGTTTAAAATCCTTACATGCTTGCAGTGCAATTCTCCACATGGATGCACAACATTAGAGAGCTGATTTATGTTTCATGCATTCTCATTGGACTTTTGAGCATAAGTGGGTTTGATGGACAGAACCACAGGCTCCTACACACACCATCGCTGAAGCGTCTAAAGGACCGACTAAGCTAGAGCTACAGCTGTTATACAGTATTTTAAATCAAAAGGAGCTCTGGGGGCTCAAAGAGAATAAAATAACTGCCAGGTATTGGTTTACAAGTTGTCTGTGATCTTCATTAGCTGACAAGAGTTGAGCTGAAGGAGTGTAGAAGTACACTGAGGTCAAACGAATTGAGAGAGCACAAAACAAACAAAACACAAAAAGATTTGTGAGAGCAGAATTAGTGTGAGAGAGAGTGAAGACAGGATCATGAGAATTTTCGGAAGCATATAGACACAATGTAAAGTTGACCAATCAGGTAATCCTCTGGATCAGTCTTCACAAAAGTGAATCTCATAGTGTGGATTATAGAAATGACATTGATCTCATAGTTTGGAGGTGTATTTGAATAATGTGCTGTGTGAATGTCTTATTAGAAGCAACAATGTCTTATCACCAGAACAGCACAAACCTTTCCCAAGTCCTGTTGCTCCACTCCTGAAAAGTCTTTGAGGCTATAAGGCCTGACATTTTTAGAGAAAAAAAATCTCACCAGTGACAGCAGGCAGGCTTTCAAAATGCAAATTCTTCTTTTTTTGTAGGCTTCCACACATAATTTCTGTTTTGTGTCAGGCAATGTCAAATGAACACTCACAATCGAAAAAAAATAAAAAATAAAAAAAAAATTCAAGGATACAGATAAAATAGACTAGTGGTCATTAGTGGAAAGTGAACGGTTAATTCTATAAATAATTACATTTACAGAGCAAGGTGGCATTGGAATGGCATTTTTGTATGCAGACCAAATTAAGTTGAGCCAAATGGCAGCTGAAAAGATGGCTGTGTAATCACTAGCTGTCTCTCCTCTACACTATTTGACTGAACTATACCTACCAAAGTGCTCTTTGAGGATGTTTTTTTCTATATGTTGCTTATCAGCTGTTTGGGGCAGGAATGACCTTCCCAATACCAATTTGGACCAAAACAACCAACAGAAGACACTTGTGATTAATATAATGCTGGTACTCCAGGCACTACTCGGGTACTTTTAACCCCATTGCCATGCCTAGGAATGTTTTCATGGCCTGTTCAAGTGAACTGTCCTTAACCTAGACCAAGGCAGAGTGGGAGTTGGTCCCCAGGCACTGGAGACTGAATGCCCACTCCTCAGTTACTGTTAGGATGGGTCAAACCTGAAGGACAAGTTTCCCCACAGGGATAAATAAACTAGACTTAACAACCTCCTGCCCTCCGGTAGCCTTCTCTGGCCCCGATTCCTGAGTTACTGGAGGCCCATATACAGCTAGGACATCATACAGAACCCAGGAATGCTTTTGACTAATTTTCTCATGCACCCAATTACAGAGGTGCCCTTGATTTTACTTAGTCTTAGTTTTGCCCCAGCCCAGCCTGAATGTGTCACTAATATGCACATATATGAGTTTTAAATAATGCCTTTTTTGTTGTTCTTCGTGTATTCCAGTCAGCTGTATTCATTAAAATAAGTGCATGGTTTTTGAAAAACTAGAGCACGTCCAAGAGCCAATGGCTGTGAGTTCAAAATGACCAAATGGTATTTCACAAAAGCACCTGTAGGCAGCTTTGGCTCCATAGCTCCGCAGCTGGTCAGGAAGGAGCTCTATCTGACCGGTTGACATCCACAGAGTCATAGTCCTTCCAGCCTCACTTTGCCAGGCCCCCAGCTGGCCAGGGCCACAGAAGGTGCTGCTGCCTGCAGATGTTGTTTACTTGGGGAAAGGACCGAGTCCATCAGGCAGCTCTTTGTGATTTAAGCCAGGAGTGTTTGGCAGATGCTCTGATCGCTTCCACGACTGAGGTCGCAACACACAACAAAACCTTTTTTTGAAATGCAGCTTGTGTTCCTTCTGTTGAGAGCTGAAATATTTGGACCTTTTGTTAAACATGTATGTTGAGCCCCGATCCCCTCAGTAATAGGCCAGTGGCTGAATTTGCATTTATTATATTCTTCAGTACCTTGGTTTTGGGTCAACATTAGTAACTGCTATAACTCAAAACCTGCTAACAATGACAACCATATTAAACTGGCGAGGTAGCCCAGTATCATTGCGAATCCTCTCACTGCTGTTTTTCACCATCTACATAAACTTGCAGCATCATAGAAACATTGAGATTCAAACAAAAGAAGGATGCTGTGTAGTACTTGTTCTGCTATAAGGACCAGCTTTTTCTCAGTCAAAAATGGATGAGAAGATATAGGCCTACATATTCATTAATGTCAACTGGAAGAATTTACAATAGCAGATCAAGAGATCATGCACAAATGGTAACCAACAAATGATCCTAACTTATGACTGCTGGTCAGGATTTTTTAAAAGTTAAAAAAAATAAAAATATAAATAAATAAACAAAATACATAAATAAAATAACATGTTGCATAAAGCTGGGGCATGCTTGAAATGAACCAGAGGCAAATATCTATACATGTTTCTACATTTGCACCTGTTTCTAAAATGGACACTCGAAGGAGAAAGGGTGAACAGCCTCATAATATGAAGGAGAAAGACACAGTGATTGTTCAAGTGGTAGTCTATGAGTGGGTCTCTCGTCAAAGGCAAGACAGACCCTGGTTAGCATTTACTAACGCATGAAATGTGACTGAAGTACTCATTTGAAGAATGAAGGTAGAGAACATAAGAACCCCCCCCCCCCTTAAATTACCACCTACAGACAACTGGCCAATCACAGTGTAAAGCAGGCATGCTTGTCAGAGTGTCTGCTTGGAAAGTTACAAAAAAAAATGCAGCATTCTGATGTTAGAAAGACGTGAGCAAGGGGGCTTCAGATCTGACAAGCACTGCATTGAAGCATATTGACACCCTCAGGCTTCCTGTGCAAAGCAGCACAGAAATGTCAGAAAATGACAAAACAATGCGGTTCGTTCAGTCAGATGCAAAAGAAAGCAGGGGCACTGATTGAATTGTAAAACAGCTTTTTCATCCTTGTTTCACCTCATTCGCTGTGCTTGGACAAACAAGGTGAAGTTCAGAGGCGAAGATCTGAGTAGTTGTTTTATGGGATGTGATATGTGACAGGTGGATTACGCAGCTCACTGAGCGGAGAACTAATATCAATACGGTCGCCACGGTCCCTGGTGTTGACGGCTAGCACAAGCGTGGTCACGGTGACGTACCAGATGTGCGCTCACTGTGCAATATATTAAATTATATCAGACTATCAGCAAACAAGCTGTTGCTTCCCATGTTGACTCATGTTCTGCCCGGAGTGAGGGTTTTACAGAAACTAATTAGAGACATATTCCTATACTTAGGTGACAAACAAGCATCATCTCTATAGCATTGTGTATACCACTGAAGAATATGGCACACAGTGAGCTGAAGGAATAAGTCACCTAGTGCAATGCTATGGGTCTTTTATGTGTTTTAATGGTTTTTAGATGGTGATCCAAAGGTAATAGGCAACAGTAAAACAGAACATAAACTTTAGCTCGCATCTTCAGAGTCTCAACCAGCCTCTAAAGCCATGACTTAAACGAGGCAGACGCTGCTGAGGGCAAACAAATAAGTCATGTATTTTACAAAATAACATAACGTGCGCGATGACATTAACTGAGGATAAAAGGAGGTGTGTTTGATCAGTAAAATCAGTGGCGAGGATGTGTGTGTGCATGAGTGTAAGATGCAATGGAAGCGATGGCCGTTGTATGGCTGGAAGACAAACCAACATACGCTGGTGGAGGGAGAAGTGATGAGTTGAGCAGAAACAGACCCACACCCATAAGAGGTGGGGCCTTTTTAGAGAGTGCGGCGGGCCCAGGTGTTTCAGCTGCGTGGTAAATCAGACAACAGGTGACTCTAAGTGCACTGTGTACTCCTGAATCCTCCTCTGACATCAGGCATCCGTAACGCCATGTCATGTTTCAATGTGGATGCAGTACTGCCTGATGGTGCTGCTCGATGGGGACCGAGGCTATGGGTAAGCTGTAAAAGGCTTTTTTTGGATTTTAAACGGATTCATTAGGTGAACGAGTCTGCCCGTTGTATGAGCACAAATCCTGAGGAGGAGGAGTGAAAAAATGAAATTAAGCCTCCAGGTTTTGGATGGTGTATTAGCATAACTGTAGCGCTCAGTTTAGTGATCCCGGTGTTAATTTGGTGGGTCCGCTTTGCATAAATACGAATTACGGGTGGAGCAGTGGTAAGAAAAAAAATAAAAGTCAGCGGGGATCGGGGATGTGGGGGGCAGGTTACGGGTGCTGGGAGGGAACGGGGTGATGTGCCGGGGAGAGCGGATAAAGGCAGTCTTCATGCAAGGTTGAGTTAAGACCACAGAGTAGCCGTGCAGGCGAGGGGTTTTATCTGCTGAACAAGTAGTTAGTGAAAAAGCTCCTGTTCGTGTCCACCTCCCTGTCAGTGACTGGGCTGCAGGGTTGGCTGCATTCTGCACAGATCAGCCCACTTACAGCGTCTCTAAGCCTCACTTTACTACACCTGTTCCAGCATTATGTGTGCAGTGTTTTCCAGTTAGTAACTTGATTAGCAAAACTGTGTCTTCATGTTTGATATAACATGGCCAAAAGTATGTGCGTATTACGCATTGAGCATTCACCCCAATAAAAAACTGGGGAAACATTTCTGCATGGAACCAGCTTTGTGCAAGCCCCTGTGTCATGCTGACAAAGGAAACAAAGTGTTGGAGGGACACTGTTGTCTAGTATATCACTGTTACACTATTAGGGCCCGTCTCCACAGAGCGCGAGCGTCAAACTTTTCAGAAAAGCGCTGGTGGCATCACCTCTGCTTCGTTTCAGGGAACCAATCATTTATCAGATGGGTTGGGATTCGTCACCCATCACCCTGGTAATCCAGAAAATGGAGGAGAGTCTTTTTCTGGTCTTGTTCTGCCTATCCTGAGCCTTATCAGATGGAAGCTCTCATAACTGAGGCAGAAAAGTCAATTTGTGTGAGTGTTGTTGCTATAGAGTTTTATGCTTTTATCAACCTACTTGTTATTAGCTGTGTGGTCTTTTTTTCTCAGCGCACAAGCACTTCATCTCAAGTGCACAGTCAGCTCATTTCTGCCTGAGAAGAAAAAAAAAATATGTCGACACGGTCCCTTGAGAATTTCTGCAATCTTTAGAATGTGATTGATGCCGTTTTCGTTCTTATATTTCATATTTACGGTCAAGGACGTACTGGCCATTGGGCAATGTGGGCAAATGCCACTGCGGCCGCCTGGTGAAGCAGCCGCTCGCGGGCCGACTGACCAATCATAGAGCGGCTCCAAGCTCATTTTTACCAGCCGTTTCAAGAACCAATAACGTCAATCTGAATTTCTCCTAATTCTTTGAATTTCTCCTAATTCTTTTCACTACAGAACCTTCTAAGCTAAGCTGTATTTATAGGCCACATACATGTTTCTATATCACAGTCATGGTTACCTTCTACAGTCGCAAACTTTTATGTCACTCTGCATTCTTTTGTAGCGAAATGTCTTATTCAGATATTCACAAAACGTGCATGGTTTGAAATAAAACAAATCTACCTGCATTTTTTTATTGGAATAATTGTTTGCAAAAGTTAAAATGAAGCAATGCCTTCTGGGAATTTCAAGACTGACTTGAGTAGACCGTCTGAGTGTGGTAGTTGGAAGTTGGAGGTTGGAAGTTGACTGAGTTTAAGCTAGCAAAAAAATTAATCGAGGCATCAAGCGACACAAGGGGAGAGCGGAGAAAAAGAGAGAAATCTCAGAGAGCATATAGATAGATATGGATGACTGCGTGATGGTAAGACACGTTTTTATTATGGAGCGGCTGGCTCTGATGATTTATTAATGTGTTTTATGTATTGTTGTGTAGTTGTTAATAGCCTGGGAATTTACGTTTACTATCACCGGGGCAATCAGAAGTGCCTGTTCTTTACGTGCATCAAGATTTGCGTGTGCGCGCACCCCCCTCCATGGGCCGCTGTTGGGTGAAAATGCCAGGGCTGTTTTTTGTTCCCAGTCCATCACTGTTTACGGTCATAACTCAGTCACATCAACAACAAAAAAGATGTGATATGCATGCTACCATTATCAACTCAACCTGCTCTGTTTTAGTGATCATGTCATCTTGTCGGAAAAACATATCGGCTGTAAAAGAGACCATTTTAATAACTTCATCTGAGATATTAGACATCCAAGTTACAGTGCAAACAGAAACTTCTAGCAGCGGATGCTAATGCTAAGCATGACTTTTCTTTGTCCAAAGGAAACCAAAGTTTGAAAGGTGTAGTGTGCGGGATATTCCTATAAAACAAAATATGGACCTCTGCCATCACTTTGTGTGGCAGTGCTGCTGTCTAAAGTGATTCTGCCCTCAGCCTGTATTTTCTTTTTTTCCCCCCAGTCTTTGGCTGTGGTTGGGATGTTTCTGGGCATCAACCTTTGGGCAGCGGTGTGTAGCCCCCAGTCAATAACAGTGCAGGGTCTGGACCCTTTAATAACGTAGCCGCCAGGTAGCATCGCTGTCTCCGTCTCTCCGGTGCTCTCAGCCTGTCATGGATATGTAAAGAGCTGTGTGTCCGTGCGTCTGTTTGAACAGGGGTGGAACAAGCTCTACACACAGACAAGGCAGAGAGGTAAACAGCAGACATAATGAAGTGCGCACTTCAGCCGTATTAAAAAGTAAATAATATGGCAGGTTGTGCGGTGTTGAGAACTCTCTCACACACACACTCTACTGTTGAGTTGGTGAGGAGGGCCCAAATTTAAATGGTGCTTTAAAACAGCAACTGACAAATGCTGCAAATAATTCCCCTTAATAAATACAGGCTAACAACAAAAGTCACTCCATTGTTAACTTTACATTTCCTGTTTGCTCAGGGGTAAAACATAATTTGCAAACAATGCACAACAGCAACAACATGTTTTTCTAAAAGCCTGAGTCTAGTGTAACCCACACACTAAAAAGTGTTTGGTCACGAAAGGGTTAACTCCCCGTAAGTTGTATTATTTTGAACCTGTCGGCACCTGT
Organism: Diplodus puntazzo; assembly: GCA_963678695.2. Taxonomy (NCBI): domain Eukaryota; kingdom Metazoa; phylum Chordata; class Actinopteri; order Spariformes; family Sparidae; genus Diplodus; species Diplodus puntazzo. Next base: position 9,270,327 of record OZ023158.1, on the reverse strand, counting down.
ACTGACGTCAGAGCCGATCCTCCGCTCGTTAAGCTGACGGAAAAAACCCGACAAGTGTATGCAAGGAGAGAAACCCTACGAATGTGCTTGGTGAAACAGAGCTCAGAGAAAACTGTTAAAAAGAAAAGTGTGTGAGAGGAGCTGCAGCGTCGGCGAGCGGAGCGTGTTCGCTTACATTGACGGATCAGGATTATTGTTGAACTGCTTTTGAAACTCCAGTGAGTGAAGGCATTATTTAGGTGTAGCTGTCGGCTAGCATGGCCGTCGTCGAGCATGGCCGTCGGCTAGCATGGCTGTGAGCTAGCAAGACCGTCGGCTAGCTAATTAGTCACACTAGTATCATTTAGCACGGTAGAATTTGAGTTAAAGCCAGTCAGAGTATTTTGGAAGTTATGCTGGACATTACTGGGTATTATATTGCTGTATTGTGTTTATGAGTTCATCAATTTGTGTGAAAGCACTGTTAAAAATGTTAACGGTTAATGTGTTATTAAAAATTCTGTAATTTAATTGTGAATGTGAATGTGAAGAAATTCATGTTTAAATACTGTTAAAAATGTGATAAATGATTGTTTGGATAAGAACTCTGTAAAAAAAATGGTAAATTCATGGGGAGATTATCTCTATAAGTTAAAAAGCTAAGTGAAGAGTTCTTGATTGATTGAACATGATATTATTTCATTATGATGATATAATTTTTATTAGATTTAGATTTTTATTGAAGATGATGGCGTAATCTGATTTGTTGTTCTGCACAATATGTGTAGACTGGTTTTTGGTGACCCCAGATCCGCTGAGAGAAGTTTGAGATTGATGGCGAGCGAAGCCCACCAGGAGAACTCTGAGGAATTCTGTTAGTAGACTGGCCAGCTACTACAGGGTCCTCACAGTCAGATCGTCGTGGAACGCAACAGGATTTCCCAGATAAGCACGTGAACACATACACTAATACCTATCAGGATAGTGTACAGTAGAGACATCAGACCAACAACACAAGGAACAATACCGGTACAACAAGAACTGAACGAAAGAGATTGGATTCAGAGACAATTATTCCTTTTTCCAAAGAATTTTATTTTTTATTATAAATATTAGAATTTTTATTTTATTTAAACAAAGAGAGCTCTATTTTATTTGGGGTTATTTTTTTATTCACTGTAACTGTGATATTCTTGTGTTTGTTTGCACTGAAATAAAACTGTCAGTTGTATCCATATTCTCTATCACTCCTAAGAACCTAGGTCTCAGTTAGCACAGATGTAATACAGGTGCTACACTAGATTCTGGGTCACAGCTCGCTTTTACCCAGGTTGACCATCACCCGCTGGACAAAATAGAAAGCGCTTGTCAATGGAACTTGGGAACTCAGGGGTAGAGCCAGCTTCTTTTTATCGGAAGGTCGCTGGTTCAATTCCTCTGGTCTGCATGTTGAAGTGTCCTTGGGCAAGATGCTGAACCCCAAGCTGCTGGTCAGCACCTTGCATGGCAGCCACCACCATCAGTGATGATGACATCATTACGTGATCCCGGCTGATAGTTGTCAGAGAGAGATTGAGAGAAACAGTCAGAGACCATTGAGCGTGGTGTATTTTGTAGCATATCAAGCGTTTGAAGAGGAAAGAAAAACGCAATAAGCAAAAATATTGACGTAGGCACTGGGGAAAAAATTATATTGCTGAAACACCTTTCCTCTAAAAATGGACATAAATGTTTCTACATAACAGAAATCTTTTGAATCAATATGTTTTTATTCAGTAAAATGTGTTGAAAAACATATTACATTTTTTTAAATATGTGACATGATTTCAATACTTGTATCATTTATTATGGTTAATTTGACTTACATGATATGCAAGCCTAGGTTGTACAGCTTTCACAGGCATGAAGCATTTGAAGATATGTAAGAAATTCCATCATAATTAGCACATCTTGTGATATTATTATAAGTTGACATTTATGATGCAATGTCATGTTTGTTGTGTTGCAATTGATGCAACACAACAAACATGAAAAAGTACACTATTTCACAATCATAAATGTCGGCATTTCAACCAGGAGAGACACGTCAGTTTTTGATTGAACGTGAAGGTTTATTGCCATATGTACAAAGAGAATGAGAAAGTCTTTGGCGGTTGGATTCCATCTTGATGAAGTAATGTTTGGGGAGGTGATGAAGCCCCCCAGTGGAGTCTAGACACTGGTGGTGGTGATGGAGGAAGAAGATCCTGAAGTTCTGTTGACAGGGGGAGTTGATTTGGGTGAGTAGAACCACTGAATGAACAGCTGGAGGAGGAGCATGGGGTGGAGGAGAGCCACACGAATGCCTGAAATGACAGGTGACAGCAGCGAGGAGAGTGGTTTTAAGTTTAACAACAGAGACATGATTGGCTGATGGTGTTCATGGAAGAATCTGGTTGGTTAAATGAGAGAGAGGGAGTATGCTAAGAAAGGCTGTTGGGTGAAGGGAGGGAGAAGGGTGCTGAGCTTCATTCCAAAAAGGTGCGACTGAGAGGCAAACATTAAAGCTGGTATGATATTTGAGATTGTTTCATAATTTAATAGTCATGGAAACAGAGAAATAGTCAAATAGCCTAAAACTTCTAAAACAAAAGAAACTGTAAGCTGGTTAAACAGATTGTGAGGTTAAATTTGAGCATTTACTCACATGTAAAGTATGCCTCAGACCCACTTTGAACAGACATTCAGCACCTGTACTGATCATTTTCCACAGCCCGCTCCAATCCAATCACTGTGATGCTGCGCTAACAGCAGCAGTCACTTCCAGGTGGACAACTGGCAGGTTTGTATTGTGAACATAATTGTGTGAAAATCAGCCAACGTGTTTTTCTTGTGGATACTTTTAGTCCTAACAGTAACCTTTACAGACATTCAGTTAAACACGTTGGTATGACCTTTCTGATGTCTCTGCTGTGTGTACTCTATGTACCATCGTGCTAGCATTACTTGATAAATTATGCAACAGCGACATCTTGGACTAACAGCTAGTTTTGGGTAAACTCAAGCTGTGATTTTCTTTAGTCTGTGACCCGACGAGTAAATTCAGTTTCCAACCTGACGTTAGTGAAACTGCTGTCATTGATGAGACACGAAAGCATCATGCAATTTAGACTTTGTGATTGGTTCTGTAGCGCGGTTACACATATAGTATACTGCAAATGTCCATCTTCTTTTTATTCTTCAGTCTTGTTTCTTTTAAACCTATTCTATTTTAGCTAATTTTCCTATTTCTTAAATTGTTTTAATGTTTTGTTTCTTGGTGTTTTCCTATTTGTTTTTTTAATGTATTTTAAATGTAGTTTTAATGTATTTTAAGGTAATTTCATGCTCTCTGTAAAGCACTTTGAGTTGCCTTGCTTCTTTATTGTGCTATACAAATAAACTTGCCTTGGTTCTATAAAGGTAAGTAGATGCCATCTAGTCTCTCTCATGCTCTCTGATGCCGAAGGCACAGCTTGCTTCCTGTCTACCTTGTTTCCTGTTCGCCTTGTTTCCTGTTCACCTGGCATCGCAATTGTCTCAGGTAGTACTGATTGCACTCTGGTTTAGTGTTCTTTGCTGTTGTTACATTTGTCGTTTATGCATTTTTGTAGATATCCCTGTTGGGAATCCCCCTCCTTTTGAAGTGAGCCACTCGTGGATTGCTGCAGGTGAGCCCTACTGCATGAGTAGTGATCAGCTGCTTCATTTTAGTCCTCTGCTCGATCGGTATGAAGGCCACATGGTGACAGTAGTATTCTTTCTAGTTATCATTCTTGCTATTGCCGTGAGTATCCATTATGTATCACAGAGAATTTGAGCTGGGATCTGTGTGTCACAGTGTCACTAGGGAGCTTGGCAGCTATGCTTACTCGCGTGCAGAAATGCTGCTGCTTGGCTTTGACCTTACTGCCCGTAAATAACTTCTGCAGTAATATTATTTTTGTGTTATTTTCTGTTATTGTGAGCAAGTTGCGGTTTGTATATTTTTTATTTTGATTATTTTGTTAAATTGAAACATGTAGCTACATAAACATGTAGCTGTTTATTTCTAGCAATACATAATTTTGTGTTTCGTTTATCTTGCTTAAATATGTGGCTGCCTGCCTCATCTAATTGGTCTAATAATTGTGTATTTTATTTGGATAGATTATTGTGTGATGTTTGGTTGAGTGTAACTGCTCTAATTGTATGTGTTGTTCCCTGACCATTCCAGAAGCTGAGAGAGCAGGGTGGTGGGCTGGTGTATCCAGACGGTGGTATCTCCTTCCTGTGTGCACCCTCGGTCTTGATTTCTCACCATTGTATGTGTGTTTGTATGAGTGTCCGCATGTGACTGGGGTGATGCTCTCCTGGGATCCCTCTCATCCCTTGTTGAGCCACCTTTTCACTGGAAAGCTTCAGCTCTGACTAGCCCCCTCTTTCAGTTGGTCTGACTGTTGTATTTTAAGATTTTACCAATTTTTGATATTTAATAAAACACGATTTTTGAACAGAACCACGTCCCCTGTTTTCTTTGTTTGAGACAAACTTGAATGCCTTCTGTTATTTGCACTGTTAGAGGTTATAATTTCCCCTGGGGAAATAGCAAGAGTGGCGTTTTGGTGATTAAATAAGGGTTATATAATAAGCTAACCCACCACCGCTCACTACACAACCTCAACTCTAACGCAAAAGCAAAAGTCGAAAACTTGGGAAAGATACATTGTATCAGTCTCTGTGTGTGTAATGAACTGTTATACTCATACAAATGCAATTTTGATCAAATGAAATGAAGATTATCTACTCCACTGCATTTAAGTCACTCATTTATCTAATAAATTAGCCTGATGTGATCACCTTAATGATGTGAACAAGGGCCTACTATTAGTAAGAAACCTAAAAGCACTTACCTTGTAATTACACATTTGTATTTATTACAGATGAATGACTACAGAGTGACACACGTGTGTTGTATTCATGTACTTTTGAGTTAAATAGACCCCTAAACTTTCTAAATTTTTGCCATAAAGTCTGATTTTTTTTAAATTTTGGTTTCCACCAAACAAAGCATTTATTGTTCATGTATTCTCTGTCCTGGTTAAGTTTTGTATTCATCGGTTTCTGGGGGTCATGGTTTTCCCACAATTCCATTACTTGCTTACAAAACTGAGAATTATTTTTGTTTGTTTTCAATATAATGAAGGACAGCCTGTTTCCTTTTTTTTTAATTCTAAAAATCTCTCTTTCCATCTGACTAGGTAAACCTGCAGCCTTAAACTATGCCAGCCTCCCTCTTATTTGTCTCTTCAATGTCGGCAAGAGCACAGCGCTGGGAAGGAGGTAGAAAAAAGAGAAGGAAGGAGTGGAAGAGATGGATTAGAGAGGAGGTGAGCAGGGAGAACGGAGAGAAAGTGGGTTGGTTAGATGAGAGAGAGAGGGGGAGAGATTAGTTATTTCACTCTAATGGCGAAGGAGAGGGACTTCATTAGCCAGGCCTTGACTGATGTGCTCATCAGACGCAGCAGTTGATGCATGATAAAAAAGGAGAGGGAGCGAGGGAGGAATATGAAGGAGGGCACAAAAAGGAAGGGAACCAGAGAGGGAGAGAGACGGAGGAAGATGAAGCAAAGGAGAGATGAGGTGGGTGGGACAGAGAGAATTGGATAGAGGGGTAGAAGAAAGACAGAGTGACAGGGAAGTGAGAGGCAGAAAGAAAGGCTTGGTTGGTTGTACGTGGAAGCTCCGAGTGAACTCTCTTGTCATAGTACATACCGTCAGAAAGTACAGCCACAGTGATCACGGTAACGGGGAAAGACAGAAGAAAATACACCGTGAGCCCGGATACATTTCAGTTATTTACAATTGCTTTAAAAGAAATAATGTTTGACGAAAACTAAGTTAAAGTGAAAACAACTTTCAGTTTTTAATTTTACCTTTTTTTATTGGAATTTTAAATCAACAAAAAAAGCACAACAGTACATTCTTTTTTTGTTTTATTTCACTTTAAACGTATGGTACGGAGGTCCCGTAGTTTAGTACCTCAAACAACCTTGAAAAATAAGCTTAATTAACATAAATTAATTAATATGACACTTATTTAATACATCCAACAGTTCTGCAGATGTGATCTGCTGATCCATCAGTGTGTGTGCAGAAACTCAGTTGATCAAAATACATGTTTTGAACTAATAAATGATGGGGACTTCCTCTCTGATGCTACTGCCAAAACGCCTAAAGGGCTTGAATCATTTTGGATTTTCAGTTGCTGTTGTAACCTACAACCCCGAGATCAAATAGAGACCTTTTGAATCTGAATGGAATCAGACCAGGATATCATTGTAACTGCCATAAAACATAATTTGCAAACTATGCACAACAGCAAACATGTTTTTTTTTTCTCAAACCTGATATCTGGAGCAGTAGGTTAACTTCAGAACCCCTTCTACTCTACAAGCTAATTCATCAGAGCCTAGATTCTGGGTTCAAGCTCACTTTTACCCAGGCTGACCATCTTGTTATCGGAAGGTCGCTGGTTGAATTCCCCTGCATGTCGAAGTGTCCTTGGGCAAGATACTAAACCCCAAACTGCTCCTGATGTGCTGGTAGTCACCTTGCATGGCAGCCACCGCCATCAATGTATGAATTAGTGTAAGTCACTTTGGACAAAAGCATCTGATAAATGCCCTAAATGTAAATGGATAGGTAAAGGAAAGGGCATAAATTCTGGGGGAAAAAAAAACAAAAACAAAAACACAAAAACTTAGATGGCCTAAGGAAGGAGGGCCAGCTCATCCAATGACCACACGCCCTTCACTTCACTGTATAAAATAAACAGCAGTAGTAATTCAAAAGGAAAATGCTTATCTAATATTGACTTTTTTTTAATCTATATTTCTTTGTTTTGTTTTGCAGTTCAACCACTTTCAGATTCAGTCATGAATGGAACTGGAAGTAGGTAAGCCATTCTTAGCAGCCAAGCTATCAAAACATATTTAGTGCACAGTTTGGCAATTGAATGTAATATACAGATCCAATTATGTCAGTACTGTCATTTCATCTAAAAATCAATGAAGCATTGAGCATTTCCTCTTCATTTGTACTGCCATGAGAAAAGTTCATGTTAATTTGAACCCATTTTTACGGATTTATAAGGTCAAATCTTTTCAGCATCTGTCAGGTCATAAATCAGTATGCGGATATTCAAAATGTTTTTGGTCAACATTCCTTAAGGTAGAATTGATTCTAGGTAAGGGTCTTAATTGATTATTAACAATAAAGCTAAAAAAAACCACTTTCCCGCTGCAACATTTACAACAAATACATTTACTTAGGGAGCAGGTCTTGATTGAGGAAGAAGGATCTCCCCTTTTCCAAGATGACCGACAGTCCCCAAAGACCATGACACCTGAAGTGTGTTGGCTTGGTGGTCTGGTAGAAATGGCACATGAAAGAACAAAAACACATTGTCTGCTAAGAATACTCAGATGTGTGGCAGGGCTCTATAATGTGATTCCGGTTTGTCACCTTTTACCACGTCACTTCCTTTGTTTAGGGTAACGTTCACTTTTCATATTAGAAAGACACCAACATCACCCCTCCCCAGGTGGAGCCCCATCCAGGAAGCCTTCCAAGGACACCAAGAAGGCCTGGTAATCAGAACTGCTGTTTGGTGCAATCAGAACCTATCCCCAAGTGAACTACAATTGCATAGAGACAACCCTCTCGTCCCTTGAGGAGAATTTTTTTTCTCCCACAACGGCCCAATTAATCTCATCATGGACAATTATGGAAAAGGAGGGAGTCCAGCCCCTCTCCACACTGGACTGTGCACATACCCTCTATGCGTTTTTTTCAAACAAAGCTCAGTGCTTAATGCAACAAGGTCTCTGCTCCTTGTTATCCTGCTGAAGCATTTCACTTTGAGAAGTTTACTCATGCAGCCACTTGGTAGATAAGGCCCCCGCGTTATCACAGGCTCAAACCTCTGCTGCAAATTGAGCAAGTGGCCATAAACAATATGCAAATCAGATCTGACCTGGTGCCAGCCAGCCACTCTGACTCTCTGAGCATATTCATGAAGTCTCCTTCAAGGCAACGTGCATTACAATTATGAGTTAAAATCACTCTCTGCTGCTTCCCTGCCGCACCCACAATTAATTTCTATGGACAGTCACAGTACTGCTGTGATTCATGTTTATATTCATTTTAGATATTGCCACTGCTTAGCTGGATGATAAAGAGAGAAGAAGGAAGTATAGAAGGAGGTCTTAAATGAGAGGTGATAAATGTTCCGAGTAAGCAGTTGTGTTCAAGTTAGGTGGCCATACTCGTTGGCAGAAGTCAGAAGTGTCTGGGAAACTGCTTAAGAAAATGAAATGTGTCCACTACTCACTATTCTCTTTTCACTACAGATAGAAATATATCTCTTTAACAGGAATAAAAACCCACTAAAACATACTAACACCTGACTTTTGTCTCTAATGTAAATGGGTACATTCAGTATTCACACCCAAGTCTAATGACTCTGCAGTCACATCTTTTCAGGCACGAGGATATGATGTGTGTTGAGGTCAAGGCCGTTGGCTTGTTATTAACTTTCCATATCTTAAACATTGCTCAGTCGGCTCTGAGCTTGAAAGCTAAAGTAAAACATAACTAAACCACAGTTAGTTCCTTCCATGCCTGCCAGCTGCCTGATTGGTGCTACATAACAAAGTACAAATACTTTGTTTCTATACTTTTTTTTTCATGTATCTGTACTTTGAGTGCTTATTCTAACTCTGCTTCATTTTATTTTTTTTTTTTTACATAATGACAGAAATATCTGTAATTTCTAGCCCTTACATTTTTTAAAACAGGCTTATTTTTATATTTGCCTCATTGATTGCTGCCTTCCCAACATCAAAAGACTGATTTCAGCCTATGGTGTGTTTAATTTAAAATTTTATTAACTAAGACATTTAAAACAAGTTATAACTTTTTCCGTGTGCAGTCTGATGAGGTACAGTATATGATCTGCTTCCTACTCTTCCCTGTTGCCCTGCACATTCACGATGCCAAATGACACAGACAAGAAAACTCGTCTCCTGGCAATGCAATGGAGAAAGGAGTCACTTGCTTATTTTTAGCAGGTTCACCTAAGTTTAAAAAAAACCTGATAATACATGATCGTTTTGGTGTAAAAGTGGTATTACAGTGCACTGATTGTACAAGACTTCCATGAACAGTAAACATTTAAAATTTCTACAATTTGTTATCTTCATAAGTCTTAAGGAAAAGTTCCCATCAACGAAAGCTTTTGATGTGGCCATGATACCTCGTGACACTGACTCAAACTGGAATGGCCATCTTTGAACAGAGGAGGCGGCTTAAGACATTAATTATCACCCACCAACAATGTTGTACTGAGCTCTCTTCCCAGACAGCTTAACAACCATTCACACCTGGGCTCACCTAGCCCTAGCAACTCACATGGCCCAAAGGACTCTGAAACGTGACCATAACAACTTGGTAAGAACACACACACAGATTTTAAAAGCCTGCAACTCCCCTCCAGTTGGTTAGAACTGAAGAAGCTTCTTTGATGAGAGGTGAAACATCTTCAAGAAAATGAAAGACATCCAGATACAGCAATCACAGTTAACATTCTGATAACCCTTCGCATTCAGTTTGGATGAGTGATTCTCAAAAGCTGCGAGAAGCAATACCAGAGGTCAAGCAATCAGTCTGCTGGTTTCATGACTTCATGTGGAAGCAGATGTAAACTAAATGGAGATAAGCATGGTGCAACAACCTGCTGTAGTAACATGTTGAAGTGAGAAAAAAAAAACAAAAGCAGAAGGTTACACAGGTCTGGATGAGTAGGGAGATGCAGTCGACACAGGTTTTCCATTCTTCAGAGATAACTGGAGGTGAGATGTCAAGTTCCTATCAACAGTAGTATGCTAGCTTGCGTTGGCCTCAATGGCTAGAATGGCAACCTTTGCTTTGTAGCACCGTAAGCTGCTCCAGGATGCCTCTCTTATTGAGGTCCTGCTCAGAAAATACCAATGTTATCATCCAGATTTCAAATATCAAACATGTTTGATATTGTAGCGTGGCCCTATTGAGTCTGTGAGCAGTTCAGAAGGCTTCAGACTGGATCTGTAAACCCCCCACATTACCAGATCATCTGTGCTGAACAGCATGTTTTGAACCGGCACTGCACTAATTCCTAAATATTTTTTTGTTGAGTATATCTTACCACAACAACTTAGTAAGAAAACCTCTGCGTTTTCTGATCTGCTGCCTGTAAATTGCTGTTATGTAGACCAAACATCTACAGCATCTCAATGATCGTCTGGCATATTTCCAGTGACTTCTATGTTGGTGTTTTTTTTTAATACATACTAAGAGATACATATGTAACAGGGATGAATTTGATTTCTTAACCAACCTTTCCAGTAATGATCGCTCTGAATGATTAAAGTTTGCCATATAATGACATTTCAGGACAGCCCCCTGAGCTGTTACACATACACATAAACTCACATGTTCTCACTCAACATGATTATATTTCTGTCCTCGGGGACATCTATCCTTCCAAAGAGCAATCTTAGGGCCTCAGTGAGGCGTTTGCTTGGCCAAATTGATGGTTCAGTGTAAAGTGAGCTGCCACCTCACACTGACAACAATAAGAGGGGTGACTGTGTCTTGCGTATGTTGAATGTGGTGGGTGTCGACATTGAATTAAGTACGTCCAAATGTAGGAGGCTGTGGATTTGTATCAGTAGTTTATGTGTGAAAGTATGATTTGTGAAGATTGTGAAAAGCAGCATGTTGGGAATTGGTTGAGAACTGCTTATACAGTATGTGGCTGTGTTCGATGAAAGATGGCTAGAGGATGGTGGAGCGACAGTTGGCAGTGCTAGTGTGTGTGTGTGTGTGTGTGTGTGTGTGTGTGCTTGAGCAATAATAGTTGAGTGCTGTTTGGGTTGAGTGTTGTAATTAGAGAAACAGCCTCCTGAGTGTGTTCACTAACAACGTCTGCTGTGTGGGCCATAATATGGAACGGACAGAGGGAGATAATCAGTTTGAGGTGATTTGCTCGGGTAAAGAAAGCACTGTGCAGTCAAACAGAAGCTATACTGTAAAGGGTTAAACTAATGAGACAGATATTGATCTTTGATTAGCCCCTTGGACCCACATTTCCTCCTAACATTTTCTTGAGTCCATGGAAGTAAAATAAGGGGTATTTCACAACTCTGTCTGGCTGTTTCAACACTTCTTCAGCCATGTTAGACACAAACTCAGTGGCATTATGTTGGTGTCTGGTAAGCCTTTATACAGCTCTGTTACTCCAAATAAACTTCCTCGATCATATTTCATTGTTGAAATGGTACCTTAAACAACACCAAACCCCACCAAACAGCCCCCTATGATTGTTTTATTGTCTGAATGCCTGTTAAATGATAATAAATCAACTGATCATTTATTTTCCATCATTCAAAATTTGGTACTTAATATTAAATACCTGCAAAAATAATCACATTCCCATTAGCATCAGCTGTAAACTGTGTAACGTGCTAATTAGCAAATGTTAGCATGCTAGCTCACTGAACTAAGATGGTGAACATGGTAAACATTATACCTTTTAAAAATCAGTATGTTAACACTGTCATTGTGACTTTGTTGATGTCAGCATTGAGCTCAAAGCTAGTGTTCCTATAAAGTACAGCCTCAAAGAGCTTGTTAGGACTGTAGACTTACTGTGTTGCTGAGATACCTAACTCTTCTAGTAAAGTCTGTTTGGGGGAACTCCAGGGTCTTAATTCATAAACGTTGCATACACACAAAAAAGTTCCTGAAATTTGCACATACCACTTTCTATATATTTTGTTGTCGTTCGACATTTTAACGCAGATAACGAGGGGGTGAACTGAAGCCAGATTGTAAGCCAGATGACAGAATGAGACAGACATCACTTCACATATAAAGATGCATCTCACGTTTGATTTCACAATCAGACATTAGACGTGCGATGTGAGATTTTTGATTGAAAGCGTTTGGAGATCGACTAAAATTATCAGCAGTGTCAAAAACATATCAATTTTGACATAATGGCATATATGTAGTGTGATGAAAATCTACTGATGTTAGCATGCTAAGCAGCTAGCCCCAGGCCGTCCTGTCACCACATATTACTTTCACTGATAATCTATACCAGGAGATTTGGACCAAAGTCAAACATTAAAGCCAATAATAATTGCTTCGCTCCATGTCCTCATTGTGAGTTCGTGATGAGCTGAGTCAACTTCAGTCCCCTGAGGATGCCTGTGTAGACTAAGTATCCTCTGTATCAACAGTTTGTAATGTTTACTGCAGTCCTGAATTCATTCTGTAATGAAGTAGTGTCTAAGTGTATTTCTTCTTGTCCTGTGTATGTCATCCTCCTTACGGCTAGATTCCACCAGCTACGTGACTGGTCTGGCTCCTCTCCATCACAGCTTTGCCACAGCAGTGGTTGTGTATCTGCTTCATCCCAGCTCCCGCACTGGCAGTCCAGACTCTGCTGGAGCAGATACAGGGGACTTCTATTCAGAACAAAGCAGACAGGAAGTCACACACTGAAACAACAACATAACATAGGGTTAAATTTCGATATAGAACACTCTGTGTTGACGCTAGTACAAAAACCTCAAAAAAGGAGAAAAATGCAAGCACTTCTTCTAATCTTCCACTTTTGTGTTTATAACACATACCTGTAAGTGTAACCGTGATTATTTAATTATTGTGGGAACTCCTCGGTCTCGCAACTCCAGCTGTCTGGCAGTGCAGAGTGCCATGCCGGACTCAAACCGGAGTCGGTGGGGGTTACCAGACGACAGATGACGGAGCAAAACCGTACCAGAGCCGTAACGTGGTGGACATGCATCCAGTGGAATCTTAGAGTGACATACACTGACTCATCTGCGTCTGCTAGATTTTGTTGATGAGTTTGAATTTTCTAATATTGTTTTGAATTCTGGTCCAATTCATTTACATCATCCCTGTGTGATGGTCAAACGTTTGTGCATAATGGTTTTCTAGAAAGATGCATTATTTATTTGATGTGAGAAAGATGTCAAAATCTGACCTTTACTGCTGATGTTTTGATTGTTCAATGATTTTGCTCTGGCAGTGTGTCCAAAAATATCTGCATCTGCTTCAAAGACCCACATCTGTCAAATTGAACACATAAAGACACATACATACACAGGAAAAGACACAAGACACCCTTTCATCCCCTGCAGCCATTCGTAACAGGGTCAAGGGTGCTAACTTTGATGGAGCTATTGTTTGTCTGTTGTCTTCTAGCAGAGCAGAGCAGAAAGGCTAACACTGTGGCTGCATTAAGGTCCTCTGCCAAAGCTGTCTTACCCTCCAAGGACATGACCAGACCTCGTGCCTTCAGGCCTCAACTCAAAGTTCATATAGATTATTCATGAAAGGAAAAGAAAATAGAGGTGAGGACAGTAGACAAATGGCAAACCCAGATGGCATATAGCCATGCACTGAACTATATTTCTCTGACAGGTCTGACTCACTGATGCTAACTGCTTCATTTCTTAAAATTCTCCTCTCAGAGTTAATGGCCTTTGTTAGACTTCAGAATTGGGCAATTCAAGCAAGGGCATCAACACAAAGAATAAGAAATGATGTCATGGTGTGTTCTGCGTCAGCCCTGTTTGTGTTTGTTTTTGTTTCCTGTTGTGCTTTCCCTGCCTGTTCCCCCCTCCATTTCCCTCACCTGCTTCTTTTCAGGTGTGTACTTATGGGCATGGTTTGCCACTGGCAGCAGAAAGACGCACCTGAGCGTCATCAAACTCATCAACTGCCATTACATAACCCTGGTCTCCACTTTACTTCGTTGCCAGATTGCTCCCTCTCTACCGGTGACTCTCCAGCGTTCTTTCCTTGTGACTTATCATTTGATTTGATTTATCTCCAGCATCTTTTTCGGATGTCTTTGTTTGGTGCTGTTTGTAGATTTATCTGGCGTCTCTCTGCTCATGCCCTCCTCTTTGTCATTTAACCTTTATCGTTCCATAGAATTGTAGCACCCTACCTCGGTGATTGAGAAACCCTATTTATTTACAATGAACTATGTGCAAAGTATCACTCTGGGCAGGCTCTGGGTTCTTAATTTAAGGTTTTGTGGTGCCGTATTAACCTATGTATTGACCATACAAAATATACTTTCTCTCAAAAATAAGGTAGGAAACAATAATTTGTTGGTGCCTCCACTTAGTAGATTATAAAATAAGATATGAAAAAATCTACTAAGAAATAATATGTTTTTACCCTGAATAAGTAATATTTTAACCAATGAATCCCTGTGCTTTACTCTAATTACCACTCACACATAGTATTTTTTAAAATAATAATCAGTGTATTAACACAAATATGAGTATCAAATATAACTCACTGGTAAACACAAGAATATCGCTTATCACAGTCGTTTCAGTCAAATTCACAGCACATCTCAATGAACACAAATTCAATGCCCAAAAGAATATGCATTGTTAATAAAATCAGAAATAAACGTTGCAGGCCTGAATCGGTGCTCGGGTACGGTGAGGTCTATAAGGGTTGACCAGTTGGCTTTCTCCAGCAACATAAAATAAAACTGTGTACGTGCAACTGGGCCTTTCTGTACTCATTGTTCTTCTTCAGTAAGTGCGTGATGTGTGTGAATATGGGGGAATGGAGAATGTTGCAAGTGAAGATGGAGGGAGAATGAAGAGGAGAATGGAGACGGGGACTCCTGCTGCTGTGACCTCGACACGTGCTGCTGTCTGACTGCTATCGCTCAGAGTGGAAAAAAAGTCCAAGGAGGGCTTCCTGATCCAGTCTATACAGTTCGACAGGCTATACAGGGGTAAGTGACAGATAAAACACCAGTTGCCTGTACTTTTAGCCAAACATATTATAAACACATTTTAAATACTGTCTTGACTCATAAATTGTTTTAATACTTTTTAAACTGAACTCATAGCGTTTTAAATAACAGTTCTTGTTATATGAATTACAATAGAATAAACTTGTTTATAGAAGGAACTTATTTATTGTTTATTTATTTATTTATTTATTTATTTATTTATTTATTTATTAATTTTTTTAACTGATTAATTTATTTACATTTAGACAGGGCTACAGAATAAAAGAAGTGGTGCTATAACTGTATTAACGGAAGCTAAAACATCTGGTCAGTCCTTCAAGTTTCAGTGTGGCAGCACTACTTTGATTAATCTATCATTTTACAAATCCATGCATGTTATAGTATGTTCAGAGGCTGTTAGTCAGCTGGTCCCAGGTCTGCTGGCTGGCTCTGTTATTCTACCACAGTCACGCCCCCCACATGTCTGTTCAAGGCAGCATAACAACAGAAGCCACAGCAGGAGGACGGCTTTCAAATCCCGTTGGCTGCTAATATTTTCAAACGAATTACCAGTGCACAGTGCAGCAGGCTGCAGCTGTGAGGTGATCAGAGCACCGGGCTGACAGAGAGATAATTTAGAAGACAATATGCAAATGCTGATTTGTCATTTCATCACTAATAAATGTAGATGTCTGTTCACCTCTTTAACCAAAGATAACCATCTGTGGTTGAAATAATCAGATAAACAAAACAAATAAAGACAGAAATGTGCTTGGTGTTTTTTTATTTCTGAAGTTACTCAGAACTCAAGTCATTTGATTGCTACCTTTACTTCTACTTGAGTAGGCCTATTTGCAAAGTGACAACACTACTTGAGTACAGTGCAGTTTTTGTCTCAGCATATCAAGCTAACAGCTCTCAACAGGACAACTAACTGTGCGGGAGACACTTAATGAAGAACAGAGGAGGAACTTGACTGTGTTTTTTTTTAAATTAGTAATAAGCAGCTGAGTCAGGTATTTGTGTGGCTCTGCACATCATGGTAAACCCACCATGGTGGATTAACCCTCGTTTTAGGACTTTTAGATGTGTACAGACTGCGATTGAATCTCCCTGACTCCTGGGTTAGCTTTGTTGCACTAGTCAGGGCATATAGACACCTCAATCATTCTTGTTAGTGCATATGTGGTGCATATAGACAAAATGAAGCAAACAGAAAAAAAAACATGCATGGTTCGTTGTTCTTTTCTGATTACGCAAAGGAAAGAGCCTGGGAGCCTTTTGATGTACATACAATGACAGACAGTCAAAGACAGAAAGACCGCAAGAAAGACTTTAACTGGCAGGCACGGTGGACTACAAAGTGTTTTGTGCTTGCCGCTGTTCTTCAGGCAACATGAAGTGGTTAATGCTGACATTACCATGTCAGTCAAAAAATGACTTGATTTATGCATCTAAAATGATTGAATAGGTTACACAAATATATGGCAGACATTTCCACATAACTTTGCTATAGATACAGGTTTGTCTGAAGTAGATACATGGATGTGATAAGCTCCATTCCATCCGTGCTGCCATTAGTGGCTGCATCAGTGGTTTTTCAAGGAAAGTTATGTGGCTCAGCAGTGGCAGCTCTAATATTTACCCAGGGATCATTGCAGTGTGCAGCAATACGTTTGGACAACTTCCAGCACACCTTTGCACAGACTAAACAAGAAAATTGTACACTGGAAGATACTCACTGTGCCTTAAGATCAGACTATATAGTTGACTTTGCTGGAACACTCCATGACCCTCCTCCTTGTATGGCAGCTCAAAGAGAAAGCAATGAATTGAAAGTTTTCAGCACTTTTCCTGGACATATGTTGACGGTCAAAATTACATTGTAGTCGTTAAAGCCAGGCTGCCAGTGGAGGGCATCTACTGAGCCTATTACAAAACTGTTTTGTGCCTATAAGTCATTGACAGACCAAAATATTTAAACATATCTGGAAACTCTTCAGCTGGGAACAGCTATTTGATTGGATCTGGCACCTCCTTTGTCACAATCAAAATATATACATGTTTGCAGAGCTAACACTCCTTAATGACTCTGTAAGGACACACCCATGCAGAGTTTAAAAGCCTGCAAACTCCTCTCGCCTCTTAGATGAGACGTAAAACGTCTTTAAGAAACTGAAACAATCCCAGTTGCCTACGATACAGCACTAAGAATCACGTCACATGAGCAAAGCTGGCATGTGGTTAAATGCTTTCTGATGTCTACATATTTTGCCATCTGATTACTGTAGGTCTTAATGCTTTTAAGACCTACAGTAGTGGTTGTCTGTGTTGTGAAATGATGAAATGAGTGTGTATGCAAACCAGATTGGTTTCTTAGCCCAAATGGAACTTTCAGCCAAATTCCACCCCAATACAGCACAACAAAATAAGAATTACATCACACAGTTGTTCATTAGATGACTGAGATGTTGTGCTTGACCAAATAAAAAAAATGTCTATTAGAAAACATGAAATACTTTCTTTAAGTTCAAAATGGTCTCTCTCTTGGTGGGAACAGGTCGCCAGTTCATCACAGGGCTGACATTTTGAGACTACAACAACCAGTCACATTTGTAGGCAATTTAGAGACAGCAGTTAACCAAACTTCTTTGTACCATTCTGTCAGAGTACTGGGAGCAGTGTTGCCAGGTGGGAAATGTAGGATTATCGTACCAGAGACATAAAATTATCGTATTTTGAGGGAAATTATCGTACACCCGTCATAACCAAAACATCAAGTCTATTGATGCGCTATAGTCACTCTAGTGTTGAAGAGCGTCTAACATGCACTCTTTTTTTCTTTCTCTTTGTTTTTTTTTGGATTTCCTGTGGTTTTTTAATACAGTTAATTCGGCCACCAGCTCTGTCTTGCAGCACCGGCAGAAAGCTTTGCTTTCCGAGCCTGCAACAGGTCTCAACCAGCCCACTCTTTTCTATAAGTTTGTAGGCGATGCTGCTTACTTCGACTCTGCCCCGACGTCTTCTTAACCTCTCCTCCTCCTCCTCCTCCTCCCCCAGACCGGCTCGGCTTCTTCTTCTTTTCTTTTTTTTTCTTTTCCTCACTCATGGGGCGGGCGCAGCGGACTAGTCAGCCAATCATGACCGTTGTTCTGAGGCAAACGCATGTACGTCACTCGTAGCTCACATTTAGAAAAGCACGATTGGCTGGAAACTTGTCACATGGAAACAGATGCCTTCAGGGTTCACAAAAAAAACTCCGACAGACAGTTGCTGATTACAACCGATTACAACCACACATTCACGGAATGGTCAAATTATCGTATATTTGGCCTTTTTTGGGATAATTGATCGTACATCGTACAGAGGGCAAAATTATCGTACAAATACGATAATTATCGTACACCTGGCAACACTGACTGGGAGAGAACCCACACAGACATGGGGAGACCATGCAAACTCCAGACTGTAGATTCCCAGCTAGGAATTGATCCCAGGACCTCCTTGCTTTAAGACAACATTTTGAGCAATTGACTCTAACTACAGTTTATGCAGTTTTATTCTGATTTTGTTAAGGAGATTTAAATGCAAGAGGTGCATCTACCACTGTGTGAGAAAAAGGTGACATTGGTTTGCACCCAAACATTTCCATGTAAGCAGTAATGTCAGTGTAAATATAAATATTATGGCACATTTTATCAGTAAAACTAAAATCTGTCGTTATAAACTTGACAGGACAGAAATATATTTTTCAACAGGATCTCAGAATTTATCAGGAGGAACGCTGCTTCATGCAAAACTATTTTACTGTATGACACTGTATGCTTTTGATGAGCAGAAGAACACAGAGGATTGGTTAACATGTAGGCCAAGTCAAGAGTTGAAAATAATCAATGAAGTTTATCCGCTGTTTCATGAGCACGAATGCAATCTTAAGGGAGAGATACACATATTGTTTGTGCTGCTGGATTGCTGCCGGTATTGTCATTGATATTGTTAATATTGTTAATTCATTTTGTCATTAATGACATGTTTCACTAACTACCGCTATTGATCAAAATTACAATTTTTATGACTGGCCGAGCCTAATCCACAGACTGAGATGCGCTCATCACTAATACGTTCAAATGGATGCAGAGTAGAACTCCTCCTTAGTTAGATTTCAGTGTGTGTGCTTACATGCAATCATACCGAGTTGTTGATAGGACAGATGATTGTGAAACAGTCTTCAGACAACTGACTCTTAAAGGGAATGGGAGATTATACTCAGATTGGATTATGTTATGCCCAAAACACACCCTTGAGTAATTCAGACTTTAAACACAACCCATTTTTGCCATGTGCCTTACTTTGCCCCCAGATAATCTGCCATTAGTAAAGTGAGTTTGTCAAGCCCTTAACACACCATGCATTTTAGACCATGTGCCATAGATCGTTTGAATAGAGCCCATACTCTGTTTCTTCATGGCAGCAGTTAAAGGTTGCTCAGATGACCACTGAGGATAAACATGTAGTTGTAGGGTTTTTAGTCAAATGGTCTTGAGGACTTCTTTGTCTTGCCCGTGATTGAAATCGTCTATCTCTGTCATATTTGCAATATTGTCTGAATTATGCATTCACAATGTTAAACAAACATTGCAACAACAAGCATGCCCAAACCATGCTCATCACTTTTTGTGTCCTTGGGAAACAGTATTTTTGAATTTAGTTGTGTTCTGTGAATTTGCAGTGTGGTTGGCTCTTTCCAGGTCCAAACTGTATGTGTTGAAGGTGAGGTCAGGGGTCTCACAGTCTGAGAAAAGAAGTTGCCTCATAGTTTGGTGGTATGGCAGTGGATTTTAGTATCCTTTGGGCTTTGCACAGACATCTCACTTCACCGATGCCACTGATGCTCTGTAGATGGTACCTATGATGTCCGAGGTGGTTTAATTCACAGCAGTAGAGTTTTCTGTCCTGGGCTGTGCACAAACCATGGCAGTTTGCGATGTTTCCAGTCAGGGTGCTTTTTATAGCTCCTCTGTAATAGTTGATGAGAATTTGGTCCTGGAATTTACCTTTCTTAACTTTCATTATGAAGCAGAGCCTTTTCTTGTCCATTTGTGGATGGTGATGTGCAAAGACCATGACGGGTTGTCTGTGATATTGACTCCTAGGAACCTAAAATTGTTTTCCTCTATCTCAGCTCCACTGATGCAGACAGATGGGTTTGTCTCTGTACCTCTTTTTTTCTAAAATTAATACTTTTTCTGAAGATGAGCAGTAGAGCACAGTTGTCTGTAAGGTAGCCATTGATGGTGGTGTTGTCCACATACTTCACTTTAGAGTTCTCTTGATGTCTGGGAATGCATTCACGGGTGTGCAGTGTCAACAGGAGGGGACTGAGCACAAAACCCTGGGGAGCTCCGATGTTGAGCACTAGAGGAGGAGGTGTGACTACCAATCCAAACTGTATGGGGCCTTATTTTGGAGAAAGTCCAGTGTCAAGTTGCACAGTGTGGAGCCCAAGCCCAGACTGTTAAAATTCCAATCAGATTCATAGGTAAAATTGTATTGAATTCTGAACTGAAATAACCTCACAGCATTTGGATAGGAATGTTCTTATTTTCAAAGTGTGTGAAGACTAAGAAACTGGTTGATCACATAAAAGATCCACTGCCCTCCACTCAAAGCACTTCTTCATGGTGGGGGGTCAGAGCTACAGGATGGCATTCATTAAGACTGTACACAGCAGACATTTTAGGTAACGGGATGATGGTGGCTTACTTTAAGCAAGTTGGAACAATCTCCTGTGAGAGCATGATGATGAAAATATCAACATGTGACAATCAGCTTGCTGATTGTCACATGTTGAGTACATGGCCAGGGATGTTATCAGGACCAGCAGTTTCACTCATATTCAACCTCTGCAGTATTTTGCTTACATCTGCTGTGGTTACTGATAGTGGCTGGTCCTCTGGAGGCAGAGTAGACTTTACATGAGCATTTGTTGAGGAGACCACAGCAAGTGTACATTCATTTCGGCATATCTAGCAACAATGCCTCATACATGCTGCTTTTGGAGCCTGAGGTATTTTGAATCATCTGCTACGTGTCTTTAGCTATGATAGTGTTGAGGTCCCTCTCCGGTCCCTGCTGATGTCTCCTTTTTGTATCCTTGATACCAGCTTTCAGTCTGGTCTGCTTTGGTGGTGTTGTAGAGTATTCTGCCAAAATGCAGCTTATTTGGTGCTGGATAGATTGTCTTTTATTTGCTGTGCATTCATTTATTTGGTTGTGTTGTTTGTATTGGCAGCATATTTGTCTATTTGGCAGTGTGGTTGAGCTTTCTGGCCACTTACAACCCACAGTGAGCAGGAAATGTAAAAAGTGAGGGTGCATTTATTTAACTGAGGGTTCAATGCACCCTCATGGAACAAAGCCCACAGAGACTGCAACCCCATAAATCACTTTGGAGGTACAGCCAGATGCCGGGTTAGTTATACTGTTTTTCAAAGGAACTATCTAACAAGAAAACCTTTTTTTGAAGATTATAGTGCTGAACTTATCTGACCCAACAGTCTAAACTGCCCTTGGGTGCTTGATTATCTCTTTGTACGGGGGGAGTGAGCATGTATTTTGTACATAAATCAAATAATTCTAATGCAATTATATTTTTAATAGACAGTGCTAAAGAAAAAAATATGACAACTCATGACTCAATAGTGTGCCTATGGGCAACCCCAACTATTTCTGGGCATGCTCCTGAAAATCCAAATCTCTTACAAACATTTCATTTTAGCTTTGATGGTGCATTGTTAATCTTTTCGGCGGACGCATTGCATTTGTTTCCTTGGCAATTGTGCGGTGAAATTTCTGTGATCCATCGCTAGAGTCTCACACTGACCTTTGAACTTTAACGAGAGTTTGAAGACAACAGATTGATAACTTTAAAATCTGGCCATTGTCCAGTTGACAGTACATTTAGATCCATCCAGAATTCTGTGTATGGGTGTGGTCATATCTTTAACTTTAAAAACAGGTTAATTTTTTACAGTCCTACTAACTACATAACTGGGTTCCTGGGTTTTATTGTTTCATTTCCACTTTATTTTGAAACTATGCCCTTGTGTGCCTCTTATTACACTACAGTTTCTCCTCTGTTTTCCCCCTCGTTACCTCACCTGTTCCTCGTCCTGTCATTAGTGTCTGTATATAGACTTTGTCCTCACTTTTGTCTTTGTCAGTTTGTTTCATGATGTCCTCTGTGTTTGTCCCTGGTTACTCCATCAGTCTGTCTCTTCTTTGTTATCCTGTCTTGGTCTGTCGTTCCTCGTGTCTCCCTTTTGGTATGTTTTTGGTTTCTTACTTCTCGTTGTGATTTGACAACATGGAGAGGAAGAAGCGATCTAAAGCCTGGCTGCATTTCACCAAACAAGATGAGAATTCTGCCGTGTGTAATCAGCGCAATGTTGTAATATCGTATAAGGGTGCAAATACCAGCAACATGCTAAAACATTTGTCTACCCAGCATGGAATTAAGTATCAAGAATGTCATGTGTTCGATCGCCTGCGTGCAAGTGCTAAGTTAGCACTCGTTAGCTAGTAGTTAGCTACTCAGGAATCGATATGAGAATTGATAAGGAATTGGATTGATAAGCAGAATTGACAATGGCATGGATATTGATAAAAACGTATCAATTCCCACCCCTACTACAGATACTGCTGGTTCACCGCTTCAGCTACACTATGCTGCACAATTACTTTGTACCTCTCAGTCATATGTGTGAGCAGTGTGATCTTATTCTGTTCACCTCTGGGCTGTAAGTAGCCAGTGAAGCTTTGCCGAAGGGAACTTTTACTGCCCATGTTGAGCATTAACTGCCATTTTGGATTTACATCCCCATGCATGGAACAACCCATATTGGCTTCCAGTGTTTATTGTTTGTTGTGAAGGACAACACATCAGTCACTATGATGACACCATAAATCATTATGGCTCTTTCATGCGACCTCCAATCAACTGGCAGAGATAAGAGTGCTCTGGAACATAGGCTATGTATTTACAGCACCATTATTTCAAGAACACTGAAAAAAATCTGTAGAATCTCACCAAATCTTGCCATTTCTCACTCATCAACTCTCACTATATTAAACAGCCAACGATTTGCCAGTTTTATTCTTGTAATCCTCACTTTTCTCAGCACTATCACATTGTGTCACAGTTTCCGTCTGGTTTTCTCACTGTTTACTTTGACCAGCTCTCCTCTGCCTTTCTTTGCTCTCTCCGTGCCTCTACTTTCCAGAGAGCATTTCTAAACTATGTTGATCAATGAGAATGAGCCATAAATCTAAATGGAAATGCAGCCATTGCCTTTTAGTCTGTAAATGGATGTATTTCCCAGTTCTCTAAAAGCACAGCCAGGTGAATTATAGGATCTGCTAGGCTGTGTTGCTGTGGAGGAGCTGCCTTGCATACTGAGCATGCTGATAAAATGCCATAGCTGCTGGACATATGGCATCACTTGTTCTGGTAAGTGGACACTCACACAAAGTAAGAGGCAATATGACAGCAAGACAATAAACATCTGGTATTGCCAGCTGCCTAAATTTGAAACTCGCACTTAAAACTTGAAGTTGCTTAAAATCCAGTTGTGGTTTGATGAACAACAAAAACACAGATTAGATTTTTAAAACTGTATAAAAATAAACTGGAAACCAGTGCTAACCTAGAAGACACAACTATGACAAGACAGTGAGTCCACAGCTGTGCTAGCATCCCCTAAAGCACTGATTCTCAATGACCAGGCTGGAAACCTGGGACCAGCCCACGCAGTATTGGTGACACTGAGTAGAGGGATACCAGCTCCCAGATTCCACCAAGCCTGTCTTGATTGAGTTCCAAACAGTCACTGGAGCTGATTGTGGCCATTCTTGGCAGTGTTTGTGCCATGGCAAATTGAGCAGTGCCCCAGGACCGGCTCTCTGCCCTGCTCCACAGAGAATAGTCTATTTTTGACAGAGGTGGATTGCAGCCATGTCAGTCTACACAGTGGCAGTGCCCTAACTCACAGGTAATCACTGGGCAAAGAAGTGAAGAGTGGGTGGAGCAAGTCGGAAGCTACCAAGCTAGCTACACTAGAACCTATCTCTCAAGGCTCTCAAGGGACGCCCTAGGACTGATTTGTTTCAACATGTCTCATTTATACTCACAAGAACTCTGCAGGACTTACTTGTTGTTGACTGAAGGTCTGGTTAGGGATGAGTGATTGTTGAATGGTGATGA
Organism: Diplodus puntazzo; assembly: GCA_963678695.2. Classification (NCBI taxonomy): domain Eukaryota; kingdom Metazoa; phylum Chordata; class Actinopteri; order Spariformes; family Sparidae; genus Diplodus; species Diplodus puntazzo. Next base: position 9,246,187 of record OZ023158.1, on the reverse strand, counting down.
ATTGTGTTTAATGGTCATACGGAGCGTTACTCTTAACGAAAATGCAAATAGATATTTCAATGCATGCACCAAAACAAAACGCATGTGGTATCAAAGGTTTTTCAAGATCAAAATAAACAACCTTTCCTTCAATAAAACAAACAACTTAGATTTTCTTTCTATTAATTTCATTCAAGCGTTCAAGCATGAAAGCAACCATGCAGTCATGCGGTTCAAAACAATTACTCCTTGGCGTCCCTGTCATCATACACCTGTGTGTCATTTGTCCTAAATGGAGCGCAGTGATTGTGTCCTGCTTAACTTAAATGCAACGCTTTGTAGTTCTGTAATTAAAAACAACAAAAACGGCTCCTACACTATCTGTGTTCATACATAAAGATTAGCAAATATCGCCTCATTTAACTGGCTTGAGTTTAATCGTAGGTTTATTTCCACAAACAGCCAGAGAGTGGGTGGGAGTGCTGATAATGGTGAGTGCAGCTGCTTCAAACTCTATAATGCTTGCTGGAATCTTCTGTTGTGCGCCATACATGTGAGAGGGCAACTCTGGACAATGTCCCAACCTCATAATCTGGACATGGACAGCAACCAGACGCAACTTCAAATAATTTGTGAATAATGTGTGAAGGAAAGCAATGCATATGTTGCAAAAGACAAAGTGAGCACAGTTGAGGAGTGGAATGATGTGCTGTGGAAATGTGTTGAATTTCTTAGCAGGTAACATGGAGAAAGTTTTCTACTAACAGCAATTAAGACGGAAGCAGATGAGGAAACAGGAAGAAGTCTGTGTAATTGAGGCAGATTTTTAAAAAATGTTTTACGGAGAGATGTACTGACATTAGCTGCTAGCAGGGCAACACAACTCTAGAAAACTGGCATGCTTTGGAAAATAGTCAGCTGTAATCATACTCCCCCTCACATTAGCAGATGTTGCCAATTGCAGCCAGCAGATTACACCAAACAGCCACCTGTCTGATAATGGTAGCTGACTTGGTACATGGCCAGGAATGACTGACAGGCCAGAGTCAAAACTTCTGCTGCAGACACCTTATTTGTGTCTTTCCCTAAGAAAAATATGAGTGCTGTCTTTGAGATTCTACTTCTCATATATCAGAAATCAGAAATTCCTTCATAGTCCCGCAAACGGGGACATTTGTGCATCACAGCAGCTAGACGACAGTTCAAAATAACAATAACAATAATAATATGAATAAACAATATAATAAAAAAGGTAAAAAGAAGAACTAACGCAAAAATAGAAATAAATTGTATGTACATAATGTGTACCAGTGTAATTATTAATGGTGTAGGCAGTGTATTGTTATTAATAGATAATAAATATGAGTATGAAAGTTGCCCAGTTAGTGCAAACCAAAATGAGAAATGAGTCAGTATACAGTTTTAATTGCACAATGCAGAGTGAGGTCTACTTGGAACAGTGCTGATTGTAGAGTCTGACAGCAGCAGGAAGGAAGGACCTGCGATACATCTGCTTCACACGCGATGACAGCTTATCATCATCCTGCTCTCTCCCACCACCTACACTGGGTCAAGAGGGCATCCCAGGATGGAGCTGGCCTTCTTGATAGGTTTATCAAGTCTCTTCCTACCTGCTGTTTAGATGCTGCTACTCTAGCAGACTACTCCATAGAAAATGGCTGATGCCACCACAAAGTCATAGAAAGTCCTCAGGAGTGGCCTGAGCTTCCTCAGCAGATGGAGTCTGCTCTGACCTTTCTTGTAGATTGCTGCAGTGTGATCAGTTCAGTCCAGTTTATTGTTCAGGTGAACTCACAGGTACTTGTAAGATGTCACCATTTCAGTGTTCACCTGTGTGCAGGGTTGTCTGTGCCTGCGGAAATCAACCACCAGCTCTTTGGTTTTCCCAGCATTGAGCTGGTGGTGGTTCCACTTGCACCAGTCTACAAAGTCCTGAATAATTACCTGATGAGGCCAACGATAGAGTAGCAGACAGCATTACAGCAGAGTCGTCAGATAATTTTTGTAGATGGCGTTGGGGTGATTGGTGGGAGAAGTCTGCTGTGTATAGGGTGAACATGAAAGGAGCCAGGACTGTTTCCTGCGGGGCCCCCGTACTGCAGACAACTGTGTCTGACACACAGTCCCGAGTCCTCACATAATGTGGCTGTTTGTTGAGGCAGTTGAGGTTTCAGGACCTGAGGTGTTGGCCCACCCCTGTAAGCTCAGCTTGACCCCCAGAAATGCAGGCTGTATGGTGTTGAAAGGACTGGAGAAATCAAAGAACATGATCCTCACAGTGTTTCCAGGTGTTTCAATGTGAGACAGTGATCTGTCCTGAAGGAAGATGATGGCGTTGTCCACTCCTAAACCAGGTTAGTAGGTAGTGGATAGTGGGGAAGGACAGATTGGAACAGGGGGGCTGAGTGTGGGGGAGGTGGGTGAATTTCAGGGGGGGGCAGTGAGGGGTGTCTGCAAGCTGAATGCAGTGGATCAAGGCTTAGCAGTGGTAACACACAACTTGACCTAACCAGGCAGCAACTGGCATGCATGCATTGAGGTGATGGCGCTATAGATTCCTAACACTCCACTTGACAAGTACACTAGGGCTGTCATGATATCAGATTTTGACTTGATTATTATCTGGGCCAAAATAATTCACAATAAAGATATTATTACAATAAATATAGAAGTTTTGAAAACAAAACATAAAATCCCCTCAGTCAAAGTCATTTTAAATGTTATGTTGTGTGTTTTGTCTGTTATACGAATGTAGGGAGGTGGAGAGAAAGTCTATGTAACCATAGATGTCTGTTGTTGCATCATGATTTTACACAGCAGTAGTAAATCAAGGAGTAGCAGTCACACATCAGGTCCGTGCCACACACTAGCAAACAGTTAACTGTTACTGCAGCTTTTTCTTCTTCTTTTGACATTGTATGGCAGTCAGCAACCAAATGTTAGGGTGCGTTTCCACCACCTACTATATCAAAGGGAGAAAAGAAAGAAACAGAATCGATTGAGGGGCGCTGGATTATTTATACACAACTGTCATACGTGTATTACCAAATTAACAAAATGTCAATAGTTCAGATTTTAAATATCACGGTTATTGTCAACACCGGTTATTAGCAACACCCTTAATGTACACATAAAAGCAAAGAAACTGGAATTTGGAGTAGAATGAAAGATGCCTTAGAAGACATTTTAAAAGTTTGTGTTATAATGACCTAAAACGGTTTGTGTGTGGACGAGGCCAAAACTTAGAGGAAAATGTAAGTATTCAAAAATTTCCATGAATCTAGACAGGACCATAGAATCAATGTTCAGTTTTCACTGATTTTCCATATCTGCCTGTCCGTCTGGTGTATCTGGTCAGCAGCCCTCGGATCCCTAACTTAGACATGGTGATTGAATGCTACCTGCCCAGTCAAAATAATGGGACACCAATTTCTTAATGTATGGTAAGTTAAAATGAAAGGCAAAGATGGGTACATATTTATCTCAGAAGTAGTGTGTTAAAACACTAAGAAAGGTCATGGTTAGGAACAAATTAATAAATCATAGTAACTTTTGGTTTTACAAAGGACAGGGGCAACAATGATCACTAATAATAAAAACCATCTCTGTATGAATTTACAAGTGATGCGACACCCACTGTGAGCTAAAGAGAATGCACATTGGGTACACAAAACTCTCATGCCAGTTTTAGCCTTTGTAATAGTTTTTTTGATGATGTTTTGTCATGTGGTCATGTTGACAAGAAAAAAATATATGATATATATGATTGAGAGCAGCTCAGTGCATTCTCATCTTAGCCAATCAGGGTGTGACAATGCTCTTTTGTGAAGGCTTCAGAGAGGTGGGAAATGGCGTACCCCAGTCATTTAGATTCATTCCTTGACTCACTGCAGAATGAATTCTAACAGATTGTCAGCCAGAAACTGTTTAGGCCCTCTTGGGACTTCTTTGCAGTCTTTTGTTCTTTCTGATTGAGGGAGCTTTTGAGCATTCTGCAGCCTAGTTCAGTTAATCAAAAAAGTCACCATTCAGCCAGGTTACCTGCATCAGGACCATGCTTAGTGCTATTTCTGCAAGAGTTTTGCTTGCCTTTCAAAAGCCTGGGACCTCCAACTTTATTTTGATGTTGATCTTCACTGAATCATCTTATACCCAGGCCCCTTTATACATACTTATTTTTTTCATTTCATTTGGGAAACTTTAGAGGGAGTTGAGGAAAAGAAAAACATTTCAGTGTCATTATCATTGAATAGACATTATTTCCCTGCGATGAGCTGGGGACTTGTCCAGGTATTACCCTGCAGTCTCCCAGACACAGCTGGGATTGGCTCCAACAAAACCCCCCACGACCCCATGAAATGGGGTGAATGGGTTGCAGACAATGGATGGATGGATGGATGGATGGATGGATAGACATTATTTCACGATCATCTAACAGGCATTATGTCATTATCATGCCATGGAATGTAATTATTATTGATTTGAATCAAGATGTTGTCCTTTAAGTTCACTTGTTGTTATAATATAAATAACAATTTTATATTTATTATTTTATTGCAGTAACCGCTAGAGTAACCAGAAATCACCGTGGATGACTTTTATGCATCCTTGAACACTGAATGTGATAATTTAAGGTAGAACTTTATTAAACCCAATTGTTGTGCAAGAGATTGTTCCCAAAAACTTACAGTAACAACCAGTAATGGCCGGTGTGTTTCCCAGGTCAGAGTCAAATACTGGGCCCAATTTTCTTTATGAGAAAATTAGAAATGTTCACCTATATTTAACATGATGTTGAATATGATTATAATTATATTATGACTGACATGACTCCAATGTGGCATGTAGGGGTTGGAAGACATTATCCATTATTGTGAGTAGTTTTCACAGCATCTTCTTCTCTGTCACCTCTACCAGTGACTCCAGTCCCACTCCCAGGAGAGAACCTTTTCCAATGGGCTTAGTAAGTCTGTTGGCTTCAGCTGCAGTGTAGAATATGATGTCATACAACATCTGCAACATGGTTCTCTGGAAAATACAGGAGGGTGGCTCTGACCTTTCTTATACAAAGCATTAGTGTTTTTAGTCTAGTCCAACTCATTGTCCATTTGGACGCCCTGATACTTGTAATTATCTATGATGTCCGCCTCAGTACTCTTGATGCTGACTAGATTCAGACAGGTCCCTTGCTTCTAAAAGCATTGGTTGTGCACATCCTCAGAAATTAATTATGCACATGAACAGTAGGAGCTTCACTCCAAAAAAAATAAATAAAAAAACTCTCCGCTCATCTCAGCTCATCTTAGACAGTGATCTCGATCTCTCTTAATATTTGAGTTGGTTGGAGAATTTCTAATGCAAATGTTGAACAAATAATGTCTTTCTGTGCAGTTAACTGGACTAACACACCTGAGCAGAGAGACAGATGGTTGTGTTTTGGAATAAGGAACAACCCTGTTAACATGCGTTAGCTAAAAGACAGCAGCTGGAGCCGGCAAACTCCAGAGGAGACAGCCGTTGGCAAAACCCGGAACTGCTGGAGGAAAACACTGGAAGTCAAAGAGCATTGGTAACTTGTTCAATATTTGGGGTTAAAAAAATGGATTTCTTCTTACCCTCACCTGGGGGAACAACAAACACATATGCCGAAATCCACTGTAATGTACTAACGCTCTTTTATTTGACAGCTGAATGAAGGGGAAATATATTTAATAACTGAACAGAGAAGTGATTGGGAAAATTGGTCAGTCCTCATTTTCCCAATTGCTGCTGATTGAACAGAAACACACATTCTCGGTGCTGGCTGATGCTCACTACCTTGTGGCCAATGTAGTAGGTACTGTGTCTGTTTGGAGCAACAACAAAAAAAAGAAAAAATTGAACAAACTCTCAGAAGTAACATTAGGTGAAATTTGCTACACTTAATGTGTTGATACTGATACCTTGTTAGCCTTAGCTCACCTTATTTATACAGTCAATGTACATCAATGTACCCCTGAGGTGTCCTCGAGCTGCTCACTGTTATGTCTGACACTGCTCTGCAAGCCCTTGTGTGCACCAAATCAACTATTGCATATATAGCAATAAGCAATAACAAGTGGAGGATTGATGATGAAGTGTCGATGAAGAAGCCGAGCCTCAACGCAGGTCTCAGAGTCAGATTCTGGCATATCTCCAACATCGCAACATAGACCAGAGTTAGCTGTAGGGATATATATATATATATATATATATATATATATATATATATATATATATATATATATATATATATACGGTATCAGTCAGTATCACCTTATTCTTTGCTTGAACTCACTTCCACTTTGCATAGTTTTGAAATCTTACTTGACTTTTAGAGAGAAAGCAGGATTTCTATGTTTGGTTTTAACTTTTTCATCCTTTACTTGCCAACAAAAGTTTACCATGTGTAGTCCAGCCGGGTTTCTGCCAGTTGTCATGGTTTTAGGTGTCATTGTGCAGGGTAAAATGGGCTTGAGTGGTTGGACAAAATTGGGCTGGGATTACCTTGAGCTGGGCGGGTTTGACACAACTTTGATAGGACATATTTAATTTATTCTACCTCTAAGAGACATGAGTTACCATAATTACCAACCACACACACAAGCTGTAGTATTGTGTAGATAGATAGATAGATAGATGGATGGATGGATGGATGGATAGATAGATAGATAGATAGATAGATAGATAGATAAATAGATAGATAAATAGATAGATAGATAGATAAATAGATGCCCATGAGATCATTTTGATGATTTTCAAATGTATATGTACAACAATGAAAAATTACAATTCTGCTGGTAAATGATTTTGTTATTGTCTGTAAAATACACAAAAGACTGCGATCATATTTACTAGAGCTGTCAAAATGTTGATAAATGAATTACAGAAAAAAAAATAACAAAGATTAATCTTGCTTCTTGACGACCCTTGACCTCGGGGCGTTCCACAGGAGCTTTGTGAACTTGATGGAGGCAGATGATAACCAAACACTGCTAAGCAGACTGAATGGAATGGAAGTGTATTGAAAGGAATATTTCAAGACAGAGTATAGCTGACATGTTTGTTGTGTGTGTTTGTTTTGTTTTTTTTCCTGGAATGCTCTCCTGCTATTCACACAGGACCAAATGGGCAAAACAGTTTTGATGCACCTTATATGCACTGTTGTCCATGATGCATTGAGAGCCACTGTACGGTCTTCTGAAAAGGGAAGAACTCTGCCTTTATCTCACCGCATGGTAACGTTGCGGAGACACATTTCAACTACATACAAAACATGATGCTTTCACTAGTATCAAGCGAACTCCTGCCTTAGTACCTGCTGGTGACTGGTTAGTGCATGATATGTCCAGTCAGAAGCCACCATTCCCCCAATAAAAGACTATCCTCCTTGAGTCTCCTCCCATCCATAAGTACATCAGTGTATATTCTTCCAGAAGGTCTGACTCTGCACCCGACTTTCTCCTCCAGAGCTGGCTGGCTCTGAACAGCTGATCAGCAGCTCTGCTCCCCAACTCTTCTCGGCCTCCCGACGCAACCATGTCGGGAGGCCGAGATATGTATATATGTGTATATATGTGTGCTGTTTAGGTGCTCATAGCGATTGTATTCCTTCAATATGCTTTGCATCTTTGAAGAGCAGCCTACTTGAGGAACACATTTACAATGCACTTTCACCCCACTAGAAATATACCTAACCAGTGATAGGATATTCCTCTGAACTTGACTTTCAGACTTGGATTAAGTGTAACTGTTTTTTGCATATAAACTGTTTTTTACATAACCACTTCATTACTACACCTGTTACAAAGGCCGAGTACACAAACACACCCATAACATTATGTACAACAGCAACTGCACGCACACACACACAAACACTCCTGCACACATTTGAGCTGAGCCACATACTAATTAACAGCCGCAGAAACAGTTTTTTATTCAGAAAGTAGAAGAGGAGGTTGCTAGGAAACCATTGTTGAATGGCGTGCAGCATTAGCGCTTTAGCACTGGCTGCCTTGCCTCTAGGTATGGCTGGGATTTGAGATTTCAGCGAGGTGCAAGCGGCTGAGAAGATAAGGCCACAGAAAGCAGCGCTCAGTGCTGCGGAATAGCAGGGATGAAGCTGAAGGGAGAAAGCAGTCGGTGAGCTTGATCCTATTCTGCCTGTCTAGATGTGTTTTTTTCTTCCTCCTCGCTCAGCTTCATGTGAATGTCTGCATTCACTGTGGCCCCAGCACAGATAGCCTCCCGTCACTAAAGCCAAAGAAATAATTATACAAACCTTGGGGGATTTGTGAAAGTGTAAAGAAGAAATCATTGGTTTTGGAGTGAGGCTGAATACGTGGATGTTTGCCAAGATGCGCACACACAAATGTACATGAAGACACTGAACAGCAACTACAGGGTGAATAAAAAAAAAAAATAAAACATTCAATGGTTTGAAACTGGCTAGGCATATTATGAAAAAATGAGTTTTAATGCCATTTTAGGCTCATTGTTTTCCCACAGTCATTGGCATTTATGATATATAACACCCGCATATAATGAAAATACTGTACTGTGTTTGGACAATCTCCAGGGGATGGGAAAATAAAATCAATGAACAAAATGTTTGTTTCAGCCTTTTTTTTTTTAAACTGCTTTCTTGTCCCTGAAAAAATGTTCAAAAATTGCTCTATTACATTAAATATTAATGACTAAATAAGCAAACATAAAAGTGTATTCGTTTTAAAAAGTAGTATTATTAGTAGGTAAGTCTCAAAACTCAGCCAACCTGCTTCATCTGGACTGTGAGGGTGGTTTGGACTCAATTTATAACATTGATCTGCATCATAAAACATTCTGATGCATTATTGTGGAAGAACATGTTACATTCTTTTTAAAAATTTTGAATTTAAAAAATACATTTTACCTTTTGCAGGGAACATGATAACAGCAAGAGAGCTAGGCTGGGCTCATCTATTAAACAGACAATTATTGATGTAGAGTTCATTAAGCATGGATTTATGCATAGAAGCTTCTTATTAGTGAAACAAAAAAAAGATGATGTGTTTTTTCTATTTTGCAAATGTCTTATTTTAGTAACAATCCAATTTTAGCCCGCATTTTTCAAGGTGGATAAAGGCACGCAAAGCTTTTCAGGGGGAAGATAATACTCTTTTACATACCCTTAGGTTTATTTAGAAATACCTCCAAATAAAAACATTTGTAGTGCAAGCAACCTTTCATAATGGTATATACTGAATCCACTAATAATGAGGTTATTAAATTAACATTCAATTTTCCCCTAATTATGTGAAAACGGATCTTATAAGTGGGGCAGTCAGGGGTTAATACAGCAGGCTTCTGCATTTTCCAAAAGACATTAAAAGGCAAAGTCATTACTGAGCACACGGATAAGCTATAGTGTAGCTATTGGGGGAGTCAACGCATGGTGGCAGACTAATGATATTAACAGTCCTGAATTAAGGATGAAAATATAATATTTTCATGTAGCACTTTCACATCGACCTGCCAAGGCACATTTGCAGATTTGGATGTAGAAACACAAGACTATGTGGTTGCATCAAGCTGCAGCCTCTGTAACACACTCACACAGAGAGAAAGTTTGGCACGACACAATATCCCATTTCATGGCCTGGCTGGGAAAAGCCTCAAAAACAGGCAATGTGTGAAAACTCAGCCTTTTCCACCTCGAAAGCATATCTGCTTGTGCATGTACTCTGAAATGTTTAACACCCCATGCAACAATGTAAATTGGACACCCTTCGGAGGTGGCAGAGACAGGGAGAGAATGTGCAGCAATGGATTTGAAGTGTGTATGTGTGTGAGAGAGCAAGGATGGGGTCAGGGATAGAACAGCAGGGTATTTACATACCAAAGGCAGTGACTGCAGTTGAAGTAAACAGCTTCTTACTATCTCCCTCAAGCCCTGCAGAGAAACCCCTGCGATTGTCAAGTTCCTGTTTTGTTTTTTTGCCTCCTAATTGAAGGCCCTTTTTTGGTAGGTTGAGGCCCACACAACTGGGAGGCAACAACAAGATGTGAGCTCTTCTCCAAGAGGCCTTTAGCACCCTGAGGAGCCCTTCAGTCAAACATGTAAACCTCTCCTAGGACCCTGGCTGTAGATTTCTCTTTATTTGTCCTCCCCATTCCACTTCTCACCGCTTCTTTTGCTGCATATGCTAACCACCTCCTGAATCTCTCTTTTCCTCCTGTTGCTTTCACCAGCTATCCTCTTGGTTGTTTTTTTTTTTTGTTTTTTTTTTCTTTTGCGTGGGTAGTTCAGTCCCATCTGCACCATATTAGGGCTTGGAGACAAGGCTTTCTGTGGCAACACTATCTGGGCACCGATGTGGCAATGACCTCCAACAGTAGGGATTAAGGGACCAGAATGATGTAAACACCTCCTGAAAAGAAAAGGCCTCTACTTAGCTCAAGTCAGCGCCAGTGATTCAGCACTTGGCTGTACATTGGCTTGCTGTTACAGTATCAGACCTGATCAAAAATCAGTTATTGGTCAGTCAATGTCACCCACCTTGGTAGGGATATGGATTATTCTTGGAGCTTCTACCTCAGCAAGAGAAATCAATCTGGGGTGGTGTGGGAGGATTTTACTCAGCAGCTCCAGGAGTGGCATTCTGTAAAAGCTGCCCCTGTAACCTGCCTCGGTCTGCCTTCAGGTACCACATATACTGTGTGGGAATTCTAAGAACTCAGCTCAAAACCAAAGGCTAACATATAAATGCTTTGCTTATTTTATAGTTTGTTTCCCTTGTAATTTTGTATTTTATTTTTGCAACAAGATTTATCATGCCACGCGCCAAAATGTTGTGTGCTGATATTTTTTTTTTAAATTGACATCTAAACAAATCAACAAGCAACTCATAAACTGTTAATGCAAATAGTAGACTTAATTGGCCTCAGAGAGTTCTTCATTCACATTCAAGGTTGTCAAGTCAAGACGGTTTTAAGGACACGAGCACACAGAGCCTGGCCTCCACATGCCGAGCGCTACTGAAATAAGAGGAATATGATATCAGCAAGAATGAGGCAGAACGCAAGGGGCAGAAAAGTGAGGATGGAAAGAGTACTTCTGATGAAGAACACCTCTAGGCTACAAAATAAATTGCAATAAATGTCAAATTATACACATCACAACACTAAATAATTTTGTCGGAAAACAACAATAACTTCCATGTTGGCGTTGATGGCATTTTGCTGCCTGTGGTTAAAACTGATTATCAATTATACAAACACCTTCCTTAATGTAGCCTTACTTATACGCATGGTTTGAAATCTGAGGTTGGGGGCTCACAAAGAAAAGGAAAATCAATGTGTAGAGTTGCAGGTGCACCATATCCCAATCACTGTGTCCAATGAGTGATGGAATATTGTGAGCATTAGCATTGGAGACGAACTTGTACAAACAAACTGTAGTCCGGATACAGATCCCAGCTATTAGAGTTTCTGCAGAGGTGAGCCTTTGAAAAAAAGTGACTTTCCACCAAATATGAGTGCTCTTTAAAGATCTTTCAACTGAAGAAAAGGAATGGATTGGTTATAATCCAAGGCACAGAGTGAGCGGGTAAGGATACTTGCGAAAGAAAAATGATCTTTATTTCATTTAATCCATAAATCATGCTAATCATAATCTAATTTTGTAAGTATTGCCACAGTATTGATCACAGTTATATATTCGTGGGCACTGCGGACAGTCGGCGCATTGGGCGGTCCAGGTCATAAAAATTAACATTCTGATTTATAGCGGATGGATTGCTGGTGGGTGAAATAGTACATCATTCATGAGGAAAATGTTACATTACCTGCTGCAGGAACAATCAGTGCAATTCCCAACACTGTGCACACTGACTCATGAGGCATTGCAGCTTAAATTCATTGATTATTTAAATCTCCCTGCACACTGAAAGGATTGGTTGAGATTTAATGTTGAGTAATGATCTGTGTTCTTTACACACAGTACAGGTTCATAATGAATTACACTGCAGTATTTAAAAAAAAAAAAGAATAAAAAAACTTGTAGTACATTATAACACTGTAAAAACTATTACTGTAATTCTGCAGTAAATCGCTGGTGAATACTTGCAGTAAATATACAGTAGTATATAGGAAATATTTTACAGAAATATACATGCAAACAGTAATGTATCGTGTTTATGCAGTAACCAGACACACTTTTACTTTAAAAATGTAGTATTTCGATCTAAAATTACAATATCATACTATAATGGTCATTATTTACCATTGTAAATTCAAAAAGTAAAAACAAAGTAATACATCAAAAACATCACTAAACTGTAGGAATGTAGGCAAATTTGTGTGAATAATATTGTCACAATAAATATTCTAATAAATGTGGTAAAGAAAGATGCAACTACCTCAGTAGAGTTAATAATAATCCACTCAGAGCAAAAATTCACTGCCACATTAGTCCATAATAATCCACAATAGGCCCAATATGTATATGTTTGTTGTTCAGCACACTTTACATTAGAGATCTATAAACTGAGAACACAAAAATTGATAAATTAATCATAAAAATAATTCTAGAGTAATGTTACATGGCAAATATTGAACAGCAGAGGAGGTCTATGACGGAACAGCAGCTCCGTCTGGACGAGGATACAGCAGATATGACAACATCTGCCTAACAACACACACTCCCTCACAAATGTCATGCCAACGCGCTGGACCTGCTATAATTAGGCAGCAAACACATAAGCTAGCTAAATATTATTAGCTCCCCCTCCACCCCACATCATGATAACAAACCTTACCTTTATCCTGTGAGCCTTTTTCTTCATCTAGTTTCTTCTTTTTTCGGAACTAGATGAATACTTTCGTTTTGATGCCATGCCGTGAATGACCGGTACTGGCGGCTCAGCACAACTCGCCCCGCCTCTCCTCGCTTAGTTGTACTGGTCGTCATAGCAACATGGCGCAATAGACATCAGATCTGACCAATCGGTAGAGAGCATATCTGACCAATCAGCGGGCCAGGTGCCAGGTACTTTTCACACCTTTTCCGTCGGGTCATTTCTCAGATATTGAGACTGGACTTGCAGAGGGGGCCAACTCATGGTGTGGGGGCCCTACGCACTCGCATAGACCGCATATAGCGAGAAACGGCCCTGCTATCACTGTAGCAGAGGGCCTGCTCTTGCATCCTTCTTTTCAAACTTTACATTTTAGATTTGAGGGTGCATTCTTAATCTTGCTGGCATTGTTTTGAACTTTAACAAGAGTTTAACGCTGGTGAGACGCTGTGAGAAAGTAGCAGCTTCACTAAACTGATTGATAATTCTAAAAACAGGCCATGGACTGATTCACAATACATTAAGATCAATCTAAAGGTCCGCATATCGGTAGAGTTAGGGGTTAGTTCCAATTCATATCGGTGAATTGCTACATTCCTAATACTTCATGTTTTCCCAGAATTTACCATGTAATAATTTGAAACTTGCAGTGTAATTTCCTTGGTTGAATAAATATGTACACAGTACTTACTGGTTCCTTCTGTTACTTAAATTTAGGTACAGGGAAACAAGGGAGTAACACTTAGATATATTAGAGGAAAAGGAAGTAAATTATAAGGTAAGTATTCTGTACTGGGTACCCACAGAGTACAGTATTAGTAACAGGGCCTCAAACTTGACAACAACGACATCCTGCATTACCATATGTCATTTATGAAATAACACATATCTCTGTTAGTATGTAATAGTTCAATGGTGGGCGTGACAATGATTTTTAAAGTGACTTTGCAGTCAAGCTGCACCCAAAGTACTGTGGAATTTCTAAAACTGAAAAAACTATATACAATTAAATGTATTAACATTGAGTAATGTATTCCAAGGCATCTAGTCTTTAAATATTTAGATTTTTTTCTCCTTTAAAGTCAAACTATTTGCTCTGGAAATGTATAGAGATGCTCTACAACTCATTTGGAGCACCTAACTCAGAGTCAGATGCTGTAAAAAAATGTATTTCTGCAGGCAAGACAACTTGTCCAGCCACACAGACATACAGAATTTTTTATGTCCACAAATTTCCCCGTTTGCGGGACAAATAAAGGAAATTCTTATTCTGATTTCATTACAACTGAGCCAAATGTTGGCTTGTGATTGAATTATTCTTTAAATTGTGATTTAATCTGGTGTGATAGATTACATACATTAGATATATTTTCATACTGGAAAGAATGCTAACGAATCTTAGCATGCTTTGGCCTGAGGTTTTATTTTAGGATGACAGGGACTTTCTGGTTAATATGCAGTTGACAACATGACTGAAACTTCTTGAAGGTATTGTCAGAGATACAAAAACTTTACCAAAGTGCAGACATGGATGCAGGCAGATTCACAACAAAAAGCGAGCTTTAATGAACTCTTAAACCGGACCAAATAACACAAAAGAAGATAAGCAAAGATGCATGTAACAAAAAGCTGGGAAGTTCAGAGAATCCAGAAAACAGCTAAATCAAAACAGAGAACAAACCATGGATCCTAGTTGAAAAAACACAGGAACACAGGGCAAGGGGAGATGACAACAGAAGTGAAATGAGGACAGTCCAACAAAGACTGAGGGAACAACACAGGCTTAAATACAACTTCAACTATCGAGGGGGTGAGGTGCAGGCGGAGTGAGGCCGAGACACACAGGTGAGGGAAATGAACGGAAAACACTGGAAACAGGGAAATGGCTCATATTTTAGAAAAAAATGGAAAAATACTGGAGGGAGGGAGGAAAGGAAAGAACTAATGGTGCAGGTGTGGAGGGAAAGCAGACTGGGGAAGAACTCAGGTAACAGGGCTGGGCTAAATAAACAAACAGCAGACAGGTGTGGTGGGAAAAAAAGGCTGGTCAGGAGCACAAGAAAACAGAACACTGGAAAAAGGGCAAAAGACACAAATAAACCCAGAAAACACATATGAACATACACACAATTAAACCTAAAATGACAGGACCATGACGGGCACATGGTCAGGTGTGCGGCTGAGTTGCTGGTAATTAACACAGTGTTAATAGGAACATTAGGAACTGCTTTGAGTTAGATTTACTAGGATGATGCGTGAAGCTGAGCTGCAGCAGCTACTATTCATCAAAGCACTGCAAAGTCACTGCAGGCTGTTGGCTCCATTACAAAATACTTTCCAAAGTACTTTTTTTTATCCCTTGACTTTTTGGAGCACTTGCGAGGGAGGGTTGTTTCTGCTTTGTGTAACAGGGAATTAGGGGCTTTAGTGTGAGCGATGGATGTGGAATTGTAATCCTGGTGTCTGGCTTGTCGGGGAGCCAGAGAGCAAGATTTACAACACCTGAGGGTCTAAATGGTTGGCCTTTGAGATAACTGGATGCGTGCAGGACTGAATTTACAGCCCCAGGAAGCCCATAGATTTCATGTCTGGACTCTGACCCGATTGACCTACTGTGTTGTAAGGAACACAGGTTAGTTTCAGTCACACACACGCACACGCACACACACACAAACACACATTCTACTCATGGAATACAGTGTGGCTCCAACATGGACCTAAGGCAGTAAAATATCCAAACCACCACTGGAGGTGCGAGAGTTCAAGCTTCCCAAACAGGCACAGTTGTTTGCTTGTCTTGCTTGAGACAGTCTTGCTCTGTTTGCTGGGCTGGCCAGACTGGCTTTTTGTGTTTCCTTGGAATACTCCATTGACTTTGTAAATGTGTTCGGTGATGGTCATTTTCCTAGCCTCTTGAACTTCCCTTCGGCTCTGTGTATTGCTGGGATTCTTGTTGTCACACACACCAATTCTATGACAGGTTTTGAGTACACAGTTTGCCTTCACAAACAAAATGAAGTGTTCTCAAAACAGTCATTATGACTGATTAAACAACCCATTATTTTTGGGTGTACTGTTGTTGGACATTACTCAACCACAAAGCATGGAAATATTGGAGCTTTTTTTAGTAGGAGATAATTAAATCAGTTTGTATGGTGAACAGTTCAAAGAACATGTCAGACAATAAAAAACAACGATTGAATCTTTGGAAAATATTGCTGTCTCTGAAGTTAACTGTGACAGTGACTTTCGAAAGTCACGATTCTATTGCCTTTGCACAATGCACATATTGCCTATTTTACCTGTTAGTACGGAACAGCAAAGAATGTTGACCTCGTTTGTATACCTAAATCAGAATCAGAATCCGATTTTTTAGCCAAGTATGTAAGCATACAGAGAATATCTTCGCATTGGATAGAAAAAAAAATCCACAGTCTATTTACAGAAAGTTCATAATAATAATTTTAAAATGGGATATGGACTGTGCCATGCAGGAATAAGTGAGATGTGACATCATGTATACATGAAAGTGACAAGAGCAAAAACAGCATAACATGTAAAACCAGCAATTACAAAGAATAGCAGTAAAGATGTTATCTAATGTACAATGTAAAGTCAAGTTAGATGATGTGTGAAACAGACAAGAGCATGGATTAGATGAGGGATGCGCAGCCAATAGGACAGGAGTATAACAGTTGGGGGTGGAATGTAATGTGCAGTGTAATCCATTTATTGACAAAAGTTCAGCTATTTTGTGGAACAGCTGCTTCTGGAAAAAAGCTGTTCCTATGTCTGCTCAAGGAGGCTTGTATCATTTTTTTGCCTGAGGGCAATGATTCAAATCTTCCGTGTCTAGGGTGGGATGGGTCGTAGATGATCTCGCCTGCAAGCTGCTCTACCGTGGTGGAGAGCGGCTGATCAATGGGGCAGTTGGCAACAGATGATTGTTTTGGCTGAACGAATGACGCACTGCAGCCTCTGAATGTCCAAAACATCTGCCGCTCTACACCGGGCAGTGATGAATGATGTGAGGATAGACTCAATGACAGCACTGTAGGACTGGATCAAGACACCCTGTGGCAGGTTGAGCTTACGCAACTGTCATAGTCATCAGATTGCTGTACTGTTCACACCACGCAACTGATGGGTGAGAGGACTCTCATTCCATTGTCATGGAAACTGTCTTGAGGGTACTAAGCTCCAGGCAATTGTAACTGTAACAAGATTTTAGTCACACATGTTCCTGTGTCCCCTGTCCCCATCTTGGATCAGACCAATAGCAATTGTGCCATCTGCAAACCTGAGGATCTTTGCAGAGCTTGGGGAGGTGCAGTCATTTGTATGCAAACAGGAGAGAAGGTGACATAACGTCTGTGTACTCATCCATCAGTTGTGTCGCTCTGAATATGTCCCAGTCAGAGCAGTCCAAGTTGGACCGTAGATCTCCTGTTTCCTCCCTCGTCCATCGTTTTGCTGTTCCCACCACAAGGTTGGCATACATTCCTGTATGAATATGTTGTCTTGAATTGAGATCGCAGATCTATACGTTACAGTCTCCAGTGATGGCTGAGCCGTTTCAGCCATCTCTGGTTCTGTGTATTCAGTGCCTACCATCTCTGTGTATTTGTTGAGCATGTAGTTTTTATTGCCCAAGCTCCACAATTACAATTAGGTGTAAGTGGTCATAGAGCTTTTCCCTAAGCCTATAGGACAACCTAACGGCTTTATGTTTTTGCTGGGATTGTTCATCCTCACAGGCTCCTATAACTGGCCTCTTGTCACTCTGGGTTTGATGGTAAACGTTCTCAGGCCTTTTGAACTAGCCCTGATTGCTCTGCACTTGGTCTAAAAGAAGTGACTGTAAGTGCTGGATGAAGGGCAGAGGAGCATAACACAAGATATATTGCTGTAGTTGAGTAGTTATTTGGCCAGTAAAACAATGTCCATATTCGCTAATGTAGGCCACATACATGTGCTAGCAAGAGATTGAGTCAGAAACTGCTGATTGTCAAAGTAAAAACCACAGCAAGGGATTGTAACTGGCAGAATAATTTAAATGTATTAAGACAGCAGATATGTGTTTACATAATCTAGTGTCACACCTCTAGTGTCAGTGCAACAGTTAAACCATTACATCCATTTTAGAAAACCCTGCTGAGGTGGGCTGCTGTTTGAAGCCCATTAAGACATGAAATGCTTATGCTCTTGTTCCCCTTGGGTCATAAGGCAGCTATTATGTTTCTGTTATCATGGTCTGTAGCAGTTACTTGTCTCCAGTGGGCATTCATACCACGTGTCCAGTGTAATTTCTGAAATCACACCTCAACTGCCTCAAAAACTGATCCTTTTTTGATATTGTATTTGCGCAGAATATAAGGCAGGACGTTGAATGAGCTGCCTGTCAACTTTGGTTGAAGCACTAGGCCCAATATAGCCGAACCTGCCTGATCAAGCCTTAGAACAGAGCAGGTACTGGTTTGTGCGGGTGCTGCAACTGCACATATAAAGCATTTAACTGGTGATTAAATTAGTTGACTTTTACAAGTAGCCAAATAAAGAGGTGCAGGTGGCAGGCTGCTCAATTCAGCCTCTCAAAGTTACCGACTCCTTCTTCTTCATTACCAGGCTTACAGTTAGCCATAGGTTTAAATCTGAAATGTTGTCAAATAGGCACATTTGCTTTTGGCTCGAATAACAAATCCTCCACCAGCATCTTGTCAGCTAACGCTCCTCAGACATGTCAGGTAAAATGTAACTCCTGCTACGTTGAGTTGCAACTGTGCTGCTGCTGTACAGAGAACACACGTGAAGTTTGTAATTTCGACATCCAGTGTCTGACTAAGCATTGAAATAATAGCAAATTTAAAACAACAAAACAAAGCAGAGGGAGGTGGATCCATCCAAATGTAATACTGCACACAACACTGAACATAATGAACAGAACAAAATCAGATCTCTACCAATCCTGTGTGTGCACGCCCGATTTGTAGACTGCAGACCCTGCTCATGTGCAGTGAAAAGGACCTGTATCCCGTTATCAGGCATTGAACAGTAAGAAGCATAGCCGGTCTTAACATAGAGGCATAGGTAGGCGGTTGCTTGGGGCCCCTCCACTAGCGTTCGTAGGGTGGGCCCCCACCAACCTCCAAAAAAAAAAAAAAAAATGAAAATAAGAAATGTATCATCATGAACACTTCAAAAACGTGTTAATTTTTTATTAATATGTAATTCATTCTTCAGAAAAACTTTTAAGTATTAGTTAAAATGTCAAATTCATGGGTATCTGTCTCGCATACACCCCCTACTTTCACAATGAAATGGACTAGTCCGTGACGGACTGCAAAAGATGAACACAAACGACACTCCAGTCCAGTTGGTGGCGGAAATGCACCATTTACCAACCACCAATAAACCACGAAGAAGAAGAAGAAGAAGTAAACAAACAGACACGGAGTTAAAGCTAAAATGAAACGAAATTACCCGAGCGGTTCGAATAAACGGAAAAAGAAAAAAGAGCGGAGAAATATATAGCAAAGCTGCCAAAGCTGACAAACTATTTTACCACTGCTGTGGGGATACAGTTAACAATGTCCAAAGTGTTGGATATGCCAGCGCCGCAGCAGCAGCAGCTAACGTTAGCTGTGAAGTGTCTGACGTTGACATAGAGAAGATAATCATTTAAAAATACAAAAAATAATATTATTCCTTAATCCCAATGATTGATCTACTGTTGTTTTTTATCCTCTCACTTCATAATAGAAGAAAGAAGAAGCCCGGCCATCACTAACATCTGGACAAATTTTCTGGACTAATTGACTTGACCTTTTATTGGACAAAAAAAAATAGGCCCACACTCATTTTGTTCATAGACCATATTGTTAGTTTGTGACAATGTTTTTTATCATTGTTATTTTTCAGGTACAGCTCCATACTCCACACAGATGTCAGCAGTATGTCTCGGAAGCATGTGATGTGGAGAACTCTCTTTTCTCTCTCACTCATATTGATATTGATTTAAAAAAAGAAATAAACAGTGCTGGTTAACCTGGAATTTTTGCAAGGATAGTTGTTTTCTTATTCTCCATCATGGGTGACTATTAGCTTGTGTAGTACACTTTGTGTGTTCTTCGTTCTCTGTCTTCATTTTGGAGTAAAGAAGTGTATGCAGGGTTTAGGGCCCCCATACATACCTTCGCCTTGGTCCCCCAAATTGCTAAATCCGGCACTGGTAGGAAGAATGTATATAAATGCACAATAACCGATAACCCAAGTTATCATCAAGATGAATCTGCATAGTACATAATTAATTAACAAATTAACAAATCACCTGGCAAGTGCACAAAGTGATCTGATCAAACACACAGGTGCATGCCAAGATGGGTCTGCCTAAAAATGCTCATGATGAAACCAGTGATAATTTAAAATAAAATGTATTAAAAACAGTTTGTGGCATACATTGGGACCTGAATGGCTAAGTGAACTGGTTATATTTAACACTAAAAAATTACATTGAGGAGGAGGATTGTATATTCAACTCTTTATTAGGTGCCCCCGATGCCGACAATAAAAGGTTGTGTTCCCAGTTACGGCAGTGCACTCCCTACAGTGAGCCCATCTCTCAACTTTCATCTCCAATTAAAAAAATTAAAAAAATATCCCAAAACAATATGCATCATCTGCTGTAAAGGGCCCTAGTAGTGCAGTCAGAGCCCAGTTTGGTGTTTTTTCCTGCATACAAATAACTTGATTTACCCAGAATTGTACACTGACATGTAATCAATCCGCCATGGGAACTAAAAAGTCATAGATAAAAGATTCCAG
Organism: Diplodus puntazzo; assembly: GCA_963678695.2. NCBI lineage: Eukaryota > Metazoa > Chordata > Actinopteri > Spariformes > Sparidae > Diplodus > Diplodus puntazzo. Next base: position 9,225,512 of record OZ023158.1, on the reverse strand, counting down.
TAGCTACAGTGTATACACCCAGGGCATGTTATTATACAAAAAAGGCAACATATACCCTTTCACACCGGAACAAAAAACCCACTAAAATGACACCTGAAAAAAGTAACCACCATTACATTGTCACCAGCCTCAGTCTGAGTACCAGATCCTGTGCCAGCTGCCCAATCAGTACTGCGCATATGCACACAACAACTTACTCTTAATGAGGGCTGTTGTACTTGCCGTGGTAGATAATATTCTATGAGAATAGCATGTTAATTATGGAATGGAAGTAATTGTGTTTCCTGAAACAGTCAGACCCGCAGGTAACACTGGGGAAACAGATGTTGCTTGATTGTAATTCTGTAAAGCTAATAAGGCTTAATCCAGCCTGTATTTTGTCCTAAAAAGATATTTTGCAGGTAAACCCTGTGTAAGCAAGAAATAGAATGGTCTGGGCATCCTGCCTCCAGGGATTTGCCTCAGGCAATTTATTATGCTGGTATGTAGTAGAAAAAAAACAAAAAAAACAAACATAAGAACAAAAAACTCTCACATTAATGAAGTTATATTTGCCGAAATGTTGTACAAAATAATTTACAATACGCATCAGCACTTCTGATCATGTTCTACCTTGTTATAAGGTGAGGTTGGTACAAAGACTAGACCGGCATCATCATTGGGCAGGCATTACTTTCACATAATGCAAGAAACTGTGAGTCGAGATTAGCAGAACATCTTGGTGTGCCAAGTAAACAAAGAAAACATCAAAATCGTATATGTCAATACATATTGATGTTTTTGGTCACTTCTTGACAGCTCCTTTGACTTCAGTTTGCATATTATTACTGTGCGTTTTAGTTCTTTTAACGATCACTGGGTGTTTGGTTTGTCTTGTGGGGGGCATGCCTTCGCCTGGCATCCAGTGGCATTGGCACAGGCGTGGCATTCTGCCAGCTAGTAAGGAGCAGCGAGGTGGAGAAAAGGCATGGCTCCTCAGAAAGAAGGGAGGAAGGAAAAGAGAGTGACAGAAACATTCAAAGCCCACACATTACAGAAAAAAAACAGCCATGACTATCTTTGAGGACAGTCCGATGTGGGATGAAGGGTAGGTTTACAATACGCCCAGTATGCGCTCTGATTGCAGTCAAATGGATTAAAGTGAAACTCTCGCCAAAATGCAACTTAGGGTTTTTTTTGTGAATGTATATGAGTCAAACCTTTGTGTAAAAGCATAATTATGATGAAAGAGGCACTTTTAAGATTTACCGTATTTTCGAGTCAAACTCATTTTCAATGGGAGTGCTTGGGGCAAATTAGCGCTATTTTTAAAAACACTAAGAATGCTCGACACAACATGAAACTTTGCTCGTAGTATCACCAGGGTCTCTACACATGAACACGAGCATTGAGAACATTGTTTGTGTACACAGAGTTTACTTAAAAGAACGTTTTTGAACAACTCACCTTAGCAGTAGCTTGTTCCGCTAGCCGCCGTCATGGTAGCTGAGAAGTATCGATCTCCGAATGCGACGTAACCTGGAGGACAGTTAAGGTGGACCGCTACTGTCGTCCAGCAACAACTATCCACGCGATATCTCACGTGACTTTTCTGGCTTTTGATTTTAGTTTTGTTTCTTATATGAAGCTCCTTTTTCAACTTCAAGGTTCAAACTTCAAACTTCACGACAAAACAGCTAATTATCTGTGCATTTATATGGAACTAAGCTTTAGGAGCGGTCCACCTTAACAGTCCTCCATGTTACGTTGCATTCAGAGATCGACACCTCTCGCTGGCAGGACGGTGGCTTGCGGAGGAAACATCTGCTAATGTGAGTTGTCCAAAAACTCTCTTTTTAGTAAACTCTACGGACACAAAGAATGTTTTCAAGGCTTGTGTTCATGTGTAGAGACCCTGGTGATACTACGAGCAAAGTTTCATGTTGCGTCGAGCCTTCTTGGTGTTTTAAAAATAGCGATTTTAATGCTATGGCTAATTTGCCCCAAGCACTCCCATTGAAAATGAGTCTGACCCGAAAAATAAAAATACGGTAAATCTAAAAAGTAATTATGCATTTATACGAAGGTTTGACTCATATACATTAACAAAAAAAGCCTAGGTTGCATTTTGGTGAGAGTTTCACTTTAACACCCTCAATGGCAATGGCAAAATGCATGCAAACAGTCACAACTTTAGGTTTCTTTCTGCTCTGACCCCTGCTGATCACTTTGAAGAGATAACTAAAATGGCCACCTATTCTCGAGAGCATTCCTTCAGCATGACCTGTCTGAGGCAGCGCAAAACAAGCCAACAAATCATTCCAGTTCCTGCCTGACACGTGTAAGCTCCTCGTCAAGCTCAGGGAAAGATGGTCAGCCTTAGAAAGCTTTCTTAATCCTTCCCATGCATTCTTTCCAGTAACTCCTCTGAGCCTAACCCCGTAACTGGATAGTTATCTAGTCGAGCAGTAAACCTGCAAAAACACAATCATAATGACATCTACACCAAGGGCAGACAGAGACAGAGAAACACACGAGAGTTGGAGCAGCAGAGGAGAAAGCAGGTATTATCTGTAGGGCAGTACATGCAGTCAGGTGAACTGGGGTTTTTCCAAGGACAGACTTGGGTTCACTTCAAAATACTCTCCACCTCTATTCCAAAAACCATTAGTATTGTATAAATAGTTGACCTGGACTCCTCCGCTGTTTTCCTTTTAGCATATGGGAGCCCGCCCTAGGTTGTGGCCACGATAGTGCTTCCTGTCTGATGAAGTGGCATGGTAACTGTGAAACTTTCAGAGGAGGTTCTGGGGGATTTTCAGCTGTTTCTGTCTCAGATTTCCACTCCTGTCTGCACTCAGAGGAAGGACCAAGAAGAAATTCAACAACAGCACACACAAAAATGTAAGCATGTATTTGAGGCAAATACTACACATAAATGTGCACTTTACACACATGCCATCCCACACATGAACAGCCCATCCATCCATAATGCACATTTTTTCACACATTTTTAGTTTATTTCTATGTTTACAGCGATCAGAAATCTGTGGTATCCCTTAGCCTCGGATATCATTTGAAAATAAGTTTGATACATGAACATTATTTATTTATTGAAGTCTAGTTAGGGGGAACCGGGCCTGAATCATGATCAGGACTCACAATGACGATATGGAGTGTAACGATTCTGTGAGAGCTGTCACTGACTTTATTTACAGCTTTCCATGAATCACACAATCCATTATGTGCATGTGCTGAGGATATTCCACGTGAGCTTCTGCTGCACAGAGCGCTTTACACTGCACGGTGTGCGACTGACAGCACAGTCATGTCCAGTACAGCATTTCACATACAACAACTATATGAAAAATACAGTTGTAATTGGTGAAAAGTGCACAGCATTCATTCTTTAATGCTATTTGATGTTACCTTTGATTACATTAAGTAGCAGCTCTTCCGAGTATTTTGTCCTTCTGTCATGTCCGTCCCCTTTTGGGTAAAAACCAATTCCCCTCTTGACTGGCGGTAAATGCAATCCAATAATTTTATATAATACCAATAATAATAACAACAACAATAACAACAACAGTGATAAGATTACTAATGATTTTCCACTGTTAGGAGCCCAAATCTGATGGCCAAACAGGCAAACTATCATATCATGTTGTAGTCGATCTACATTCAGCATAACTATAAAGACAAAATGACAGAAATAGTGAGTGACAAGTGTCCTTTCAGTCCCAGCCCTTTTACGCTTGCAAACATGACACACACAACTACCTTATTGAATGTCCAGGTAATATTTCTGTCCTCTATGACCTTTTATGTCATTAAGACACTTTATTGTAATCTAATTACATTGCTGTGTTGAAACAGAACAGCCGTTTGTGCTTAATTACTCAACCGTTCTCTGCCATCTTAGAGGGGGGGAACAGTGTAACTAGTGTTACTTCATGCTGTTAGAAGGTTCATTATAAAAGGTGGGTTGGCTCAATTTATGTGTATTATTTACATTAAAACACCCTGTGTTCCTGGCGGTCTGTCATGTGGACAAAACCCCACTCTAAGAGCAGGTGTTTTATAGTCAAGCCTTATTTTTTCACAGTAAAATCTCTACTAAATTTGCAACGGTTCTCTTTTGAGTCACTTCAGTCTACAGACACAATCGCACATCATTGGTTAATGATGTTACACACTCAGTAACATCATTAACCAAACTGTGACAAAATGTTTGACCAAGACTGTCTCACACACCGTAATCATCCTCTCTGTAGATGACCCAAAGCCACAGATTCTTACTGTCCTTCTTTCTTTGAGGAAGTAGATAAAAATGTAAACTTTGGGATTTTTGATTTCATGACGCGAACAATGCAACAATGCTTTTGGATACTACTCTCTGTTTTCAATCTGGTGCCAGCAGTTTCACAGCCTTTGTTTGACCTAAAGGGGGGCATGGTCGTTCTGGCGAAAGGCAAGCGACATGTGGCTGCTCTCATCTGTCATGATAATTTGATCAGATAGTTACCAAACAGTCCGGCCCTCTGCGCTGTGCTCTGAGGGAGGGGGATGTGAAGGCGAGACAGCACTGACTGAAGAAATATTGATTTAAGATTTGAGTTGGCTGACATTTTTACAACTGAAAGGTGTTTATGGAATAATTATTATGCACTATTCAAAATTAGTTAGGGATATTTTATTTGGGATACTTTAGTGTTTCACTTGATTGTTTATTCTGTGATACATTTTTATTTTGTGTTTTGATCAATAGTTAGCGGTTTGATAAGAAGTGGAATTAAATGTGAGATACATTGCGTAAGCTAATGCTTCTGACGTTTAATTTCTACAATCTACCACCTCTGTGTCGGCAGTTTTCTCTGTCTCAGAAATGTGCGTAGACATGGGTCAAAGGATCCGTAAATTTGCACACATTTTCACATAAAGATTCATAGCAGTTTATGCTTTGGAAGTAGCAAGGTTTATAAATGACGTCCGTGGACTGTCGACACAGCCTTCATAAGTACTTGTTCTCGTTCTCATTTAAGTGTTCCCACTTTTATGATTTTATTGGTACAGGCATGAACAGACTATGTGTCTTTTTAATTTTCAACATAATAGATATTACTTGTAGATTTGGTTGAGGGGCAGGCTGTCCATCAAATATCCAGCCTGTGCATCTTTCACAGAGACTCTCCGGCAGTGAAGAGCAGTTCCGGAGGAAGAGTATAATCCAAGAAGAGCAGCAGCTGGCTGATCAGGAGGGACTACGACTGGCTGTTTACTGGGGAAACTACAGGTCACAATCCCCTTTACAGTGACCACTATGAGCTTAATAATAATAAAAAAAAATATATGTTCCACACACAGAAAAAAAATCCATAAAAACAAACAAACAAACAAAAAAAAATGACTAGGCACATTGGTCCTTGGTGTGGTCTGGACAACTTTGTGAGTGGTCCAGACCAGTACAATTTTCCTTTTGTTGTGTATAAAACATTATTATCCATTATTTTTCCAGAGATGTACTTTATTTGCTTACAGAACAGGAAAGTAAGATCCAATCTCAAGTGGTCACTCGATACATATGTTGCGACGCATGTCAATGCCAGGTATGAACTGACAGGCTTGACGCTGTTCACTCCTGATTAGATCATTTGGGTGGATGTTAATACCAGGTCTGAATTCCCTCCCCAACTCTCTTTCCGACTCTTCTTTTTCAGCCTAACCAAACAAGACTTAGATGACCCAATCTCACCTGGATTCTTCTCCAATTATCTTAACTCTCTGCTTCCCTGCCACTTCGTTACTTGTGGGTTCCTCGTGGGTTCCTCGTGGGTTCCTCATGGTTGAGTTGGGGTTTGAAAGGCACATGGTATCCTGTGTGACATATTAGGTTGTGCTTTGCCTCTTCGTTCCCCATCCTCACAGCTTACAGCTCACAGCTCCAAGGGTCTCGGAGTTGTTTTCCAGCTGTGAGTTTGACCCGCATGCCAAACCATTTATGTTTCTGTAGAAGGACAGAGAGACCATTGGGGTTTTTTTGGGGACAAGACCTAAGGTTGACCGCAGCCAAGTTAGATAAGTTATGGGAGATGAGCAGGGAGACAGGTCAACTCCTCTTTTTGTCTATTGGATAATTTACCAAAGTGACCAATTAGGAGAAGCGGGTGTGTACTCGAGAAGGGACTCTAAAAAGGCTCTCACAGGAGAGGAGGGGTGGTCACTTGTAGATTTCCTAAGATTGAAGGTCCGAGAGGATTTCTGGTAGAGCAGAGGGCAAAGCATTGGGCAGAACTTTGCCAGGATTAGAGAAAACCAGGGATGGGCCGCCCTGACTCGGATGCAGGCGTGAGATCTGTTTCAATAAAGATTGCTCTATCATTCCACCCAGCCTTGCCTCCACAGAATTCTTTTATCATCAGACTACACGCCGACACCTTTTGAGGAAGAGAGCCCAGAAACTACAGGAGCCTCTGTGAATCTCTAACCAAGCCGAACCTGACGCTAAACTTTAGGTATTAAAAGTGTGTGCAGAACACACTCAAAAGCAATATAGCGTAGACTAACATTAAGTGGAACAGACATTGTTGTGAGTTGCTTATATTTAATGAAATATACTTTATACCTCGTCCAAACACATGTGCATATAAACCAAGAAATTTCTCACACTTTTGCATCATCCAGTCCAAAACACATGACAGTCTGTAGGCCCCCTCCTCCTCCTCCTCCAGACACAGTCCTCAAATCTCTGTGATGCATACACCACCACCCCCATACATACCAGCATCCCCGTTCCTTGCCCTTCCTCCCCCCAAGCTAGCTCCCGCTGCTGCTGTCACATTGAATTTCCCATCGTGTCATTTTGGCCGTAGCCTCATATCCAGCGGGGACAAAATGAAGTCTCCTCGAAGAGAGAGCGTCCTGCAAGGTGTGAGTGCCAGCTCCACTGTCTCCTTCTGCCAAAAGCCAGGAAGAGGGAGGGGGTGGGGATAACAACCCGCTGACTCTCCTCCATTTTGCATTTCCTCTATGCTCATTTTCTCAAGAGCTCCTCATCTATTTTGCCAGCCGAGTTCGTTCTTGTTAAATAAGGCATGAGTCATCTACGGCGCTCAGCAGTGAAATGATGCCACCCATTTCAGTGCCACTGTTGTGAGCTGGAAGGGAGTTGTGGATGTGGAGGCCTGCAAAAACGAAAAAGAAAAGATACAATTACATCAAATAAAAACAAAATACAAAAGGCTGGCTGTGCAGTGGGTCCTGGGTTTGATTCCTGGCTGGGGTCTCTTGAATTTGCATGTCCTTTCCTATTTGCATAGGTTACCTGTGGGTACTCACCCTTCCTCTCAAATGAGGTTTGGTTAATTATTTGACTCTAAATGATGAATAGATAGAAAAATAAAATTAAATAAAAAATGACTTCTAATATATCTTCATTTCGTCATTTTAATGCAGTATTAATGCTGATTAAATGAGCTCCATTTTTATCATTGACTGAATGAAATATGACAAAGCTTCCAGGTCTGTAAAGTGAAGCACATAACATACTAACTCACTGAGGCCTTGCTGGTTCATGTCATGGATATTCTTGAAATTGTTTATGTAAAAACATATGTTAAATTCAAGATACCAAACAAAATCCTATAGATGTACTCCAAATTCACCAAGTTTTTGTGAATATTGTGTATTTTAAACCTCACCAACTACTTATTTTTTCTACTCGATAGCGATTAAATTTGTCTTGAACATCCAGGGAACCCTAATGATAATTTGCAACACACATTTAGTTGGTGGAAAATGGTTTCAAAAATCTAATTCAAAATTAATCACCACTCCAGTTCGTACTGTGTCAACAGAGTGTTGATTCTGTGACAGCCGCCATAGGTCTTGCTAAAAATAAACTTGGAGGTAAAAAACCCACCTTTTTAAGACAGCTTCAGTGTAAATCTTCCCAAGAAAGATTATTTCATTATTTCCTCGAAACCTTCTTTTATCTGAAAGCATTTACATTCCTTGCTGTTTGGTTCATATGATGCTGTCAGAAATGAGTTTGGATACATTCAAAACTGTGAAACAATATATGTGTATTGAGCAAAGGACCTAAGATTATTATTTTGTCCACAGACAACAAGATGACATCTCCTAGTCTGCAACAAACAAACAAGTCATGGTGGGTTTACACTTTGGAACAAGACTCAGGTTATAGCTATGTCTTTTGTGTGTCGCCTGAATACACTTATTCTTTAGGAAATTAAATACATTGTGTCAGCTGGTCATTGCTATTGGTGCCAACACAGCCATGGTAAAGGATATTGCAGCTTAATTCAAATGTCAGACAGGTAGGAAACTAGAAATACAAAACCCCAAAGACTGCTGATAGATAAGCCTGCTGGTTTGAGTATGAAAATTTTGTGAATTACATATTATGGCCACATCTTAACCCAACTGATCACAATCACTAGCATGTGACACTCTCCACTACAGCCATCAAGATGCCAAATGAGTATCTTTGCATATATGCATGCTGTGTCAACCAGTAGGAGTCCATATACTTGGAGAATATATGGTAAATTCTCAATGCTTGTGGCGGAATAAGTATTGTCTTCCATATTTTTCTTTGTATGTGTTAGTCGCTTGCAGTTGCATCGCAGAACTTGTAAGTTGCAGTGAAAGCTTCAAACATCCGACCTCTCAAATTTACAGATAATGTTTTACATACAAACATGGCATGTTTGTGATGATGAAAATGCTAACAGGGAAGGAAACAGCTTTAATAGCACTAGGTAACAAATTATCTGTTTATTGTTATTTATCTAGAGAGAATATTTTTAAAAACACTGCTGAATTTATATTTATACTCCAATCGAAATTTATAGAGTTGGAGACTACACAAGGGGTCCACCAAAATTTGATGACTAAGTGCAAATGTAGGGAGCCAGCATATCATAGAGTGGCCCTCTATAAACCCAGGAACCTTTTAGGACTTATGAATATATCATAATGGCCTTAAAATGAACACTAGAATCAGCAAACTAGCCAATAAGAAAGATTTTTTCGGAAGGTTTATTTATTTATCATTGTGCATGGTTGTAAAACAAAATGCTAGTTGTAGTACATGCTATGCTAGGCTACTCACAAAATGAGGATATGAAATTGATATAATAAAAACTCGAAAACAAAGTCAAATTTGTGTTATGTGTATGCATACTTTTCTCAACAAGGTAACAAGTTGCGTCAGAAACAGCAAATACTAGCATGGCACTCAGTAGATCACATACAGGCCTAATCCAATATCAGACTCAAGAGCTCTGTATCACTCTAAATATTAAACAGTCCATAACTGTTCAACTATAATTTAAGCTCAAGCCCCTACTTCAGGCATTTACAATGTTTTATTCTGTTTGTGCTGCGCCTTCACAGTGCAGGTCAGTCTCCTCCTGCACAAAAGTGCCCATCCTTGCACAGTGGCTCTTTTGATGACATCCACTCAGTACGCTGCTCCTGGGAAGCTGAGGCATGAAGTCCCTTTTAGGGATGCAGAGCATTTTCCCTTGTCGGCCAACTTAAATTGAACCTAGACAGTCAGCAGAGACTATCTCCAGGTGATTTATTTGTCATTATCCCAAACACAAGAATGTATAATGAATAATCAAATCATTTTCAAATCAATTTTATTTATATAGCCCAAAATCAAAATTGCAATCTTTACAATCTGTACAGTGAATGACATCCTCTGTCCTTAGACCCTCAATCTGAGTGAGGAAAAACCTGCCATATTGAGGAAAACAAACTTTCAACAAGGGGGAAAAAAAGATGACAGAAACTTCAGGAGGAGCCAGAGAGGAGGGATTCCTCTCTCAGGATGGACAGACAGTAAGTCGATCGCATGTACAGAACAACAAAATCCCACTCTGCAAAATTACATTGACGGAATATCTGATACAAATTATGTAACATATGCAGTGTGTGGATCCATGAGACGACTGAGCAGGCCTAGGCATTGCCAAGTGGTGCCTGGGCTGCACGACCTCCAGTCAACCGTGGTGACCTGGCAGAGGGCAGGCCACACAAGATGATTAGCAGTAAAACAGAGAAGATCAGATTGAAATGGCATCAAATTGTACAGAAAAAAGGAAATAGTAAAACAGAGGAGAGCAATGATCCAGCGGAGCCCAGGGTATGACAATCCATATGCATCAATATGTTTATGGGGCAGGAGTCAGCAGAAGTAGATGTTCCCAGAAGCCTGTGGCCCATCAGGAGGCAGACCGAATGAAAAGAGAGGAGGATGAGGAGGAGGAGGAGGAAGCTATAGGGAGTGGACAGTGAGAGAGCAAGTTTGTGGGTGAGGTATCTGGAGGACAACACATTCTGATTAACTTAAGCTTAGATTCAATCGTGACCTATTGATTATCATTGTGTGAATGAAGGTCCAGGAGGAAGCTTCTAACTGTGAGGGGCCAAAGGTAACAGACAATTAAGTGCTTAGCTAAGTTTGACTGCAGGCCAAATAGTGAGAGATGCCTAACACAGGTCAAACTCCTCTTGTAGTCCATTGGATAAATTTGGCAAAAGGACCAATCAGAAGAAGTGGGTGTACTGGAGAAGGGCCTCTAAAAAAGGCCCTCACAGGAAGAACGGGGGTGGCATCTTTTAGGGCTCCTGAGAACAGAGGCTGTCAGGAGTTTTGATAGAGGAGAGGGCAAAGCATTTTGGCAGAGCTTTTCCCATAGATTTGATAATATCAGAAAGCATCCGCTTCTGATCCGGACTCAAGGCTCTAGATTCTGTTTCCATAAAGATTTCTCTATCAGCCACACAGCCTTGCCTCCGCAAAATTCTTTTATCATCGAACTACACGCCAACACCTCTGAGGAGGAAAGCCCAGAAACTACATGTAACACTACATATATACACATATGCAACAAGGGAATAATCCTAAATTTGCGTCAGGGTGCATGTAACATCAGCAACAAGATGGAGATGATAATATTGTCAGAATCTCCACATTAAAAGTTCGACATCAGGTAAACATCGTCCATCTACTTCGACTGTGTGTGTGAGCACCAAGCGTCAAAGATGAGAAAACACAGGGTCCACCTTCCCTCATCCTGCTGGAGTTGGGCTCTCTGTCGGCTCACTTGATATAAAAACACACAAACAATGATTATGCAGATGAGTGCTCCTCCTCCTCCTAATGCTCGTTGAATTCACGCTCCACCCCTTGCCTAAACCAAAGCAAGAGTATTTCAGATAGGCGAGAACGTGTCTTGTTGTTTGCTCCATGCGGATGGAGACAATATGAGAAAACTGCTGTAAGTGAATCACTGAAGAACTTTGGGATGTGAGCAGTAATTCATGAGTTCTGGAGCCAGACTACTTACATCACATTATGACACAAACCTCTTTAGGCATTAAGATGCAAATTTTAGGTTTATTTTCTGGCTGGGAGACTATGAAGAAGCTGAAGGACATGAAAAAAAATCAAAGAGCGGAAGCAGCGAGGCTGAGTTCAGTTCATCACGACACTGAAAGCCCTCTCTGATGGTATGTGACATTTCTAACAGACATGCACAACATATCAATCGCCCACTAATATACTCTTTACATCTCTGATATTGATTTGACTCCAAATTTAAGGGCCCTTTTTCTCTCTTCAACCCACACACTCCCATGCTGCCTTCCATTATTATGCCGCTAACTCAACACTGCCTCTGTTTTTTTTCTTCTTTTTCTTTGCAGTGCTCACCCGCTGTCCCTCTGGGTTAATGCAGGAACATTGGTATTCTTGTGCCGAACACAGGACAGAAGATGGGATGTGTAGCAGGTCAAGTCTGCCTCGCTTTCATCCTGGTGCCTTTGAACAGATAAAGAGACTCTAATTACATTTGCATAATCACGCTAAGACAACGTCTCTCTCTCCCTCTCTCTCTCTCACACACTCACACAAACACACACACACACACACACACACACACTCCGACTCCGAGCACGCATACCTCCTAAGAGCAGTGAGTGTGCATCTGCACAGATTAAGATTCAAAAAGTGTTAAACAAAAAAGTACACACACTCACACACTGACTGCAAGTAACAAGTCACCTTACTAAGTAACATGTACTTAGTACTTAAGGACTATATTTTTTGATGGACAATTAATTGATCAGTCCAACCCACCGTTGAATGAATTATCAATTTGATTATATCAAACTGAAGTAGTTCTGAGTAGTGTGAGAATGTCGTTAGTTTTTCAGGTGTTTGACCATAAACTATAGAATTGGACAAATCAACACATTTACCTGACGACGATGGTAAAAGTCGGAGGATTGGCAGAGTTAGAATTTATCCTGGTGGACCAAATTTCATGACACTTCATCTGACATTGAATTTCAAACCACAAATCTAAATCTGCGAGTGTTGCAAGATGGAAAGTCAGTAGGGTAAATGTCTGCGAGCCATGAATGTCTTGTACCAAGTACATGCTGAGATGACAAGTGAAAACAGTAACAGATTTCACAGGTCTGCAAACCTCATTTTCAGTAGGTGATAATTACCAAGTTCCATATTTGACATTTCTTAGAATAACCTGCCAAGTACCACAATAATTGCCTCACAATGTACTGAAAATCATCCCGGCACAATTGAACAATAAGATTTGGCATTTTTCCAATAAGCAGATAATAAAGAGCTGGTAATGTATTTAATACATTTCAAAGAAACTTCCTACTGGTCTCTGCTTAACGTCTGCTGATCATGCTAAATTACACTAAATTAAAGTTGAGTTGTTGCACCTTAATTTTCTTGCTAATTTGTGTCCAACGTCTGCAAATACATTTCATTCTAAATGCACTATCAATCATTTCAGTGTCAAATGTCTTTTTAAATTGTTTTTACAGTTAGCAACCGTAATTGCTAACTACTGAAAAATACATCAACATAATCAATAATCAACAATTTTCATTTTAAGTTGTATTCATGAATTACCTATTGAGGCCTAATAATAATGTCTTCCGGTTTAAAGTCACTCCTTTTTATATTTTCAGACAAGATGATAAGAAGAAGATAACAACAAGAACAAAAGAATATTATTTTCAATAATTTAAGTACCAGTGTGTATTACCTCTGTGTGTGTGTGTGTGTGTGTGTGTGTGTGTGTGTGTGTGTGTGTGTGTGCGTGTGAGAGAGAGAGAGAGAGAGTGTGACAGAAATTAAACATAAAGACTGATTGTTTATCGTTGAATTTGCGACAGTTCAGTTCACGCAGTCATGCACTGGATTTAATGAGCATGGTGTGTCGAAGGTGTTTGACAGTTGTGTGTGAGTAGAAACACACTGAACATGCCAATGCATATTAGACGACATCACCGGGATGTGTCAATCCCTGTAGAGAGGTGCATAAATAAAGACATGTTTAATAATGTATTTAAGCTGTTTTGAAGACGTAAAAGCAGACAGGGCCAAAAACATTACTGAAGTTATTAGCCTTTTATATCACCTTAACAACTGTTTTTATCAGTCCTGCATAAAAATGTGACCTCCTTGACAATGTACATTCACTGTTTAATGCTTAATGCACTATCAAGCAAGGTGAAGTACGGCTTTTAGTTTCTATGCTCCCACCCTGTGGTACATGCTTCCTGAATACCTGCTCATTCAGATCAGGGCTTAAAACATTGCTGTTTACTGTGGATTATATAAGGCTTAGTATATAAGTAATAAATATACAGTACATAACCTCTTTTTAATCAGTGACTATCTATTGAATTGCTTTTGTTGTTATTGTCTTCAAAATGCAATTTCAAACCTGTCCTCATTGTTTTTATTGTTTATGGATTTCTGTGCCCCTGTAAAGCACTTTGAATTGTGCGGTGCCATCTAGATAAACATGACTTGCCTACTGGCTGTAGCAACTACTTCAGTTGGATCTAGGTGGACAATGTAACTGCAACACTGCACAAGAGTGACATTTGTTTTATTTTAAACACTAAAAAATAAAAAAAAAAACATGCTTGAGACCATCTTTTGACAAGCGTCACACCTGTCAACATACTCCCATTCTGACCCATGACTACTCAGTAGTCACTACCAAATTATTATGTGAGTACTCAGTCCTCATGGGTAAGACCACACCACCAATTCAGTCTAAAACTGCTTCTGTAGTAGTTCCTGCTACAGCAGCCCGTAGATGTAGATGTGTGGCAAAAATGACCTGGTGGACCCAGTGAGGTCGTTTTCCTGAAATATCTTCATGATGAAAAGTTGTTATCATTTCATCTTTCATATTTGATGCCATGCTATTTAAATGTTTAATATTTAAATGTTGTCCTACCCCAAGCTTCCACAAGTGGGTCAGAAAATAGCCACATGCATTTCTTATGGAGTCTCATTAGCACCTCTGATTCTATGTTGTTGTGATTTCTCTTTTGTCTTTTTCAGAGGGAGAGAAAAACGAGAACAGAAAAAAACACTGAAACATATATACCACATTAAAGCATGCAGAATCTCTGGATGAGGTGCTACTCATGTGGGCTGTGTGACTGCTCTTACCCATTAAACATGGGTGCTGAAATGAAAAGCTAGAGGTTCCAGGTGGAAAACAAGCTGCTTAGGTCGGCAACGTGTCTTCAGCGTACAAGGGTAAAGTAGTGCTGATTGTTACAGGAAGGGTTTTAATGCATGAACAGACTGCTGGCCTGTGTGCTTTAGTCTGTGTAAACACTTAGGGCAGACAGGCTTGTTTTCTCTACCTAACCTCATTTCACTTCATCAAAACACATCATTCCTCAGAAAGGTCAACATATAACATACACAATGGCTGCCAAGGCTCACACACCATGTGCATATTTGGCTTTGCCATCCTGCAGCTCAGCAGCCATTCAGAATCACACTCTGAATGAATAATGGTCACATTTTCTGCCCCATGTTTTGTTCTGCTAAATTCTATTTTAGGATTTTCTGCTCTGTTTTCTCTCCCCAGCCTGCACTCTGGCTCAGTTTATAATGTGCAGCAGGAATTTTAAGCAAAAAAACAGGCAAACTCCTAATTTAATTATTCAGCCATTCTTCACAAAGGGTCAGTGGAAATTAATTGGAGAGCAGCGCATGTTGGATTAATTCAAATGTACTTCTTTGTGTAGCCTTACAACTTTGTTCAATGGCCAGTCAAGGTTTTAGCCTGCAAGGCCTGCTGAAGCTGCATTTGATTGAAAGGAACATGCAGAGATAAGCTCATCTGTCGTGCCATTAATAGTACTACTGGTGCTACTATTACTATTACTGCTACCACTACTAATAGTTTTATCAGCTACTTAGCTGTCTGATGTTAATTGAAACCCATTCTCACATCAGACTTACAGCTACGTCAACACACAACATAAAACATAATAGCATTACAATAATGCTCCAAAAATGTGTGATTGTTACATTTTTTTCTGCCCATTCTTTTCTATTGTTCTGTCATAGTTTCTCCTTCAAAATGTGTTTTGATAACATTTCTCGTGGTAAATGCATGTTTTATTATCCTAATCTTTGCACAGTGAATGTGTATGACCTTTCAATTGCTCGTTGTTGCAAAGATTTTTTTTTTCGAAGGGCATTTTACCATGTTCCTGTGATAAACACTGTGAAATCTAACTGTTGTTTAACTGTTGTTAACCACAGACCTTATTCCAGGGATCAAACCGAAAACCCATTCAAAAATGCCCATTTTTGTCTTATTGGGCTTAACAATAAGTCACCGGTTTGCCAGTTTACAGTTGGCAGCGGTGGTGTATTCGCATTTATGTATTTATTTATTTATTGCTGTCATTACACTGTAAACCCAGATGTAGTATTACATAAACCTTTGAGTGGTCATTTCTAATTACATTGCTGAATCAAATTAGTTGTTTGCACTAGTCAGATGAAATATGCAACTATCATTCAATTAAGCACAGATAACTTTCTATTTTAAGTTTCTGTAAGGGAGAGGTGTGGGTTGATTGATATTATCATACTTCCCAGCATGCCTTGTTTGAGAGTTAAAACTCTCCTGACACTCTTTTATAGTTTGAAGAAAATATATATGATGGAAACTTGCTGTGTGTGTTTTAATGTAGGCCATGCTTGTTTGTTGTTCCAATACTAAAGTGTCTCCTGCACAGTCAGCTGACTTATTCAGAGCTGTTGGATTATTATGCAGATACAGTGGGAGAAGAAGTGTGTAGAGTAGCCAAACACTGCACTCAACTATAAGAACTCTTACTTGGCAAAAACAAGTAGGCCTACTTGAGTAGACGTAAAGTGTGAAGGCCCTCGACCCTGTGTTGTCCCATTTCCCTCTTCCTTGCTCCTCTTTTCAGATCCTTCCTGATGGTCTGGCCCTGCCCACCTCGCTGAGGGATTGGTGGCACCTGTTGAAAGCCTTTATAAGCCAGTTGATTCCAATATGGCTCTCTTTCTCTCTGCTGCCTGGAAGACTGGTACCTTTTTTGGACACTCCATTTTGGATTTGTTTGGGTTCTGGTTAAGTTAATTTGGTTCATATTACATAGTTTAGGTTAGTAAACAGTTTCAGTGCATTCATTGAGAAATACGAAACACTAAGAGGTCTGCTATAGGTTATTGCAGGACTTTAGTCCAAGATGCATGCATGTTCCTGCCTTTATGTGTACACAGTCTTCATTTGAACGTAAAGTTTTAGGCATCTTGCACCTGCACTTTATAAACTTAAGACCATTTCATGTTCATCAACTCACGGAGGCGGGAATGAGTTTGTTTTTCTTACTGCTTCCTTCAACATATCATTCAAAGTTACATCACACTTGTGCTATGCAAGTCTGCAGCACCCATCTGTAGCACTTAGCACAGATGGTGAAAGGTGGCAGTTTGGAAATTTTGAGTCACATTCATCTCCTGATCCAAACTGAGAATGAAGAATATTTGCTGGTAATCTCATATCACAGTGGGAGGAAAGAAAGCATGGAGCGACACCAGTGGGAGGGCGTTCTTCTGAAAAAAGCGCTCACACACTTAACCGCTGTGTGAAGCCAGAGCACAGCTTCTCCTCAATAGGAAGCATTCACCGATTGAAAAGGAAGCTCCACACCGAGCATTCTATAGCTCAAATGCTTTTAGTTCCATGTAGCTGGTAGCTAATTGCTCCAGTTATGTGCAATTAGCTGAATGTATCTTTGCATCTCACTACTATGCCCCGGTCATTATCACTCTTTCAGTTCAGGTAGACTGCACATGATAAACAGTATGGTACTCAAATACTCCCACAATTCACTGATAGCTAGCTACAGGAAACTGCTTCATAAAAATATTATTTTTTTTTTTTTTTGCATAAAAAAAAAATATATAACAGATGATATCCAGGTATCACTCTGTGTTTCTTCTTCTTTTCCCCCCATGAGGTCAGGTTGAAAAAGAGCTGTGATATTTGAGGCCTGTTAAACTATTAAATGATTGATAACCACATTTCAGACCCTTTCATTTTTAATCAAAGCTCCAATTATGTATTTAATGGGCCTGGACCTTGATGAAAATGCCTGTTAAATAAGGTAGGTGTTTGGGGGGGGATAATAAGCAGCACTTACGGCAAAAAGATAGAAATACAGCTTTGCTCATAAATATTTTATATTACCAATGCCTCAACTGACTGTATGTAATGTAAAGTTTCTATTTTGGATCTAGTTTTCAGTGAACACAACATTTGGGATTCATCAAAGGTGACACGTTTTCTTGTGACCAAATTTCTCACCAAAATGTATGTTGTGTGAATCATTTAAAAAGCCATTTGAAAAAAATATGTAACCTTAAGTTGTGCATTGTTTAAATTCACATTTGCTGGCTAGCATTATTCTTTGTGTCATTGGTTAGCCATTGTTATATTTCTTTACCATCACGAATTAAATTGCATAAAACAGGCTGCAGGAATATATTTCTTGGATGTGTTTCCCGAAAACAGGGACTAATACCATGGTTCCATAGTCCTACTAGTTCAAAATTTATAATCTCTATTCTATAATCTATATATATATATATATATATATATATATATATATATATATATATATATATATATATATATATATATGTATGTATATATATATATATATATATATATATATATATGTATGTATATATGTATATTTGTGAAACGATTGACTGACCACTTTTTTCATGACTTATTCCTAATTAACCTCGTTTGTTTGGTTTGTTATTAGGGTGATAGTGAACTCCTAAAAAAAAATTTGGTTGCTACTTGCAGGGGGGACTGGGAGATTTGTGAGGCCCAAGGCGAAGTCTAAGGTGAGGCCTAAGGCGAAGTCAGAACTTGCAACTATTTTTTTTTTTTATTCTTTTTTTTGGGAAGCTGGGGGGTATCAGAGAATATTTTTAGTTTAGTTTTAGTTCATTTTAAATTTTATTTTATTTTAATTTAATTTTTTTCTTTTTTTTTTCCCCTCCCGCTATGGAGGCGCGAGTCCTCCATAGCGCGAGGCCCGAGGCGGTCGCCTTGTTTGCACCCCCCTCACGGCGGCCCTGGCTACTTGAAATGAAGGAGTACTCAGTAACTACTCAGTATAATGTGTCACTTTACCTGAGGGTGCACAAGAGATAAAATTATTTAGTGATTAGTAATTAATGAGTGTACCTAATAACTACTCAGTATTCTGTCGCACTTTACTTGAAGGTTTACAAAAAAGGAACTTCTGTTTAAGTGATTGGTAAGTAGTGAGTCATACTAGTTTGTGTTGCTCAGTGGCTGATACATAGTTAATCAGCTACAACTCATGAAGAAAGTCGTTGTCGATGTTAATTAACAGATATTTATGAACTAATCATTATCTAATGACTCATTAATATAGTAGTTCCTAATGTATTGCTTTTTTATTTACTCATTCCTCAGTAAGTACCATACTTACATTTTTGTACCATCGTACCTTATGGTACCTTAACCGTTGTTAATTCCATACCTGACACAGACGTCATAAAATGTCAGTCTCTTGTCGGTCTCTCTGCAAGCCTTGTTTGTATGCAGCCAGAGATAAATTGCGATAAATGAAATTGCTCTGTAACCTTCCTCTATGACTGTGAATGGACTTCCAGTATTTGGAGTTGTGTAAGAATAAGCACCTCCTGTAGTGAAAATGGCCAAATTAATAGTAAGTAATTCTCTCAAATAAACCTTTCAGCATATCATATCAGCATGTTCTGTTTGGGCACTCTAAATGATGACCTTCAGTTTTTGGATCAAGTAGCTAAGTAGGTATTTGAAAATAAGTTGTGAATAGTCTACAGCTGTTAAATTTCAGATTCATATTTAATCAAAATTTCTCATCTCTGTTTCTCATTTTATGTTCAGGTCACAACTACAGGTATTAATTAGCTGAATTAGGCTCTGTTTCTACCTCTTCAAGGCATAAAAATCCATCATCAATGGCAACCCATGACTTCTGACCCTTATAAACAGTCTAAAGTCATGAGGATTGCCAAAACAAAACATCAACTAAGGCGGTTTCCCATATCTGATGTAAGAAAAGTTTTCACCTCCATTTGAAGCTTCTTTAAATGTAATATTTTCCTGATGTTCTTATTATGTAGCTATTTTCATTTGCAATTGCTGTAAGCCAAACCTAATAAGATTTGATAAGACATTTTAAAGGGTTTGTAAAGAATGTTGCTCCATTGAGCTAGCTCTATTTGCCCAGAACCAAACAGCAGACTATGTTTACCTGTATCTAGAGCACAAGCATGTCACAAATGTGTTCACAAACACATACATCTCAGGTAACAGATAGAGTCTCATGCAGCTGTCTGCAAGCCACCACCTCAGCTGCATCTCATGGGTGTAACTGCTTGTCTATTTTCCTGACCATACACAGTCATTTAGGTGGTTGGTAAATATAAGTGAGAACAATTTGATGTGGATCCAAGGGTGGCTAATAAAATCAATACACAATAATCACAACACATCATGTAAGAATTGTGATTCTTATCTCCCGTGATTCAGAATCTGTTCACAATAGAGTGAGTCAAAAATCGATTTTAGAAATGTTAATTAGTACCAGGAATGAAAAAAGCAGAACTTAACTTGAAGCACCTGTACAATTTTCAGTGCACACACGCTAGAGTTATCTTGAAGTTCATCTTCAAACAAGGGAGCCTGGGTAATTACCTTTGCAAGATGAGCATCAGACAGGCCACATGTTTGGGATTACTTTTTTTGCCACCACGAGATGTCACGACGTAACATTAACGGAGCAGAGCAGTGGCCAGCAGTAACAAACAAGACCAGCTGACAACCGCTATCAAGCTAACAAACACACACAACATTAAACACACTGAACAAACTCTGTGGTGAAGATAATATCCACTTGTACAACGATAGACCCTGGAGCTAACAGTGCAGCAGAGAGGCTGCTCTTACTGCTCTACTTATAGAGTTAATAACACAGCAGAACCTAATTGACAAAATATCAGTGATCAGTGCAGCTCATTGGTGTGGGTGGTGTTGTGCTATAGATTGTTCCACTCTGCAAGATTGATCTTCCTCCTCTATGAATTCTCATCTTTGTTTTAAATCTTGCTGACATCGGTCAGGGATTGTAGTAAATGGTGTACAGGTGAATCTTTGTAGAGGAGATTAAATATAGACATAATATGGTTTGACAGAGCAAAATAAGGACAGAGGAGTGTCCGAGATATTTCATTCCTGTTGGTGCATTTTTTAAATTTGTATCTGGAGGAATGTAAACAGCAGCAACAAAACCAGTGGTGAATTCTCTGGGCAGATTTATACTATAGCTATAACTATAAAATTTGAAAGTGAAAGACAGCATTCTTTTAGAGTTATTTAGCAATGAATGCACTCAACATTGGAACCCTGTATTCAGATAGCTTTGTCTTCAATGAATGAAGGCTGAACTAAATCGAATGTGACCATTGTGGAGCCTTTTAGGGAGACAACTCACAAAGAATGAAGCAGAGGCTGATATTAACAAACTCTACTGACTCTGTTCTTCTCGGACACACTCGCACACATAAGTGCACACACGTACTTGCAAACACACAGAGTCCTTGGTGGATAAAGGAGCGTTGAGAGCCTAATGGTGCATTGCAGGTGTGTTTTCAACAATCCATTTGTCCGGAGAGTCATTCAATTTAAAATGCCTGCGTATTCTCATGGACATTCAGCACACTGTGTGCTTCCTTGCTTTCATAGAAATTAAGAAATGTGGTAAAAATGTAAAGCAGTTTCCATCAGTTATCATGTATGTGAACAGATGACATCATTTATCAACCACAAGTCACTCTGCTACATGATACATCGTTTTTATTAGCTGCTATGTCTCATGTCTCATCTTCCTTCAGGCCATGCTTTTGTTTTGTTTTTTTCTTGTCTTTTAGTCCTGTTTCCTGTTTTATTTTGGTGTCTAACTCTCTTCTCGTTTAAGATCCCTTCCTGCCCCTGTGAGTTTTCCCGCCAGTGTGATCATACACCCCTCTCTGATGTGTTACCTGTGCCTTGGTATCCCCTCCTCCCTTGTGCCTATACTCTGAATGCGTCCTTGTCTTTGTCTCTCCATAGCAAGCATTCCAGCATTTCGCCTCTTGATAGCCTGTCAAGTGTTTGACCCTATTTTTGATCCTGACTTTTGTCTTTTGACAATCAGTAAAATTGTTCAATTGTTGAGCTTACAAGTGGCTTGTATCCTCTAAATGTAACCTGTTCTTTATTTTATTTTATTATTTTTATTTTTGTTCTTTATTCTTTATTTTATATTATTTTTAAATAATTTCCCCCTGGGATTATTAAAGTATTTCTGATTTCTGATTCTGATTCTTTACATGCTTCCTAATTTACAGGGATGAGTTTTATGGACAGTTTTCTTCATTTGTACGAATATAACACCTCAATGTGTTAGAGCCTATAAGATAAAATTACCAATATACTTATATACTGTTCATCTGGTTTTTAATGTTGTCACCTGTCACCTGTCACTGTATGTATATTCTGTTGCATAATACTTAACTGTTGCTCACATAGCAGTCCATTAAGTCTAATGTTCTCTTCTAATGTCAGAGTTGTCATCGCAAATAACCTGCCGTGTTTGGATTCATCAAGGGGCAAGGACACTCACTCACCTGGCTCTGGCCGGTTATCTATGTGAACACTCTGGAAGTAAAACACAGAGTGTACAAAACAATGAAGACCATTCTCTTAGAAGTATGCATACAAGGTACAAGGTCAATTTAGTGTCATTTTTTCAAAACTAGCGTTTTAAGTCCTTGTGTCCTGTTACATTTTTTTTTTTTTTTGAGTCTCATGATGGCCTGGGGAATGAAGCTGCTGTTATAACCCGGCTCCTAGGCCATGACAAATATGGGAATGGACGCGGTGGGTGGTAATGAATGTAAAGTATTTATTATAATAACGTAAACAACTGATGAAATAACTGCAAATGTGAGGTGTGACAGTCAGTAACATCAGCGGTGTAAATGTGGATGTGTGAACAATGAGGTGTAAGGTGTTGTGATGCAAAACAAAGCAGAAATCAAACAAAAGACGAAAGCCTGCAGGAGCTGGCGGAAGTGAGTCCAGGTGAGGGAGAGTTGGCCTTTTATCCTATGGGAGCGTTAGGCCCAGGTGCTCTGAATCTGGCTGGCTGCCACAATTACACTCCTCTGGTTCCCTTGTGGACAAATGGAAAAACACAGTAGTTCATAACCATACCTGCAACAGACTGGTTATGTCATGCAGGGGCCGTCACACTGCTCTGTAGTTTGGTGGTACAGCAGCAGATACCTCTGTATATTTTGCCAGATGGCAGCAGGGTGAACAGACTGTGGCTGGGTGGGTGTTGTCTTTTAGTGTCCTTTGGGCTCTGTGCAGACGTCTGAATTCACCAATGTCACTGATGCTCTTTGGATGGTACCAGCGATGTTCTCGGTGGTTTTAATCACCCGCTGTAGAGCCTTCCTGTCCTAGGCCAGAATGAACTGTACCAGTTTGTGAAGTTTCCAGTCAGGATGCTTTCTATTGCTCCTCCGCAAAAGTTAGTCAGAATCATGCTCTGGAATTTATTCTTTCTATGTTTCCAATGGAAGTAGAGCCTTTGCAGTGTTTTTTTTTTTTTTTTTTTTAACCAGGGTGCTGAGTCTGTGATGACCCAGATAGGTTCTCAGTGATGGTAATTCCAAGGAACCTAAAACTGCTCACTCTGCAAGATTGTTAATTTCCTCCCGGTATGAACTCTGATCGTTGTTTATATTATGGTTAATGATGGTGGTGTCATCTACATACTTCAAGATGTCTCTTGATGTCTGGGAGTGCAGTCATGGGTGCACACCACAATTATTGACACCGCAATTAAGGAAACCTAGGAAATAGAAAAGAATGAAAAAGTCCAGTGTCCAGCTCAAAGCACACACCTTCTTCCAAGTCTTTGGTTGTGAGACCTCAGCTGATAGTCTTTATAGTCAGTTAAGGTAAACTTACCTCAGGATAGTTCCTACTCTTCTTCACTTGGGAGTGTTTGCTTAAGGAAGTTTCCTTCTTGATCCACAAACTCATTCAGACATCTCAGCTTTGTCAGATACATATGAAGGATGGCATCAGTGGAGCCAACCTCATATTACAGAAAAGCTGGCAGCAGCAAAGCTGGCCATACCCAAGTGTATCCAAAGGGATGAATATCCAGGATAGTATGTTGTGCTACAAGAGAACCAAATGATTATAAGATGTAGTGCAATCCTGGTTTGTGATCCATTCATGTGTGATGGTCTCTTGTGGACTGGCAGATGTCTGAGACATGCATCAATCGATCTTGAAGTGAAAATCTGAAGTCATGTCACAAGATTGGAGAGTTAGTGTTAGATAGCAAGTAGTTATCATTTACTGCTCAATACAAAAGGGTAACAAAAATCTGAAAGGAAATTTGGACTAAATAAAATGTACATTTTTGTGATATGTTTAATCACATATTATAAGTTCTTTACTAATATGCTACTGTATGAATCAATCAGTTAACCAAGAAGTGAAGATGAAGTCTGGTATCCAGTATCATTGGACCGATGTGATGTGAATATCATATTCTGGTTGTTCATTGGTGAGTGAGGATGTCCTGCACCATTCTAATATTTTTTGGCAAACTGCATATTAGCATAAAGAAATAAAGCAAATTAAAGTGATAAAAGAGATCCCATCCTCAGGAGGACTGAGGGTGCCACCCCTCCTCTGACAGCCCTTTCCACATTTATCTAACCTGGCCTGCAGTTGTTGCCGCTCATTTTAATCATAATTTCAATAATGCATTTTTCAAAAGAAGAGAGAAAAGTCATTTTAGAAATGATACTGAGATTTGGTTATGGTTCATTTAAATTCTCTCGTGCCTCCCAAGTTTGCTTTGTTGAGCAAATCAGTGATTGGATGTGCCTGAATTTCCTCAAGCTATGGTGGATGCCAGCAAGTGAAGGGATTTATTTACTTTGCAGAAGCAGGTAGCAGAAGCTGTTGTGTAAAGTTACAGTAATTCAGAGATAAATAAAGTATAAAAAAACATCTCCCCCATGTTCTACATGTCAACCTTTTTTTGTATAAAATATTTCAGCCTTTCTTCTAATTGCTGGCATTTTCTACAAAGGTTTGGTGCATGTTTTCAATATGTTTGTAAAACAGGAAGATGCACCAAAGGCACCTCTTTCTGACTCAGATTAATATTTATATTTACTATTGATACTACATCATGGTATAAACATAAAAAAGCCATAGGACAACAAAACAACAATAATGGATTCCTTAAAGAGATGCAAAACATTGCTAATTAATGCACCTAGTTTACATACAATCTTTAGTCTATCAGTCTCCAATAATAATCATCCGTCTATGTTTACACTTCTATTAAGTATTTTGGCAAATATACTGTGTTTTTACTCTCAAATAGAACATAAAACTCTGCAATTACCATCAGCCTGGGCATACCGCCTATTCTCACAGAGTAGATCATTTTCCAACTTAAACTCTTCTATAAATTCACAGTATAAATCACACAATGACATACTTTTGAGTTCATATATGCCACTTCTGCAAAAATTGGTCCTTAAGCCTCCGCTCGACTGCGAATTTCAGCCATTCAATGCTATCACATCTCTGATGTATGGAAGGCCACATTCATGTTATATTCATTTAACAGATTGAATCCTTGCTGATACATATGTTCCAGTGGCATACAAGTGAAAGTATGCACTGCCTTTTTTTTTATTTCTTTCTCCTTTAGCAAACTCCCCTATGAAACAATAATTTTCTTTTAAATACTAATGTAATACTTAATGGGTAAACTCCCCATAAGTCATATCATACTACAAGTTGATGTTTTAACTTTTAAATGTCATATTTGTATGTAAATTAGATTTTTGAGTCTCATTCCTAATTTGCCAAATACTGACACTTTGTGTTGGTGGCTGGGCAGACCTACAATCCCAATGCGTAAGTATTTGACGAGTTGTAAAAGAGACACAAAAATCGACTTTTCTTACTGATACCACCTTTACTGTATACTTGAGGAAATTCAGGTGTTATCTGTCGAAGATATCTGTCTTCTCAAAGCTCCATACTTTTGAATGCGTATTACTGGTGTTGAAAGTCTATCAAAAAGCTCTAACCTAATGTAAAATGTGGTCTATTAGCAAGTTGGTCCAGTGAGAGATAGGCTATGATCTTTTTTTATTTTTTATTTCTAGTTTTATAAGAGTATTTTCTTCCCGATAGTTAACGAAATAAGAAATGAGCCTCTGAGGTGAGCTGGAAGAGTAACCTGTGTTTTGTCTCCCAGCAGATAAAGTGATGAGGACAATGGGATTCTGCAGTCAAAGATAGTAGAGAGTTTTTCAGTGACAAAAGAAGTTCACTGGTTGACAGGAACAGGTGCCTCTGTTACCCATGGTGCATCGCGAACAAATATCTGTTAGTTAATGCTATTTGACACATTTTCCTTTAGATGATGTGTGTTTTGTGGATAGTTTTATATTATATAAGTTGTAACTGTGTGTTATTAGTCACGGAGAAGACAATTCCATTGATATGTGTCGAGAAGTTAGCAAGCCCTTTTCCCATTTTGTGAATGGAAGTATTATGGAGGTATCTGACAGGGATATAAGTTTAGAAAGTTTTGAATTTCTTTTTTTTATTTTATTTTTTCTTTACTTAACTGAGAGGGTTGTAGTGTGATGTTGGTTATGGTTTTGGAATATGGGTTTTAATTGGTAATGGAGGAAATGGTCTCTCCCAACCCTGTAGTTCTGACTTAATGTGTTGAATGATGTCATTTGATTGTTTTGGATGGGTAATGCAGGCGAGTGAGTCCCTTTTGTTGCCACGATTGAGGGTAAATAGGGGTGTTGTCTTGCTGGAGTCTGGATTATGCCAAATCGGGATGTATCTACACGGAGCCAACTTGTAACTTGTAATTTTATGTGTTTATGCAGGTTGTTGATCCCATCAATAACTGCGTTTGACTGTAAAATAAACTCATATAACTCACTGATTAATTCATACTCCTGACTTGCTGACAGGATTGGTTAGCATTTCATGTTAATCAATGTTCTACACAGCAAAAGGTCAGTCCACATTAATGCAATAAAATAGCTTGGCATGAAGCAGCTGTCCTGATAAATCTTGAGATCCTGTCTAAAAATATTTATCACAGACTGGAGAGCTTCCTCTTCTGTAGCCTTTCTGTGCAGAGTTTGCATGATCTCCACATGCATGTGTACGTGGGTGTGCGCGTTTCCTCCAGGTAGTCCGGATTCTTCCCACAGTTGAAAGACATTCAAGTTAGGTATGTCACAAAATCAGGGTACAAAGATGCATCTTACTATCTGACTGTGCTCTTGAAATAGCAGGAAAAATGTGTAATGTGCATAATGGCATCACCATATCGACCCGGTTTGTATCCATTTTAAACCATATATTCCTCTTTCCTACTAATAACGACAGAAAAGCTCTCACGGTTTATTTTTTTCTCTCTCTCTTTGTTTCCATTTCACCAACATGTTCTTTTTCTCTGCATCCTCCTTCCAAGTACAGTTTGGTAAACAGATTTTATTGGCAGGGGTATTTCCACCATAACAAAAACCTTTCGAGAAGCACTTGAAATTGTAGATAGGAGAAAACAGGCAGTGAGAGGGGAGGGGGAGGGGGGAGAGTCTTTCGTGTCTTGCTCTGTTCGATTCAGCTGAGAAGATTTTAATGAGCATCCAGTGAAGGCCTCCTTAACAAGAGGAGGGGTTGAGACAATGAGAGCAGGATGAAAGTTTTGATAGTTTTGGAGGCATGTCAATTGAAATGCTGATGATGAGAGGGATTGGTCAAGCAGAAATGACATAACGGGCAGATGAGAGGGTACAGATACAGTCTCTGACTTCTCTCATCACCCTCCACTCATCCCCCGCTTTCTTTTCACTGCTATATATACTATGTTCACACATAACACACAATGGGGTACAAACACCATCAATATACACTCACCAGCCCCGCGTTATGTATGTCTTGCCTGTATCGGGTTGGACCCCCTTTCTCCTTCAGCACTGCCTTAATTCTTTGTGGCATATAGCACATACCTCAGAGATTTTGATCCATATTGACATGATAGTAACAGCAGTTGCTGCAGGTTGTCATCCGCACACCGATGATGCAAATCTTCCATTCCACCTCATTCCAAAGGTGACCTATTGGATTTAGATCTGGTTCTTGTAGAGCCCATTTGAGTATAGTAAACCTGTTTTCATATTCAGAAATACAGTTTGAGATGTTTTGAGCTTTTTGAAACAAGTGGCACCTGGTCTTGCTGGAAGTAGCCATGAGAAGGTGGATAAACTGGTCACCAAGGGAAAGACATTAGTAACAATACTCCGGTAGGCTGTGGTGTTTGAACATACACTCAGTTGGCACTAATTTGTCCCATAATATCTCCTCCACACCATTAGGCTACTTTCATCAGCCTGAACATTCATATAAGATAGGGTGGATCGATGCCCTTAGAGGTGAAGAACGGTAATGGATTACTGGATGTAATGATTTCGTAAGGCCAGTGGGATCAGAGGATCCACGCTCAACTACGGAGCCCAGGATCAATCAAACAACACACCAAAAACGACCCAGGCACAATAGTACTTTCTTTGAGAAACAACAACACTTCCTCTTTAAAACCAGGATGGGAAGGACAAGTGAAACACATAAAATTGCACAATATGATACGGTTCTTACCCGGGTAAGTAGAAAAAGTAAAAAATGGAAAATAAACTCACAGCTGTGATTCAAAGTTCAAATAATCCCCCTTGTATTCAGTCACTTCCAAACAGTTCCAGTTTTAGTGCTGTTCAGTCCACTGAGGAGGTGGAAAGAGTTAGTCCTACCGCACAGTCGGTGGTGTGTGTGCGCGTGTAATGACGTGCCGAAACCCGGGCTCTCAATCCTCTGTAGGCGCTGTATCTCTAGTTCTCCTCTGTGCTGTAACTCGCTGTCAACGTCTCGATCCAAGCTCCAACATCCAGGTAGGTCAAAGGTTCAAAGAGGTCCAACAAAAAACCTGACCGATGCGGTTTCTTCGTGAGGGAGACGTCAGGTCTCTCTGGCTGCACTCTCACACATCCAGGACTCCACAGGGATTCTCTCAGTGAGTTTTTAATCAGCTTTATCAGCTTTTATTTCGTTTCTTGACGAGGTAGGTATCGCGCTTGACGCGAGGGTTGCTCTTCTTCTCCTCTCAGCAGCTCAAAAGAAAGTGAACTCTCCGCTGAGAAGGTCAACAGACCGGGCTTCTTCCTGATTGGCTGACAGTTCGTCTCCCACCCATCTCTTTCAAAATAAACTTCTTATCTGTTTTTTAATCTTTCACATTAATGTCGTATTTCATGAATTGATTTTTTCAATATGATTGTAGCTTTTTACTTCAGATGTCTTGGGTTTTAACATGCATTTTATTGTTTTTTTTTTTAAAGAGACTTTTAACCTTGGTTACACTATAATGTTGTTTACAACAAAGTCTGACTCCAGCATCTGCATAGCGCTGAAAAAATTGAGACACATTAAACCAGGAAATGTTTTGTCATTTTGCCTCTGGTCTAATTTTGGTGAGTATCCTTTTCTTAGCTTACAGGAGAGGCAACTCGTGTGGTCTTCTGCTGCTGCAGCCCATCTGCTGTAAGGTTGTATGTGTGGTATGATCAGAGATGGTCTTCTTCATACCTCAGTTTCTATAAGCTCAAACCAGTGTGGCCATCCTCTGCCACAAACAATGTATTTTCACCCAGAGAACTGTTGCTCCTTGGATTTTCCCCCCTGACCATTCTGTGTAGATCCTAGAGATGGTTTTGCATGAAAACAACGTTAGGTAAGCAGATTCTGAAATTCTCAAAACCAGCCCCAAACCATGCCATGCTTAAGTCAACCCAAATCACCTTTATTCTACATTGTGGAGCTTCATTTGAACCTGCTTGTCTTGAACATGCATACATGCCTACATGCATTAAGTTGCAGCCATTAAGTTGCTGCTAAGATACTTGCTTTTAGTGAACAGGGTACCTATGAAGAGGAATTTTAGAATTAGTCACCATTGATGACTGAATTAGTAAAAGCAAAACATTTTAAATTTACCAAATTTTATAGTAATCCATCCAACAGTTTTTGAGCTATGTCAATCAACAAAAAATATCAACCTGTTGGTGAGGCAAGAAGTCCGGAATCACTCAAAATCATCCTCTGATAAACATGAATAGTGAATGGACTTGCTTTATTTCTAAAGCACTATTTCCAGTCTACAGACCAAACAAAGTGCTTGACAGGGATGAAACCAACACCCTTCTGATTAGTTGACAACCTGCTGTACATTGTGAGCAACAGCCATCTGCACAAAATTTGTTGCAATCCATCCGATAGTTGTTTCAGTCTTATCAAACTGGTTGACTGACCAACCATCCCAGAGCCATGCTGCTATTATGGTGTAGCCAATCATGGCCATTGCAATTTCAGTAATTATCAACAATACAAAATAATCCATATTAGAATAAATAAATACATTGAAAGTTAAGGGTTGCAACCATTAAGAACAGTGGATGACTGCCAGAAGCAGTGCTTATCCCTGGATATCTTCTGTCTCAGCCTTCTGTACACCCAGTTTAAGTATTTTTTTTTTTTTTTTTTTTATCAGCAAAGTCACATGTGACCTCAAATGGCCAAGTAAAACTACAGGTGTCATCCCTGTGATTATTCCCATAGAGTCTTCTCGCAGCTCACAAGATTCCAAGTAACTGAGAACTCAGGCAGTGTTCATAGAACATTGGTTACAACCATAACCTTTATTTTTTTTCACCCCTCCTGACCGCCAAAGGCAGTGCTTATCACTCGATGAATCCACACTACTTACCTCAAAGGGTTGAAGCAGAGGAGCGAGGCCAAAATACAAATGGATGGGTTGTGGCCACAATCACCCTGTAGTATAAGGAAAATGTGATTGGCGATACCCATGAGGCCGCAGGGCATCCATCTCAGGATTGCCCATGATGTGGAGACACTCCTGGTCTGTCTTTCATGTTGTATGCGTAAGCGATGGCATCATGTGCATTGCTTATGCATTAGCTTGCACATAGGCTCTAAGGCAGACCTGGTCATTGTATGACCCCGGGCCACAACCGGCACAGCCCAGTTGCTCATTTTTGTACATGGGATAATGAAAGACTATGACTTAACGGAGGAGCTGGCACCATATCAGTCAATGAAAGGGAAGACAACGGTGAGTGTCGCACTTTTGAAGTGGATGCAAGATAAAGTGACTGAAGTGGACTCATAGCGGAAATTGATGTTTTTGCATTGTATTATACATCAGAATGTATTGTGTAAGTCAGTGCTAAAACTGAACCATGTCATTGATTGATTGACTGATTGACTGATTGATTGATTGATTGATTGATTGATTGATTGATTGATTGATTACTAAAACAGTTACCTTCATCAGGGCAAGATCATTAAATCACAGGCAGTTTGAGTCACTTTTGGAGGAGCATGAAACTGAACATGGTGACATAGGCTACAACACAGCTGTCAGGTAGCTCAGCCTGGGCAAGGTGCTTAAAATAGCATGGGACCTGAGCGCAGAGATTCGAGAGTTTGTGATATGAAAGGCAAAGACATCCCAGAGCTCTCAGATGTAAACTGGATGGCTGATCTTGCATTTGCTGTTTATGTGACTGCACTAATTAATTAGATTAGATTGCATTAGATATTCTTTATTGTCCACTAGGGAAATTCATTTTGTTCAGGTCAGTCAAGACAGTAATATACAAAACAAGTAAGCAATATCACAGTAAAAACTCCAACTCTAGACTCTGGAGATGTGCACGTGTGCATGTGTGCATGCCTGCATGGGGGTGGTGTCAGCACAACAGGGCCAGTTCTTCCAAGTGGAGGGGGCAAGGGGGTTCCGGGGGGTTATGTTTGTTAAGAAAGCCTGATAGCAGTTGGGACGAAGCTGGCCCTGCCCCTATTTGTTTTGAATACTGGGGCAGCATATCTTCAACCAGAGGGCAGGATCTGTAAGCAGGTAGTGAGGTTTGTGAGTTGAGTCCCTCACGATCTTACTTGCTTTCCTCACCGTCCTCTGGTCATAGAGCCGCTGGAGGGTTGAGCATTGCTCCACACAGAGTTTGGACCCCAAGGTGATCACCCTCCGTAGTTTGGCCTTGTTGGTCTCTGAGAGCCCCTCATACCAAGCCAAAAGAGAAAAGGTGATGAGGCTCTCTATGTGACAGATGTAAAAGCTGCGGAGGATAAATTAACTAAACACCAAACTGCAAGGCAAGGGCCTATTTGCACATGAAATGCACAGCCTGGTGAAGGCTTTCATGCAAAAGTTGCAGTTTCTCTCAAGCCAGTTGGAGGGTAACACTCTCACCCACATACAAACCCTAAAAGAAGCCACGGCATCAACCGATCACCTCTGCAGGTATTCATCCGTGTTAGTGGCACTGTATGGTGAGTTATCAAGGCGATTTCAAGACTTAAAAACAGTTGAGGGTGAAATGCAAATGATTTCTTCTCCCTTCACTTGCAGTGTGGGCAATGCACATAGTGATGTTCAGCTTTAACTCATTGACCTGCAGTCAGATATAGTGCTGTCAGAGCACTTTAAGTTTGCATAAGTGCTGGATTTCTTTTCTTCTCTCAAAGAGAACTTTCCACACGTGAGGAGGCATGTTTAGAAGATTCAACCTGACATCAGTGCACTTGTTCAAGCCCAGCACAGACTAGATTTCTCTCACTAAACAAGAAAAAAGAACTGAAAAACAGCAGATGAGGTAGTAAGACTACAAACAAAAGATAATGACACTTTGTATAAAGTTAATTTAATGTTGTTCTTTGAAAAATGGCAAAAACATGCACATTTTGTTCACAATTGCTTTTGTGGATGTTGATTAAATACTCACATAATTGAATTTTGTACTATGTCTGCTTCACTTTTTCATGTCCTCATCATCACCTTACAATTGACTGCTTTTTATAAAGAGATAAAACTAGTATTGAGCAGAATTGAGTTTAGCCTATTGGTCCGGCCCTCCACAACAGTCCCTGTTTCTCATGTGGCCCCTTGGGAAAATTAATTGCCCACCCCTGCTAAGGGCATGCACTGAGCTGCACTCAGCCTTGACTTGCCTTCTCCACATAGGGGATCAAATTGTCCAAGTTGGATAGGCTGATTGAGGTGTGATCATGCCAGCACCTTTGGGAAGAATGCTGTATGTGGTGCTGAAGTTATGGCTAGTAGAAAAAGGCAGTGACCGACAACCATCTCCGTTCTGCATGTTCTAAGGGTTCTAAAGGAAGCAAGCATGTACATGCAGGGCAGTAGGGAGACACCACTGTACAGTTTTCTGTACCTGTGCCACTTGGAATCCAATTGGTACAATTTCCATAAGCCCAAAGGAATGACAGCTGAAGCAGTTGTCAATTTGCCCAAGAGTCAAAGAAACAGACTGTAGGGAAACACCTTGCCCTGTCAGAAGAGGGGAAGTTGGCAAAAGATGTCCTCCATGTGTTGAAGTGATGGGCAGGCCCTCATAGCTATGGGGTTGAGAGCCACACCAATGAATGTTGTGCTCTGACAAGATTCCAGAGAGTTCTTCTTCAAGTCCACCTTGAGGCACATACGGGCAAAGTGCAAAAGAAGGTAATACACATGTCCTGGGACGCCCGAAGCTAGGATGGAGCCCAAATTAAACAATTGCCTTGATATGGCGGAATTGTCAGACCCGCAAACTGCTGCCTGGTCTGGTTAGCTTGAACTGCCCACTCCAACACATGCAGAGCAGCTGAGCTGAAAAGCTCCGCTGGGACCATGTGGAGGGTCCTCTGACATGTCTCAGACAAAGGTGACCATGTGAGCAAAACCTGGCTTCCATGTTGTTGCATTTTTCGGTGGCGATTACCAGTTGAACTGCGAGTGGCAGATCTAGAGAATCGATATAACACCAACAACGCCACCTTAGGACTTGCACCTAAAGAGTATACTCCTTTAACTTTAATTTCTCTGAGGGTTTCCCAGAAATCACCCATACACATGTTCATATACAAATGAATACAGGCACGATGTAAAATAATTCAACAATCTTTATTATTACTCACACTAAAACAATTTTACTTATCAAGTTATGTCTCTAAAACATTTATATAGTTATTTTCTTTAATCTCAAACACAAGTGATGTTCCACCTACACCAATACAGTGGTTCAGTTAGGAAGCGAAAGGCAGACTACCACGGCTAGCTCTGGCAGAGGTCACTGCACTCAAATAATTCATAAAAAAAGAAACAAAACAAAATATTTATTTACAAATCACTGCAAACTCAAAACAGAAGAAGAGAAACCATACAAGAGGTATAAATTTGCCAGGTCCTCCACTATAACTGCTGCAGTAATCCCTCCCACCCCCACTAACGTCTCACAGTCTGATTGGGGCGGAGCGCACGTGAACTCAGCTATACATTTAGAGAATGTCTATACGACGACAGAGCAACTGTTCCCTGCAGGCTAACTAGCAAGGCAAGGCAAAAAAATAAATAAAGAAAAGAGGTTAGAGGCAAGGCTGGGCAAACCAGTCCAGACAAGCAGAGAAAGACTAAACGGCCGGGGGGGGTATATGAACTAGAGTTTAGATTCTCTGCCCGAGCCCGAGCCCGGGCCGGGCCGATATTTCCCGTCACTTTCCTCGGGCCGGGCCGGGCCGGGCCCTTGATCAAGCATTTGTGTGTGTGTGTGTGTGTGTGTGTGTGTGTGTGTGTGTGTGTGTGTGTATGTTTTAATAACTCTAAATAATGACTGTGTTTCCAGCTAGAAAACGCGCATCTCTCTCCTCCCTCCATGTTGCTCGTGTCGCTGCGTGGTGTAACATGTGAGTTGTCCTCGTGCTGAAAATGTGACTTCTCCCGCACGTCACGTCACTCCTCGAGACGCAAGAAGAAAGCAAAATATATATTTTTACAAGGAAAATGACGAAAATAATAGTAACGCTCAGTGACTTGAATACTTTAATCTGATTTCTGGTTTGGAAATATTACCGCGTTAAATTACTCATTACTGAAAAGAGTGGTCAGATTAGAGGAACGCGTTACCGGCGTCACTGATTGTGTAGTTTTAGTGCAACATGGAGTTTGAGAACGTCAGTTATAACAACCCACGTATTAAAAAAACGTCGGGTTTGAATTGGGTTCGGGCTCATAATTACAGTTGATGTGCCGGGCCGGGCCGGGCTCGGACACAACGTGCACGGGCTCGTGTCGGGTCGGGCTTGATATTTTGGGCCCGATCTAAACTCTAATATGAACCGCCCCGCATTAGCGGGCGAGGACGCGGCTGCACTACAGGTGCCAGTGAGGGGCATGTCACCCACCTACCGCGATCGCCATACCTGCTGCAAAATAAACAGACTGAGGGACACCAGAGAACTGAAATGCATAGACAATATAAACCATCCGGTTACACATGGCTGCCAGAGTTTGGGCATCAGACGTTGGGCAGGAGAGAGCCTTAATGTCCTTCCAGCATGTATGCAGCTCCTACAGATATTCTTCAGAAGGAAGAACAGTAAAGGTAGAGGGTCGAAAGTGTGCCTGAAAAAAGCACTAGCAGGCACCGGTTCTAACTGCTGTAAATCTAGCTACAAGTAAGCCAGCCAATGTAAATGACAGAGCCCATGGGACTGTCCTCTGGGCCTTCTGTAGAAGTATGAGTTGAGAGGTGGGAACCAGGCTTCGAAGGCATGGGAGGGCCTCTTCTCTCCAATCCATTGGGAGCAGGAGAGCAGCTGAATCTGCCAGCTACACAACATCTTCCTCCAAGCACAAGCTCAGGCATGGGTAGAGTGGACCACATCTTCAGCCAACATCTTCAAATGGCAGCAGTAAATGACATATTTTAAACAATGATGCACAAGAATGTAATGATGCTGTATTGTTGCCAATGTGAGCTTTCGTTGAATAGCTGTGTAGCACAGCTGCCATAAGACTAACTAGTGGCAACAGGTGATTATATTTTTCTTTATTTCTTATAATAGCCCATTTGTCTGACATACTACCTCAACCCAACAGGAAGTTGGATATAAATATATACATAACATATATATATATATATATATATATATATGTTTGTAACATTTGTGAAGATATGTCACTATTGCATTTTGGATCCTGCATATTGACTTCCGCTCCTCTACACTTCTAGAAAGATTTTGACTCTTACTTAATTTCTTGGCTTGTTCTGAATAAGTACAGCTGCATGCTGCTTGTATGATTTCCGTCTGCTCATCATGCAAATACACTGTGCTGTGCGCTGCCTTCACCCGCCGGCTTCTATGTCGCCTTCTTTTCAGAAATGAACCACACTGTCCCGCCCCTTCACTAGCTCTCGCCTTTTCATCCGCATGTCCTGTTCTCCTCCCCTTCCTCCCACTCCACTTCCTCCACCACCTCCTCCTTCTTCTCCTCCTCCGGTGTTCAATGTACAGTCACTGTGTAACTCATGTCTTGCGGATGACTAAACTTGCAGCAATCCTGACACCACACTGCTGAATGAATAGGGAAATATAGGATAGTGGAGGAGTGGAGCATTCATCCAAGTGCTTTCACCCCCATCATGGTGTGCATACTCACTGAGACATGCCTTTTTTTATTCTGCCAAAGTGAGCTCTGCATTTGCAAAAAAAAAAAACTCATCAACTTTAGATGAATAACCACCAGTGAATGCAGTGGGGCTCACAGTGGGGGTGGAAGTGGGGTAAAGGAAGAAACAAAAAAGCAGAGGCAGCAAAGCAACAAGGTGGTAGCAGGCAAAGCACTGGGGAGTCATATCTAGATGAAGTAGGGAAATTGGTGTTATGGAGCTGCTACACTCGTGGTCTGACTCCCTGCTTGGCGCTCGGCTCGGCTCTGAAGTGCTCGTTTGTTTCTCAACCTTATCATACCTCAGTTTCCCACCCCGGTGAACACACACAGAGAAGGAGCAAAGGTACGCGCAACAGATCCATAAAGAAGCTGGCAAAAAATAAATGCTTCCTTGTGACAACAAATACAACTAACCTGAGTTTTCTCAGACTACAGCGAGCCTGAAGAAAAGACCACAGCTCTGTTGGAGCATAGTTTTCATGAGAGTACTATGTCCTGTCTTTGTCCTCTCAAACAACAACACACATAAATACACACACACACGCATTCAAACTCACACACAACACCTCAATGACCCCTCAACCTTAATTATGATGCAGAGTCCCAACACACTCGCACCCTAGCCCGGCCAATCCCCCATTTAACACTCACACACAGCCTCAGGGGCCTCAAACCCAATTAGCCAGGAATGTGAGCTACATATGCAGTAATGGTGGCACTGTGTCACTGTCAGCTGTGTTAGCACTGGACAAACACACTAAGGAGGCCAGCAGACCAGCAGGTTGAGAAAATACTTAAGATGACAGAGAGGAGAGACGGCAGACTTGGAAGCAGAACTCAACCGAAGAGGAGTTTGTGTTTGGTCCAAACATGGACTGTGTTCACTTGGAGCCTGGTACAGTTAGCCGCTGTCAGCTTTTACTTCAGCAACAAGTAAAGCCATCTGTTCATCAGGACACTCAGTAAATCACAGAGGGTTCAGACAGCGCAGCCGGGGGACATCAGAGAGAAAACCAGAAAATATGATCCAGTTTCCCTCAAATCAATGAATAAAGTTATATAATTGTGTTTTTGTACAGTAATCAGTGAGGCCCGGCACCAGAAACTCTCAGCTCCTGCAGTGTCTGTCTGACACTAAATCATAGAGCCACTCGTGCACCGCCCGAAACTAAAGATTGATTGGTTGGAGGATGGCATGATATACATAAGCACATATAAAAAAAAAATGTACAGGGTAAAGACATATCAAAAATCTGTTACTACACTGCCTATTCATTCCCTATCATGCTGTGAATAACATTTTTAGTATAGTACTTACCTAAAGTAGAGAAAGCTCTTGAACCGAAAGTACCCGCCATTTTGTTTATGTACTGTGAAGAAGGAGGCTGAAAAGTACGGTGGCCCAGAGGTGTCAGGCCAAATACAAAAGCCACAACACAAATACAAAAGCCACAACACGAATACAAAAGCCACAACACAAATACAAAAGCCACAACATGAATACAAAAGTCACAACACGAATGCAAAAGCCACAACACGAATACAAAAGCTACAACACAAATACAAAAGCCACAACACAAATATAAAAACCACAACACGAATGCAAAAGCCACAACACGAATGCAAAAGCTACAACACAAATACAAAAGCCACAACACAAATACAAAAGCCACAACACGAATGCAAAAGCTACAACACAAATACAAAAGCCACAACACAAATACAAAAGCCGCAACACGAATGCAAAAGCCACAACACGAATGCAAAAGCTACAACACAAATACAAAAGCCACAACACAAATACAAAAGTCACAACGGAAGTGACCAAAACGGAAGTGAACGGCAGCGGATGTTGACAATGCAGCGGATGGTTGCTGCCATTTTAGGACCCGTGTGCCGGCTGTTTCTGGGCAACACAGAGTCCAACTTCGTCGCAGACTTTTTTCCAGGCTTTCTCCTGTTTTGTCCAAGTCTCTGTGTATCTGGTTCTGTCGCGGAGCTCCTGAGCTCCGGTCTCTATATGCGTATGGAGTGTGGTAGTATAGTACGGAGCTAGCGAGCTTTGGGGCGCTGAGCACGGAGCATTAGCCCCAGTTAGCACAGCAGTACAACAGCAGGCTTTTCTCGCTTGTTGTGTCGTCCCGAGCCGGGGCTGCAGCGCCGATAGCAGCGCTCCGGTCCGCTCCCCGAGCTCTGTGCCACCATACCGCTGTATACACATACAGAGACCGGACAATAAAGCAGAGTACTTGGAGAAAATCAGAGAGGAAGTTGGACTACTTGCTAAGTTATGAAAATATGTGTCTGTTATTTAATTACAGCGGTCTGTTGTACTTTACTATGAACCACAGTAGCACAATCACAGCCGACCTTCCCCACATACTGACTTGTTGAGTTTATTCGCTTTGACTCTAAGGAGTCATTGTAGGAATAGTGATATTATTCACATGAACTGAGGTTATAGGGGAGACAGTGAGTGTAATAATTACATTCATGTGTCCTTCATTTCCACAACTCTGCCTAATATATATATATATATATATATATATATATATCGTAACGCTGAGTGGCCTTGATGCCTGTCAGTCAGTGTCTGTAGCTGAGCACTGTGATGCATGTCTCTCTCCCCGGGCCGGGAGAGTTATCATACCGTAAAATACCAAATAGCCGGGGGGTTTATTTGTTAGGTGTTTATTTGGGACAGACGTTTAATTCCTTCCTCTCAAAAATCGGGGTTGAAAATGTCACAAAAGGTGAATTCTCTGGCATCCTTCTGCAAGTGAAGTTGTTGCAGCGGAGGAAACTTCTCATCTCTGCTGTCACTCACGGTGGCGTGCATTTGTGTCGCCATCGCCCTGATCATTTTGCGGGGTATATATATATATATATATATATATATATATATATATATATATATACATATATATATATATACATATATATGTATATATACACACACACACACTATTCCTACAATGACTCCTTAGAGTCAAAGCGAATAAACTCCACAAGTCAGTATGTGGGGAAAGTCCGCTGTGATTGTGCTACTGTAGTTCATAGTAAAGTACAACAGACCGCTGTAATTAAGTAACAGACACATATTTTCATAACTTAGCAAGTAGTCCAACTTCCTCTCTGATTTTCTCCAAGCACTCTCCTTTATTGTCCGGTCTCTGTATGTGTATACAGCGGTATGGTGGCACAGAGCTCGGGGAGCAGACCGGAGCGCTGCTGTCGGCGCTGTAGCCCCGGCTCGGGACGACACAACAAGCGAGAAAAGCCTGCTGTTGTACTGTTGTGCTAACTGGGGCTAATGCTCCGTGCTCAGCGCCCCAAAGCTCGTTACCTCCGTACTATACTACCACACTCCATACGCATATAGAGACCGGAGCTCAGGAGCTCTGCGACAGAACCAGATACACAGAGACTTGGACAAAACAGGAGAGAGCCTGGAAAAAAGTCTGCGACGAAGTTGGACTCTGTGTTGCCCAGAAACAGCCGGCACACGGGTCCTAAAATGGCAGCAACCATCCGCTGCATTGTCAACATCCGCTGCCGTCACTTCCGTTGTGGGCCACTTCCGTTGTGGCTTTTGTATTTGTGTTGTGGCTTTTGCATTCGTGTTGTGGCTTTTGTATTCGTGTTGTGACTTTTGCATTCGTGTTGTGGCTTTTGCATTCGTGTTGTGGCTTTTGCATTCGTGTTGTGGCTTTTGTATTCGTGTTGCGGCTTTTGTATTCATGTTGTGACTTTTGTATTTGAGTTGCGGCTTTTGTATTTGTGTTGTGGCTTTTGTATTCATGTTGTGGCTTTTGTATTCGTGTTGCGGCTTTTGCATTCGTGTTGTGGCTTTTGTATTCGTGTTGTGACTTTTGTATTTGTGTTGTAGCTTTTGCATTCGTGTTGTGGCTTTTGTATTCGTGTTGTGACTTTTGTATTTGTGTTGTGGCTTTTGTATTCGTGTTGTGGCTTTTGTATTCGTGTTGTGGCTTTTGTATTTGCGTTGTGGCTTTTGTATTCGTGTTGTGGCTTTTGTATTCGTGTTGTGGCTTTTGTATTTGGCCCGACACCTCTGGGCCACCGTAGAAAAGCTCTTAAAATTGTTGAACAAGGCAAAACATGAAGCACAGTCCTATTCATCGTCTAGTTCTCTCCTAAAATGAAACATTGTACAGTGGCCTGTTCAGTTGTAATGTAAAGTGAAATGTTGTTTGCTACCAGCTGAGGGGGAACACAGCTTCCTTTCTCTGTGTCCTCAAAAATATTTGTGTCTTTGTACTGAATAGACAGCCCACTTTTATTCAGTACCACAACAGTAAATGTAAGCCTAATCACAAGATATATGTATCCACTGACTGATTTCATATGCCAAAACAAACTAAATAATCAGAATCAGAATCAGAATTCCTTTATTGTCCCGCAAACATGGACATTTTTTTGCCACAGTAGCCAAAGGACAGTAATATTACAAAAAAAACACTAATAATAGAAAAGGAATAGACTCTTATATACGTATAAACATAATATTGTACAATATGTAATTATAAACAGTGTGGCAGTGTATTGTCATTTACAAGTAATAAATATGGGTATTAAAAAAGAGAGTGCAAACCAAAAATGAGAAATGAGTTATGTATAGAGTTTGTATTGCACAGTGCACAGTGATGTCTAACCACTTTTGGGGTCTGAGTGAGGTCTAATCTGCTTTTGTCCATGACTGAACAGACTGAATAAACAATCAGTCAATTTCGTCAATTTCACAATAATATGTGTATAATTCTCAAATTATAACTATTGATGGTTGAAGGTGGTCATAACTTTAGGGCTGCAGCAGGTTGAAGGATGAACTAATTTCAATAACTGTGTATACTGCTTGGTGGCATAACCTTTAATAATATAACCTAGCTACAACTTTAGATTATTGAAACAAAAAGTAATTAACGTAACCAGCAAGCCTAATGCTAACTAAACTAACTAAAGCTTTAAAATAAATGTTGTGAAATAAAAGTGTCGAAATCTAAACCTAAAAGGGGACACTACATAATGAATACTGATATTACTTCTGTAGTTTTACTTGACATTCTTTTGAATGCCAGACTTTTAGTGCTGGAGTAATGGAGTATTTTTACTTGGCCGTATTTGGATCTGAATATTTCTTCCACTACTGCTCTTTACCATCCATATGTCAAACTCACAAACTCACCGCATAGACAAAATGTCAACTGGGCGAAGACAGAGAGGCTGAGACGACTGTGTTCTCTGTATTCTGTCTTTACTGTAAATTACTTGGCTGAAAAGTACAGAGCTCAGCAGCGAGTAGGAAAGACGCGTAAAGAAGCAGTGGGGATGGCATGCAACAAAAGAAAAGAGGCAGAGTTGAAATGACAAGCCCTGAGGATGTGCCTCAGCTCACTCCACCATGGAGAATAGCAAGGATTGGATTTATGCTGTAGTCAAGGTTTAGAGGCTCAGCTGGGGACTTAGAAAGAGCTTGTCTGCTTCTTAAATTGCACAATGTAGTTTTTATGATAGTTCGGTCTGAATTAGAAATTCATTTGGCAGAGAAGCTCTTTGAAGTTTGCCTAGGTGTTATGAGATAGGTGGAAGTTCAAATCATGATTGGTCCTGCAGTTATGGGCAGATACAGTATAACAGCGTTGACTTTATGCATTATGTGTAAGCACTTGTTCGAAGGCACCATGATAAGAGGTGAACTTGCTGAGGCTAATGCTCTAAAGTAGCAGTGCGACAGAAAAAAACATTTTGTAAACAAAAACAACCATAGAAGTTATCTACTGGGCAGCCTGTCAAGTACTTGATGGAGCACGCCACAGAAAATCTGTACCCAGTGTTGGGTGGCATTTATTTTGAAAGTAAACTGTTATGATACAGCGTTACTGCCAATAATACTGAGCAAAGTAACTCTGTAGAGCACTTTTGCATTGCCAGAATTTAAAATGCTTCTGCAATTCCTTTTGCATATTGCTGCTTATATTTTCCAGAGGACGCATGTTATCCTTAAAATGTATTGACTCCACTGACGTTGAATGTCACATTCTGTGACTCATAATCTGTAACTCTGCTGGCTTTTTTAATAACAGGATTGACGGACGCAAAATCCCCTTCGCAACAAATTGCTTTTGTCTGATTACACAACATGAATTAGAGTCTATACAGGGGCATAAATAGCATAATGGGCTGAACACATATCCTGCGCTAGCATGGCGGAACATTTCGCTTTTCATTTCTGCGCCCATGTAAATAGGTTAGCGCAGCCACACAGTGGCGTGAGCAGAATGGCTCACACACTTGTAATATTAGGCTGCAGTGGCATTTTCTCAGCAACATGCACACAATTTTCTGGAAAAACACACCTGAAAACGATCTCTGGACACTCATATCGACTTTATATCAGTGTTTCCCTATGGTTATAATGTCTGTATCTTCATGTCACATACATGAGAAAATATACACACCGGACAAGTGCAGTATTTTCCAGAAGTCCCTCTTTCTTTCTGTCCCGCTCTCTCTCTTTTAACATAGGGAAAAAAAAATAACGTCATTTTCTTTATTAATAATTATCAGAGGCAAACTCTTTGTAGATTATAGTTGGTTTGGATAGACAAACGCATGTGAGCTGAAGCAATTCAGCAATGAAGCTGTCCCACACTGCAGACACAGGACATGTGTTCCACCGTAACAAGTTAATTCAACTTGTAATAAAAAAGGCGGAATTAGCCAAAGTAAATAAAAATACTTTTGGCTGTTACTAACCAGCCAGCTAACTTGAGCGAGATACTGCATACTGACACAACACAACCACACTCACAGATCCGCAGGTGGCTACATACTGCCTGCCAAGAAGGCGAGAAACTG
The DNA here is from genome assembly GCA_963678695.2 of Diplodus puntazzo. Taxonomy (NCBI): domain Eukaryota; kingdom Metazoa; phylum Chordata; class Actinopteri; order Spariformes; family Sparidae; genus Diplodus; species Diplodus puntazzo. The sequence continues at coordinate 9,182,468 of OZ023158.1, read as the reverse complement.
AAACAGCATGCATCAGAGATTTTATTCTTTGTTTTTAGTGGCAACAAAAGGAACAGAAATGCTGCAGATGACCTGGCTACCCAGTAACCCTTTGATCCGGTGGGTCTGTGACCTCCAGCAGGCACTGGGGTGGTTAGCAGCTGAGTGTGAAGCGGTCGGGATGAGGGACAGCACCTCTCTGAGGCCATGGTTCTCAGCCGGAAGACGGTGAATTGCTCCCTCTGGTTGGGGGATGAGCTCCTGCCCCAAGCGAAGGTGAGTAAGTATTTCAGGGTCTTGTTCATGAATGATAGGAAAATGGAGGGTGAGAAGGACAGGTGGCTTAGTGCAGCATCAGCACTACTGAGGGTGCTGCACTGGACCATCATGGTGAAAAAGGAGCTCAGACAAAAAGTGAAACGCTCGATTTACCAGTCCATCTACATTCCAACCTCCACCTGTGGTCACAACCTGTTGGAAGTGAAAAATAGAAAAGTAAGCTAAAATAGGTTTAAAAGACACAAGACAATAAAGGTTGGCCCACTGGCCCAATTTCAGATGTTTTCTGGGAGTTATTTCCAGATATGTGGCGCATAATAACTAAACGCTGCTTCACCAAGTTTAGTTTTGAGTATAGGAACTAGAGCCAGACCTGTATCTCAAGACCTCAGAGGCTGAAGTATATTCTTTGACAGGAAGACAGTGTAAAGGTCTGAGAGCTGGAGGAATGCGATCTACTTTTTTGGTCTTTGTTAGGATGTATCTATTCAGTCTTTGTATGGAATTAAAGTCCCCTGGTGATATGGTTATGTACATTTGTGTGTCGTCTGCATAACTATGGCAAAATATGTTGTTTTTTTCCATGACTTGTGCTAAAGAGAGCATTTAATTATTAAATAGCCCGGATTCCCCAGAATGGAGCCCTGGGGTACTCTGCATATCATTTTCATCCACTCACATGTTATTACATACAGACGCAAAATAATCACTAACATTTACATAGGATTCAAACCAATTTAGTGCCTTACTAGACAGTCCCAACCGTTTTTCCAGTAGTTTTACAGTAGTATATTGTGGTCAACCGTGTCGACCATCTGAAGTTTTGCCACTGTCTGAAATCTGGAGTCATGTAGTCTGAAACTTTTTTGTAGAATCCTGTTGGTAATATATCACAGTAGCAGGACAAAGATTTCAAATGTTGTATTATTTCTTATAGGTTTTTGCAATGAATTGGGTCAAATTGTGTCATGGTATCTGAGTTGGTTTTAGGTTGTCACACAGACACTTACCCTGTAGCTGGTATGGTGGCACTGACTGCTTGGCTAATTTTCTGCCTTTCGGCGTTGAAGAATAAGGCAAATTAAGTATAAGCCCTGGTAGATAGATGTTCAGAGGCTACTGGCTCAGGAGGGTTTGTTGAACCTGGAGATTTTTTTTTCACCACATGCGTTTTTCGACATTCCCTTTTTTTCTATTTTGACAAGCATGACATTTCCCTCTATTGACCTTCACTTTAGTGGGTGCAATGGCATCAATAACATTTGTAATTTCAAATCTGAAATGATCTACAAGGTAGAGATAGAGAACCTGGAGAGGGGAGGTGTTGAAGAGAAAGCCGCATTAAATATGTCACTGATGTTTCACTAATGAAGCGTTTTGAGATTATCTCAGTTTGAACATTTGTGCACACAGATATATCACTCTCAAAGAAAACACAGGACTGATCAGAGAGCAACATCAGACACCAGAACCTGTTGTATGTGTGCTGCGTCAAAGGCTGAGAAACATGGATGTTAAGATCACTAACATGAGTACACAATCAAAATCAATGCAGATAAGAGACAGCAGCTCAGCAAGAAAATAGTCTGTGCAGTATCTAGGTGGCCTGTATAATTTAGAAATATAACCCAAGAAAAGAGCCACATTTTCAAAAGAAGTGAATGTTCCCAAAAACATCTGCTTGCATTTGAGTAAATCATTAAACAGAATACTAACACCTCCTCCTCTTTTATGTATTCTAGACACACTTGTGAAAGTTTGGAGGGCTTGATTCAACATGAGTAACTATACTATTATCATGGTCTAACCAAGTTTTGTTTAAAAACATGAACTTAAGATTGTGCTTGATGATCAAATCATCTATCAAGAATTTTTCCTGCCAGAGACCTGTTGTTTAGTACAGCAAGATTTAGTGGGTCGAAATAAGTTGTGCATTTTTTTGCAACCGGTTGCGGCTGACAAGGAATTAGAGCTAAATTTAATAAATTGGCAGATACAGTTCAGCACTTTGTGGTGTTGCTTTACTGATTCATAATTTCTCTATTACCTGTCAGCAACATGTGGAGACAGAGGATGATTCTGCAGCGGTGGAGGGGCTTTCAGTGATGGTTGTTTCAAGCGTGGCATTGGGATGGGGGCCGGCCAGCTAGAGAGATTTAGGGGAGAGAATATGGGATTTGGACATGGTGTGAGTTTGATTTCGACACTGACAAGCTTTTCATCTCATCCATGAAATCTGGATCTTCGGTAACGATGTCCAGAATTCATTCTTAGATGTTGGAGACCATATAGTTGGTGAAATAGAGTACTTTGGTGCTCTTCTTGCTGCAAATGCTTTATACCACCTTCACAGCACCATCACCCACAATCGGTGTTCGAGCCATTGGCTCTCTCTGTAGCCCCTCTCGTTTAGATTTGGTCTCCTACCTTTCCTTGTTCCTTGAGAATATAGTGTTTTTGAGGTTGTGGGACAGAGAGCCAAATTCTTGTGAAAGTGAAACAAATCCATTCTGCAGATGTATCTTTGTTACTTGGGTAGGTTTGCTTAACTCGGCTGTTTCCTACTTGGTACAGGGGTTAAGGAGGCACTCCTTTCAGACGACAGTGCAGACCAACCATTTGTATCACAGATCTCAGGGCGCTGGACCCTGCCTGTCTCTTGATCTCCCATATCCAAGGGAAACAATTTAATTTTAGGCTTTGCGCCAAGAGTGTTCCAGCAAGGAATTATATTTTTGAATTTATTACCCGGTGCATAGTCCTCCTGTTTCCCCATATCATTGTTGGGGCTAATTAGCCATGTGTTAGCAGGCTGCTGTGTCGTCTGCTGTTCTGACTCCACGGAAGATTGGTGTAATTCCCACATAGTCCATTCACTTCCATATTTACTTCCATCCGATGGACCTTGGTTTCCAGTACAGCAATTTTATGAAGGATCTTCTGAAAATCGTGTTTGAAAAAAAAATTGAGATAAGGAAGCAGCATCCTTTGTGTACAATTATTATTGTCCAAGTGGTTTCTAAATATCCGGGAGTTGCTGCTTGTTACCTCTGAGTGAAGAAAAAAGAATAACAGTGGAAAAAATGTGCAGCAGACACAGCTCAGCAGGATTGGATTCCACGGCCAGGTCATCTTAGGTACATTCAGCACTAAGCAGCCATAAAACTACCATTAATAATAAAACAAAACAATGAAAGGACAGAAAGGAGTTCTGATTGTTTTTCCCCTAATAAAGCCAATAGCGCCAAAGTAATATTTTGCCATCTACCACCTGATTTAACCTCCAAATGCTGTTAATGCAAGCAGAAGCAAAAGCAAGCAGAGAGGTGTATGAATTCCTCGAGAGCCATCAAGAAGACAAATACACAATAGCAAGGCAAACGTACAGTAATCAGCAGACTAAGGAAAGGTCAAAATGGCAAAACTGGTTGGCAACTGACACAAACTTCAATAAAACTCACACAAGAGAAACCCTGGGATTTGGGTTGTAATGGGGGAACAAGACAAACTGACACAGAGAAGGGAAGATTGATTATATGTACTCTGTTAAGCTAAGCTCAGCTTGCTCACTTATACAAACACAAGCAAATAGGCTAATGCCTACTTAGATTCTCATGAATCTATTCATGCAAACAATTTCAAGATAACTGTAAGGTACAACAAACAAAGGAAACTGTTAAAGCTTGTGTTTGATCAGGACCCAAATGCAACGACTCGACTCTGGTTCACAGTGTAACAAACAGTTTTAATGTTTCAAATGGGTGCAAGAATAGGTGCGAGGTGGAGAGGTGGTGCAAGGTCCCAGGTTCCTGACTTGGTAGGCGAAGTCACCGGTGAGTGCGTAGAAGGAGGTGTCGTGACGTGAAGACCGCTGTTGGGCAATGGCGGAGCAGTGGAAGAGCTCCGGAGAGCTGATAGCAGGCAGGCAGGCAGGTCCGCAGGCAGGCTGGGAGGAAGCACGCTCGAGACTGCACAGCAAGCACAGTATCACGTAGACTGACGAACGATCTGGCGATGAGCAGGAGAGAAACCAGTGACTTTATGGGAGACTTGATTGTAGATAGAGTTCACCTGGCGCTGCCTGTGGAGAAGAAGCCCCGCCCACATGCACACCCATAGCACAGACAGGGGAAGGGAAACAGGAGAAATACAGACAGGGACACAAAACATACAAACAGAAAACGCAGGGCTGCCATGATGAAATCATGACAGTACCCCCCCCTCAAAGACCGACTCCAGGCGGTCTACCAGGTTTGTCGGGATGTGCCCGATAGAAGTCAGTGAGAAGAGAGGGGTCCAAGATGAGCCCCCGGGAAATCCAACTCCTCTCCTCTGGGCTGTATCCCTCCCAGTCAGCGAGGTATTGGTATCCCCGCCCCCTGCGACGCACATCCAGGATGCGACTGACTGTGAAGGCCGGGTGTCCATCGATGAGCCGGGGGGGTGGTGGGGCGACGGCAGGAGGGCACAGAGTACTGGTGGAAACAGGTTTAAGCTGGGAGACATGGAAGGTGGGATGTATCTTCAATGACGCAGGGAGCTTGAGGCGAATGGCAGAAGGGTTAATAATGGACTCAATTTCATAAGGGCCAATGAATCTGGGAGAAAGCTTTTTGGAAGTGACACTGAGAGGAATGTCCTTGGCACTTAACCAAACCCTCTGTCCTGGCTTGTATTCGGGAGCTGGAGTACGCCGCCGGTCCGCTAACCTCCGATTCTGGTCCTGGGTGCGTAGGAGAGCAGCCTTGGTCTCTCTCCAGATTCTGCGGACCCTACGGAGGTTCAGCTGGACCGATGGTACGGCGATCTCCTGCTCTTGGAAGGGAACAGAGGAGGTGTATAACCAATAGAGGCTTCAAAAGGAGTCAAACCTGTAGCTGCAGATGTCAGAGAGTTATGCGAATACTCCACCCAGGTGAGATGAGTACTCCAGGAGGCAGGGTTCTGAGCACATATGCAACGCAGCGCAGTCTCCAGATCTTGATTGGCTCTCTCCGTTTGGCCATTGGACTGCGGGTGGTATCCTGAAGACAAGCTCACTGTAGCGCCCAATGCCTGGCAAAATTCTTTCCATACTTTAGACGTGAACTGGGGGCCTCTATCTGACACGATGTCTGATGGAATGCCATGGATCCGGAACACATTGTTCACCAGTAATTCGGCAGTCTCTGTAGCTGAGGGAAGCTTAGACAGTGCCACAAAATGTACCGCTTTGGAGAAGCGGTCAACAATGGTAAGAATCGTGTCATTACCTTGAGATAACGGCAGTCCAGTGACAAAGTCCAAAGCGATATGGGACCAAGGACGACTGGGCACAGGGAGCGGACGGAGGAGACCTGCAGGTGGCCGATGAGTAGCTTTCCCTCGAGCACAAACAGTACATGCCTTTACATACTCACGGGTGTCTGCAGCCATGGTTGGCCACCAGAAATGGCGTTGAAGCAGGGACAAGGTGCGAGAAGTACCAGGGTGGCAGGCAAACCGGGATGTGTGGCCCCACTGGAGGACCTGAGGGCGGACAGAAACAGGAACAAACAAGCGACCCCGGGGACCACCACCGGGATCGGGGTTATTCTGCAGAGCCGTTTTAACTACTGACTCAATCTCCCAAGTCAGGGAGCCGATCAGGCAGGACGTGGGGAGAATAGTGTCTGGGGCTGTACTGTCTCTGTCCTCTTGGAATTGTCGAGATAATGCGTCTGGCTTAACATTCTTGCTCCCTGGCCGATAGGTGAGATTAAAGTTAAATCGACCAAAGAACAGAGCCCACCGAGCTTGACGAGAGTTCAAGCGTTTGGCATTTTGAATATATGCTAGATTTTTATGGTCGGTCCATACCGTAAAGGGCGAGTCCGTCCCCTCCAGCCACTGGAGGGGACGGACGGTTTAGAAAGTCTCTCAAGACGTCATTAACCATGGCTTGAAATATGGCAGGTGCATTAGTTAGTCCAAACGGCATCACCAGGTATTCGAAATGTCCCAAGGGAGTGTTGAATGCCGTCTTCCACTCATCGCCGTCCTTGATACGCACCAGGTGGTAGGCGTTCCGCAGGTCCAGTTTGGTGAAGATGGTAGCACCATGGAGGGGTTCAAAAGCAGAGTTAATGAGTGGGAGAGGATATTTATTTTTAATGGTAATATTGTTCAAACCCCGAAAATCGATACAGGGTCTCAGCGTCTTATCCTTCTTCTCCACAAAAAAGAAACCAGCACCAAGAGGGGAGGAAGAAGGGCGTATTATACCTGAGTTCGGGGACTCCGTGATGTAGGTTTCCATGCTCTCACGTTCAGGGGCAGAGAGGTTGTAGAGTCTACTGGTGGGCAGCTGAGCTCCAGGCAGTAGCTCAATGGCGCAGTCATAGGGTCTATGAGGTGGTAAAGATAGCACCCGCTGCTTGCTGAACACCTCAGCTAGATCGTGATATTCAGGCGGTACAGAAGACAAATCAGGGGGTTCTGGTGGTGCAGCACTGGGTCTTTTAGAACACGGAGATAGAGCAGACTTGAGACAAGAGGAATGGCAAAACGAACTCCAACTGGTAATTTTCCCAGCTGACCAATCGATGACCGGATTATGTTTTTGGAGCCAGGGCAACCCGAGTACAAGTGGGGCATGAGAGGATGACATGACGTGAAAGGAAATGTGTTCACGGTGATTCCCAGCTAACAACAGAGATAATGTTTCAGTTTGATGGGTGATGCGAGCCAACACATCCCCATTCAGAGCGTTGACAACCAGAGGCATATCAACAGGAGAAACATCAATCAGGGCTTGTTTAATAAAGTGTGAATCAAGCAAATTGGAATCAGAGCCAGAGTCTACTAGTGCCTCAAGTCTCAAGGTTTTACCATTTATCAAAAGGCTAGCATCAATATTGATGCGTTTACGGGGTAACATAGGGACCACAGAACTACTCACCAGAACCCCGACTGCGACTGGCGAGGACTTGAGTTTAACCGCAGCGGACAGGTGGCGAGTAGATGTCCAGGTTGTCCACAATAGATGCACAGTCCTTCCTTGAATCGCCGACTGCGCTCTGCTGGTGTCAGCCGATGTCGACCCAGTTGCATGGGTTCCTCCTGTTTGGTTGCAGCTGCCAGGTTGTCAGTAGCAGAGGGGTATCCAGGTGGTCCAAAAGGAGCAGGGGGTGTAGCAGTCCTGAAAGAAGTAGCAGTACCAGGGGGAACAGCGACCGATCCTTTCTCTCTGCGCCTCTCCCTTAGCCTATTGTCTACCTTGATGGCTAAAGCGATTAGCTCCTGCAAGTCCTCAGTCTCAGCCCTCCCCACTAAGCAGTCTTTAACAGCTTCATTAAGCCCTTTAAAAAAAATGCTCTGGAGAGCAGCGTCATCCCACCCGAGCTCAGCTGCTAGTGTGTGAAACTCCACTGAATAATTTGCTGCACTTAGGGAGCCCTGGCGTAAACTGAGCAGTTGATTACTAGCATCTTGGCTAGAGATGGGATGATCAAACACGGACATCATCTCCTCAGAAAACTGATCAAAGGTGGCGCTGCTGGTAAGTGCATTATGCCAAAAGGCTGTTCCCCAGGCTCTAGCCCTCCCCGTGAGTAAACCCAGAACGTACGCCATCTTGGCTCTGTCAGTACTATAAGTCTGTGGCTGAAGTTCAAAAACTAAGGAGCACTGGAAGAGAAATGACTTACAGCTACCTAGGCTTCCGTCGTAACGTTCGGGGGCAGGGACGAACGGCTCGCGGGGGTGAAAGGCGCCCACTGGTACTGATGAAGAGAGATTAGACACGGGTGGGTTTCTGGGCTGGAGTTGATGTTCCACTCAAGCGAGGCTGGCGGACAGGTTGGAGAGGGAATCCATTATCCCACGTAGCGTCTGGTCGTGATGTCCAAGCAAGGCCCCATGGGAGGACACAGCATGTCGGATGTTGTGATCTCTGCACCAGAGTCTGAGTCGGCTGGGTCCATCATGGCCAGATCGTTCTGTTAAAGCTTGTGTTTGATCAGGACCCAAATGCAACGACTCGACTCTGGTTCACAGTGTAACAAACAGTTTTAATGTTTCAAAGGGGTGCAAGAATAGGTGCGAGGTGGAGAGGTGGTGCAAGGTCCCAGGTTCCTGACGTGGTAGGCGAAGTCACCGGTGAGTGCGTAGAAGGAGGTGTCGTGACGTGAAGACCGCTGTTGGGCAATGGCGGAGCAGTGGAAGAGCTCCGGAGAGCTGATAGCAGGCAGGCAGGCAGGTCCGCAGGCAGGCCGGGAGGAAGCACGCTCGAGACTGCACAGCAAGCACAATATCCCGTAGACTGACGAACGATCTGGCGATGAGCAGGAGAGAAACCAGTGACTTTATGGGAGACTTGATTGTAGATAGAGTTCACCTGGCGCTGCCTGTGGAGAAGAAGCCCCGCCCACATGCACACCCATAGCACAGACAGGGGAAGGGACACAGGAGAAATACAGACAGGGACACAAAACATACAAACAGAAAACGCAGGGCTGCCATGATGAAATCATGACAGAAACAAGCTAACAATCAATGTATCAAATAATGTAAGTCTACCAATGAAATGTCCAGGTGTTTCAGTTGTGTATCAAACTCCAACAAAAACTGTATTATCTTATTCCAAATGTCTACTAGATTCATTTCAGTGGCATATTTTGTAAAAAAAAAGTTTTCCATTATTAAATGGTAACAAAATGGCAAAAACATTTTTTGTGATTTTATCTGTAAAGGGACCAATTTCAAAGCAGAGGCCTTATTCCTGTACAACATAGATTACGAGATGGCAGCCTTTTGACTGATATAAGCTTCTAAGCCCATCCCAGATCCTACAACAGCCAATGAGTGATGATGAAAAGTGACCCACTCTCCCTTTTTCTTTTCCTACCTGTTCCACTTACACACCAGCCTCCTGATGATTGATCTATCATGTAGCCAGTGAGATTTCAAATCCTGCCATATGTAGTTTATATGAGTTTTTAAAGTCATTGAAAAACTTTGAATTTATGCTAGTTCATGTAGTGCCGAGCATTTTGCTCTTGGAATAGTTGTTCCACCCAAGCACTTGTTTGTTGTTATTTCATATGCATAAAGTTAGTGTAAATAAATAACTACAGCGGGTTTAGGCCTCAGAAAAAAACATTTATTACATGTTCATTTTCATTGATAATAATCAAATTTGAACATCGACCATGTAAGACTATATGATGTGGACTCATTGTGCAGGGCAGGAAGTGCAGGTAGTGAAATAAGACAAAGAAAAGATGCAGATTTGATTTGTTGCTAATGTTACTGAAGCAACTTAAGTATTGCAACTAAGGTCACAAAACACAAGTAATATAAGTCTTTTTTACGTATGGTAACTTACTTAGGTAAGATGGCTTAAAAAGAAACCACTCTCGATTCTTGGTCACAAACAGGACACAAAAATCCTGCTCTTCGTATAGAGAGACCAGTGTATGACCCATCCAACCACCCCCTTACTTGGACTTTTCTCAGTCTTTATACGACGCCACCAGCAGTAACACTTACGGGTAGCTACAGCATCAAACTTAACGGCTTAGGCCAACTGATCAGGCTGCTGTATTTAACACAGTAAGTGAAAACAGGCTGTTTTTATTGCTAAATCACTCACTTGCAAAATTGATACTAAGGCGGTATGTAAGTAGAGCGTCATAGTTTGAAGCTTAAGGCCACTGACCAAGCTGTTGTGTCAAAAGACATGGAAGGAGAAACATGTTTGATTGAGGTTTTTGGCATCCTGACATAATGTGAAACCACAAAATCACACATAGGAAAGATTAATTTACTGCTTGATAAATGACAGATAGATAAGGAATTGGTTTTGCTTAGGTTTAAAACACACATACAAAGACACACACAGGTGGTTGGCCTGTGTCGATGGGAGCAGATTAGATATAGTCCTATGGGCCACACAGCTTCCCAGTGATATAGTGGACGGGCCTGTCAGTTTGACAGACAGCTTATGATACTTTGGCTAGATGGTTCCAGAGAGAAGAGGTGGGGAGGGTAGGAGGCACAGGAAGAGAGTGATGGATGCCACCCCTCTCTGGGCCATAAGGAATGACTGATCTACACATATCCATCACCTAAAGAGAGAGAGAGAAGGAGGGATTGGAGTAGAGAGAGAAATAGTGCACACAGGCAGGCACATCGAGTCCCTGCTGGTCCCTTCCCGCCCGGCCGGTGGGGAGTAGAGGGGTAAATCTTGAGTGCCTTATTTTGCTGATTGACCTTCTGACAAGATAAAGAGCTTGGAAGCCTCGGGGGATGTCCTGAGATGTCCCTAGGCCAATCACAGAGCAGACAGCCGACGTAAATCTGGTGGAACACACTTACACACATGCTAGCTGGCAGTTATGTTTTGACGGATTTATGTCAGTGCTCTTTCCAACACACATTCCAACCCATGATGAAATACACTGCAAAAGAATATATAACGTCCCATCCAAATAACCATGTAAAATTAACTAAATTGTTTCAAGAACTGTGGTTTTCTGAAGTTTGTCAACGGCCAGAAAAGTTAACAGATTAAACCCCATTAAACACTGAGATAACACATCACTGTAAAAAAATATTTGCAGAAATTATAGTAAAACAACTGTCAAATAGCAATAGTAAAAACCATAAAATCAAAAATAGGTATGCCGCTGTAGAAGATGCAATGATTTACCATAACTGAAGACACAGTGCTTAACTTACATTGCTGATGAAGGTTCTCAGTCATCCAGGTCATGGTAATTCTAAGTGCTGTATCATAGGCAACTGGACTTCAGTTCTTGAAGACATTTTACCTCCCATGCAAGGGGCTTCTTCGGTTCTAACTAACTGGAGGGGAGTTGCAGGCCTGTGGGAGTGTCCTCACAGAGTTGTTAAGGACATGTGTGAGCTCTGAGTTTCAGAGTCGTTAGGGTCACTTCGTAGGGCTAGGTGAGCCTAGGCCAACTCAAATTCCTTCGATCTCAAATTCTCCATGTAGTGGCCGAGTCCCCTAAAGTCTTTCTGACAATATTCACTATCATGTATCATCTACTGGTATTAACATTTTCTTTACTTCATTCTCTTATCTCTCCTGATTGAAATTTTTTGCCGAAAGAAAAGGATAATTATCTCAAGATCATGAGAGAACAAATTACATTTATGTCTTTATCAAAGCATTGTTTGCCCAAGATAACAAGTTAACTTATAGTGAGAAAACGGCTTCATAAGATTCATAAAAGTGGACCATTATATACACACACTGCTCTGTGGGATGTGTTTGGAAGTTTCAAAGTAGACTTTTGCTAGTTCAATGTTTTACCTATTGATTTGATATGAGGGTAATTACATCGCGGTTAGTGTAGGAGTAGGGGTATATTAGATGGGGTGTGTTTCAACACAGACTATTTAGAGTGTGACACTTTACGTTAGGAATAGCCGACTTGAGTGTTTGTTATGTCACGTACATAAGTCTGTGACAGATATAATAACAGCATAAGCAACTAAAAATGCTTTAGTGATCAACTCAATGCAGATGTGTTACTGTCCAGTAGGATACGACCTCTTGTTGGCATCGCAAAAAGAAACTACCCTTAAAAGAAACTATATCTTGTTACCTCCAGACAACAAAGCTTATTTTCTTGAGATAACGAAATAAATTAATCAGTTTTAATGAGAAAACAGCCTTTGTTATCTCAAGATGCTGCCCTGAGATGCTCAAGACTCTGCATCAGCTGTTCGCAACTTTGCAGAGTTGTGACTGGTTTGACACCCAGCTCGGCGTGGCATAGCAAGATATTATTGTACTGACTTTGCAGATTTACTGTGAAGGTCAATGAGAACGTGTCAGCAAACCCTGACATCAGGAACTATGAGGGCCTGAAGCAATATTTTGACCTCAAGGGGACCATCCATGCAAAATCTTACCTTCAAGTTAAACTGTATCATTTCAATATCAGAAGCCCTTCTTACTGTAGCTTATTGTGAGAAATATTACAGCATGTGTACTCCACATTGGAGAGTTCTCTCCTGTGGCTCGATAAAGACCTCAATAACACCATGTGTGAAATTTATTGATTACTTTGGCATTTTCCACATTGATTAGCCTTCGTGTGGATAATGATTGCCTGTTATATTATTTAGTTATTCCATAAATATCTTCTCAATGCTCTCAATTATTTATATTAACTCAAGTAAAAGTGTAACTAAGTATAGACCAAACAGAACTGCTAGCTATAGATGTATAGCCTACAAAAGAAATCGTTATAGATATCTTGATATAACAACATTATATGAGAAAGCATTCACTTTATCACTTTACTAATGCCAACATTACACTCTGGGACTTTATGTCGACGGAGATGTTGTTTGTCATGATCTTGTGATAAATGTTGGTTGATTGGCTGGTTGAAGAAGAAAGAAAAAAAGAAAAAGTAAGCTGTTGCTGAGTTGGAACAATTATGTATTACTATATTAGAATCTCATTTCATCCTCCAAGCTTGGCTTACATGTATTTTAAGAGTAGCACGGCTATTTCAACGAGAGGGCAGTGTGGGTTCGTTCGTGGTAAAAAAATAAAAAAAAAATTTAAAAAAGATAGAGATTATTACACTTTGCACTCACACAAATATCACCCCAAATCCAGAAATATCATTGTATTTATTATCGTTTTTATATGTAATGATCCTTTTTTGTTTTAGTTCCATGACTTCAAAACAATATGACATGCAATACAACAGGAAGAGGAACACTTCAACAACAAGCCCAAAAACCCACAACCCGCGACTACCAATATCTATAAGCGACTTTACAGAAAAACAAGCCCAAAGTCGCTTATAATAAGCGGACTTGGCAACTGTGAAAGGCTGTGTCTGGAATCACTCACTACTCCCTGTCTAGCGTCTAGCGGGAATTATTATGCCCTATATAGTGGACTCAAAGTATCCCACAATGCATCGTGCCAAAAGTAGTGTACAACCAATGGTCACCAACCAAGCAATATTTACCATCATGCATTGTGCTGTGGAAAAACACATGGAGGTCGCTGCAGAGGGAGTGGATCTCCGTTTCAACTGCGTGACAGTAATGATGTAATAAACGGCACCTGAGTAGTGTCCGAAAGTGCGTTTTTTTTACTGCCGATGAGCTCCCTATATAGTTCAATATGTTGGACTCCTTATGTAGTGACTAGGGAGTAGGGAATGAGTGGGTGATTTCGGACACAGCCAAAGAGAGACAGAGGCCGTGCTCAGATCAGAAGGAAAGTTTAGCAGAGAAGTTGTCTGGCAATAAATGTACAGTGTAGATTACAGTTTGACCATGAATAAACTCTGCAGCTCCTTTACGCCGAATAAGAAATAACCTGAGTCCGACCACTATCATCACCAATATTAATGCTATCTGTCTCCATGCTAATATTCATGCTATTGCTATCCATGCTAATAATGTTGGTCTTGCTAGAACAGACACTGAGTATTAACCACACCCCCATTCTCTGTCTGGAAATGATCAGCCACTAAGCAGGAACAGATACTGGAGTGGGACCTTAAAATGTAACTTTTCCATTCTGTATGCTGCACAACATTTTTTCATCCATCCATCATGTTCAGTAATGGATGAGGTCAAGGAACATCATAGAGCCTGATTCATCTGCTTATTCAAAAACACAATTTGACAACCCCTATTGTTATCAACATTGATTCATTAATTATAGAAATAATAAAGCGTCAAGGGCGAGGCCAACACAGTTTTCCCGGCAGTTCTTCAGAGAGAACTGGAGGGGAAATGTTTAGTTTCTGTCAGTAGCATGCTCGCTAACATTAGCCTCAAGTTGTATGATGTTTATCGTTGCTTGGCGGCAATGTCAACTACTCCAGGATACCTCTCTCATTGGTTGTTGTGGTCCAGTTCAGAAAAATGTAATGTACTCATCCACATTTTAAATTGCAAATATCAAACACATTTGATATCATCAGAGCAGCCCAGATGACTCTGTGAGCAGTTCAAGAGGCTTACGTTGTCCTAAATGACCAGCAACTATGTTAAACAGCAGTGAAAACCTCCTGAATGATCTTCTATCAACTTGAAATTTGATGACTTTTCCTAAATGACCCAAACATTAGACAAGGTGAAACACACTGACTTGTTTATACTCAAGGGAAAGCTGTACTTCACCAGAGAACGGTTGTACTCGGTTCATTTTTCTGCCGAAAATATGTTTGCTAAGAGCTGAACTCAGACAAAACTCAAACTTTCTTTGCATAGACAGCTTGTCAATACTTGACACTTGGCGTTCACTGATTAAATGTAGTCTTGATGCAGAATGTTAAGACTTCACAAGGTTAAGACTGGATATGTAAAACCCTCACATTACAATTGAGTCAAATTGCATGTTTTGAATGGGCACTGCAAGTTGTATAAACACTAAATGGACACTGCATTTGTAGAGAGCTTTAATCTGGAGGGTTTTATTCTCACTTACCCATCCACACACACGCACACTCACACACTGATGCTGGCCGGACCATCAGTAGCAAATTGGAGTATAGTGTCTTGCACAAGGACACTTCGATGTGGAAAAGATGAGTTGAAATATTGAACAGCCAACCCTGTGATCAATGGACGACTGGCTCTACCCCCTGAGCCATGGCAGCATACAGTATATTGAGACTGATGTCCTTTGTCAGATATTTTGAATAATTTCATTCCTTTCACTTTGTCAAAAAGGGATATCAGACTATTCATTTCTCCATCACAAAGTGCTGCTGAGGCTGGCTGTGAGTTTTGCTGATTCTCCCCACAGCTCCTCCTCTTCCATTCACCATGGATTAGGAGAGAGAAAGCTCCGTGACATAAGCTAGGAAGGATATAATGCACAAGACAGTCGGCTAGGCACAGTGTGTGTGTGGGTGGGTGTGTGTGTGTCTGTTTCATACGGATATTGTGCGTGAGATCTTCTGCACCGTACAATGTAGGGCTTGCACTGAGGCCCTAGAGTGTGATGGATATAGAGGGGGATGAGAATAGAGAGAGAAACATTGATAGAAGAGGAAGATGGCGAAGAACACAGTGGGAGAATATGAAAAGATGACTGAAAGAAGGAAAAGATTTAACAGGGCACCTGTTCTCAGGTCTAAAAGTTGTATTATTTTAAACCATGCCTCTCAGTCTTTGGTTGAATGTCTAACTATGGACATATCAGTTAGAGCTCTGTGGTTTTATGTTCTTAGCAGTAAAACTCAATGGTCCTCGTGTTATTTGAAAACATTTGCATGTATAGCACAGAGGAACTGAAAATATGGCAAAATAAAATTCCCAGCGTTAATTCATGCTATTTGTCTTTTTTATTTATTTTAACTCTGTCAAGGTAAACTAACTGTTCAAGGGGAAAGTTTGTTTGTTTGGTTGGTTTTACTGTTTTTGACCTTTTTTGGGGGACAGGAGGGGCTTTTGACATGTTAATGTGAGTCAAGTTAACAGTGAAAGTACATAGAAGAAGTTTTGACGCTGGCTGTGGTAATACAATACATTCTGTAGACATGTGTGTCTGTGTAATTTACTTGAAATTTTCTCGGAGGTGTTTTACATCAACATGAGTTGAGAGGCTGCTGTGCAAGAATGCATTCAGATGCAGCACCTTAAAGCTGGTTGATCACCTGGACAAAGAAAACACCTTCTGGAGGAAAACTTTGTGGTCAGATGAGACAAATATTGAGTTGTCTGTCCACAATGAGCAGAAATATGTTTGGAGTAGAGAAGGTGAGGCCTTTAACCCCAAGAACACCAAACCTACTGCCAAGCATGGTGGTGGTGGTAGTATTATTCCGTGGAGCTGTTTTGCTGCCAGTGGATCTGGTAATGTAAAGAAAGTAAATGGAACAATGAAGAAGGAGGATTATCTCCAAATTCTTCAGAAAAACCTAAATCATCAGCAGAAGATTGGGTCTTGGGTGCAGTTGGGTGTTCCAACAGGAAGATAATCCCAGACACACATTAAAAGTAGTAAAGAAGTGGCTAAATCAGGCTAGAATTGAGGTTTTAGAATGGCCTTCCCAAGTCCTGACTTGAACCACATCAATAACATCTGGACTATGCTGCAGAAACAAGTATGTGCCAGGAAGCAAACTAATTTAGTTAAACTTCACCGATTCTGTCAAGAAGAGTGGTTAGAAATTCAGCCAGAAGACTGCCAGAAGCTTGTGTATAGCTGTCAAAAGCAGCTAATTCAGGTGAAAGTTGCCAATAGACATTCAACCAAATAACTACCTGATGATATTTTTGAGCCAGCAGATTTGTTAATATTTTCAAAAGACCTATAACACATAATAAATTAATTACTGAACCATACTTCATAAATGTTTTTGTGACAAAGTAGTTTGTGTTCAACTCATTCAATCTCAGAAAAATGAGAGAAATAGACATAGAAATAAATAGAAATCACTGGAACTGAAGACTGCCATGAAATACATGTTTTTTTAGAAATGTATGTTAACTTTTGACCACAACTGTATATGCATATACATAGTCCAAGTTGACTTGGTGATCCTAGGGAGCCACAGTGCAGCCAGATGATAACCGCTGTACAGTAGCTTCAATGAATCAGCTGGCCTCAGTTCTTCAGGTTGCTAGTTACAGGCTCAGATGAGGCCTACCTCAGGCCATAGAAGAGACAAAACATGTGTTTTCTGGGTCTTGATGTGTTAAGTGACAGGCTCCAGAGTCATAATGAATAGCTCTCAGTAAATCGGGAAAACACAATCCACCAACAATACCTGTCTTATTCTTGGCTTGAAGCCGCAGCAGATAATTTTGTCAGGGCTGGTGATGTATGAACTACAAGCGTGGGTGTAAGTTTAGGTTGTGTGCATGTATAAAAGCAAACCACAAGAAGGCGTTTTCACTGCTTCAGCCAGAGCATTTCATGTCGATGGTTGAAGCGACCACTTGCAAGTGTTTGAATAAGGAAACAACCACTCTCTCCTGTCCCTCACCTGTGTTCATCCCCTCGTTAGTTTAGTTTGTATTTCTGTCCAGTCTTTTGTTCTGTCACTGTTGTGTCATCTGTTTTGTTCCCTTGATCCTGCTGTTTCCCTCATGCTCCTTCGTGTTTGGCTGTTCTTGTATTGTCATGTTAAGTCAGGTGGAGCAAGTTCTTCTCTCAAGTGCTTCACCCCAGGTAGCCCACTGCCAGACCTCTGCCATAAAATTCTTTCTAGCAGTTTTTGGACCTGCATAAAAGTTGGAATATACTCAACGCATGTCACGGAGCTGCACTGCTCAAAGATAACACTCTTTGCCCTGGTAACTGCACAGCCCAACTCCACATGGGGTGGTTGAAGTGCTGTTCAGAATGCCATTTCTCTATGCTGGTAAATTCTGCTCCCCATTATTCTTTTTTTCTTATCACACACTGAGCTGAACCTCATGAATTAACAACATATAGCTTTTATGTGTTCCTGGATAAGCGGGACATTGCATCTTCTGCTAAACTTAAGTTGGAAAGATGATAAACCTTTGCGATGATCTGCAGGAGGGGGTTTCTCTGCAGCCTGTATGTACTATATGCATGTGTGTATTCAGTTCTGAGGAATAAATACTCTGAAACGCAATCACAAGCTGCAGTGACACTATTTGCAATAGATCATGAGTGCTTTTTCTTGACACATTTGCTTGTGGACTGCAAAGAAAATGGAGCAAGTGCCAAAACAATCACTATAGACTGCAAGCTGGTTGTGGAGCTCCGCGCCAGGGTGCAGTACACTCTGCCCAAACAGTCCAACTGGTTATGAGTGCAGACAGAAGGCGGACAGCGACTGAGACAAGGCCACCACGTACACCATCAAGGCCTGAAATGGTGGAAGGAATAGACAAAAGTTGTAACCATTTGTCAGAGGGCGGATGGAAAATCATAGCGTATCAGAGAATATCTGTGCGTTTTGAGTTTTAAACTTATTTAAATGTACAGTGTATATAGCTATTTGAAAAAAATATGTCTGGCAGTTTGATTTGACTGGAATGGTGTAATATTAACTGCCAAATTGGCTGGAAAAAGAGACATTGCATAAACTCTTGATATAACTACTTTTGCATGTCACAGCAACCTCATGACTTCCTGTTTTAGGTCTCGAAGTCCTAACCTTACAAAATAATGTTTTCACAGTCGTAACAAACCAAACCATGTTTTGGTTAGATCCGGAATGAGAAGCGGCTGTTTAGTGTGAACCGTGGTCCAGGGGAGGTTTCACACCTGCAATTTTGGTTCAGATCAAAATGCAAAGTCAGCAGGTCCGGGCCAAATAATTCACATCACAACTTCACATTAGAACAGTAAATCTGTTGCTATCAGTTACTATCACAATACTCAATCTGGACAATCTTCAATGTTCTTCAAGTACTATGTAACTTGCGACCAGACATTCCTTAGTTAACCAGATAAGTAACATTAGCAAGAAGAATGATGCCAAAGGATTCTTAATGCACTCCTATGTAGCTTTTCCTCCCAAGGGCAGTGGATCCATAGCAGCAGCTGGAGCTAATGTTTACCTGCCTGTGTAACAAGGAAAGAGAATCTCCCTGATACGATCATTGAACCACACACCCCTACCTCTCTTATACAAATATGGGAAAACAGGTAACAAATTTCCCTGTAAATATCCATTTGGACTGGTTTGGTGCCTCATTATGGAATGCAAAACGGGCTGAACCTTTTTTCCCGTGGATGCTAGTCCCACAGAGGTTTGGGCGGCTTACTAATTAATCTTGAGTTGTTTATGTTTTCCAGGGCCTTTTGTGTTACTTGTGTCCATGATGCCCGGTGGTTATACTGCTTATGTCTCAAATCAATGTTTTACGTATTTGACGCATTATTAAAGCATTTGCACCTACAGCAGTAAAGAGTAACAGTCGTGAAAGATAGCTATTTTGCTACATCATTTACATGATTGTGGACTCAACCAAGTGAAAATGTCATCTGTATAGTTTTTCCACTGATTTTTCGGGGGGGCATTTTATGACTTCATTGGAGAGTTGACTGAAGATAGCTGGTTGAAAATTAAAGGGGTGTGTAATGGGAAATGTCATGCAACCAAATTCCCTGAACCCTCTTTGCCTACAATCTTAAAAACAATCCAGCATGTTGAAAGGTCACCTAACTGCTGCCTCAAACTGCTTGAAAAAGTTACAGGCAAGCCTTTAATCTCCCTGGGGAAAATAAGAAGAGCCAATACAGCGTCCGTGCTTTGTGTTGGTGGTGTTGTTATGACAGAAAAGACAAGGGTCATGTGACCCTTGAGGATAGTCAAGCTAGAATCAGTGCTAGCATGCTAGTGAAACACACATACGAACACCAGTAGTGCTGATCTAATATGGATATTGAGATCTGATCACAGTCAAGGCAAAATAACTGATGTAAATGCTTACTGCAGTGATACAGTAAGGATGATATGTAATTCACATGTCTAGCCGGATACAGATTGCATGGTAACACTGGGTGGAAAACGTTGTACATGGTGAATTATTAAACTAAATTCATGAAATTAAATGCATAATTTCATAAATATATGTCTAATGTCAATGTCAGTCTATAGCTAAATATCTTTTCTAAGAGAGATTCTATGCACACAATCTTGTTGCGGGAGTACATTTCAACTATGGATAAATGTCCTTGCCTAATAAATTAATTGAGTTCCAGGTTGGCTAAAGCTCTGAAAAGCGGAATCCATAGAATAGTAGAAGTCTTCCTGAAGCCCAGAGTATAAAGGGACGGATATTACATACATCATGACTGAAAGTAAAATGCATTTTAACAAGATATGTTCAAATAGTTGACATGATCATTCTTGATAAGACTAAACAAGTGTTTGTTTTTTGACAGGGGTGTGACAGAGCTGGATGGTAAAGCTTAACTGAGGCTGCAGAAAAAAGGGGAGAAAGAAAAGGACAGAAAGAAAGATGGAGGATGTGAAAAAGAAAATGCAGAGGAGCTGGGGGAATGAGTGCAGAACAGATCAGGGAACCCCAGCAGTGAATAAACGCCTATCCCTTTGATTTCTGACCTCCTTTTCTTCCCCAATAATGAGCACTTTTAATGGTTTCTCAGAATGTCAACTCCCAGTCTGCAACCAGCCGAGCTTGGCTGTGTGTGGGTGGCAGAGAGACCGGAGGGATAGAGGCTGGGAGAAGAGAGGGAGATTAGGGAAAAAGAAAAAGGCGGAGAAAGAGAGGCATCTATGCGCTGGTGTGGCACAGTTTTCTAATGGAAGCAATTATGTTTAATGCTGCTTTGCACTAACTAATCATCTTTAGCCAAACTGAGCCGAGGGGGTCAGTGGCAGGCAGTGTGTGTTTGTGTGTACATGCGTGTATGTTTGAACTTAACAACAACAACAACAACAACAATAATAATAATACATATTATTTATTTGAATATGAGACTTGATAACTCAATTAATATAATCGGGGCTTGCTTTAGTTCTCATTTATTCACACTTCTCCCTCCCTGTCTCCACACTTCTTCTTAGGGCCCTACACACCAGGCAGCAGTTGGCTGTCGGCCAATGTTGGGGCCTTCAGTGAGCATCTGTGGTACTAGTTGTTGTGGTGTGTCCCTCACCGTTGGCAATAGTGCCAGACAATTATCAGCAAGGGGGCACAGGGTTTTCACAGGTGGGCACTCATTTTACATGGTGATTAATGGGATGGGTTTTTTTTGGGACGTGTAATGTAATCGCACTTGAGTCCGGGCAGATCAAAGGAGGTGGTCCTTTACTGAGAATGAATGCCCACTTTTCCTAGTCCTTGTATAATCCCATTACTATGCCATTGTATCACATAACCAATAAATAGAATGATGCACACTGACCACAGTCAAATGTACTGTCAGTCCCTACCTGCACTGTGGGTGTGAAGCTGTATGAAGAGTCAGCTGTTCTGCAAGAGCGAGGGATGGAAGGAACAAGCACAGATATGTAATCACAGATACAGTATTTTATCTTAGACACACAGTGTGTAGGAAATGGTACTATTAAAGGCTCACTGCAACATAAATGTTAATTTCAATGTATAGTAAAGTTACATTATCTGATTCATGTGCTTCATTCATGGTCTGGTGATCTCAGCGTTTGTTTTTTATTGGTGTAATTATTTATTTCTATTTTTTTTTTCCCGTGGCACCTTTCCTTATGATTATTTGTTACCACCTAACCTCCCTGTTTGGGGTTGCTGAGGACATATCAAATGTCTCCAGAAATCTGTGTGTGAAGAGACTTACTGTTTTGCCAAGAAGCTAACCACTGTGTGAGGCCAACTGATCTTATACTTTTCAGAAGTTTCATTATCCAGCCTTGAACTGTAATGTCTTTTTGAAGACTTTTTAAAATAAATCAATGAGGATAAATCCAACAAGTGATACACTGTCCAATTGTCTGTGTTGAAAACAGTTGTTGTCCGCTTGAAACCTATTCAGAATGAGTGAAACCTTCTTTTTTGTTTCATGAAGACACTTGATTCCGTGTCCACACTATTTCAAATATCATATATACAAGTGACACTAGCCTTTCATCTCCCTTTCAGCCAGTCAGATGCCAACATAGCATGCCCAAATTTGTCATCTTGGACGGCACATCAGAACAAATGAGAATTCACTCCAAATGCAAAGGTTTGCTCAAATATTGGTAGGGGACATTAAATCCTCCCAGATTCTTGGTAAATGTGCAAGCCACACCCTTGTTGCCATTCACACAGTTAGCGTGGCTAAAAACACTCCATTGACCTTATTTATTAGCGCCAACTGCTCCTCCCAAAATCAAGTCTCCCAAAATCAAGATATTTTAATATTGGATAACACTGGCCTTCCTGCACTGGTGTATAATTACCTGATTACATTGCTCACTTCAGTTCTTGCATTTTGAATGTATTTGCATTCAAAATGACTGCTACTTGGCTTCATCTCTGTCAGCTATATCTTCTCATTTTTTACACTTACATTCCCTCTATGTTTGAACTGAAATAGCAAGCATATGCCTCTTTTTTAATATTCACCACTTCAACTCAATTAGGTAGTAATGCCGTTCAGTGTTCTACATTCCAGACTAAACTAACCTATGTCTCCAGCCCTAATTTGCTGCAAGTCCTGCTAGCTGGTGTATTTATCTTCAATTCTTTTATAACTCCTTCTTTATTTGCCCTCAGTCTTTTGTATTCAACTGCGTGTCTCGGGAGGAAGCTGTCTAAATGTTCTGCAAGCAAGCGCATGGAGCTAAAGTTCGTTCAGCCGCTGAACTATTGGTCCACCTTGAAGTACTGCTTTTGACTGGGATGAACTCAGATGCTGCATCTGACTTCCCCTTTGTACTACTTTGGATTTCCACTTCACCTCTGCCTCTGAAGTGAGCTGATCAATACTTAACCACCCAGGGTTAAATACTCAGTCCCAAGTTTTTATGTGTATATTCTACTTTTGTGCTTCATAGTCTGTGTGCATCGATGGATTAATGCTTGTAGTTATTCCTCCTCAACCTTTCACAAGCAATGTCACAGATGACTTGCAGAATATTGTGAGAAATTGATTGTTAAGTGTACTAATTTAATTTAATTTATTTTTCTTTTGACATTTTCAAGGACTCCCTCACTCAAAGCCCTGCCCTGTACCCCTCATTTCATGAGCACCTTCCACTCTCGTTCAGCCTACTCATCTATCTTTATCTTTACTAGTTATTTTATACATCTCTTGCTCATGTAAAATATTTTTCTAATCATTCTCCTTTTCCTTGTTTCTTTTCATCTAGTTGCTACAAACATTATACCCCTTTCCTATTTCCACCATCTGCTTCTACTGGACAGATCACAACCACCTCTTCTTACCTTATCATCCTATTCCACTGTCAAAAATCAAATATAGCTGATTCTTGAGACTTCGTTAAAAACATGTCCAATGAAGAATAGTGC
Source organism: Diplodus puntazzo (assembly GCA_963678695.2). NCBI lineage: Eukaryota > Metazoa > Chordata > Actinopteri > Spariformes > Sparidae > Diplodus > Diplodus puntazzo. The sequence continues at coordinate 9,159,290 of OZ023158.1, read as the reverse complement.
TAATTCCGTTGAAAATGAATAACATTTTCCTGTTTGAAATAATCATGGTTGATCATCTGTTGGTGTTTTGCGCAAGGGTAACATTTTTACATATGCTTGTTTATAATTTTATAATTAATATGATTATATGTCCGCCCAGCACCCACAAAACTAGTTAGTTTCAATGTGATAAAAAACGTCCATGTTCAAAGCAGTTGGTACCACACATATAGATGTCTACACTTGTGTGAATATAGGCATGTTATACCTCATTAGATGGGTTACATTCTCCACAGTTGAGCCATATAGTTTCATTTTAGCGACTTGCTACCTTTTAGGTGGTCATAAGGTCAAAATACGTGCGCATGGCTTGATCATTTGCATGTCATTCAGTTCATGTAAAATGTATAATAGAAATTCAAAATGAAGAAGTAGGATGAAAAAACATCTTTAAAATGAAAAGCAGTTAATTTTAAACAATATTTATTCTTATTTTGTGTTAAGTAAAGATGTGTCTCTAGTTTCTGTCAACGCTGTCAGATACTGATGAAAAAGCACTAAAATCAGACACGCAGCTGTTCAACTATATTTCTGAGGACCTACTTTCCACCCTCCATGTTTGCTAAATGCAACAAGCCTAAATCGCTACAAGTTTGGTATTTTTTTCTATAATGTTTACACATTAGAATAGAAGCCAGTAGTCAGAAACAGCAAGCAAACAGAAAGAAAACAATATGGCTTTTGTATACAACTCATTAGTTTCTTGGAAAAAAGATCCAAATCATCCTTAAATTGAGCCTTGGATATAATTTAGGATCACAGTAAACAGTAATACGGCTTGTAATGTTTCTCGTTAGCCTCTTTATTTATAATATACAGGATTTCTCCTTCATTTCTTCCACAAACAGGCCTGTGTATCTCCAACATGAATGTGACCCCCGATGACTAACACTATAAATGAATGTAGCCGCACCACTTCACAACCATTTTATAAAATTGCACCAAAATCTTACCAAATCAAACATAAACAACTTCATAGTCACTATCTGAATGGTAATACCATTTAATGCTGACTTTTCATTAGTTTATTTTAGGCAGTTATGGTGAGACAGCAGCTATCTATAGAGGGGTGATGTAAAAGTATAAAATATAAATTTGTATATATAATGATTTTATATATATTATCATAATGCAACATTGACTTGAGTGATGAAACTGTTGGAATTGTTTGTTGCAATTACTCCTCAGTCACCACTGTCAGCTCTATGTGAACACCATCAGACTTTGTTTTGTTTCTTATTTTGTATATCTTGTGCTGAATATAAATGTTGCATGACATAAGAGTTTCTAAAGAAGTACAGGTGAAGCAGTATAAAAAATGATTCAACATTTAATAGAATATATTTGTATTCATGATATAGACGTAATACTGTATAAGCTCTAAATGTATGTAAGCCTAAATAAATAGCAATAATTAGCCTTTTTCTGGTGTATATGGTGTCTTAATATTTTTTCATTGGCTAGGGACCATGTTATAAGCAGGATAATGCCCTTCAGCCTGGTTGCTGCTCACTCTGCGCATATGTCGGGTTTGAGTTAACATCCGTGTCTGTCTGGACTGATGTGATATAGGCTATGTAGTGAACGCTTTCATTGAATGTACTGAGTGTATTTTTTTCTTCAAATACAAGTTATAACTATATTGTTATGTATGATTCCAGTGAAATATTCACAATGTAGAAACTACAGTGAGGACTACAGAGGATTGATAAGAGAGCTTCATCACATGGTGCAACGACAATCACACAAAGCTCAATATCAGCAAAACCAGTGAGCTTGTGTCGGATGTGTATTAGTGTGCAAGTTCATTGAGTAAAAACAAAAGACAGTCGAATTCCTTGTATGTGGTCACAAGTTTGGCCAATCAAGCTGCTTCTGTTAGAACATGATTGGCTACAAATTCTAAAAAAAAGTCTACAAAATCACTACAATAAGCACAGTTATGGTGTAAGCAAAGATTACACAATACAGCTGACAAAATGTGAAGTAATGGTCACAGTCTGCACCTCTGTTTGTGAGTAATCCTGTTAAATAATCGCCAAAATGTGTTCTGATGGAACATGATTTCACAGTAAAGTTGACCTTTTGGATATAAAATGTCATTGCTTCATCACTTTATCCTGTGAGACATTTTGGTGACATTTTTTTATGGTTTATGTAAATACATGTTTTGTGAGGTGACAGTGACCTTTGTCCACCAAAGTCCATCCTTGAGTCCAAGAGAATGATTTCAGTGTTTTTTTTTTGTTTGTTTGTTTTTTGTTTCCATATGGAAGAAATTCATTTTGGGCATATTGTGTTCACAAGAATGGAATGGAATGGACAGACAATAAGAAAACATAGAAACTCCAGCAACGGCTATTGCCATACAAAAACAGTCAGATCCAGCCCCAATAAAATCTGTTGCATGCTTCGCACACAGGCCTCCGCAAATGTGTGCATGTATCTCACCAATGAATGAATTTGGGCCTGTGTGATGGCCTCTCGAAATTTGAACTTCATGGCTATGTGCCACCATGCTGACTGCAAGCAGCTCCTAATTATGACTGGCCTTACACAATCACTTCATACTTCTTCCAAACAAACATCTGGTTAAGATGAGATGAATGTGATGGCAAGTAGAAAACAACACACAATGTGGTGCGATGGAGACATACTACTTCTATTGAAGTTTCAACAAAGAAACATCAATTGGAGCTGTTCCTGCTTTCTGCTTTACACTGGCCTTCCCATGTGCTTGAAAAGTCCTCATTCACAAGTGACAGACAATCCACAGTGATTTATTTTTTAAATAATGTTGAGCACGTAAGTTAACCTGCATTACATAGGTGACATACTTCTGTTGCATGGTGTGAATTATGTTACTTACAGTATGTATGCAGTATGAATATCTTCTCCTAAAGCTAACCAAGTAGTTCTGGTGCCTGAACTTAAAGTGAAACTCTCGCCAAAAAGCAACCAAGGCTTTATTTGGGATTGAATATGAGTCAAACCTTCGTGTAAAAACATGATTGCGACGAAAGAGGCACTTTTAAGATTTACCATAGTTTCAGTTTTGGGCACATTAATTTTGAACGGGAGTGCTAGGGGCATGATACGCTAGCATCAAAATCGCTATTTTTAGAACAGTAAGAAGGCTCGACACAACATGAAGCTTTGCTCGGAGCATCCCCAGGGTCTCTACTCATGAACACGAGCATTGAGAACATTGTGTACACAGAGTTTATGAAAAAGAAGGTTTTTGAACCACTCACGTTAGCTGCTGCATCTCTCCACAGGCAGGAGAGTAATGGTGAACCGCTCCTCAAGCGTGCCTGTCAGGTTGCACTCAGGGATCGACACTTTTTGCCTGCCATGACGGCGATGCGCAGGAGATGCAGCAGCTAGCATGAGTTTATTCCCAAATAAAGCCTTGGTTGCTTTTTGGCGAGAGTTTTGCTTTAACCAAACCACGCCTGTTACGTTAATAGCAGCTTAAAAGTCATAAAACGATATGTCATATTAAGTGAAATCTTTGTCAGGTAGCTTTATTTTGCAAGTTTAAGCAGGCATTGCAAATAACTAGAAGGGAAGGTAAAGTGTCAGGAGTCGGGAGCAAGACGCGTTGGGAGAGTAACAGAAACTACTGCAAGGATTAAAGTAACTACTGCAAGGATTAAAGTGTGATTCGATTATGCACACAGTAATTGCTGCAGACAGTGTACACTACCACAGAGAAAAGATGAATTTTATTTCGGTTGTTTCAAAAAATATGTTGAGCCCTTGGTTATTTAAATGTAAAGCCCACACTGAGATAACTGATCAATATCATACTCTTAAAAGCTCCAGACAACTGTTTGTTCCTCCCAGATGTACTGTAAAGTGACCTTGATGAAACCAGTGCCTGTTTAAAGGCAGTGATTAACCTGAAACAGTGTGGCAGTACACAGTCTATCTCCACCAAGCAGAGCTAAGGGAAGAAAATTAAAATAACAGAGACAACAATGTTCATAAAACCATGTGTCTAGTTCATCTCATAAATTTGGCTTTAAATAAACCTGTATTATGTTATGTTGTTTGACAACAAATCAATTTCGCAAATTAAAAGTGCAAGGCTTACACCCCCTCACCCTGAATATCAAGTGATACATTTAAAGATATTCTTCAATTATGTGTAACAGACAAGTTCCACATGGCTTAAATCTTTTACAAGACATTTAGCATTATTTGAGGAGATGAATTTTCAATTACTATTAGTGTGATCTTAGCATGGCCCCTTCAGCATCCTTATTACATAAATGGTCACCTCATGTCCACATCCCTGAACTCTTCACACAAATGTATTTGGTGCAGAGTTAAAGTGATGTATTGAGTGTTATTGCGTGCTCTTAGCAAACTCATCTAGAATGTGATGAAAATGAAAAAATAAATAAAATAAAATAAAAAACTTCTCAGAGTGACGTGGAAGGGAAAATAGCACTCAGTTTTTTCTCAGTGCAAGGTCTTTTGTTGCCAAGTAATGAACATCAACAGTAGGAGAATCATTTTAAGCTAAATTCAAGCTCTATTCAAATAACTTTGAATAGAGGTTTGAATAGAATAGAATAGATAAAAACAATGTTGAAGACAGTTTCCTGTGTTCATCTTTAAAACTAGTTGTAAAATATCATTTTTTTTTTTTACTTTGAAAGGTGTGTCTGGATTTCCTCTAAGATAATAATAATAAAATGATTAACATCACCACCGGGTTTTCCATGGAATCACTGTATGATTACACTTAAAAGATTATCCCAGTGTAAAGCAACTAGGAATGTTTACAAAACAACAGCAAACCATGTCCACTTGCCAGCTTCTTTAAGGGCTTTCAATATCAAGTGGTTTTCATCAGTAGTTTTCCAGTTTTCTGTTGACATGTGAGTGTAGTGGATTAGTTTGACAAACAAGCACTGTTGGTATCTCCCAAACACAGAGTTAATCCTGGCAGTGTTCACAAGCTTTCATTTGACAGTAACATAACAGTTCAGTTAATGAATGATATATGGAAGAAAAATCTGTTCATTGAAATATATAAGAGCCTTATTTTTTGTTTGTTTGTTTGTTTGGGGTGCACTGGTTATTTATCTATCATTTATTCATTCTTTAAATTATTCATCTTTGTTTCCGCTTCACACCTGGTAAAACTTGCATTTGGCCACATAGTGAAGGATTATTGTGTCATTTCATTTCACAGTCATGGCTATGCAGGTTTGCAGATATGTTTATATGTACATTGTATGTACATATCAAATATGATGAGCTATGTAACTTTTGGAGCTGACTGAGATTTTATATCACAGCTACCTCATGCTGTAGTTCTGTTATATAAACAATACAACTTTAAAAATGGTTATCATTAAAGGACAGGATTGCTGCAGTGATATTGGACTCATCTCTCAGTGTGTTCTCTAGCAAGTAGAAAACATGAACGCACAGATTCATACAGAAGTCTGAGAGCACTAGTCAAAAATCATCTATTTTGCATTTGTTTTAGAATGTAATGCTTTTTTTGTCATTACAAATGAGAATATTGGATAAAAATTGGATCTTGAAAATGTCAGAATACCTTAGTATTTGGTTTGTCTCCCTTTTGCTTTAATGATTCCAAAAGTTAGTGACTCATGTTATCCCAGCATGTTTTGACAGTGTTCCACAAAGCTTCTTGTGATGTCACAGGATGCTTTCTCAGTCTTCAAGCGCCCCCATACGCAACCAATAGGATTGATGTCAGGTGACAGTGGAGGACAGTCCAGCACAGTCGGACTCTTTGACATCCTTCTTTTGACTGGAAGACTACTAAGTCTTGTGCTGTTAATTTAGTCAATTCTGTATATGTGATGAAGTTGCTTGTCTGTCTCTCAGAGAACAAAGCGTGATGTATTGATCTGCTGATGGTGTAGTCCCTTGGGGTCTGCCTCTTGGATATTCTAAGGTTTATGTGACAGTATTTAACATTTTCCATGTGGTCTCAGACTTCTGGATTACACTGTATTGGATATACTGAATCATGATGACCCCTTAACACTGAAATCGCAAGCGGGACCACTTTGTTTTTTTTTATCAGACATCCTGGATCTATATTGATCCATATCCTGAGCCTATTTGGGGCTATCCGTTTCGGAAAATTCCAATTACTGCTATTCTCTTTCACATCACAACAAGAGCATGAGTCACATGTGATGGTCCACAGGGGACACTGGTCACATTCATGCATGAATATGTGACTAAAAACTAAATGTGACCTCATTGTGAAAAATATGCAAGGTGAAATGCAAAAAGGGCACTCCTAATTATCATGGGCATTATTTGTCCTCTCATTTTTAATGTCACTGACTTTTTGCAGACTCTCAACGGCAGATTCAATCACCTGGACAACCCTCTGAGTGGGTCACATTTGGCTAAATTAACAACTAAGTGTAAATGCAGCTCTCTAATCCATGTAAACTGTAATAACTACATGAGCCAGAGAGACTATCTGTAAAATACATGAAAATTACCAGCCAAAATTACATTTTTGACAGAGCGGAGAGTCACCATGTTGTTTAAAACCCATGACTTTTATGGCATGATAGCAGAGACCACTCAAATTAGTTTGTTAAACTTTGCATTTGGTCATACCTTGTCAGGAGCAGGTTTCAGTCGGTATGTTTCAACTCCTAGACCTTTCACTGCATAGACATTGACATGCGACAGTACAGGAAAAGCACAGGTGTAAACTACAATGCCACTCAGTAGAGCACAATTCAATACCAAACAATCTGGACCCGGGCCCATACCGCTCGTTATGAAGGCTACAAGAGATTATGTAGTGTAATGCTTTCTATTTTTAAAAAAAAATGCACTGATCTTGAGATACACTGTAGCTCAAGATCATTTCTGGCAATCCTGTACACAGATGGATATGATTTAAATGTGGCTTAAACAGGTCCCCAATAAGCCAATCTCTGGTAATTTTAGTTTTACTGTCGCATTTTGTAATAGTTAAACACTAGCCGTTTTTAGACAGAGCACCAAGCCGCCAATTTGCCCATCCTTTTGGCAGCTCGGTCCGTGGTTTTAGACAGAGGCCGGCAAATTGGGGGTCTGTTTTAGTCCACCGATTTTCCGCCTCGGAGGGTACACTTATTTCCGCCTCGACTGCTATCTAAAACCTAGGCGGAAATGTGCCGGCCTCTGCGTGAGGTGGGCGGAGGTGTCAATGACCTGCACTGCTGTGCGACCCACAGCCGGGGAGTTTTAAAACCAAGAAACAGCTGATCACAACAGTCAGTCCATCACTTCATCCGCGGACATTAAGATGAACAACTGGACAGCCGCTGAGATCCAGGAGATGCAGCGTCTCCTCGGTCTCTGCAGCTGTTTAGTTGTGTTAGCTTGTTGTTGTGTCGGCAAGCTAAGAACGATCGCTACTTTCAAATTAAAAGCCCCCCACTAAGAACCCAGTTCTAAACTCAAATGGGGTGCAATGTAAAGCTCTTATTTTGAAGACAAATTCTATGTCACCGTTAGCAGCCCAACTTCGAGCTTCACGTCACGTCACATGTTTACGCCTACCCCAGAGGCGGCTTTTGGAAAAGGAGGAATATTACGCCTCGGTTTTAGGAAGACAGGCCGGCACATTGCCGCCCTTACCTTGGAGCAAATGTGTCGCCTTTTCTATCTAAAAAGGGCTACTTAAGATTTGAGATGTGAGATTAATTAATTGATTGAAAGTTATTTTGCTTTCGGCAACAGTTTTGGACCCCTGACCTAAGTCTGAGAATCTCTGGTATAGACATTATTCTGAGCCGAAGATGAGTGATGAATGTAACAAAGTCATATCTATCTAATGCTAGATTTTGCTGTTTTTCAAGGAGTTAACACTAAATTAGTGTGTTCTGTCAACTGTATGAATGAGAAGATTGAATGGTTTGTCGCAAGGGGGCGAATTCTACCATGTGCTCAAGGTCGTAATTCTGTGCTTTTATTCCACATCTCCATTCTGTATGAAATATACAAAGACAGAATGGGGGAGAGTTGTTTTTCCTCCCTTAGTGGAAGTATGCTGTAGCAGAAAATGTAAATACTCATTCCATTACGTTCCATCACTGCTCAATATCTATGTTTCAATGGAGGGGGAAACAAGAGTACCTGGAGGAAACCCATGCAAGCACAAGGGAGAACATTTGAACTCCACAAAGGAGGTCTAACCCCATGTCTAGACCACAGCCATCACATCAGCATTAACCTCATGTGTTGACAGCATCCACATAAAAAGTGAAACTATGATAAATGGTGCTCTTTTTTACTCACCGTGCTCATCTCCAAACCATTCGGAAAAAGGTGCAAATTTAATTGAAATCATCACTTATAGCCATAACTGACCATACCTTTGGTATGGTACTGATACCATACTGATAATGATGATAGCGATGGCATTGATTATGATGAACCAATGATGATAACTATTAACTATGACAGTGATAACTGTCATCTGTAACTGCTAAACTGCATAACTGCTGAAATGGGCCCGAATTGGTTCCAATACATGAATTGAAACATTTCATTTCTGATAATTGATATTTGGCTCATACACTTCTCGGTGATTAATTCCCTTAATTCCAATTTCATTTGAAGGGCCATCGTCCATGCCAATTCACCAAGTATGAAGTATAATCCTCGCTTATTACTTCTAATAATATCGTTCTTCTGTCTGCATAATTACTTCCATCGTTAAGCTGCAATTTTCTTCTTGGTGAATTACTCATTAAAGAGCTCATGTTTAGGAAATGAAAATGAAAGCCTAGGGTGATTACAAAAAGGAAAAGTATGGCTTACGTCAGCCTTGAATGCAGATCCTGAATCAGACAAACAAATAAACTTGGACCGTTGAAAAAGGTGTGAATATATCCTGAAAGACAATCGTCCATGCGTGCTCTAACTATGATGAATCCTCATTCAATTTATTTAGGTTTTTGGCCCCTGCAACCTACTTAAATACCTATAGAACCCATTTCATTTCCCCAATGACCCCTAGAGGTACCAAGGAAACAGTTTTGGAGCTGCTATAGATAGCTGGAGGTTACTAAGGTTAGTGGCATCTCTAAGCTGTGCAACAGAGGGTACTAAATCTCAATTAGAGATAGGGAAGCAATGTCCATGTCCATAGAGAATTAGGCCTGTGACCATAGCCTCCAGTGTGTGTGTGTGTGTGTGTGTGTGTGTGTGTGTGCGTGTGTGTGTGGGTGTGTAAATCAACCCCAAGTCCGTCAGCCAGCTGCTGTACAGCAGTGGGGTCATTCTGTTGATATCAACTCCCTTTTATTAGTGCATAACTGAGGCTGTGTGTCTGAGCTTTGGACACCTTTGGTGAAATGAAGTCAATACTTTCACCCCACCCCTTCACCTCCCAACTCTCTCTCTCTCTCTCTGTCTCCCTCACACACACACACACACACACACACACACACACACACACACACACACACACACACACACATACACACACACACACAGATATACACAGATACACACAAAGAGACAAGCTTTTCATATGGTCAGTGATTGAGAGAGTTTGTTGTGCTTTATATTACATCAAAGTGATATTTGATTACAGTTTTTTCCAGTGGTGCCTCAGAGTATGAAATTGGGTTCATGACTGTTTGATCTTGGCAAGTTGAACTTGAGAGTCCAAACTCATGACAAAAGGACGATGCAGTACATCCCATTAACAATTGGGACAACATCCTCGCCATAATCACCAGCTTAGCTAGTTCCACCATAGAAAAACTGTGTCATCAGTTGTTATATTTGCATATTTGTCATTTAGTTTGAAGGACTTTTTGGAACACTGACTGGTCTTCTCAGGAGCTGGTCTTATAGCTAGAGTCAGCTAGTTGTGCCTGAATTTTTTAATGGCCACATAGTCAAAATCAAAACATTTCTCACTTAAATTAGTTTTGATTAACAGTGATAGCTCTTGATACATCACAAATTAAGCTGGGTTTGTAGATTTTGGATCTATTCTTTAGTTGACACAATGCCTAGTTTCAGTTCCTCAGATTCGACACAATCCATGCAAGTCAACAACATTTGGCAGGTATGATGCTCCACTTCTGAAACAATCTCAGTGAGACATGAAGTTTTCTGGAGGACAAAACAAAACAGTGTTGCACTGTGAAGTGTCCAATAGAATGAAGGGGTGCAATGAAGTTCAGATGCAAAGAAGTCTCTCGTAAAAACCATTTACCTCTTGCACATTTTTATTAGAAAATGGCACCGTTCAAAACAAGTTCTTAACCTGAATCCCAACCCTAACACTACTGTATGTTTAGATACTCACACACAAACACAGCTACCTCAATAAAATGAACAGAGCTGAGTTAAAATTGACTTGTGAAAACAGTGGTTTGGCCTAAGTGCTTTCCCAGCTCAGAGTAAAGAACACATGGTCAAAGGCTTCCTGTCCACTTAGTGTTGTTCCTAGAGACATTGAAGGCTTCAGTGATAGAGGTTGAGATTTGATAAAAAAGTAAAGCTTATAAAATGTAAAATCGAATTGTTGCCTTAGTAGAAGTATGCAAGATGGGATTCTTGACTTGTTCAAGATGGTGTAGCATAGACTGGCGAGCACAGCCCACTAATAAGCACCTAGAGCAGTTATGTTAACTTCTGTTGAGAGTGCTTTATGAAAGCATAACATCTAAGGTGTGTAAAGGCAAACAAGATGATTAGTATATGGAACATGTTGCATTTTTTTGTAATTTGATGAAATGGAAAAACATAGTCTAAATCAGCTGATTGTGCTGTACTGGTTCAACATTTCAGGAGGGTTGGGGTGGGTTGAGCCAAATGAGCTGACAACAGGAAGAGAGCCAAAGTAGAGAGTGGTGGAGGGAAAAAAATAAGATGTTTATGTAAATATAGGCAAAATCAAAGTATTCAAAACGGGTCTAAATAGCTGAAGACTCTTAAGGGTAAAAGAGCTTGATTGTATGGAGATAACATATCCCAAAACAATTGCTAGCACACTCACCTGCATGTGAAATATTTCAATAGTTACACTGTAAACTCCACTCCCTCTGTCTTCACTTATCAAAGAGCCTGAAGACTTCTGTGGTCTAAAGAGAAGTCCCCGAATGTGTGTACTGATATGAAAAAACACAACTCTGACAGAATGAAGACGGAATTTAACCAAAAGTTTGACAAAAGAAAATATTGGCTGCTTGTTTACTCCAATCAATGCTCTCCCTATAGAAGCGTGTTTTCCTACAGCGCAATAGTGAATGGCAGCAAATGGCTTCATCTGAACAGAAGAAGAAAAAACCCTCACATCAACAACGCTGCTGTCTGCACAGAACACAGACTTAATCCCATATAGGCTCATAGGAATACACAGACTCATGAAGAAATCAAACTAGCAAAACGTAGTGAAGAAGTTTCCGGCACAGCTCTGGTTCTCAGCTCAACGGGTTCTCGCAAGAATAGAAGCACAAGAACACACACATAAAGGAAAGCCTTCCCTGACATTTGATCCTGATTCCTCCTTCCATCTCTCCTCTTTCTTACTTTAACTCCCTCGCTGCCTCTCTAAGCAATGTAGGGCTGTTACTTAACTCTGTGTGCATGTGTGTGTGTGTGTGTGTGTGTGTGTGTGTGTGTGTGTGTGTGATAAAGGAAGACTAGTGTATAATCTTGAATATTAGCTCGCCCAGCAGGGAGTCTGCAGCAGAGTCAATTTGGCAGTTATTTAAAAGCAAAACCATCTAAAGGAAGCGAACCCAAAATACCTGTAGCCTTTGTGTGCTAACAACAAAACCACAGTCGTGCCTCTTTGTATCTTTTGTCCCCCTTCCTCCTTCTAGTCCTCCACTACAGTGTCTGTAGCTATTTTACCTTTGGGCCAATATGTTGGTTTGCCTTTGTGTGGGGACAAGACTTGGCTTTTAGTGGCTGGTGCCACTATTTATTTGCCAATATGACTCCTCAGGTTCTCTCTGAACTCAAGCTACATCAAAAGAGCACCGATGTTCCTCACATTCACATTCAACCGTTCTGCATGAAATAAGTATGTGGTCAGGAAAACATTTCCAGATTTCATGGAGTTAAAAAGGTCTGGGAAAAGAAAAAAAGGTCTAGTATGTGTTAAGATCTCAAGTAATCTTACGATAATTTGCACTCTGCAACTTAAGGCTGCATTAATCCATTTTATCTCCTGTCAGTGGTGTTTTGTGTTGTTTCCAGATTTGTTTGAGGTACATTTCGCACAATCATAAAGTGACCCTCATTTTTCATTGGTCCTTCGTGAGTATTCATGTCCCTTTACCTGAGATATCAAGCCTCAACATGTAATGCGTTCATTCCACTGGACATGTCTCGTTGATGTCCCCTGTGCAACATGGTTTTACTCCATTAGGTTTCATATCCCACTGGGAGCGTTTCAGAAGGGGAGCGTCATGCCTGCCTGGTATTGTTGACTTGGATAAATTGTGTTTATTTCGTGATTTTTGTGCCACTACTGGTGGTGGAGTAGGCTATGTGGTTCAATGCTTCCATTGTCTGTTTGTGTTTATTGTTAATATTTCCAAATTTATTGTGCTATAGGTCCCAAGTCCACACAGGGAGTTCTATTTTGAGTGTTGACGTGATGCTGCCATTAGCTACAGTTGTGGCTAGAATGTGACATAGGTCTGCCCGGTGGATTTATCATATGGCAGTTTGACAAATTACTTATTTGTTTTGTCACACTGTACATTTCACTAACAGACAATCAAAAGCTGAAACAGTAGGGGCCTTGAGGTAACACTTGCATTATTTAAAAAATGTGTTTGCTGTGGAAACTTTGGGCACCTAGAGTATTAATCCAGCTGTGACTGCCAGACAAAGATCAAGGCAGGTCAGTTATTGCAAAATGTTAGTATAATGTTGACTGAAGTTGAGCTCTCTCCCGTCAGACTGAATAATAGAGAGGAAACAAAATGGCCTCTCAGACGAAGCTTCTGACTACTGGAAATCAGCAGCTTTGCTCCAAATCTGGAGGCATCAGTATCAGCTTTCAAAAAGCCCAATCAGCCGCTCCCTGTGCGCTCTCTCTCCCGCCTACAAACATCTCTCGTCGCTTCCACTCCTCTCTCTCTCTCTCTGTTCCACAGGAGCTCTCTCACTCAATCTCTGTCTCCCTCCAGCCTCTCTCCACCTACTCTCTCTCTCTCTCTCTCTCTCTCTCTCTCTCTCTCTCTTTTCATCTCTCGCTCACACACTCATTGCCTCCCTCCATCTACCCCTCTGTCCTCAAACTAATTGAGGCAGGTGGCCTCTTTTATTCCCTCTCTCCAAACCTCTCAGCGCTGCAGTTGCCAGGCATCTCGATTACATTGTGTGTGTGTGTGTGTGTGTGTGTGTGTGTGTGTGTGTGTGTGTGTGTGTGTGTGTGTGTGTGTGTGAGTGTGCATGTCTGTGCCTTCTTTTGTATTGAATTTGAATCTGCTGCTGTGGAAGAAGTCTTCATACGTGTGTGTGTGTGTGTGTGTGTGTGTGTGTGTGTGTGTGTCAATGAACATGAAAGTGAAATCCTAATGGCTCTTTTCTCTTCCAGCAGTGGCCTCTCCAAACGCCACTCTTTGGGCCTCAACATGCAATTAATCAATTCAGCTTGGTAACAAGATCTATTTATACCGCTGTACACACACGTACACACACACACACACTTCTGATGAACTGTCTAATGGTAGCTCTCACACACAGTTGAGAACATGGCACCCTGCAGGGGTTTTTGTGGGGAAGGGGGGGCAAAGTGAGACAGATAGAGAGACATAACCAAAGATGGAGAGACAGAGAGAGAGCCAGAGATGTAGCCACAATGGATTCTGTCAATTAAGGAGGAGTCATTGTTTGGCTGACAAAGTTAAGAGTCCCATAAATGGCCCCCATCAAGCCCTGATGCATCTCACCAACCAGTCAGAGAGAACAAAGCCAACCAGCTGCACTACACACTGCATCATTCTTTCATTGTTTTTGTGTCCTAAAGGTTTTCCTTATTGAGGCTGCAGTCAAATCTTACGCTGCAGTAGTCCATTCCCTGGCAAATGCAAAAGAAAAAAGCTGTGTGATCAAGATCCTCCTCACCTGACAGTTCTCTGCCTCTGCTGCATGAATGGTAGATGGTAATGGTAGATAGATAGTAGGAATGTGATCTGAGTCCGGCAGTGCTCCCACAGTGTCTTTCTGAAATGAAATCTGAGCTCTGTGCCACTTGCTCAATGCAAGTTGAGGATTGATTGATGATAGATCCTGATGTTATTGGTAGAAACTGGTTGGTTCAAGCTTTTGGAAGCAGATATGACACTTTGTTTTAAAGCAGATAAAATCACATAACTGATTTGTTCTTTTTTTTTTTTTTTTGTCATATGATGTTAAATAGGTGCACAAGTGACCATGGATGTAATCCAAAATGTTTAAAAATGATCATTTCAGCTTGACTTTTACATTGTTTCTTCTTTTAACTTAACCAGCTCACACGTGTTATTCTCCCACAGCACTGTGGGGATTACGATTTAGTTGTCCTGTGGTTGGCTGTTACAGATCTGATGAGTTGAAGTTATGGTACACTACATGTAGCTTTAAAGTTACTATTTTCCTATAAGCTGCATATATGTATGTAGTCTTATTTATTTATCTTTTGAAGCATGTTTAGCGAGACAGAGGGCTGACGTAAGTTATGGTCTTTCTAGTGTATGTGGCAATATTTCTCTTTTCTCCTGTTATCATTCTATCAATGTGCATTTTTTCTCACTCCATCTAACAAGCCTCGAGACAACAGCAAAGAGTGGCTCCGAAGGATGAGTGACGCCGACAGGAGAAGCAGAAGACCGGGGGAAGAGGCCAATACATCAGTTCATACTTACACTCAAAACAAGTTTTGAGAGAGTGCAAACGTATTCCAAGGGAACACAAAATGTTGACCATGACCCTCCAAACAATCATGACTCATTCGTGCATAAAATGTTTTGAGAGCAGTGGGAGGAAACATGAGTTTTTTTTCTTTCCTTAAATCTTTTTGAAGCAGCAGTTGCTTAAACACAATTCCAGGGTCCAAACACAATTCATCCTCAGTATTCTGTGTCAGCTTCACTGTTATCTTGAAAAGGGGTGAAGACTTTGTTAACACACAAAGCATAAACACAGTTTTTAACTCTGTGCCAGACAGAGGTTTATGCTGGTGCATCTGGAGAGGTTTTGTCATCACTGGTTGTTGTTTTTGCATACTCTGATTTCTCAAATGTTCATTACCAAACTGCATAACTTGCTTCAGCTTACTTCCAGTATCTACAGGCTGGAGAAGTGCTTTTATTTTATTTTCCCAACAAATCTGTGTTTGTACTTTACGTAAATTGGACCCGCAAATATGGATCATGTTGTTGTGGTTCAGAATTGGTGCTGATAAGTGTGGCAGACTGTTGCCTCGCTTCCAGGAGGCACTTTCATTTGTCCCTTCACATGATGCAAGAATAATTATTAGAACTGTTTTTTCTTAAATAAGCAAAGCAGCCATTTTTAAAGAGATAATTTATGTATATGTAGTTCAAAATACAAAACTATATATATATATATATATATATATATATATATATATATATATATATATATATATATATATATATATATTAGGGCTGTCAAACAATTGATTTTTTTAATCGCGATTAATCGCATTTTGTCCATAGTTAACTCGCGATTAATCACAAATTAATCGCAATTTTTTGGCACATTTTTTTCTGTTCTAAATGTACCTTAATGTATTTTTTTTTAATGTTCTTAATACTTTTAACAACATAAGAAAGGTCAAATATGCTTGCATTATGAAAATGTTTATTCAACACTTCAAATCATGCAGGAAAATAAATCCAGGGTTGTCTGCTTTTGGCGAGGGGGGGCGACGGGCTCTCTGCATCTGCCGTCTGTTTGGCTTGCAAGTGGTGTCCACTGACACTGCACGTTTTTCTTCTTCGCCTTTTTCACGCAGTGTGCTTCTGTCAGTCAGTATCACACTGATGATCGCCATGGCTCCGGTGCAGCAAAACAATAAAATGTACGACTTGAAATTCAAACTTTCTGTCGTGATATATTCAGAGGAAAACTCGGGAGAAGCAGCCGCTAGACGTTTCTCTGTCGACCCCAAGAGAGTGAGAGAAACGGAGCTTCAGCGTCTGTCCGAGGAGGACAGCAGCAGGGCCAGGCTGCCTGCTGGAGGGAGGAAGAAGGCTAGCGAGGAGCCTGAATCAGCAAACGGGCACGCCACGAGAGAGTGTCCTGCAAAATGATCAGGGCGATGGCGAAACAAATGTCCGCTACCGTGAGTGACAGCAGAGATGAGGAGTTGGCAGCGAGTGCTGCTTTTCAGTCTGCCGTGTTTTTAACGAACCGCCAACCCTGCTTCTTCTTCTTCTGATTCCCTTTCTTCTTCTTCTGCCACCCTCTGTATCAAGACTACAGGACGGCCTTAAATCATACAATGCGCGTTTTTTTAAATGTATTTAATTTTTTTATACTGAGCGTTAATTGCGCGTTTAAAAAATTAACAATGTTAAGAGGACGTTGCGTTAACGGGTTATTAATTAACTTTGACAGCCCTACTATATATATATATATATATATATATATATATATATATATATATATATATATATATATATATGTATACATTTATTCATAAAGTATATGTCAAATTATTCATAAATGAGATCAAATACATGTATTTTGGCAGAGTTAACACGCTTATTGTTTTCATTTCCACTCTCTAAAACAATACACAGTTTCAATCCTTCTACTTTCTTATTTTATTTCCCATTAAAGTTTCTCATAAAACACTTGTTTGCACATTTCGGATGCATTTTAAATCTGATTTAAAAGAGCGCGAGAGAGAGAGAGGATGGTTTGTGCTGTGGAATGGTGAGTCGAGTGTGGCAAATCTTCGTGTGGTCCATGGTTATAAGGCACTGTGGGTTTGTGGTGTATACCGTGATTTGTTTTGCTCTCCCCTTGACCCCCTGAGGAGAAACTTCTATGTGTTATGATATACAAAGAAAGCACCACACATGCCAACAAGCTCTGCTCATGAAGCTCAAAGAGTACCGAAGACATAAACTGATCTTAACAAAAAAATAAATTATGGAAGAATTTCTGCTCCTGAATCCTTTCTCTGGCAATGAGTGCTCTGGTTTATATATTACTAATAACATAGGTTACTAACCTTCTGTTGTGGATCTCAAATAATTCAGAAAAGTTGTTAGCAGATTGGAACACAGATGTAAAACAACAACATCATTTTAAAAATCTTTTCTTATCCTTTCGACCTGTGCAAATGTTTCTGTGCAAGTTGTTATATTGCACAATTGCAGCTCTGTTTAATATTTGAGAATGATGTAAATGCAATACCTGATCTGTTGCAGGTTTTCCACCTCTGCGGTTGACAATCCATCATCTCTTTTGCGAAGAAGCAGGCTCTCATGTTGCTGTGAAATCTTCATTAAGATTCAGTTGTTTTTTTAATTCACCACACCTCTTGTCATTTCATCAGCACTCCGATATGATTCACATGCTTCTCCATCTGTCCGTCTTCTGCTCGACTTTGTTTACATCAAGTCTCCTCACATCATTTCATGTGAGCGAGTGCACAGCACCTCCTCCGCCGCCGCGGTACCACTGCTATTACCACCATTTTCCTTCATCACATTCAATCATATTCCATTACATCCCATTGGTGACCCCATGAAGATAGGTACTGTGTTCCTCTTTGTGCCAGCTAAAATGTCACTCCTGTTCCACGCCGGTGCATTATCCCTCCCAGAATAAGGCACACAGCTGCCGGCACAGACACTTCATTGTGTGAATATGTCTCTCTATCTGTCCCTCACCCCTTTACCGCATCCCACATTCTTGTATTTTTCACTCTTCTTGCATTGACCCACAGCAGTGAGCAGCTGGACACCGCATTGTGCTGCATTAAAATGATGATGGATATGTTACCTGGTAATCGGATTTGGTTGGTTCCTAGAGATGAGAGTCATGACAGCAAAGAAGAATGAAGAAAAAAAGGTACATTGACCATGTTGTAAAAGCTAATTCAGAGAAAGTATCTGAACCTTAACCCTAACCCTTAAGCAACCAGGGGATTATGGCCCAAACGCAATCCTCCAATCCAATAGGTCTGCAGAGACGAAGGCTTACAAACTGCACTATTCTCAGGTATAGCACCTCTTTGTGGCTATGACAGATGAAACGTCACATACCTCGTTCTGTAATCTCCCCATGGATAACTAATACGTTGTCTTTTCTCAAACAAACATTTGATACACTATTTTCATTTACACCTAAACACAATTTGATGTTAACTGCTACAATGTATTCTGGGATGAACATGCCATTGAAAGAAACACATTTGATTGCCTGTGTTGAGCGACTTCAGCCACTTTCTCCCCAACTTTTGCAATTTCACAATCACTTTAGCAGATCAGAACTATGAATTTCCTGTAAAATTACAAATACAACTTTATGATCAAGAATCGACCGACTAATTAAAAGTTTCATTTCATGTGTAATTGCCTATTGTGGCCTGATAATAAAGTCTTCACACCACTCACATTCATTATATATCTGGGGCAACGAAATATGACAAAACATAAAGATAAAACATGAAAAGTTAATGTTTACGATTAATTAAGTTACTGTATAAAATAACTGCGTGTGACAGAGAAAGAGAGAACATAAGACAGTCTGATTGTGGATTGTTGAATTAGACAGTCACTAAGCTGCAACAACTCACTTTAATTTTAGTGGGCTGCTGAGAGGAAGTTTGACCGAAACTAGCTAGAAATTAAAATGACAAGTTGTTTTGAACATGGAAATTTTGATCTGTTTATGGATCTAGATGACACTTCCATCAAGTCATAGTTTGACATTTCGGCTGGGCAAAGTGCCAGAAAGACAGACAGACAGGAACATCCCTAGAGTCCAACTGCTACTGTGATCAGCGTAATAAAATGAGACAGGATGAAGGGGAAAGGCAGAGAAAAAAGGGGGAGCGAGGAGAGGGAAGAGAGGGAGTGGCAGATACAAATTTGCGCTGACCCCCAGCCACTTTGAGAGACAAATTACACTGGTGAACCATTTTCCCCACTTTCCCCTTCATTCATTACAGCTCTCTGCAGGATAACAACAAATGAATGGCTGCTGTAGGAAATCTATGTTCCACTAAGTGTGTCAACATGGTTCCCACTATTCAATGGCCGGTCCCCCTCTCTATTGCCATGCACTGAGCCAAAAATCCACCATAATGCACTTCATTTCCCTCAGTGTAATCCTCATCGGCAATCGTTAACCGCTACAGAGGAATACATTCTTCCACTGTGGTCAAGTTATCAGACGGATAGGTCTCAAGTGCAAACACACGGCAGGGAACAACATCAGCTAGCTGCTATATAAAGCCAATACTCTTTTGTGCCTTTATGAGCATTCAGATATCTTCTAGTTAGAACATTCCTTTTGTGCGGAGGTTTCTCACTTAGTAAAGCTAATCAATATGGTTTTAATATCATTATTTTTCAATCAAATGCCAGACCAGAGGAATCTTTACAGTGCCGAGTATTTGTTTGGTTACACATCTAGAAGAATCCCCTGTAATGAGCTGTATATTACCTCACAAGCATTGAGAAGGAGGAGAAAACAGCTAATCACATATTGGAGCTCCAGAATTATGAAAGATGTTTCTTCTATCTTTTTGATTGTGGAATGCATGTTAGCTGTTTCATGTTGTGTTCAATGTTTGTGGAATTTTGTGTTGGAAGTATCAACTGAAGTGAATAACATTATTCGAACAGAGCCTGCATCGAATTAAACCTCCAAGAAGCAATTTTCAACCTGTGTATTTATCTGGGTTTGAACTAAGCAGGAGATAGCTGCTTTTAAGAATTGAGGACTGTACCAAAACCTGCAGTTCATCTAATGACCAGTTGATGCTGGCTCCAAAAGCGAGTCACCTATAAGAGACCATAATAAAATGGCCAAATATACAGCAGAAATAAACATGTTGACAGCCTGGTACAATGAACAAAAAGTTTGGGCCTCTAAACCTCTATGACGTGGCCCAGCCCACCCCACAAGAATGTGCATGTGTGCCTTTACGATTGTGTGCACATACACACACATATACAGATGCACACACAATCCAATAGTGTAATGTTACAGTTTTTTGTCCAGACTACTTTCTGAGGGAAACACCAGTAACCTATGGAGGATTTGTGCTGACAGGCTACAGCCTCTGATATGTAGATATCCTCTGTCATATGGATTTACACCACATGACTGCAACAATACTTACCTGGACCAACTACAACAATATCAACACATTAGCCTACAGTGAGTATCTCAAATCAGGCACATACTCCTCTCCCATTACAGTTCAATTGTTCAGAATATTCAGTCACACACATATACTCAAACTAGTGCATAGCTAAATGAATGCATTTTATTTATAACAACAATGTTATGTGTATAAGTGACTAATACAGATATAAAAAAAGAAATAGGTTCAGTACTGAGTGAGACTGCTGCAGACAGCAGCCACAAAACAGACTATAATATAATAAGATAATTCTGGACAATTACACACCATCAGTGTATTGTGTGCCCATACTGAGTGCTTGTTTTGCAATTGAAAGACTCAGATTGTTAACAAACCTTTTGTTTAAGAATATTATCATTTTTGTTTAACTTCAAAAAGCATTGCCAAATGCACCAGACTCAATTTGCAGAAAGTAATTTATTATCACAAAACACACTTCATTTAAACAAAAAAACAAAAAATAACTCATAATAATAACATTCTTTCTCATTTTTTTCAGATTAGGTCATAATAAACCCTTAATTCACCACGTCATATGTGACAATATCAGAAGAAAAGCAACATATAGTATTTCCCTGCTCTGTAAAGGTAGTCTACTGCGATTTTTCTGGTTAAATTTTAAGCGCTGAATGGTAGGCAACTGGGCGTGTTTCAGTTTCTTTAAGACGTGTTACCTCTCATAGAATAGGCTTCTTCGGGTCTAACTAACTGGAGGGGAGTTGCAGGCTTTTAAACTTCTGTCTGGGAGTGTCCTTACAGAGTCATTAAGGAATAATAAGCTCTGAGTTTTAGAATCATTAGGGCCAGGTGGGTCGCTGACCCAATTGGCCTTCATGTGTGTTGCTAGTGTAACCCGGTTAAAAGCACGAGATCATAAGTGATGCTTGCAGTATCATTTAATAATCAGAGCATGTAAATATTGTGATTAAAAATGTTAAAACTCATTGACCAGCAGTGAAGTTAAAATATTGCTCAATGAGAGGAATTCATATTGGGTAATGTGCATGTGACATGTAAGGTTTCATAAAACACAGCATTTAAAATGTTAATTGTTGGTTGTGTTATAATATGTTGAAATGCTTTGAATGTACATGTAAGAATAGGAAAGGATGAGTTGTACAAATGTTTTGTGAATTTGTCCTTCTTGGACCTTTGGTGATTTTATGTTATGTCAGGACCCTTCTTATTCCTGGACCAATCTCAGTTGTGGTCAAATGACCAGGGGGCGGGGCGAACGGGAGAATGAGGAAGTGAGAGAGAGAGTTATGAGCGGAGGAAGCCGAGTGATGCAGGTTGTCTGCTGTAAAGAAAAAAGACAAACTTTGTAGTTGATGTATACGCCAGTTTGAGTGAAGGTGTTCGACCAGGACTCTTTTTAAAACTTGAGCGGTGGTAGAGTTATATGTCTGAGTGGACTACTCAGCACAAGAAGACATTAAAGAGTTTGAGTTAGCTGTTGACCTAGCGGCTAGCGGTGCTGCACGGACTTTGCTAACAAGCTAGCGACGAGCTAACTTGATGAGTGAGGCCGGTGTGGAGCTGTGAGACCGACGACGGACACAGAGACCCGGATGGAGCCGGACAGCGCTGCCGAGTGGCGGACTTTGTTGATATCGTCAGCGGTGTGAGTCTTCTCTTCATCTCTCCTCATCTCTACTCCTGTTTCTGGCCACCTGGATCCTGAGCACGGGAGGCTAACGCCATTGAGTGATGGTACCAGTGTGTGTGTTTTTTTGCCTTCATGGTGAAGCAGCCATTTTCTTTAAGGCTACAACGTACAGGAGTTACCTTCAGGCCTGCAACGTTGAACTGGGTATTTTATTTAAGCTATCTTATTGCCAGCTATTTTATTTTCTATGCGCCCATGTGTTTTGAATGTGTCTGTGAGTGCATTTGATATTGTGAGTTGCAGTATTTGATAAGACCATTGAAAGTAAATAATTCATTTTTTTTATATATAAAACAGGTGTGGTTATTGACTATTTTTGACATGTTAAAGTAAGATAAAGAGTAAGAGTGTTTAAAAAGAACCAAGGTAATCCCAAAGACATTTCAGTTCATGTTAAATCTTAAGTATTAATGTTTAAGTTGTCATCTAAAAGGGAAAAAAGGATTGCCTTTAAAAGTGAATGAATACACACCTTAAGATAATATTGTTAGTTTTATTAAGAAACTCCAAGACTTTTTTGATAGTTAAAGAACACAGGTTAGCCACCTCTCACTATAGTTTAACACGCTAGAGAGGCGCTACACTAGGGCTAGGTGAGCCCAGGTGTGAATGTTTGTTAAGATGTCTGGGGAGGGAACTCAGAACTGCGTTGTAGGTGAGAGATAAGTATTGTCATGGACCACCTCCTCTGTTCAAAGATGGTTGTTTCAGTTTGACACAGAAGAACCTTTTACTCCTCTTTCAAACCATCTATCTTCTCTGGCCAAGATGCCTCAGGGCAATGATTTTTTTTTCCTTCAGATGTAAGTGGACAACAGAGTCTTGACCTGAGGAGTTGAACCTCCTGTGTTGTGTCATTAATTTATGGAGAGGTTGTTTTGTTTTGTTTTGTTTTGTTTCTGACTTTCTCAGATAATTCGCAACATACGGAATGACAACGTAGATACATTTTTCCGTCTCCTCCTCTCTGTCTGCTCTGGATCTTTTAGAGGTTTTGACCATGGTCTAGTTTCTGTATTCACAGGCTTTTAGTGCTCCCCTTGTCAAACTGGTCACCATCTGCTTAGATTTGGGCACTTCAGTGTTGTGCCCAAGCGATACAGATGAAATAGTGGATATATTTGTCCCTATTTTAATCTCTATCTCTAACAATATTAGGCAGCATGACGTTCTGCTTCTGAAAAGCTCCCAGTGGAATATGAAGTCATGTTGAGGATGAAACTATGGAGAACGGAAAACAAAACAGCATCAGACATGCAAGGCAACAGAGACATGCCCAGTGGAATCAAGGGGTAAGGAGGCCAGTAAGCAATCTATGATCCTCTCTGAGGTTTTGACTTCTGAAGGGCTCTTCTGTCCACTGCTGGGCAGATGACATTCCACATCTTCAGCATAACAGCACACTCTCGATTGTGCAGCCTTAGGACACCAGCATCTTCTCCTGCAGGTTGGTTTTCCAGAGGACCCTTTGGAAGTAAAGTTACTGCTGTGTCTTCTGTACCATTGCAATGGTGTTGGTAGTCCAAGAAAGATCTTAAGTTATGTGCATACCAAGAATCTTAAAAGCAGACACCCTTTCCACACAGTCCCTGCTGTCCTACTTTCACTAATTCTTTAGTTTTTGAGAAGCTCAGGAAAAGATTGTGGTCTGAACACCACATTAGAAGTATTTGGACTCATCCTACCACAGTCATGTCATCAACAAGCTTGATGATAATGGGGGTGGAGTGAGTGAGTATGTGTGTAGAGGGCATACAGGATGGGGCTCAGCACGCAAACCCTAGGGGGAACCAGTGCCAAATGTCACCCTTTGATTCCACTGGGCACACCTTTATTACCTGGCATGTCTGACACTGTTTAGTTCAGTCCTCTTCGCGACTTCATATCCCACTGGGATTGGTTTAGAAGCAGAGCATCATGCCTGCCTGAAATTGTTGACTGAAGAGATTATGCATATTTCATGATTTCTCCTTGATTACTTGTGCTGCTACTGTGTTTCGGTATGCCACGTAGTTAAATTGCTTCGTTATTTGAGTTTAAATGACCGGATCACTGTTCCAACTTACCAGAGAGCTCTTGGAGTTTGCTGATCAACAATGAGGACTTATACTGCTGGCAATGATGTAATCTTTCTCCATTTTTCATTTCTATCATGCTTGTAAGGTGGGCAACACGCACTGTATAAAGTGCTTTCAGAAATGTTCAGCCAGCAGTTGAGTATGCCTCTCTCTCTTGCGACCAAGTATTTCCTATTCTTGATAAACTACTTTTGGAGGAGTCCAGCCATCCTATCAGCAAGGAGATGGGCGTGACAGGGTCCGTGTCTGCAGTGTATGTAGAAACATTACCCAAAGGCCAGGAGCTGAGGATGCTCTCAACCTCAACAAGACAGTCCTCAACACTCCTCTGAGATGGTCTGCCCAGAGCTGTCTTCCTTAGTTCCCCTACCACCTCCTTAGGTTCTCCCACCGGTGCCTTTGGCATATACTGACAACTAAAATAAGTTTAGCCCTGTACTCCAGCATTTCTCTTCAACAAGCTGAGCTAGTTTCTTCCCCCGTGTTATATCATCAGCAGGATTGGTCGTTGAGTTCATATAGCACAAGGCTGCAAGGTTAGACAGCTCTGGAATTACACCTAATATCTGCAACTCTGGTGACCACAAAGACCATATAGTGGCATGAGTCTGACTGGAGCCAGTTAAGAACTGTTGTTGAATCTGTGTAGTACACTACCTCATGGATGTCAAGAATAAGCTTTCTATTCAAAACTGAAGCCAAGTTTGCTCCGCAGAGTTAAAGTCCTGGGTTTGAGAGTTGCTTCTTAGGAGCGACTCTTGATCTTGCAGCCAAGAAGGCCATATGCACTTGTCCTTCACCATTGTCATATGCACATTCAGAAGCATCACTGAAAACATGAATGGTCCAGCTGTTGTTGATGCACTTTAATGCCTAGTCACAGGAACTGGAAGAATGGTTTTCTCTCAGCAGACAGACCTGGTGGAACATCCCTTAATCGGAGGAGGACTCCCTAAAGACAAGTGCCCAGTGTGGGCCCAGGCAAGAGGTGGTCATTCAGGCTCTGAAGAAGAATTTACATTTACATTTAGGGCATTTAGCAGAGGCTTTTGTCCAAAGCTACTTACAAGAGAGAAGAGTTGCGACTTTGCTGAGCGGGCTTTGTTTGCTCTCAGCAATGGGGGTACCAGCTGGCCAGCTGATGCAGATAAGCGAACTGCTCTCACTGGGGCGTGTGGTCTGACCAGTGTTTGGAGGTAGACGGGTGCAGTTCTGTTGACGGCCTTGAAGGCCAGCACCATCGTCTAGAGGGCTGCAACAGGATGCCAGTGGAGGTCACGGAGGAGTGGGGGAACATGGGAGAATTTGGCTCGATTGTAAACGAGGCGTTCTGGATACGGTGCAGCTGTTAGGTGCAGTGGCTGGGAGTCCAGCCAAGAGGGAGTCTTTCCCATTGTGTCACACCTTGAGTTGCAGGATGTACCATGAATGGCATGAATGGGTGTTACATAGCCAGCATCAAGAAGGTTTTGAATGTCATTGGAGTAGGTTGTTGCTTCCTTTGGTTCTTTGGCCAATCTTCTTTCAGTCCCACATTGCTGAGCTAACACTGCCTCCTTTGGTGCATGGAGTGGGGGGAGGTTTTATTTTGCAGTAGCAAAGTGGCATACCATCTTATACCATTCACTGCAACCCCTGTTGTCTTCTCCTCAAGCTGTCGGACTGCTTCTGCGTCTTGCTTTGACCTGGCGATGAACTGTTCACTGTGATATGGCAGAGTTTCCAGCTTCCACAGTTTTTCCACATGGCTGAAAAGCTCAGATTCTGCCTGGCCTGGGCATTCACGGCTTCAGCCCCGATGATTTTTTCTTTAGCCTCTGACAATTCTCCCATAATATAACCGTACTCTGAGCCATATGACACTAAAAGAGATGGCAGTTTTGTAATTTCCCGTCTTCAATGAATGCAACAAAGGAATGACCAATCACCAGAAGAAAACAGCAACTGATGGAAGGAAAGCAGCAAGTGATGGACAGAGAGAGGGAGACGAGACAGGCGCAGATGATAGAGAGGGAGCAGATCATGAAGATAGACGGTGGCATCGTTGCAGTGCTGTATTCTTGACATGCCCCGCTCACCACATTCATCAACCAAACGAACCCTGTCTATTTGGTGGTCTATTTAAACTGCAAAAATCTCTCATCTATCTTCTTGTCAGTGCCTACATCAGTATTGCTGCAAATATATATACATACAGTTGTGTCACTAACATGATCAGGAAAATAACACAAACTATCACCTGCTGCTGAGAGAAATTTGGTCAGGATGGTCGAGAGTCAAACAAAAACAACCAAAAAGGAAGTCTGCAATGAATTAGAAGCTGCTTGAAGACAGGTGCCAGTGTCCACAGTCAAGTGTGCATCCACATGAGAGGCTGCTGTGCAAGAAAGAAGCCCTTGCTCTAGACACAACACCTTAAAGCTCGACTGGAGTTTGCTGCTGATTACATGGACAAAGAAAAAACTTTGTTGAGGAAAACTCTGTGGTCAGATGAAACAAAGATTGAGTTGTTTGGCCACAATGACGAGCAATATGTTTGGAGGAGAGAAGGTGAGGCCTTTAACCCCAAGAACACCACACCTACTGTCAAGCATGGTGGTGGTGGTAGTATTATACTGTGGGGCTGTTTTGCTGCTAGTGGATCTAGAGCTGTAAAGAAAGTAAATAGAATATCGAAGAAGGAGGAGTATCTCAAAATTCTTCATGAAAACCTAAAATCATCAGCCAGAAGATTGGATTTTGGGTGCAGTTACGTATTCCAACAGGACAGTAATCCCAAACACACATCAAAAGTGGTAAAGGAATGGTTAAATCAGGCTAAAAGGGGTTTTAGGTTTTGGAATGGTCATATAAAGTCCTGGCTTGAACCCCATCAAGAACATCTGGACTGTGCTGAAGAAGTCCTTGCCAGGAGTGCAACATACGCTAATTTCACTGACATTCTGTGTGGTTAAATATTCAGCCAGAGGACTACCAGAAGTTTGTGTATGGTTCCAACAAATCTTCATGAATGTTGTTTTTTTTAGAAAAATAAGAGCTGTACAAATCATTGAATCTCAAGACTGCCATGATAGTCAAGTTCTTTACAAGTGGATGTAAACTTTTGACTGTAAGACTGTATATTGACATTGTTTGTAAAAAAAAAACAAAAAAAAAAAACGTCATTCTTAAATGATCTGTGATACATTACTTAAGTTTCACTGACTAGATTTTTCTTGACCACAGTTATCACACAATATAATTGTATTTGGGTCGCAGCACCACAGCCTGTTGCATTCACATGGAATGGTCTCAGGGATGTGGTTGAAATACATCATTTCAGGTGTTCTTTTTGAAGGAATCAAATTTTCTCATACACTTTAAAAGCCATCTCCATCACCACAGCATCCAGCTCTAGGCAGTACTTTCCCCTGAGGGTGTATTCATGGCCTTGAATTTGCTACTCTTTGCTGCAGCTATCTTTGGTTGTAGTGACTAGCATCCATTAGCAAGTTGCCCATTTAGCTGTGGAGCTAAGTAGCCCTATTAGCTGTTAGGACTCAGCATAGACCACAGTGAATTGTCAAACAGTCATACTGAATTTTAAGTGTTTCCTGTCAATCTGTTGCAAGTTTGAAGGCAATTTGAATCAAGTAGAGGAATGTTGGACCCCGCAACGAACAATAAAAATTACTATGTTGTAAGGTAATTACATAATGTTCGAACACTACATTTTTAATGATGTAGTTATTATTTTAGCACTGACAGTGAATAATCTCTAACAAACAATACTTGTCATGGTTTTGGAAGGCATCGACATGCAACATCACCTTGCCAGGTGGCACAGATTAAAAACCACTAAATGTCATTGTACTGGACATGTGAACAAATGAATTAAAATTACCAGTATCATCATTGTTATTAAGTAAAAATGTACTAATGCACTTGGCAAATGATATTGGGAACAAATATATTTTACTGGGAACATCATCCAAAAATGTCAACAAATGTCAACAGTATTTGGCATTATGTGATGATTGAGTAGGGAGAACGGAAGTATGCTCTTGACTCCTACCAGTCATGGATGGATTCATTCCACAGCCTGTGTGCACATCTTCAGGTGCTTTAACAAGAATGTATCTCCACTATGAATTCAGTATTTATCAGTGCAACACACTGAAGCATGTTATTGTTTAATGACTACATGACACCTTTTTTCCCTCATGCACTCATCTCTTCAGGTACCTTTACATGTTCAGAACATTTAATCCACTCCAAGGTGGATTTTAGGATGGTTGAGGGTACTTGGGACCATAAAGGAAGGAAGGGTCAAATAAGAGAGAAAAGAGAGAGAAAAAAGGGATTGGCAGAGAGAAATAGAAAAAAAATCTTTGAGAGGCAGAGAGTCAGACAGAGAAAGTGGTTTTTAAAATGGACGCATCAAGCTGCTCCAAGCCACAGAGAAAGAGAGAAAAGGTCACCACCATCCTTTTAAATTACACTTCTCCTAGTGGGTAGCGCTCATTTTGTCTGACCATAGAGTTCAGCAGAGTGGGCAGAGGGTTCATATTCAGGTTGGAGAGTGTTCAATCTCACCCTCTCTTCCTGTCTTACTCCTTTGTGTCCCTCTTTTCTCTCTTTCTGTGACAAACCCTTGTTCTCTGATGTGATTAAAGTTGAAAACACATAACACATAATATCATCTGCAGCACCCTAGATGTGTTGTCTTAATTAACATTAGAATGACAATAAAGATACTGAAAAGAGATTAAAAAAAAAAAAACGTGTCATCCATTGTGTATACATGGCCTTCAAAATGCTCCCACCAACACCCCACAACATCTGCTTCTGTCTTCATTTCTAAAGGGTACCAAAGGCATTCAATCCTGCATCAAGATACTGATTTTCTTCCCTTGTCAAACTCCATGCTATAAAGTAAAGGAGCAGTGCCACCGTTATATTGTCAGTGGTCTCCATGTTAGCAGTCGATCCATACCAGCTGATCCTTACTGCACATGTGAATCTCTCAACAGAGATAAAGAATCAGAATCAGACACAGATTTATTACCAAGAAGGATTTTACACCAACAAGGAATTTGTCTTGATGAAGAAGGTGCATACATTGAAGACAATAAACAAACAGTGACTATAATATATACAATATAAACAGATAGAGAAGAAGTGAGAGGTCTCACACCTTAACTATTTCCATTATCATGTCACGTCATCGTCTGTAACTGCTTATCCCTTTCCATGGGGTTGCGGGGTGTTGCTGCTGGAGCCAATCCCAGCCTCATCTCAGGACGAGGGCAGGGTATTCCCTGGACAAGTCGCCAGCTCATCGCAGGGCCCTCACTGATGAGCAACGTGGAGTTCAGTATCTCGCTCAAAAAAACTTCGACATGCAGCTCAGCCCAGCCCGGAGCCGGGATTTGAACCAGTGACCTTCCGATCATGAGTCGACCTGCTCTACCCGCTGAGCTACAGCTGCCCCTTCCCATTATCAACACTGGAAAAAAATGAGTTAATAGCAGGTTATGTTTTCAACCATTTCGGTTTGTTTGTTTGATTGTTCATTGGTTGGTTGTCAGCAGAATTACACAGAAACTACTAAAATTCCTTGTTAGATCCATGAAGTTAACAAGGAAATTATCTTTGTAATATCTTGGTAGAGATCATCACAGTGAAAAAAATGGCAGCCACCACTTCTGCGAAACTTACAGTATAAATGTACCATGGGTGCACAGAAGTAGCATGAATCAACAGAGATGGCAAAACTCTGACACTCTCACAGGACTTTTCAAGTTTAATGTCTTCTTGCGAATGTGTTCGGTATTTGCCCACAGTAAAACATTGATTGTTTTCTTAGTGCCAATTTTGTCAGACATCATCACAGTCCCACAGGGGTATAATTCTTTTATTGCAATATCCCGAAAGTTTATATATTGTTACATCCCAACTAAGTGCATTTCCATGAAACTTGGATGAAGGACAGTTCTTGCCACTTTTTCGTTAATTTGATGAATAAAAAAAATCAGGCATAGGTGGCTGGTATCTACGAGTGAGATTTCATTCACAATTTCATTCAGATCCTATGTCTGCTTAGCTACACTTAGAGATTTGAGGAATAATCTTTGTTCAGTTTTTTTTTTTTTTATTTGATATGTATATACAAGGAAACTATTTAGACAAATGAAACAACATTAATTCATTTAAAAGGCTGTTGCTGAAGGGTTACAGCAATCACATTAATAACAAAGTTATGAATAAATGAATAAATAAATACATATATACAGTATATATATACAGTATATACAAACTTGAACATGTACTATTTTGTGTATTTCGTTGTACTGGTAAAAAATTACTTCCAGTTGTTAATTTGATAATTGTAGCTGTTAAGGAACAACTGTATAGCGGAACGGGTGCGTTCAGAGAGAGAGAGAGAAAGAATACATCTACATCACTAGGACGAATGGATTCAATGTTTTTTAGACGAATAAAGAAATATAATCATGTTTAAACGTTTGCTGAATGATCACCAAGACCCAAATAGTTAAAAATGTACACTGTGTGCACAATTATTAGGCAATTGAGTATTTTGATCATATCATCATTTTTATGCATATTGTCTAACTCCAAGCTATATAAACTTGAATGCTTATTGGATTTAAGCATAGCAGGGGATGGGTATCTGTGTAATGAGGGAGAGTGAGGCCTAAGGAGGTCAACACCCTATGTCAAGGTGTGTATAATTATGAGGCAGCTTCTTGTCCTCAGGCAAAATGGGCCAAAAAAGAGATTTAATTGACTCTGAAAAGTCAAAAATTACAAAAAGTCTCTCAGAGGGATGCAGCACTCTTGAAATTGCTAAGATATTGGGGCGTGATCACAGGACCATCAAAGGTTTTGTTGCAAATAGTCAACAGGGTCACAAGAAACTTATTGAGAAAAAAAAGGCAAATTACCTGCCAAGAATTTGAGAAGAATCAAGCGTGAAGCTACCAGGAATCCATTATCTTCCAGTTCTGTCATATTCGAATGATCGTTCATAAACTCGTACATATTTTGGGCGAACGTGAACTGAACGTACTGCATTCTGCCTGATGAACGTTATTGTGAATGCGTTCATTCTGGCGTTTGTGAACGGCGCTCTCGCAAAGTTTTACTTCGTTCAAGAGAGTGCCAGACTGCCATAGAGCCTACCAGGCAAAAAGCGTGGCTAAAACACACCGTAAACAGGCCTTAATATGTAGCTGAAAATCACCCAATCTGACAACACCAGCCACCACAGAGTCGCACCGCTTCATGGATCATCAAAATGCGAAGCATGGAGGCAAAAACCAATGGAGGCAGCAGCACTACCTGAGAGTCTGCCTTAGAGGTGGGTAAAAATATCGATTCATCAGTGCATTGCAATATATTTTTTTCACAATTCAATATCAATTCAGAAAATCCTCTGAATCGATTCAGGCAAGCAGCGGCCCCCGACCAACCGCTGTCCCTCGCCGAACGCCTCTCGGTCCCCGCCTCCAGCAGCTAAAAGCACCTTGCCCGCGACCTCGCTCAAGGGTCGGAGGGTGATGTGCCGCGGAAACACCGTCGGAGCTGCGGAGGCGGGTAGCCGATGTCTGATGCACCGCTCTTACAGAGACTGTAAACTCCCAGCGCAGCCGGTCTCACCCTGGCCGCTGCTGACCTTTTTGTGTAAACTTTGCCCGCCAGGTTTCAAGAAGCTACTCCGTACCTCAACAACAGCAAACCTGAAACAGCACATTGAACTAAAGCACCCAGCGAGCCTTTCAAGGTATGTGCGAATGAATAAAAAATGAAAAGACAAGGCAACAGCGAGCCAAAACAGATCCTCTTCCACCCAAATCACGTTAAAGGCGTACAGTAGCGGCTCCGCTGTCTTCATTTCCCAGCCGCAGCTGGACAACCTGGTTTTGCAGTATATTGTCGGAGAGCTGCAGTTTCAGTGTTAAAACTGATCAAATAATAGCTGTCTGTGGTTCTACATGGGCTGTGGCAATCATTTTGAAAAATAATAGCCCGCAGCAACATATTGAAAAAAAAAGAACTATGAACTAGTTCATTTTTGGAACTATGAACTTAGTTCACAATTTTGAATTATGAACTATAAACTGAACTAGTTCGTTTTCAAATTTGTGAACTGAACTTTGAACTAGTTCATGTAGAAAGTGAACTTTCCCAATACTGCTCTTGGCGGGCCAGATGGATGGACCCGTGGCTGGATCAGTAACGGGGACAGAGCTCCACTTCGAGTCAGACGCCAGCAAGGTGGAGGTGGGGTACTGGTACGGGCTGGATGAGCTGGTTGGACCTTTTTGGGTTGAAGATGGACTCAAAATCAACTCCCAAACCTACTGCCAGTTTTTAGAAGACACTTTCTTCAAGCAGTGGTGCAGGAAGAGGTCTGCATCTTTCAAAAAGACAATTTTTATGCAGGACAATTTTTATGCAGGACAGTACTCCACCACATGCATCCAAGTACTCCTCTGCATGGCTAGCCAGTAAAGGCCTTAAAGATGAAACAAATATTGATTAACCAAGAGCACTGTTCACAGTTGTCCGTTAATAAAAATAATCCTCAAAAATAAGACTTGCCTAATAATTGTGCACAGAGCGTATGTATAGAGCATTTCACAGAGTTTATACAGTTTCCCTCTTACCGTTTTTTAAGGGAGTCTGTTGACTTTCTTGACTTTCTTTTTCCTCCAAGGAAGTAGTAAATGTATTGTATAATGTGCGCCAAATTTGCCATAAGAAACAAATGATATAAAAATGTACTGCAGCTTTTTCACAAAGTTTGTTAAGTTTCTCCTTAAAAAACAACTCTTAAAATAAAATAATTAGCAAGGGAGTATGGGATGTTGCTGTGATTATGTTGCACTTCATTACTTGGTTTATGTCCATGGCATTTACAATCACACTTTCTCACACACGCACACGCGTGCGCGCACACACACACACACA
The DNA here is from genome assembly GCA_963678695.2 of Diplodus puntazzo. Classification (NCBI taxonomy): domain Eukaryota; kingdom Metazoa; phylum Chordata; class Actinopteri; order Spariformes; family Sparidae; genus Diplodus; species Diplodus puntazzo. Next base: position 9,126,139 of record OZ023158.1, on the reverse strand, counting down.
CACACACACGCACACACACACAAACGCACACACACACAAACGCACACACACTAAAGCATTCACAGCAGCCCACTTCTTGCAATTGCTGCGTCAAAAGGATCGCAGCAACAGTTTTTTTGTCTGTTTTTTTTTTTTTATCTAAATGAGCCTTGATCTATGATGACCCATCGCACAACACTGCAAAGATAGACACATACGTGATCATTGCCACTGTCATTCACAGAGAATATGGTGCATAGTTCCATTTGAAAACATGTACATACACACACACACACACACACACACACACACACACACACACACAAATATAACGTTTTTTTGCCAAATGCTACAACCACTGGAAACAAGGTATGAAATTCTGTGCAAGAAATATCTCACCAAAAAAGCAATTCCAGCTCTCAATGATGAGACGAGAGGAAAGGTGGAGGATGCACTCCAGTCTGCAGAGAGAATTGTGCTAACCTGCGATGGATGGACTTCACGGGCCTACGTGAACAATCGCATCGCACTTTATTGATAACAAGTGGGAAATGCACTCCTACGTGGTGCAAACCAGGATGATGTACGAAACTCATACCGGCGTAAATCACCGCTCAGAGAAGCGTACTCACCTCTGAGCATGCTGATCAGTTTCTGTTCCTAAAAAAGAACATGCGTATTTGAGGATGAATTAAAATGTGCACAGGTTTACATGTTACACGTTACTTCAAAGCACTGAAATGATCTCAGGTTTAGGCAAAGCAAGCTGGTAAACTGAAATGTTCCAGCTTTATATTGATAAGCAGTTAAATGTGATCAGATATAGTTTGTCAAGTTTGTCATGCTTGAAAAAGTATAAGCATAAAATGTGTACAGGTTTACATACACAAGTTGGTTATGTAAGGTAATGTGTATGTTTTTTACACTAATGTGTTTTCAAAGTTACAGTCAAGTACTACATATATGGATGGACATAGTTTTACTGGTGTGGTGTATGTGGTGTACATGCGTATGTAGTGCCATCTGTTTGTCTTTGAACAACCATCCGGCCAACTGATTTGCAAATGTTCCATATCATCCTTTTAATTATGCACATTGATTCACTGGCAGTCGCTGCCTTGTTTACTCCCTGGCTATAATGCATTTGTGTCCGCTGCAGCATTGATGAATGTATCCTAATCTTAATCTGCGTACAGCATCTGACTAATGCAAGACTCAAGGATAAATCACTGGGGTCCTGCTCCAAGCGCTGCCAGCTGACTACCGTCTCTCTCTCTCTCTCTCTCTCTCTCTCTCTCTCTCTCTCTCTCTCTCTCTCTCTCTCTTTCTACACCTGCCAAATACTTGCACTCTCCCTGCTGACTCCTTTCTTACACATCCCTCTCTGTCTCACCTACTCCTGTCTTTACACAATTTCACTTGCTCTCCCTCAAACTTTGGCTCTTCTCATTTGATGCGTTATGCTCTTGCTCTCCCCTGTATCATTTTCCTTTAGTTAATTTGCATAGTACTTGACTTGACACAGTCGGTCTGCCAGTAGAACTACAGTACGTCCAAATTTCGGCTGCTCGTCTGCTACTCCAAATGCTTCTACAACTCAGGCCCACACATGCTTGCAAACATGAAACAGCCGCTCAAGCACAAAGACACTTGTTATCTGCCTACCTTGGCAATGTTGGTTGTTGGCTGGCTACTCGCCAAAAATGTGCTAAATCAACTATGGAGAAAAGAAATTCAAATAATCTCAAGGTCCCATGTTCCTTAATTCAGCACCGTCCTTACAGGCTGGACGCACTTGGACGCCTGTGTGCTGCGTGTTGGCTGCTGCAGCTCAACGTGTTCACATAGCCTGCATGACAGCTGCATTTACATGGAGTTTGATAATCATCGATAAATATGATGAAATGATTTCCCTTTACCCGCTGAAAGAGTGAGAAAAGCTGGAGGGGGAGTTAGAGGGAGCGAGGGAGGGAAAGTGAATGAGAGTTGACAGGAAAGAAACTGTCCCTCACCTGTTATGTGTATTCTCTTCATGTCTGTGACATATTCTACCCATACAGACATTACAACTGTAGTAAAACACAGGTATGATGTGGATATGACTCTCTACAGGTCGTTTTCAGGTCAATTTTTGCCAAGAACCATGCACGTTTCGCTGTACAAATAGGCGAGACCCCGAATCTCTAGACTACGCGACACAGCCGCCACGCTTGACACCGGATGATGCTAACAGTGCTGGAGAGATCGAGAAACTGGTTTGCATTGTTGCGGTAATGTTCATGCGTTGAAGTGCACCCCATAAACTAAAACATCTACACTTGCATGGCCACAACATTCAATTAAAAGAAAGTTTCTTTTTTTCTCATTTTTTGGGTTGAAAATAGCTAGATTTGATATTACTGACTTGTTCTTTCAAGACACTTGTATTGATGCTTTCAAAGAAAAAAATCTATTAAAAATCTATTAAATTGTTCAATTTTTTTTTTAACTCTTTTTATTGCAGAAATGTTTTAAAACAATTAAATATGAGGGCCTGAGAAGTGAGAGATGTGTATTTAACCTCCAACCCTAATGCAGCCTACTCCAGGTTAGATTACTTATTTATCTTTGGCAAAGAGATAACATAAGGTTGTTGACTGTGACCTAGGCTGTTTAGACCTGTCAGACCATAGTCCATAGATGAAATACTTGCATCTTACGCCTTTTGAACAATAAAATCAAAGCAGATATCAAAGAGTACCTGGAACAAAATGATACTGCTGCAGTTCCCCCTCCAATACTATGGGATGCATGTGAAGCGGTTCTGCGGGGCAAGATAATAGTTTACAGTGCCCAATTAAAGAGGTCCAGGCAAAAAAGTTAAATAACCTACAATCAGAACTGAAACATCTAAAACTGTTTCACATAGAAACAACAGATCTAGAACTACTAAAGAAAAAGAACAAAATAAATGAGCTCTACACAAAAGAGATACAACACTTTTCACCTCAAATTTTCTTTCCCTTTGAGATGGGACCTATTACCACTTCTAAGTTTTGGTTCATAGATTTGTTGAAATTATGATTTTGCCGAGATTGTTATCTCCTACAATCCCTCCCACTGGCTCTATCAGATCAACATTTCAGGAATGGGACAAACTTATTTCAAGGTACATCTGGAAAGGGCAGAGACCCAGAATTAAGTATCAGAGCCTCCAGTTGCCGAAAAACAAGGCAGGTGTGGCACTGCTGTGTTTAAAGGATTAGCTTATTGCAGCCCAGCTGAGGCCTTTAAATGTGTTTATGCAATCCAGAATGCTGTGCAAGGTGGAAGGAGATTGGAGAGGCATCAATAGTGAAGCATCCGATTCAAGCTTTATTTGGGGGATAGAAGTTTAATGAAGAATGTAGTTTATCTGGGAAATCCATGGCTTTGTGTGCCACTTAGGCTATAGCTGAGAGCTCAAAATCATTTAACAGAGGTTATTAAAGTCTTGCGATGGGATGTATATGACCTTGATTTTGCACCCAATAGATTAGATGCAAGTTTTAAGGGCTGGGCGACTCAAGGTTTCCAAAAATTGATTGCATGTTTTTCACTTATACTTTTTATCTATTGCACTGGTCCATTTGATTCTGGACAATATATCCTAACTCAGTTATACTACTTTCTGATACAATTGCGACTTACATAAGACCTTCATGTTTAAGAAATGGAGATCGTCAGTTTGGACCTTGTGAAACTAAATAAAAAGAGAATTTTTAAAAAAAAAAGGAAATCAGGGTTTTCCTGCCGGATCCATTAGCATCATCACAACTATGTGGATCTATTGTCGTTTATGAGCTCTACATTTATAGGAGGAAGAATGCCCTCAAAATATATTAAGATTACCTGTTATAAATGCATTATCTCTGTCCAAATAATGGAGAGAACCAGAGGACATTGCGCTTCTGCTGAGTAAAATCATTTTGTTACAATGGATTTTAATTTATTATTGCTATGTTCTGACAAGCATATTCTGTATATGATAATTCTGTTGTTAAAGACAAAAAAATCAGTGTTTTTTGCTAATTTATTTTTAACTTTAACAGCTCTTCTGTGAACTGCGGTTTAGAAACCAGAGCTGAATACTTGCTTGACATAGGCCCTTCATTTGCTTGGCAAGCACACACACACACATGCACGCACACACACACACACACACACACACACACACACACACACACACACACACACACACACACACACGCACACACACAGTGTGATCACTTCCACATTTCCCTTGCAAATCAAATCACTTTTATTAAAGTGACATGACAAACGCGTATGCTACCAAACCAAAGCAGTATCAATTGAGATTCTTACTATATTAATTCTTGCCATTTGCAGATAAGTAATAGTAATTCTGCATATCAGTAATAATATCAGTGCAGTCAGCAATTCAGCAATATTGTAGTCACTCTCTAATCTCTTCTCCATATACTCTGGACCTCCTGCTCATTCTTCTCATTTGCTTTATTATTAAATAGCTCACGAGTCTCACAGTTCATTTCAATTTGATTCAGGACACGAGAATTTATTGGCCTACAAAGCAGTAGATAAAATATCAATATGTGTGATGTGAACAAATGCGCATGTGCATCTCAATGCAAGGGTTCTAATTTCATGTTTGCAAAAAAGCTGCATTTGGGCTAGTAGATGCAGTTGAACAGATATTGTACAACTGCTTTCTAAAATAACTTCACATTTGGTGCAGGAGAAGCAACCTAGCAAAAGTGGACGATACCTTGGCAACTTCAAAGTTACTACATTTTGTGTTTTAAGGGTATGTTTGTTGCAAGTTGGAATATGTATTACCTTTGCAGCTTCACTGCAAGGACAAGACTATGCTCGCAGTCACTGTTTTGTTTTGCTGCTTAAATGAGCCATGATGTTTGCTACAGGGACATCACTATGTGCACGGAAAGGAATCCTTTAAATGGCTGAAAGCAGCCTCTCTCATCATTAAAGCACACTGTACATGTGTTGTGAACCTGTAAGGTGCATCTTACTATATGATTACTTAACCCTCTATATAGCAGGTAAAACACTGTGACACTGACTTTAGATCAAGAGCCCATCTCATTACCGCAAACGCTGTCTGCTGCTCAGAGATGTGCTAGCAAAGCACCTGATCACACAACTAATTTTAAAACCATTTGTCTAAAACTAGCAACACCACTTGTGCTATGCAGTGCTGTGCGCCACTTCAGCCGGCTTAAAGATGTGCCCTGATGCTAAAAAGATGGCTACAGGTTATTTTATTAATATGTTCCCTATCAAAGATGAATCATTTGAACCCACCAACACCCCATCCTCTATTAATCAGAATGATAGCCAATATGTCCTGTCCGGTCCTATCAAAGGACTGAGATCCACGCATCAAAATACGAACGCAGAGACGCACCAAAGCGCTCCTCCTCCTCTCGTGAAATAGAGCATTTTGCTCATATAAAGTCCAACGAAATCGTTGTCATCGTCTTTATTGATTATTGATCAAGGATTGTGAATGCGAGAGTATGGTTTACAAATCAGTTCGCACAGATTTCCACATTAAGTTTTTTTTTTTTTTTTTCTTGCCATGGGGCTCTGTAGACACAAACTGAGTCAAGAAACAAGTCATGAAGAAACAAAACAGTGTGTCTGGTTCCAGAGGGAGGAGAGAGAAACTTAGGGCTCTGATGTGTTAACTGTAGTCTGGACTGTTCTATGTGCCACTGGATGGTTGTTGGTGTGCACTGCAGCTAATGCAAAATGAGCTGGATAAACCAAAAGTCCTGCCTCCTCTTCTGCCATGTCACGGTACCTTAGACGCTGTGGCAATGGTGTCCTCTCAAAGGAGAAACATCTGTATCTGTGTAGGTGCCAGAATTGGTCCAGCTGGGGTAGCCTCAAGCTAGGGGCACACTAGGAGAAAAACTCAGCACTCATCTCAAACTTCCTATGAAAAAACACACAACCCAGTTAGACTGCGGTGAGTCATTCTGGATACCAGTCAATATTAGGTAAGCAGGCATGTGCTTTGTCAAAATAGTGTTTTAATTCATACAACTGAAATGATGTGTCTGGTTGCTGTGGTTAAGTAAGTGCCATGTTTTACACTCCAAGCAGCACATTTTGTATTAGATATGAGTACATAATGTGTGGGCTAGAGCTGGGCCAAATGATTGAAATGTAACAGTATGAAGGCCAGAATGTGGACCACAGCCTTTTTCTATTGTATTAAACACACTGGGCCATATCAGGCCCACTAATGTGTGCTCTGATAGTCTTGCTGTTCATGGGTCAGACATGGGCCATGGAACCAGTCATGGGGCCAGAGAACCACAAGCATGTGGCCCAAGTATGGGCCAGATTAATTTTGCTATCTAACATGACAAGTCACCTTACAGACATTTTTGCTGTGGTTGGTCAATGGCAGTATGTATGTAACAAAACAATTGTCTGCAGACCAAAGAGCATTGTTCCCTAAAACTGAAAGAGGTACTGGACTCCAGGTGGCCCCTTGGTTGCGCATCATGGAACATGGGGATGTCATGAGGGATCACTCTAACTAAGCAAAACAAAAGCTAGCCCACTCATAGAAATAAATAAAAGTGGGAGTTAATCTATAATAGGGAAGTTAATAAGTGAGGAGGTAATATTTATAATAAGATTTAGAATAAGATGTCTTTCAAATCAAACATCTCAAAATATGATGGGAAGATATTGCAACTTCGTATATACTATTTTTAGACACCAGAAACTTTTATAATGGGAAATGAGTCACTTATTTCTTGATTATTAAGTTGTAATTGTTGGCACTGAGCAATTCATGGTGGCCAACCATGATAAAAAAAATAATAATCTCCAAATGGGTGTTACACATCATATTTTCCTAAACTTGCGATTAAAGCTATCACACAGTCTACTTCTCCATTTCTATCTCAAACTCCTGTTGCTGTCTCTGAAGTATTCTGCTGCATCCCCTCAAGCCCCTTCCTATCCAGGACCTTCATTATTCTGGGGCCTATGTGGGTGTACCCTCTGTAGATCGGCTTCAAGTGGAACGATTAGTCTGGGATGAACTGCTGCCCTACACCTGTATAGAGAGGATTTCCTCCCCGACTGTAGTATGGGCACACTCTCTCCTGTGACTCTGGAACTTGCCCTGCACAGGACCTCCAGCTAATGCTCCAATATGCTCCTCCTGCTACGTCGAGAGGTTCCCTCCTCTGTGTGAGTTTTAGGCCCACTCGCTTATGGCGACCATGCCTCAGGGACTCTCCTGCAGCCTTATTCTTCATTATCCCCTAGTTATGCTTTTGTAACATGGTTTTGTGTGTATTTTATATCTCCTGTTACTGAAAACACTCACATAGAGATACACACATTCCCAAAACTCATTGATTACCACTTAACGTGTGAAACAGCTGCTCAGGATTTACCAAAGTCTGCCAGAAGAAAATCAATCATGCTGTATTGACAACGTTAAATGAATGCGAAGGCTTGGATTCTTCCAAGTCATTACATTTAACAAGCTGTATTGACAGCCCTTTTCTTAGATGACGTAAATGCAGCAATACATCAAAGCAGGTTTGATATTTAGATTATCACCTGAGTTCGATAACGCTAGGTAGAGTCAGCTCTGACCCTGTTTACACTGCAGAAATTGATGCTTCATAAAGCAGAGGGATATACAAATGACCCCAATGAAATAGATGCTATGCTGTACAACATTTTTTTGGTGATGAGATTAGAGGAAACCAGTAAAATGACTCCTACTAAAAAAACGATTTCAATCTCATTTGAGGCATAATCGTTTGGGTGTATTTACAATAGCCGGGAGTTCTGTTAAAACAAACCAAGTGATTTAATGTATCAAAAGAGGAGGGGATAGTTTTCACCACATGAGAAGCTTTACACAAGGCGGGGAGGTGACATAATGACAGAAAAGCAACAACAAGAACAAAAAGAGCTAAAATCATGGAAATCCTACTAGTGATGAGGAAATCAATCCAGACAAAAAACTCTGAATGAGTCACATTCTTTTATCCGAAAGCAATGTTGTTCCCTTGCTGTCTGACAACAATGACACACTGCACAGTGCACTGTCATACCTGACAAGCTGCCACAGGCACTGATGCCAGAATAGAGGGGACAACAAAACTTTTTTGTCCCTCCAGTGGCAGGTGTTATGTTACAAAATGGTAGTGATGCCAGGTATTAAAGTCATTGGACTTGGCGACCTAACATGCACCTACTTGCACATGTGTTACCAGCTGTGCCTCAACAGGTGGTCTGGTTACCTGTGTGTGGGGCAGAGTCTAGCAGATTTGTTACAGGAAGTGAGTCTGTCCCTGTGTGTAAGAGGAGGTAGCAGCAGATTGCTGCAGTCACAGTAAAGTGCAAGGCTATTATTATTACAGTCAGCCATAAAATGTGTAGATGAATGAATGAATAATGTTTATTCGGACATGTTAAAAGGCAAAATAAAACAGTTTAAAAAAAAAGCAAACAAGCTTTGAAAACATCAGGCATACAGCAAAATCACTAAAGCCCACCAGAGAAAAGCAAACAAACAAACAAGCAGATATTTCATAAAAGGAGCAGGTTATTCAGTTAATGAAAAAGACCTACTTAAATGCAGTGTTGGTGAGACTTAAACTACATGTAGTTGAACTACATAGCTTAACTACAATTTGCTGTAAGTTGCTGGTAGTTAAACTACATTCGTATTTTGTGCTGCGTCAAGTATTTCAACTACTTTTTGGGTCATTTTTTGTATTTTAACTACTCAATTTAGATATATATATATATTAGGGCTGTCAATGTTAACTTAATAACGCGTTAATAGCGCAACATCCTCTTAACGCTGTTAACACGCGATTAACACTTGGTATTAAAAAAAGAAAAGAAACGCGCATTGTTTGATTTATGGCCATCGGTGGCACCTGTAGTCTTGATCCAGAGGGTGGCAGAAGAATAAGAAAGGGAAACAGAAGAACAAGAAGCAGGGTTGACGTTCGGGAAAAACACGGTGGACTGAAAAGCGAAAGTGAAAGGAAATGGAGAAAGGACTTATGAACGGCAAATTCACTTTCAAAACACTGCCAGATGGTTTGGTCCATAGGACAAAAGTTATCTGCACGTACTGTCAACATGAAATGAGTTACTACTTAAGTACGTTGAGTCTCAAATATCATTTGCAAGCCAAACACATGGCAGATGCAGAGAGCACACCGCCCCCCTCGCCAAAAGCTGACATCACCATGTTTTGATCCAATTTAGGGTAAGGGGATATTTTTTGAGCCTTTCATTTTCCTGCATGATTTGAAGTGTTGAAAAAACATTTTCATAAAGCAAGCATATTTGCATGTTGTTAAAAGTATTAAGAACATGAAAAAAATACATTAAGGTACATTTAGAACAGAAAGACGTGCCAAAAAAATTGTGATTAATCGCGAGTTAACTATGGACAAAATGCGATTAATCGCGATTAAAAAAATTATTATTATTAAAATTATAATAGTTTGACAGCCCTAATATATATACATATACATATGTATGTTCCTATTGCATATTCTTTTTTATCTATTGCAGTTGTTATTTATTCAACAAATTCCATTAATGCAAGTGAAGTTGTCCTGTTAGCCCTAAATCCATATTGCTGATTACATAGTATGTTTTGTTTATTGATGAAATCGTTTAATCTGCTACACATGATTTTTTCTGGTATTTTTAAAATTGTGGCAGTAAAGAGACAGGTCTGTAATTTGACAGCTCATGTCTTTTCTTATTTTTAGGAAATATTCCCGTTTTTAGAGATTGATTGCAAATATGTGTCAGAGGTTTCACCTGACAATCAATGATGTTTTTAACAATAAATATATTGATATCGTTCCAATCTGTGGACCTCTTACTTTTAAATGATTTTACAAATAACATAATTTCATTTTCATCTGTTCCCCTTATAAACACTGATTAATTTACATTTAAGTCATCTCTACTATCATTCCTTACAATCTCACTAGCCAGACCAGGACCAACACAAACAAAAAAAAAAAATCATTAAATCCATCTGCAACTAAATTCATATCAGTGAATATATTGTTCTTTGCCAAGAAATAATTTGGGTATTCTGTTTTTGCATATTTTTTTTTTGTTTGATTATCTCATTCAGTACCTTCCATGTCTGTTTAATGTTAGCTATTCCACCACCCTTTTTCTTATTCCTGTTAATATAAAACTTCTCATATCCCTCAAGCTCAACCATTGCTGCTTGCACCTCATTGAGCCAAGTCTCAGAGATTGCTATTACAGTTAATTTCTTATCTAATTGTTTTTAACAATACTGTATCTTTGACAAGTTTGTGTTGAGACTCCTTAAACTGTTCTTCAGTGTAATATGCACTATGTAATATGCACTATGTAATTATGTGAACTGTTGTAAAAGTTAGTTTCAGGATCAATTTCATTTTCCATGTCTTGTAGTTTGTGTTCTATTCAAAAGTTTTGAATTCCATTTTTTCATATTTTTGATTCCACTTTTGTTGCTGTTCCTGTCTGTTATCTCCAATTGGAGATAACTGATATCCACCAGAGCTAGTCGTTGTCTGTGATGTGTAGTCACTCTTTTATATTATTCCCAAGGTGATTATTGGTATCAGATCGATACTAGCGTGATGAGATCAATATTTTTGTTGTAGTTTCTCTTCTATAAGTTCAGCAAGTCACTCGTATTTCTTCACAGAGTTTATGTGATCGCAGCGTCTCTCTTAGTCCTTATGCGCAGCGCTCCTCTCCACCTCTCTCACTCCGCTCACTCAGGTTCATTGGGCCCCTTCTCTCTCCCTCCCCCTCCCCTCCTGCGCTGCCTGCCAGAGCAGAGACGGACTGGCGACCCTTAATGATGGCGGAGAGGAAGAGGAGTGCTGTTTGGAGTTATTTCACAGTTTCAGACAGAGAAACTGCTACCTGTGATGGATGCAGGAAAGCAATACATTTCTGTGGTAACACCACTAATTTGTATACGCATTTAAAAGCAGCACACCCAAAAGTTAGCGCTCCTACCGTTTGTGTCTTTCTTGTGAACTCAATTGTATTGTCCAGTTCCTGTATGTCTCTGATATCGAGCACTTTAGCCTCTTAAGCCTGATTTATGCTTCTGCGTTGCGGTGACGGCGTAGCTACGTCGTCGACGCAGACCCCTACGCGGACCCTACGCCGTAGCCTGACGTGCGCCTCCAAAAAATCCTGACTACGCGTCACGTCGACGCGTCGAGACGCGAACGACAAGGACTGTGATTGGTCCGCTCTGAACGTCATTTCCAGCAGTTGCTTTTCCGGTCAACAGTATAACAACACCGCCAATTTTAAAGTTTTTGTGGTACGAGCGGCAACCACATGAAAACCTGTCGTGTGCTCAAATTCTGTCCATTCAAACTTAATCTGTCAAACAGCACTGTTCGACAGATTAGCGACACACAACGTCAACACGCAAGAGTCAGAGACACACAAACAGACACACAAGGCTGCGGACTGGTTCGCACGGACAGTTAAAGACAGCGTGAATGTCATTTAATTCAACTAACAGCGAAGTAAAGGGAAAAACTTCTCGGTCAGACTGACAGACAGCTGTTAGCTCCGTTCGCACCGCCGCCTGATCACCGACGTTGATGACGTCCACCGACACCATGTCAGAACAACGCGTTCCCTCGACGCAGAACTTCGAATGCTCAATGACGGCGTAGGGTCGACGACGTAGCTACGCCGTCGCCGCGACGCACAAGCATAAACCAGGCTTTATGGTGATCTGTTCAGCTTCACGTAGATTTTGCAATTTGCTGTCCATGTAGATTGGATTTTCTTCTGTTTCCTCAAGAAATGTGCAATTTTTGCAAAGTCCGCTTTCCTTTTTGTCAGGTGCTCATTGAGATAAACGTCTGACGCCTTCAACATTTGTCCTTGTCTTCATTTCTGTTCATGAAGCGCATTGTTATGGCCGGTTTATCTGTCTTGTTTTTCCGGGGGACATGCTGACATGGTTCTATGCTGTTATTGTCCACTTCAATCCCCTTAGACTGAAGGAAAGTTGTCACCTGTTGCTCAGCGGAGACTGAGTCTTGTTCAGTAATTTTCTCGCTGTTCATCAACCCTGTCATGGCCCAGGCATAACTCCGAGGTTTAATCTCCAGTCCGGAGACAATGATGTCATTCATCCTGGTGTACTGCTCCAAATCGGCCACCCGATTCTCCAGAATGGCAATCCTTTTTTCCTTCTCTGTGTTTTGTTGTCTCAGAGCCTTGACTTCAACAACCAAGTCCAGTATCGTTTTCTGTTGTTGCCTGACTGTTGTAATCTCTTCTGTTAGAAAGTCGAGTGATCGTTTTATTTCTTCGACTTCGTCGATCTCATGCCAGTCTGTCGGTCTTCATGCAAGTTCAAATAGTGATTATAGCAGAACTCTCAAAATTTCAAACAACCATACCAACCAAGATGAATAAAGGCACACTGAAGCAGCTGAACATCGTTGAGACTGTGTCAATGTTTGATCATGTGTGATGGCAGGGTTTCTAAAACATTGTAAGAGAAATATAATGGCATTTGGAACAGGAAGGGATAGGAAACAGCCTCAGGGTTCATTGTGGTGCAAATGGTCTGGATCCCTTACCAAAAGCCCAATACAATGTATCACTGGATCAAAGTTTCATTAGAATTCCCATTTTATCTATCTACACAGGCAGAAAGCAGAACATACTCTTTGAAAAATCATGGCAATGCCAGAGGATATTTTCCGATGCAAAGCTCTCAAAAAGATAATGGAAGTTGCCTTGACAGTGGAGCCAATCCCAAATGTAATGGAAATTCTCCCTTCAGCACTCGTGCTAATGCCTTTTTACAGTAGATAATTCAAGCAACCACTCTTGGATTGACATAACAAAGTGCAAAATGTAAGAATAAAGTGAAATTATATCAGCATTTAAAGGGAGGAGCCTGGGATTTTCCATGCTTGGTAATTGAGCTAATTGGCTAATCATAGCGAATGTGCTTTCCAATTACCAAGGTGAAGTGGTTCATCTAATAACACCTTAAATCCATGAAATGATTTATTAAATTACAATGCTATTATGAGTGTGGTTTGCTGGTGGTGAATACCTATAAGACATTTTACTTGCTGTTAATAGGCAAATAATGGCAGGAGGGAGAAGGGCAAGATGATAGGAGTTGTCCCCTCCCTCGACAGACCAGTAACTCATTATTCCTGTTCAGTGAGGTGGAGAAACACCCCTTCCTTGGGAATAGCCCGCCACACACGCTGACAGAGAGTACACACAAACAGATCATGCAGTGTTCCAGTGAGACATTTCAAGTTGATTGTTGTGCGAGAGGTAGTTTTAAGTGGAAATAAGGCAGCTAACACCATAATGAAATAGCTCTCCTGGGGAAGATCCAGCAAGCCAGATAAATAGATGCTAGAATGTTCACTGAGGTCTAACAAAGGTCTCTGCTGACAGCTGACATGGGGCTGATTTGGATGAGAAGTCAACTGAGGGCTGTCTGTTTCTAGCCTAACACAAAGTTCCAGAAAAATCTGACCAATAATCTAAATGGGGAACATCAAAAGTAAGACTCATGATGTTTACATCATTGTTGTCCATTGGTGGAGTAGTTTGGGAATATATTGATGAAAATATTAATATGATTCTTAGATCTTAGGTAGCAGAAACAAACCTGCTTGAGCAGAAATGGATTAAGGAAAGGGCAAGTTCCGTTCCAAAGCCCTGCCAGATGGTTCTCTTGACAAGAAGAAAGTTATTTGCATTTACTGTGATGTGAACTGAGTTACCACCGGAGTACGTCATGTCTCAAATACCACTTTATAGCCAAGCACACAGCTGATGCAGAGAGCCCTCCTCCCCCCCGTCAATAGCAGACCATGCTGGATATTTTGTAACAGAGACACCTGGACAACTCTACATGAGACAAGCGTTCAAAATCGATAGCTAAATGAGTGGCTACAGCATGCATGCAGATTAATATTGTTTAGTGAACCTTTACAAGTGTAAAGTTGGACACTACATTTTGTTAGGATTACTGAAGAATGTTACATTCAGGTCTCCATGTCCATCTGTTATTGCTTGTTGGGCTTGACTGTGATATGTTAAGCTTTCAGCATATTATTGGAGCATTATTGAACCTTTGAGGTTATTCTGGAGAATATTCTGTACAATATTAACAACTTGAAAAATATCCCTTAAGGTACATTTAGAACAGATGAAAAATGTTAACCATAGACAATCTTGTGATTAATCGTGATTAAATATTTTAATTGATTGACAGCCCTAATATATACATATATATATATATATATATATATATATATATATATATAATATATATATATATATATATATATATATATATATATCCGAATGTGAAAGAACATGGCTAAAAGCTGTTTGGTAAAGTCTAATGAGTAACACAGCTGTAATCCAACAGTTGTGCAATACTGAAATGACTCCATCTCTGAAAACAAAACAAAAAATCACTAACGTACACTGTGAGCTTCATACCTTCGGTATGTGCCAGTGTCTTAACAGATCTGAGGGAATAAACTACTCCTCAGTACATTTGAATTACATGAGGTGCATCTGATTTATCTCTGCTCTCACTGGAACACTATCAGAGAAGGTCACATCGTTTGCATGCAAAGATAAACAAAGTGAGATAGGATGAACTCTACTGCAGGGAGATTTGTCTCAGCAGCAGCAAGGACATGGAGCTGTGGACATTTACAAGACAACAAACTGAAGATTAAGATAAAAACATCTGCACACCAACACAACACACTCTCCTGGTAGATACCCAGCCTGTCTTGGACTGTTTTCTGCCCGTGAGCCAGCCTATGGGGCCCCTGCATCTGCTCTCACCCCTCACACATTACTCTGCTTTAAATCACTCAGGTATTGATGATGCATAGGTTTCTTCTTTTTGTTGTTGTTGTCATGTCTTCCATGTTGTTTTTGCTTGGGTATTTTAGTTTTTTTATGATGTAATCTCAAAATAGATCTTGGACCCCCGACCTCCTCCTGCCTCGAGGCTCTCTCCCCCTCTCTCCCTCTTATCTCTGTCGCTCTGCCTCTATCTTTCTGCCAGTCTCTGATCTGCTCTCTATTATCTCTACAACACAGACTGAAGAATAATTGCATGGTGACAGTATGTGGAAGGTTATTTAAAAATCAAATACCCCACAGGTTAAAGATTACCTCCTTCAAACTGTCATTTGTAATATAAACCTGCCAGGAAGCATCAGCGTTACTTCGCCTCCAAAAACCAATCAAATATACACGTAAATGAACAAGCTGGCAGTAGTTGTAGCATTGTTACCATCATAACACACAACACACATTCCTTATTCCTCCCAGAAACATTATAAAAATACATCCTGTGGTTTGGTGCCTACCTGTATACTAAACATATAAAGAGTAGTTAACGTTTATAATCATCATTTGGTTCCTATCCGTTTCCCAAATATATCTGTGTGAATGTGTAAATGAGAGGCATTAACTGATAACACTTTATAGAAGTGCGCTTTATAAAGTTCACTCCACTGACTTGTATTAGTTCACGGGGCAGAGCTGCCACATCCAATATGGCAGCAACGTCGACGTATCGCAGTAATGGGCCAACCCACTCAGTTAGGCGTCTATGTATATATGTCTATGTTTTTAATCACCAAAAATATCTAGTACATTTCAGGTCCAGAGGAACAATACATCATAGTCTGTCTATACTGATGATTTTTTTTTTTTTTAAATGCCCTTGCTGCAGCCTTATTTCAAGTAATTTAAAATCCTCCTCACTTTTTACACTACTATTTTATTACCCACTAAAACGGAATGCAATAAATTTACATAACATACATGCTATGGTATGCTATTGAAAATTGTCAGCATTGATGTTAACGGTATACATATGCAGTGCCCAGAAATAGTGCATAAAACCAACATTAACATCCCCGTCCCTCTCGGAGCTCCAAAAAACTAACAGGCCCTGTTCTGCAGACAGTGTGCTCTAGCTATTTCTCAATAGAAGGAGCCACGTTTAGAGTACTAGAAACTCCTGCTCACATAGAACCCTTTGAATCAGAGCATATCAGTGAATATTTGATGTAGTTACAGTGATTGTATCTCTTGAAGCACACTAACTGTAAGATTCCACCAGATGCATGTGCTTTGCGTTCTGGCTGCGGTACAATTTTGCTCTATCATCCTTCGTCCGGCAAATAGTCTACAGTCCTGCAAGTCTACAGTCATTTGCAAGGACTGTACGATTAATAGAGACTATAATGTCAGACCATTTGGATTTGGGGATTGCCACAAACCTCAGGAGGACAGACGCTTCTCCATGTACAACTGCGGTATTTGTTTTCCTCATATAATTTGCCAAAGACAGTTACAGTTACTACGTTACTTTTGTTCGGTCATGTAACGTTGCTTTGTGGGACATTTCTCTGTATTTAGTTGAGTGAAGGACCTGTGTAGTTATCAGACTGTCAGACCGACACGCCTCTGCTCCGCACCTCCGGATTATCCGTTCACGCTGGGGCAGTTCACCAATAATGTGGCCCTGATACCTCCAGAGGCGGATCAGTGCCGGAGCGAAATTTCCCCCCTCTCCGCATCTGAAACTTTGACACAGAGGAGGATGCGGAGAATTGGCGCAGGATCCCCGCATGCAAACGGCTGTGTGAAAGGGGCTACTGTTGTTGTTATGCTAGCTAGTGCTGCCACTTAGCATGTAGCTACAGGCTGCGCATGTCATTGCAACGTTGCTCCGGAAATGCCCCCGTAAGTAAATGAAACTTCACAACTTTATTGTCGACTCAAGGCCAGAAAATAAACAGTGACATAATCGATTATGGCACATTGCCGCATCGATGCTGAATCGTGCATGCCCCGCATTGTGATGCATCGCCGAATCGATTATTGTTGACACCACTACTGGCCAAGTTTGGTGATAGGATCAGGCAAAAGGGTCAAGGTGGAGTTGGGAAAATATTTATGTTAAAAAGTAATTTAAAGGTCCCATATTATACTGTTTTTCATCAACTTCACACAGCTGTCAGAGGTCCAACAACACTGTAATGTATTGCCCCAAACCCATCCATGGTCCTGAATTTCAGCGGTCTAAAAGTTGCTCTACTGAGAGCAGGCTGTTTCTGTGCCTGCACCTTTAAATGCTAATGAGCTCCGTCTGTCAACGCCTACCTTGCCTGCTACACGCCCCTCTCAGGGAGAGGAGGCCTCTTAGCATGCGCTAATGTTTACGGTGGATGTAACGCTATGGCTCGCCGAGATGCTGTCGTTCAACCATACCAGTTTGACCCAGAATCAGACCCAGTAGGAGAGGCTCCTGAAGAAATATAGACTCTGTGGCTGGCGCAGGATGTTTCAGAATGGTTAGTGTGTCTGAATAATGTTAGTTTGTTCTATGTGTTGTTACAGTTACTACCATGTAGCTAATGGCTAACAGCTAGCGAAAGCTGTGTTTGTCTCCACCACAGTCTCCAAACTCTTGGACACTGTTCGTATCGTCTCTGTCTCCAGTATGCATGTTTCCAGACGTTTTACTGTGACAACCAAGCTCCTTAACTAGTTGACTTCATCATACTCGTAGGCAACTGTAAATACTATCAAAACGTGGCGACACTTACCTGTGGCTCGGGTGCAGTTGCTGGATCCCATATGATTGGGACTGATCCTTTTACGAGGGTCAGTGTCGAGGCAAAGCCAGCTTTGTACTGACCCTCATTACTTGAAGCAGTCCAATGTGAAGTGGTTAGCACACACATACAAACTAACACGAACCGTAGCCAGCACGTTGTCATTAAAAATGAAACGCAACCACTGTCTCTTCTCTTGTTCTGTAGCTGGGACAGAATATAGGCACTGATATTGATTTTTACAACCAACAACAGAGCAATTTGCGTGTCTAACTCTGAGCGACGACATTGCAATACACTGCTATCTTACCACTGGACACACCGAACTTCACCTCGGGGATGAATGAATGCCCCCCTCTCAGATATCTCCTATCACCGCACAGAGGAGGTCGGCCTATGAAAATGAGCTGAATCTGAACAGCCCGTAGAAGTGCTGTTTTACCAGTAGGTGGGCTGCAGCCATGCAGGAATCATTTGCTTTCCTCATTCTGGGAGTTGGCAGGCTCAGGGAGGATGTAAAAAATGCAACTACCTGTTATGTGTTATGGTTGTTACAGCTGAGAAGACAAAAGCATTCATACAAAAGCAATCCCAAAATGCTCACTAATATCTAACTGACTTTGGAACTCCATTATATGAATTTTACACCATCACTAAAGTCAAATTAAGCCATTTGTTAATTGACTGCGGTTTTGAAAATGTAACCTTTTTGATTCCATCCAAAACTGTACATTTGACAGTGCTTACATCAGCCGGATTTTGTTCCAAGTGTTTGTTCGTATTATGGTGGTTGTATCTACTTTTTAGCATTCTCGTATATATTTGATAATATATAACTAAGACCAGGGGTGCCCAATACGTCGATTGCGATCGACCAGTAGATCGCAAAGGTAGTGTGGGTCGATCACGTGACATAGCAGGAAAATAAATGAATGAATGAATGAATGAATCTCTGAAAAGCCAAGTCGAATCTATGCCACCTGATTGACGGACAGGATGGCCAGTCTGCGATCTCTTCTTGTACGGGTCATGGGTCACGCGTCACAGGTCACCATGCATGCGCAAACGCGCTAGCTAATGCAAAACACAAGTGAGCTAAGTGTCCTGGTTAGGAGCTTCAGTTGATATCAACAAAAGAAGGGACATAAAAAGATGTGCATTTGTCTGATTTGTCAAACTACCATCACTATTCAGAGGAAGGGGAATGTTGAGAGAAAAAAAAAGGACGACACTGACTTCCCTCCAAAAAGCGAGCTGAGAAAGAGAAAGGTGAGGCAACTATCAACACAGTTAATCGGACAACAGTCGTTTTTCACACAGCAGAATTCACAAGCAAAGGCCGACACGGAAGCATCGTTACGGGTGAGTCACTCTATCATTAAGCATAAGAAGTCCTTCCAAGATGGAGAGATGATAAAAGAGGCCTTCGTTGAGGCAGCTGACTCCTTGCTTCGGGATTTTAAAAACAAACTAGAAACATTATCATCAATCAGAGCTCTTCAGCTATCAAGAAGTACAGTTAGACAGCGCTGTGAACTAATGGCCAAGGGTTTGACACAGCAGCTTCAGAGAGACATCGCAGACTGCGAGTGTTTCTCACTGCAATTAGACGAGTCAACAGACACCAGCGATACAGCCCAGTTGTGCATTTCTATTCGGATGGTGTTTACAGATATGACTAAAGAAAAGGAGCTATTAACATTATTAACCATGAAAGAATGCATGCAGGGAGAGGACATTTTTCAAACCAGCAGCTCCCGGTGTGTAAACTGTGTGCAATATTGATGGCTGTTTGTCACCTATGTGCATTACTGCTGTCAATTTTTATGTGCAATACCAAAGGTTACATTACTCTCTCAATATCAGTTATGCATTGTGTTATATAAAGTATACTCAGTATATGTATTATAAATAAATAGATAGATAGATGGATGGATGGATGGATGGATGGATGGATGGATGGATGGATGGATGGATAGATAGATAGATAGATAGATAGATAGATAGATAGATAGATAGATAGATAGATAGATAGATAGATAGATAGTTTAGTATTTTTTATGTAGGTAGATCATTTTGACCTGGTCAAAGTAGCTCGCAAGCTAAAAAGTGTGGGCACCCCTTACTAAGACTGTCTATCACTTACAGGTTGCAATTTCTAATGCTGCTTGAATTCAAGTTGCTGTGGGCATTGGCTTGATCCATAGATCAGCATGATCAGTAGTTTTAGATATGAAAGTAAGTTCAAATGAGCTCAACCTTAAACACGTGGGCTCCAGCAGTAATGTGCGTCAAACATCTTTCAGTCAGACAACTCACGTTTGAAACGTTAAGTATAGCAGCAAAAACATGGTTAGAGTTTTGCATCTAGGCTCCGAAATCAGTTTAAATAGACCACCAAACTGAAAGAGTGTGTTTGGTAGATGGTTATGGGGAGTGGGGCATGTCATGTGTAGAGCAGTGCAGCTCCAGCCGTCTGCCTGGACTAACTTGCAGGCGTCGCTTCATAAATGCAGCAGTAATATTAATTCAAAATAATTTTAAAAATCTGATAAAAGGAAAACACTGACCGGGAAGTTTTTTTTCCTTCTACTTTTTAATTTTTAAAGTTTAATTTTCAAACTTTAAGTACATTGTGTTCATGCTATGCTGCTTCAAAAGCAGGACCTTTTTAGATGGAGTGGAGTAGTCCAAACACAGATCTGACTCTGAATACTTTCATCACTGTAGTTTTGACTCTCTGTGAAAAAGGCTGCTCTCCCACTCACCCCTCTCTTTTCCTAAAAACGCTGAAGGAGCTCCAGAAGCCCTCACAGACAAGAAAAATCATTTTCTAAATATGTGTGTAAAGGTTGAGAGGGTTCATCAATGCTTGCCCCTTTTTTATTTGAACTTTGTAATTTATGTTTGGCATATATGCTTTCCTCATATTTGAAATGGTCGTGAATAACAAAAGGCAGGAGCTGCAGCAAGAGTTACAGAAAGGAGAAAGTGTATGGTATACAGTAAACATGTGTTGACTGCCATGTTCTCAGACACCAGAGCATGTTGATCTGCTCTGTGCACTCTTTTCTTTTATTTCCCTTTATCGCTTTGTGTAAACCCACATACGAGCGAAAGAGAGAGAAAGACAACAGGCATTCATGGGGAATGTTGGAAATTCAAATGAAAGTAGTAGATGTTGAATGTGCTCCCTGCTGGCCCGTCATGTGAGGTACCCAAGGATTTAATGCAGATTAATTAAAGGAAATTAAATCGAACTGATTATGGGGGTTGGAGAGGGAGGGGGCTTCCTGTGCTCTTTGAAAGCACGGCACTTTAATTTGTCTCCACTTCCTCTCTGAAGTCAGGGGCCAAGGGTCAAAGGTGACAGATAAGTTAATAAGGCTGGAGAGGAGGCAGACACAGACAACGGCACAGAGGAGACATTGTTCCATCACACAGACAACATGGCAGTCAGTAAGTCAGTCGGTAATGAAGCAGAAATAGCTCTGTGTCTTCATGGACAGGCCAGCCGGTCTTCTGTGTGCAGCCCAAGACTCCACAGCGAAACAAGTGTCTCTGAATACACTCCAGCCTACTGTGGGATCCGACAAGTTCTTAAAACTAATCCAAAATATTTTCTCTCATACTGTGTTTTGGTCATGCAGAGGAGAACACACTCACACACACTTCACTCAAAAATCTGCTTCATCAAACACAAATCTGTCAATAATATCAAGTCTTCTCCCAACAATGATCTCAGAGAATCCTTTTTGTCACATTTAATAAATTAAATCCAACATTTATTTATATTATTATTTTTTTCGACATTAAGTGGAATATTAATTGGTTTATTGAGCCATTTACATCATCATTAGGGCCCGACCGTGACTGGTTTGAGGACCGTATTGAAACTGCTGGAGCTATTATTATTTTTCTTAAATGTAGGCCATTTAGCAGACGCTTCTGTCCAAAGCAACTTACAGTAATTCATACCTACATCCATACAATGATGGCTGCCATGCAAGGTGCCGATCAGCACATCAGGAGCAGTTCGGCATCTTGCCCAAGGACACTTCGACAGGGGGCAGGGGAATCGAACCAGCGACCCTCCGACAGCAAGACGCTGGCTCTACCCCTGAGCCACAGTCGCCCTTGTTTTTGATTTTCTTCTTCCAATATAATCACATTTTTGAGGGGCTAAACATTCTCGAAAACTCACCAACCTTGGCACATGCGCCGGTCGTGGTGTAAATCTATGATTTGACGTAATATGGGGCCATAACACAGGGAATTGATGTAACGACACTGTACATGGTCAAACATGCCCCAAACTTGACATGTTTGATAAGAGTCACCGCCTGAAGACATTAACATACTAATATTCAGTTACAGTCATAGCGCTAACTAATAGTGGAAACAGGACATGACATCTTTCAATACAGGTTGTGTCGATCAAAATAATTCATCCACTGTTTTACGGACGCTTCTCACACAATGGGGCTATTGTTGTTTTCTCTTCTATGACAACTGTTTCCAGAACATTCGTGACGTGAAACATGAAGTCAGTGACGTAGGTTTCAGATGAAAATCACAAACAGGCTGCCTTGCCCGTTGGAAGGGGGAATAGGGTCAATAGGCGATTTTTTATCTAATTTTGGTGGAAAAGTGGCATTAGGAACCTTGAGTCTAGTCATGATTTAATGCTGGAAAAACCCCTCTTTGCTCAGAATAACAATTTGACACTATAATTCACTATTAGAGCTATTCAGTGCAGTCTCAGACTTTTTGACCACACTGTTTATAACAAGACACATCCTGATAGTGCACAATACATCTATCTAGGGTTGCTGTGGGTAACATCAAAACGGGAAAACCCTGGACTGTAACTGTTAACTGTTAATTGTTGTTAAAAGTTGCAGTCAGGGAAATATTGTGTGTTTGCTGGTGAAACACTGGAAAACTACAAAAATCATTCTTCAGTATTAGAATCAAGACACTCAACAACACAACAAATGTGTGTGTGTGTCTTGCTGTGATGACTTTGTAGTGGGGGATTCAGGTCTTGAGGCAACCATGACCTTTGAACTCCCTCCCTCCTTCCCTCCCCTCCCTCCCCTCCGCTGCCCCTTGTCCCTTTCTCTGAGGCTGTTTGATGTCCGAGGAGCCACTGACAAGGGTCTCTTCATGCATCTGATGCACAAAGAGACAAAGACGAACAGAGTAGTGTTCCACGAAGAAACAGAGTCACTCAGCCGCAGCTCGTTATCTGCTAGAGTTTAACTGCTTCAAAACACACTCCCTTCAAACCTTCTTCCCCTTAATTGGTGAGAAATCTCCTAGTAAACATGTGTTGGAAATCACAGGAATAATGTTTCACTGTTTGTCTAATCCCCGCAGGCAGACAGACACAGGTAGACAAAGGGGGGGAGGAAGTAAGAAAGGCAGCAGAGCATTCAGTTTTCTTGTCTCAGGGTGCATGTACGTCTGCCAGTGACAAAACAGGAGTCAGATCACACCCACGATCTCCCCGCCCAGCTGCTCTGAAGAAAAAGGGCTGTCAGAAACGGAGCTTGAAGGTGTGAAGGCTGGGGCTGCATGGTGGGGTAATGATTAGAAAGAGTAAGGGGCGAAGGGATTTGGAGTGTGTGAGATTTTGTGTGTGTGCATGTGTGGAGGGGGGTGTCACAGGAGCCCGAGGTTAGCTTGTTATGAGGAGGCTGTAAATTGAAAGTGGCGAAGCAGCCGACTTGACTTAAGAGTTACAAATCACTACAACACGCTCCAGTCAACCTGACAGACTGTTACTCCCTGATGCATGCACACGCAGACGCCGAGACAGCTAATTAGACTCCACACTCAAGGTTTGTTCTTAATGACATTTGCACAAGATTTTTCCACACCTCACAATGTGAAGTGCGCGCGTGTGTGTGTGTGTGTGTGTGTGTGTGTGTGTGTGTGTGCGCGCGTGTGCACATCCCCATGGTCATTGTCACTTTTTGTTTGTGTGTTGATGATCCGACTTCTCCCTGTGAGAGGGTTCTAAGTTTGCCATTTTCCTGCCTGACAGCGGGTGTAGTGTGAGTGTGTTAATGCCACAGCGTGTGTGTGTGTGCGTGTGTGTGTGGTGGTAAATGTTGCTGGCTGCCTCAGCAGTGAAATTTTGGTGGGGAGCATTATTTTTTGGACACTATCTAATGGAGAAATATGTCCCTTGTAAATGTGCATGTACAGGGGTAAGTACTTCTAAAAAGAAACCGGAGTACACTACTACCACTACTGCTAATACTGGACTCCAGGATGGCACCATCATCATTAATGAAAGTTGTCAACAAGGCACGGGACTCCCTAAAAACTCTGTATTTTGCCTGGGGGCAGTGCTTTAGATTGTGCATCACAGAGTGTTTATCATTTTTAAGCCAAATCATTGTCTTTTCCCCAACCTAACAGGCAGGACACACTGAAGTGAAATGCTGGCACGATAACCCGTATGACTGTCTACAGCTCATTTTTGAGGTCGATTTTTGCCGAGAACCGCGAGCGTGTCACGGTATAAATAGGGAAGAATTTGATTCTCTAGATGGCGCGATGCAGCAGCCACGCTTGACATGCGCGTGAATTCTGGGTGAAATGCCAAGATTTTCCCAAGACCCAATCAGGCACATGTGAAGAACAGAGTACACTTTTCCAGCCTCTGAATTAGATGCATCTGCCAGCTGTGCCACTACTGTACTGTGCTTAGGATGGCATACGAATCACGGTGTTAGCATATAGCCCAATACAGGCTGACAGATCTGCCAACATGACTGTAGACTCTCTGAAGCTAGTGTTGACGTTGAGCTTCTCAATCTCACGCTCAGGAAGAAAGTCTCTGCTAAAATGCTGAACTGGTCCTTTCAAGCATGTTTTGTGTATCTGTGAGAGCTGGCAAGAAAGTGATTACGTCACAAAATGTCACATGAGCTAAAGCTGTTTTTAAAGCTGCGGCTCAGGGTAGAGCCAGCATCTTGCTATCGGAGGTCGCTGGTTCAATTCCCCTGGTCTGCATGTTGGAGTGTCCATGGGCAAAATACTGAACCCCAAACTGCTTCTGATGTGCTGGTGGCACCTTGCATGGCAGCCACCGCCATCAGTGTATGAATGTATGTATGAATTACTGTAAGTCGCTTTGGACAAAAGCGACTACTAAGTGCCCTAAAATGTAAATGTAATGGTTTTACACTGAACAGAAGAATATAACACTTACCAAAATAAGTGCACCCCTTCATATGTACCTTCTGTTAAAGCCACAAGTCAGATAACATCCTTTTCCGGGTGTCCTCGCTCAGAGACACTGCTATTCATGTCAGCCGTAATACATTTGCAGCCCTTACTTTCCCCTCAGCCAGACAGTCACTGTCACGCTGTACAGCCCTGATGACCTGAGCACAGCCAGAGATAATGGCCCTCATGTACGTTCGGCAGAAAGCATGACAAGTTAAAGTTTGAAGCTGATAGCGAAGATCTTGTCACATTTCTGTCATTGCCCAGAGAATACATATGTAACACACTCTCCAGTGTGAAGGCTGTTTTACATATCACTTTGAAGGAAGGAGTCTCCCTGCCCTCACAGCAGTCCTCTTCACTCACACTGATGCAGCGTGCGGTTAGTTTACCACACTTAGTCTGATCCTAATAATGTATCCTCAGACTCCAAAAATGCAGTGTAGATAGTATATTGTGTAGTATGTTTGAATGAATGAAATTATTTATTTAATTATCTGAATTTAATTACTGCCAGCTATGATGTGCCACAGTGTATGATTAGGAAAATGTCAAACAAGCTCTACTGGGAGATATAAATGGTTCCAGCAGCTTATTTTACCATTCTGTTTGTACATGGGCATTTGTTACAGCAACTTACACTCTGAGAGGAACGACCCATCCATCACAGTCATGAGGGAACCAATAGATCACGTGTTCTGCTGCAAAGGCAACGCTGCAATTCAACCATCTTTTTACTATCTGGCACATTTGTATTGATTTTATATCTTTATTTCTGAATTAAACTGTATGTCTTTATCTACCTATCTTTTAAACTCTCCCTGACTTGTAGAATGAATGCTACACATAACAGTTCTCCCAGTGTAATTTAGACCACACAACTAATTCTTCAGTAGGCTGGTGCCTTAATAAATCCAACTCTGGTTCATGTGCTTATTCCACAAAGCACACATGCTTGCCTGCCCCGAAAAAATCAAATAGCTAACTCCAGTTCATTTATAACATCTGACACCGCTCAGACTCCGTGGTTAATACAACATCATCAGATCAAGTGAGGGTCATTGATAGCATACTAGTGATTAACATGTTGCCATAAATAAAAGAGGAGCTGCACTGAGTGCCTGAATAACAAGCAGTAACTTATTTTCAGGACGCATTTCAACTGAAATGGTACTTGAAATGCACATGACATATACCTTGTAATGATATGTTTTTGCTTGTGTCCATTTGTTGGTCGGTTTGTCAGCAGGATTACACAAAAGCTACTGAACTGATTTCCATCTGAATTGGATAGTTGATGGGTCTTGGCCCAGAAATAGACCCCATTAACTTTTGGTGTGGATCTATGTATCTTGATGCAAAAATGCAAAAGCCACATTTAAGTGGCTGGTATCTACAGACATGCTCAGACTGCCAACCCAAATCTGTTCCTGTGGCATTTTAAAGGGGCACTATGCAACAATATTAGCAAAAATTACCCTAACTATGCAGGCTGAAAGTCATTCTGAATGTTCTTTGACACTTTCTGGGTCGTTTGGTCATTGCTACGACTCCCCCTAGCGCTTCTGGGCGGAGAAACGGAACATGCAACTTGCTGCCACCGGTCCGAAGTCAATCCGGAAGTGAGCCGACAGAAGTATCCTGCCGCTCGGAAATGTAGTCAGATTGTAGTTTCGAAACTGCTTTACAGCAAACACACCCCCAAACATGGAACCGGGTAGATATAAACTGCCAGTTGCAAGGCAATTGTTGTATTCCTCATGTATCAGTCGACTAAAAAGAGACCCAGGAAGCCACAGTCGGAGGAACAGAAGAAGAAGAAAAAGGAGCTTGACAAAAAAAGAGACCAGACACGAGTAAACATAGGACGAGCTTTTGAGGAGTCCAAAACAGGCGCCGACTTGACCGTGTTGCTGTTGAAATTGTGAGTGGATGAACTTTGTCTTTGCAACGTGACTTGATAGTCTTTTGAACAACGTTATTGCTTGACTGTTTTACTGTGAGCCCTGCATGTGTTTAGCTTGGTTTCTTGATGGCTCACTCGATAGTTAGCGGGTGTTTAGCGTAGCAGTCACTTGCTACCAAACACGTTTGTTTGCGTTCTGAATCCAGGTTCTTGTTGGTATTTAGATATCTAGTTCGGTCTTTGAATGTCGCATGATTTGTCGCCTGTATCTTCCGATATGTGCCAGACATGACTCGCTGTTTAGCCGGCCGGCTTCTTAGAAAACAGATGCACATGGTAACGTAGTAGCAGCTAGGTGGGCGGGGGAGGCTCGTCAACAAGTCTTTTCGACAGTGTATCTGCGCCGAAGCTGTAGGGGGAGCCCTGTAGCCAAAAACGTATGCACAAAACTGGTGCAAAGCTAGAAAACGGCGAAGGAATCTGGTCTGGAAACTGCTGCTGCATAGTCCGGCTTTAAAGATTTTATCCAGATTGATATTAGAAACCACATGCAATTTATGCTAATCAGATCCAAATAATAGGGGTGGGCAATACTGCAAATTTTGGTATCGATCTGATACCAAGTAATTACAGGGCCAGTATTGCCGATACCGATACTGATACTGATACTGATACTTTTTACTTGAAAATTACTGATCATCGAGTGATCTTGTACTTTTGCCTTTAATGAGTTGATCGTGGTTATGATAATAATATAACACAGGACAAAGATTTTAGCCAATAAGAAAATAATATTTAACACAATTAAATCTATAACCTATCTGCACGTAGCCTAAATAGGAATACTAATGTTCCTTCAACAGATACAAAAGGGTTATTATACTCTGCCATATTCATACTTCAGGTTTGAGGTAGGCTATATATCTAAATATAAGGATATTTTTGAGTTCCAGTAAAACAATTAAGATTTATTTCAACTGTCTGAATATATGACAATAGTTTCATCACTCTGCTAAAATACATTGCTGACTACCAATTACACTAACAACATTAATTAATGCTGGAAATAACTTTCACTTCTAGAAATTGCTACCTGGATATTGTTGAGGTTTTTGTTGAAAGGCCTCTGACAGTGACGTCTGTCTCTCTGCCAGGGATCTGGTTCGGGTTTGGGGAGTTCCCTCCTCCTCCTCCCTCCACTTGCTTTGCAGCTCAGCGTTAACTTTTGGGTGTGCTGCTTTCAAATGTGTACATACAAGTTAGTGGTGTTAACACAGAAACGTATTGCTTTCCTGCATACGTCACAGGTAGCAGTATCTCTGTCTGAAACTGTGAAATAACTCCAAACAGCACTCCTCTTCCTCTCCGCCATCATTAAGGGTCGCCAGTCTGTCTCTGCTCTGGCAGGCAGCGCAGGAGGGGAGGGGGAGAGGAGGGGAGGGCAGAGGAGGAGCACAGTGAACCTGAGTGAGCGGAGTGAGAGAGGTGGAGAGGAGCGCTGCGCATAAGGACTAAGAGAGACGCTGCGCTCACACAAACTCTGTGAAGAGTGACTTGCTGAACTTATAGAAGAGAAACTACAACAAAAATATCGATCTCATCACGCTAGTATCGACCCGATACCAATAATCACCTTGGTATCGATACTATCGATATTTGGATCGATCCGCCCACCCCTACCAAATAACATTTCGAGATAGTCTTAAATTTGAATTTCTACATCTCAGTCCGGATGTGCTGGTCACTTATATCATAGTGTGAGACAAAACGACCATCCAGTCAAATCCAGAGAGACACTAATTTTAGTGGGTTCTTGCAGCTAAACTTCCATTCGTATAGCCACAAAAATGATGTTAGTTGTTGCAGCTTCTTTCAGTTCAATTCAATTCAAGGTATTTTATTTGTCCCCGGGGGGCAATCTAGTTTTTCAACTAGATTTTGTCAAATTTTCCAAGTCAATAAATGAAGGCAAGGAAAAGTTAACCAGAAACTAGTCAAGCTGGAAGAACTCACTACAATTTAGTGTCTCTCTGGATTTGTCGTCTGCATTTTGAGTTGTCAAAGTTCTGCACTCCTTCAAGATGGACTACATTGAGGCCAGTTGAGGGCAGCAGCTTGATGTTGTGGTGGTGTCGGGTCTCTGTAAATTGTCATCATTTCATACTGAGAAAACATTTCTGTCAGTACTAAAACTGTAGTAAGCGTTGAGGTTGCCCTAATGCATTGGAATGTTGAGGAGAAATCATTACATGCCTCTTGTTAGAATTCCAGCAACAATGTTGTTTGATACATAGTTTCATAAAATGTCCACCATATGACAAGCCTGTTATCATTCCTTTCAACAAATGAATAAAATAGTCAGTATTTTGATGGAACACACTGTGAAGAAAAATAACCAGGCACTACTGCATGTGTGCAGGCAAAGTGATTTTGCACTCTTCCTAAAACCTACCATCTGTCATTTAAAAACAACTATTTGTGACTCCATTTACAACTTATTACAGCCCTCTTTCGCTCCCAACGCATCAAATCCAGCAGCCTGTCCAGTGGCCCTGCGTTTCTCAGTTTGATACTGTTGTTACCTCTCTAGCATCAATTCCGAGAGTGTCAGAGAGCAAGAAGAAGTCAGACTCTGGGGTGGGTTGGATGGGCTATACACTGGACTATTCCTAGTGGTGTGAGTAACATAAATAACACAAGTTACCTTACGTGAGTGCCGTACTTACATCACTGAAGTTACATGAGTGATATGACAAAGTGGTTATTTTAGCCCAAAGTCTAATCTTGTTGCAAAATTTGAACACATGATTTGGAGTATTTTTTGTGCCTTAACCAAACAAAACCATAAAAAGGTAGAGCTAGCTATAGCTTCATCATAGTTTGAAGCTTAAGACCACCGACCAGGCTGCTGTATTTGCCAAGTCGGAAGTGAGAATGTGTTGCAACAAATAACACTATGCATGCCTGAAAGTATGCACTGTTATCATGAAGTTCTTTTTTTTTTTTTTTTTTAACAGTGGCAGGCCTTCCAGTGTACAAACAGGTGTGCATACTTTTACCATCCATTGGGTTGGGCAGTTTTAATGACAGACTAAAGCATTAAAATGTCTGCAAAAACTTCAGGTGATGCCTGTGAGGTTGAGGACTGACACTGACCTCTGGCATACTGCAGGAGAGCTTTTGAAAGCTACTCTGAACCTCAGACCTATGAATTTCCACCAACACACCAAGCCCGAGGATTCTCTCGACAATGAAAGAACTGGACTTTTGGATAAGGTTATGTTCGGCCCTGTGTGCAAAATCTCTTTAATGGTCCATCACAGCTGATTTATGCTCAAACCATGAAGGCCCTGGTGGAAGGGAGATCTTACACAGTGCAGCTCGCAGCCTGAACACCCACCTTTAACCTGCAGCTCATCTCTCCACAGGGACACAGAGAATGTTAAAATAATTCTTTATCTAACTACCCAGTGCTTTGTGCTACAAAGGCCCCAGGGTGCTCTACACATGTCCTTTACACATCATTTCTGTAGACACTACTGGACATGAACAGTGTCTGCACATGTATGTGAGAATAAAAAGAAAGTGTCAGGTGTGTAGAAAAGGGAAGTGACTAAAATTGCACTGGATACTTGGAGTCCGAGGTGAGACCACGGAAACTAACACATAAATGAAAGTGACAAAAGAAAAAAGGCAGAAACAGATAACATTTCAGTCAAGACACCTCCAGTTAGGGGACACATAAGCAACAGAAGACAATATGCTGTACATTTTGGGGCAATTAAGAGAGGAGACATGAATCGGTGTGTTCCATATATCTCTAAATGAGTAGATGAATAACAGGTGCAGCTTAACATACAATACATTAACACATAAAAACATCCAATTTAACCAGGAAATGTTGATGTACTCTACTTTACACTACGTTACAGCCACAACATGAAAAGGTCTAACAGGCGACGAGACTACCATTTATCAAAACAATGCACTGATCTGCTGGGAAACACACACGTCCACAATATAGTCAGCTAAAAGCGTCTCTTTAAATGTGTATATTTTGCTTATGAATGCTAATCAGAGGGTTTGAAATTCGATTTTACCCATGATGTCACCTTTACAGGCAATAGATGACCCCCACTATCACCATACACTACACTATGCTCTTTTAACATGGAATCAACACACACACACACACACACACACACACACATACGCACACACACACACACACACACGCACACACACAAACACACTTATATGTTGCTGTGCGCGGGCTGATTTCCTTCATAAATGTGAGGACACAGTAGCAATAAAGAGAGGCTGGCAGAAATTGTTTGAGTTTTTGTGAGTATGTTTTCAGTGTTTGATAATCATCAGTCTGATCATGAGTATAAGCTGGAATACACATTTACAGGCACACTTCACTCCCACACACATTCAGAGCATGTTGTTACAGCAACAGTGCTGTCAGTCTGGAAACACAGACCGTTGGCTGTTACAGACTGCCAAAACTCTCCAGTAGTCATATTTGCGTGACTAAAATGGGACCAGATTTTTACTTTCCGCTGTCCTTGTGAACTTAAAGTTCGAGTGGTACACCACCAACATGCTCTGCTGACGGTGAGAGCTCTTGTTACATCTCAAGTAGTTTCTATGAGAATCTACACTGAGCGGTGGTCAGCCAGACTGTCACACACTTTTTAGCCCCGAGATCACGCCTCCTTTATTGCTCTCCTACTCCTTTGGACTTTTTAAATAGTAGTGTAGTGCTTGTTTAAAACAGCTCAGCACATTGTACCTGGTACCTGGCAACAGTAAACATTGTAGACCTCAAGGCTAATGTTAGCTAGCATTGATTTGACTGTTGAGACACTTAAAATCTCACCTCCGCTTCTCGCTGAAGAAAAGAAAAACCTGTGTTGACCGCATCTCCCCGCTCATCCAAAGTTGTTTAACCTTCTCCTTTTTTTGTAGCTCCACTGGTGCAGGTAATCTGGGTTAGTGAGTCACATTCTAAAAGGCAGGGAGGTAACATAGAACACCAATACATCCCAACCTAAAACCATGCAATACAATTAACAGCATTGCTAAAGTCTAAATTCAATATATTGTCTTTGACACAGGTTGCATTGTGCTGTGTGCTGCTGAATTTATTTGTGTCCTCAATTTTTTATTGATTTACTGTCTGTGGACAGATTGTATCAATGCAATAGCATCACAGCCATGCAACATGCAGTCTGGACACTTTACAGGTGTGTGGTTGAGATCAAAATGAAGGCAGAGTTTGAAGATGACCACAGAGTGTTCATAAGCCACAATGTGAACAAGCTAACAGGTGTCATGGCTGGTGTGATCTGTTTGCAGCGTGGGCTCCAGTTATCTCAGCTGCACACCTGTGTAGTTTCATGACTGCATCTTACATGATTGTGACGCTAGCAGATGGTCAGACATTGGTGTTATAAGCCACTACAACAGGTGTCCCGGAGCACATTTTGCCATGCTTACAATAAAGACAGACAAGGTGAAAACATTACCAGCTGATGCTGTTGCAGATGTTAATGTCAGTGATTAAAAAAGAATTCTTCTCCAAAGGTAAGTGTATTGGATACACTCCCTTGCTACCCTGATTCCAAATGAGATCAGTGAGGAGACTGATACTTTGAGAGATTTGCTTGTCTCTTAAGTTGTGGCTATAACTGTTCTTTGTGTTGCTGTGATTTTTTTGACATGAGATCCTGTGCTTGAAAAGGAGGTGGCTCCCCATCATCAGGATGTCCTGTCTGAACACACCATAAGACAGAGTCATAACTCAGTCAAAGTGGAATAAACTGATGTAGCATGCAGGACTACGATTCAGGATGTCCATTAATCTCCTTAGAAATGAAAATCATTTTGGCTAAGATACTGCCCAATGATCATCAAATGGTTTTGAGTGCAAATAAGAACTGCTAGTAGGCAATGTGATTTAAGAATTACTTAAATGATGCAAACTCCCCAAAATTCACAGTTTGTCAAATGATAGTACCATGTAACATGTTGTTTAGAAAAGCCCAATTATCCTCACATTCAGGTACAGTTGTGAGTTAAAATGGGCTGAGGCACTGCATTACCAGAAAGTATCCTCCCTGCATACAGTCACACGCTGCACTGCAAACAAATCTCAACTCTGTAATTGATTTTAAAACACAAAATAATCCATACAATTACAAAAAATATCTACATGTCTAATGTAAAATAACATAAAAAATATTTTACTGCGAATAACAGTATATAAAACTGACATATATGTGTCTTATATTCAAATTTACAGTTTTTTCCAGTTGCTAACACACTAAAATGACATGCATAGCACAAATATTTAAACTGACACACGAAGAGAAAAACCTCATCTCAAGTCTCCAAAACTTTAAACACATTTTCTGCTTTACACACATTTTGCAATTCGAAATGGCTCTTTTTAGGTGCACTGAACACAGTTCTCTGCATAAGACACAACAATCTGATATAAAGTCACATGTTTGCGATTTCAAAACACTGCCATTTAAAATGACACTACATGAGCTAACTGGCCACTACATGTGCCACCTGGCCAAACAGTTGTTACCTTATTTGTTAGCATTTCAATCAGGAAGTAAGCATGAAATGACTACAGGTGAGCATCTTTTTTTTCCAACAACAATGGAAGATGTTGCAGAGAGAGGAAGAGGAAGAGGGAGTGGGAGAATGAGAAGGGGAGGAGGAGTGAGTGGTAGAGCTGGTAGAGGAGGTCAAAGAAGACAACAACTTTCAAATGAAATCAGAGCAACCTTAGTTGATCATGTCATCAACCATGGGCTGACAC
This sequence comes from Diplodus puntazzo, assembly GCA_963678695.2. Taxonomy (NCBI): domain Eukaryota; kingdom Metazoa; phylum Chordata; class Actinopteri; order Spariformes; family Sparidae; genus Diplodus; species Diplodus puntazzo. Next base: position 9,092,442 of record OZ023158.1, on the reverse strand, counting down.
TGCGAGGCTGGACAAAGAGTGAAGTCTCACGCATTGTCGGATTTTCTTTCTGCAATTTTCTTTTTCAGTTTACTGTTTTGTGAGCATATTTTTGTTCATTCTAATGTAAATATATCTGCTGTGTATATGTTGCACTGACTTGTTTGGTGAAAAACAAAAAAAATAATATTTCAATAGCACATGTGTGTATCTGCAAATATTTCTGTGCATGTGAACGATCTGTGGAAATCTCTACAGTTTGAACTATGTTAGTATTATGGCAAAGCAGACTACAGTTGGGAGTGCTTTTCATTCTGCCCAACAGTGTGTAGTTGGTTAGGCAAAAATCTGTAATACGAATGAAGGGTGTGCCATCTGGTGCAAAGGTTTGATTTTGGTTCCAGTGCTTCATTTTGTAGGATATATAAGGTATTTTGCAGTTTGGGTGTGTGGTTTGGTGAATTGTGTTAATATTTTTGATAAAACCAGCCTAGTTTGCAAAATTGTGTTTCAGCAATCGGAAAAAAACTGTAATGCTGTGATGAGGATCCACGCACTGTTTGGTGCTCAGGCCTTAAAGAGGTCATATAATGTTAATTTTCAGGTTCATACTTTTATTTGGGGGTCCTAGTAGAATAGGTTTACATACTTTAATTTTCAAAAAACACATTATTTTCTCATATGGTGCACTGCTGCACCATCCCTTGTCGAACTGTGTCTTGAACGCTCTTTTTTTCGCGACAGGGTAAGACATCTCGCCTCTGTTCAGTCCTTGGTTAGAGTTGCACATGCACATTACGTAACAGGCAGGATGTAACCAATCAGAGGCAGGGTAGGGCAAGTCATGCCAAGCAAGGTAGCGTGATGTAAAATAACGCTGCTACAGCAGTAGCCACTGTATGTCTGCTGACTGACTGGAGAGTATATATTTTATAATAAATATATCAAAATATATCTATATAATGCCTGTTACATGATACATGAAAGGTTCAACTCTAAACCAGGCATTTCAGGCAGTGCAGGAGCAGTGTTTTCTATGAGAGACAGTGACTCCCTTTGGTGTGGACCTGTGGACACTTTTTATATGCACAAAAATGCTACATTACACAGTAAAGTTAAGGCAAAACCCCAAATAGCGTAATGTGACCTTGGTACTGTTTGTTAGAGTTTGTAATGGGTCTCTACAGGACACCTTGGCTTCCATTGGTAACTGCCATTTTTGTGCTGGTCTTTAGTTTTCACCATTAGTGAGGTGGATATCACAGTTGTTGATTCAAGCTGTAAATTGCTTGTCCTGTGTTAAACATTGTTGAAGGGGTGACATAGCTAAAAGTAGCTCCATTTAATAGCAGTCATCGACACTGATGTATTCGTTACACATTAATTAATCATTTTGGCTATTAACTTTATCAAGTATGATGACACTGTCGAAATGACACCTGATTTCCAGTTTTACAGCAGTATTTAGATATTTTTCATATTCTAAATCAAAAGTTTTATGAATGGTATATCATTGTATTACATTAAATACTAATTATTAATGAGAAATGTACAAAAATATCCTGCAAAGAAAGCGATCCACATTAAAAGTAAAAGGGAACTGTGTCTACTCTGGCCCTAGACACCGTCACCTATTGGCATTGGCCAGCTCCCCTCTCCACTGGATGAGAGCGAGCTACCCTGTCCAGCCACTAAGCCAAAGGAGCTGCTACCAGTCCTTGCGGTGGTTGACAAGGTGCCCGAGGACAGCTGAGGAAAAAATCTTGCAAAACGGACCAACAAATGGACACCCCCTTAACACTGAGCAGTAATTCTCCTGTCAACAGCGGGATTAGAAGGAGACGAACAAGGACTGATTAGGACTGATAGCAGCATCTGTCATGGTGTGAGACACTGAACCCTTCACTCACACACACACACACACACACACACACACACATACACATACACACACACACATACCTGTCTTTGTATTGTGTCCAGGGTGCTGGTGTTACCAGGCTGTGAGGGTAATCTGATATCGTGTGATAGCCAGAGTGCTCCCAGCGCCCAGATGTTATGCATGGAGCTAACAGTGCAGGAAATCCAGGAGCCACTGAGAAGCAGCTAGCAGCAGGCTGCTGAGGGACTCTGAGGCCGAGGGGCCAAGCTCATGAAAGATGCATTAATGTCACTTTTTTTAAAAAAAATCTCTCATTCTTGATCTCATGGGATTTGTTTCTGCAATTTAACTCGCATCCTTTCTCTCTCTCTCTCTCTCTCTCTCTCTCTCTCTCTCTCTCTGTCTGTCTCTCTCTCTCCCTCTCTCTCTCTCTCTCTCTCTCTGTGTGTACAGACGTGCATATGAGTGTATGCAGTTTGTGTGTGTGTGTGTGTGTGTGTCGGCATTATTCATCTCCTTTGTCTTCTCCCTGTCGTGTTGACATTAGTACCTTTGAAGTCGTTTCATGTGGCGATGCAGGTGCAACAGCGCTGTGTCGCCATGCTTTTCATTCTAATTAGCGGTGATCCCACATTACAAGCTAGGTAGGCTGCCGCAAATAGACACAACAGACAAGGCAAGGCAAGGCTTTATAAGAGAGTGCATCGCGTCGTCTGCGGAGAGGGAGCAGCGTTCCTTACAGTGTGAAACCCCTGGGCAGTGCAGCTGGTGACAGCTTGTCAAAGAAACAAATCGACACTGCTGGACTCCACCTCTTGTTTCAGTCAGACGAGCAGATGCATATGGCTCTTTGTCAGTAATTAGCACGACGCAGCAGGAGTCAAAGACAATGAGTTTTGACGCTTTAATACCCTTAGTAAGTTTTATCTTGAAAGTGAGGGTGATGGATAATGTTATTACCAGACTAACTTTACATTAGATTAGTCTGCTGGTGAATGCTGCTGTCTGCCGGTCCTTGGAATTGTGTTCAGTTTAATTTATTCTTTTTGACTATTCAAATGATCTTCGGTATTGACAGAAGGAATTACAGCGATGCATGTTCTTAATATTCTGGTTTCACTGTACCAGGTTGATATTTCTTGTACTTTTCATCCCTATCATTATCAATTATCATTATCATCATTAAAAAATATATACTCTACACACCAAGTTACTTGCTAGTAACCTCAAGTGTTAGTAACTTGCTAGTGTTTCAAGTACCTTTGAAACAAACACTAGAAAGCAGAGCAGAAACCCGACCATCTTCCCGGCTCCTCCTTCCAACCTCCTCATGGCTGCATCCCACTGATTCCCTGATCTATCGACAGAAACACTTTATCTTCGGTCTGTCATTATAATCCCAACATGATTAATCAAATGGGAATAAGGACACCTCCTTTAGACAGTCTATTCTGGACTGTATTCTTGGTGCTGTTCTTGGTTGTTCACACGCAAAGTGAATGAAGAAGTATTGTAAAGAATTACAAGAGAGAGCTTGGCAGAAGTCCAAGCCCTGTCCACTTTCACAGCTCCACACAGCTGGCCAGTTGTTTGAGGAAGTGTGCAAAATTGTAGCATTTGTCTGTTACAGAAAGTTGTAGATTCTTAAGTGCTTCATTTTTATCATGCTGAGGAGGCGAGCGCTTCCTCTTTCAGGGTTGGTTGTGGTGTTTCAGCTGTGTTCCCAGACTGTATCCATTTGTAGACAATTTATTTGGATTATAACTTGTACAATGTTAACATAAACTAAGGAAATGTTGCACAAAAGCATAAAAAATGACCCTCATCCATTTATATCATATGTATTATGTATTATCCACTTATATTATAATTATTATGTATTATTCATTTATCATTGCATGTATTATTATATAGTATAAATTCATTATTACATATATTATTATTTATCTTCCATTTATATTATAATTATTATTTATGATCAATTTGTTCTTACATTTATTTGTTATTTATTATTATGTATTGTCCTTGTTTGCAGTGACCTTCAAATAAACATGGTAGCCTAAAAGATATTTTCCCCTTTTCACATTTCACCTGGCTTCACAGAATACACAGTCCCTCCGACATGTTCATGTCTGCTCTGGGGATATGACACGCAGACTGACAGAGGGCCCCCTCATCAGATGCCTCAACAACCCCACCTGGCTCTAACACTCATTCAACTCAACTCATTTTTGGCCTTTTGTTTGTGTCATCTCATCCCTGAGCTAACATCCAAACCTCAGACTTTGACATCAGTTTTGGATCTGACAAATTCAGAGGTTCACCAAAAGGCTGAGTACCTGTCAATCTCACACTCTGTGAACAAAATTCGAAGCAGCTTGAACTTCTTCACTTGTGGCAGTAGCTCACTCTGAACTCATTATTCCAGCAGAGTGCCATGACCCAAGACCTGGAAGTGCTGACTTTCATCCAGACTACTTCACAATCAGTTAAAAAGTGGTTCAGGGCGTGCTGCAGGTCACTGCGTGGAGGACATCTCAGACGGAGAGCAGAAACATAATCCTGATTTCACTGCACTCTCCCCTCCTGGGCTGCACCTCTAGATTTTGTCACAAATGGAAATAGTGATCAAGCAAATTCCATGACTTAGACCTCCTAATGACACTTTTACACAGAAATTAGCATATATACGCAGGTTCCTTATGCATACATGGGTAAACCCTCTAAAAATAGCTAATTAACTCCTTCCACATTGCCAGTGGATAAGTTGCCATTTTCTTTTTTTGCCCTTGTTCGTTGTCACGAGAGAGCTGCAAAAGTAGGGAGCAGCAGATCAGCGGATCATATACCTCATCAGAATACATCCAGAAGACTTAATCTTGTTTAAAGTAGTCTTAATAAGTAACATCTGAATAAGACACAGTTTCTTCCAGCGCTGATAATGGAGTGAGAATCTTGCTTCTTTCTCCTGTCTGTTGAGTAGTGTGAGTACCGATCAGGCAGCTGACAGGCACAGAACCCACCGGCAGTGGGCACTTTTTATAACTTTTACTCCAGTCTCTCTTTCAAACTCAGCACCGTCTGGACGGTCTGATGCTCAAGTGTTGCCTGACAAATGGAAAAGCAACAATGGCCTAAACTTCAACATATATCATATTCTCTCGCCCGAAGAGTGGCGAACACTAGCATGTCCATCTGGGCGTTGTGTTGAAAGAGGTTTATGAATAGCCCAGAGATTACACCAACAATAGAAACATCTGTTGAATCTCCCAGACCTGGAACATTTTGACCTATAACAAAAACTACAGTTCACACAAGGGATTGTCCGTCTATAGCCATGTCTAAAGGCAGAAGTATTTCTACCTGTTCTGACTGGACATGGTGAAGCTGGGGCGAAACGACTTGAAATTCAAACTTTCTGTCGTAAAATATGCAGAGGAAAACTGGGGAGAAGCAGCCGCTAGACGTTTCTCTGTCGACCCCAAGAGAGAGAGAGATTGGCGAAAAAATAAAACTGAACTTCAGCGTCTGTCCGAGGAGGACAGCAACAAGGCCAGGCTGCCTGCTGGAGGGAGGAAGAAGGCTAGCAAGGAGCCTGAGATAAACATGCAGGTTATCAGCATTGTTGTTCAGTATTTGGCCTTATATTGTCTACCTTCCTGAAAAACTGATTCAGTCAGCAATCTTTTACTGGTTTTAGGTTTAATTGAGTTTGCATGAGAGTGTTGTGTTGACAAAAGAAGAAAAAAGTTTAACTACAGTACTGAAATCTTACTTTAAAAAAATGTAAAAGTTATACACAAATCCGGCGCGAAATCTATGGGCGCCGCCATCTTGCCTGCCACCATTACTGCGTGGCTGCGGACTGTGACTTGCCGGTGCCCTCTAATGGATTTTCAATGGAAGCACCCTGCTCGTGAATATGTCAGGTGACTTTAAACGCCGGATTCAGGTGTATATTTTGATAAATAACCACCAGTTCCAAATAAATGTCGGGTCTATTTATTTATTTTTTTAAATTAAAGGAGACGTGACCATTGACACTGCACATTATTTCTTCTTCGCCTTTTTCACGTGTTGTGCTGCTTTCTGTCAGTCAGTATCACACTGATGATCGCCATGGCTGCAGTCCAGCAAAACAATAAAAAGTACAATTTTAAAATATGTAGAGGAGAAGCAGCCGCTAGACATTTCTCTGTCGATCAGAAGAAAGTGAGAGAAACGGAGCTTCAGCGTCTGTCTGAGGAGGACAGCAACAGGGCCAGGCTGCCTGCTGGAGGGAGGAAGAAGGCTAGCGAGGAGCCTGAGATAAACATGCGGGGATGAGTTATCAGAAAACGGGCTCGCCACGAGAGAATGTCCCCCAAAATGATCAGGGCGATGGAGAAACAAATGTCTGCCACCGTGAGTGACAGCAGAGATGAGGAGTTATCTGTGAGTGTTGGTCGGCTGAATCGTTTCCTCTGCCGCAACAACTTCACCTGCAGAAAAATACTATTGCCCAGAAGGATGCCAGAGAATTCACCGAGAAGCTGGGTAAGTTTGTGACATTTTCATCCCGGATTTTTGAGAGGGAGGAATTAATCGCATGTCCCAATCACCGCCTGGTCTCTCAACATGTTCTTCCCAGCATTATTGAACAGCATACGTACTAATAAAAGAAATAGAAGAACATTTACGCATCTACAGCTAACGTCTTTAACAATCGCTATGGGACCAACACGCTACTTCCTTAGCAGCAAAGCACCGCAGTAATGGCGGCGCTGCTTTACTTCCGTGTTTCGCCGGATTTGTGTATAGTCATACTGGTTTAATAAAAGAATTTGAGTAAATTACCATACTTTCCCAGTTTTGCTGAGCAAGATTTTTGTGAGTAAGGAATTAAACGCCTGTCCCAAATAAACGCCCCGGCTATTATTTGGTAATTTACGGTACTCGGTTGTTATACACAAAAAGTCAAGGACGTTTACGGAGTATATCTAATTCTTACATAGAAAAAGTGCATGTGAAGCATATCTAAGCATTAAAGGTACCTTTAAAGCACCTAACTCCTGAGACTATAAAGACTCTCTATAATAATAACAAGAAGAAGAGGAAGACGAAGAAGAAACTTTATTTATACCGCACTTTTCAAAACACAGTTATACATACAAAAGAATTATTAAAAGTTTGTAAGAGACACACGTTTTTTACAGCCCTGATCTCCTCAGACAGGTCAATCTAAAGTGCTGTTACTTCCATAAACAGTTAGTCAAGGACAAGTGGAAGTAGTCATCAAAAATAACTTCCTGACTGAGTGTACAAAGGTACTGCCTATAGAGGCTACTTGAACAGTGAGTAACTTAAAAAATAAAAAAGAAGCAAAGCACCAGCACACTTCTATCTTATTTGTGTGGATCTGACTGGAATTATTTGAACTGCAGATGGTCTTCATCAGGTAAAGAACTGAACAGACACCTGTATATATTTGTGGCACAATAACAATCTAATCTCCTAATTAGATAATCTGCCACATTTACGCCTCGACAATTTCCCCAGTCTGTATCTCTTAAGTATAATCACAAGTGATTACATTATTATACAATATATAAAATAACTTTTCTTGGCACGTTCTTTAGAGCACTGTTGTCATTTGAGGAATCCACTTTTGGATATTATTAAGGAAGTTTTGCAGTACAGAGTATCGCCAGCAGACACATGGAAACTGATATCATATCTGCGTATAAGGTGGCCAAGTGGGAGCATGTAAATTAGAGAGGACTGGACCCAACACCCCCTGCCCCAGGGAAACACCACAGTGAACACCTGTTGCACTTGACCCAGCGTCAGCGGTACCCACAAAGAAACGCCTGTCCTTTAGGTATGACTAAAACCATTGTAGAGCAGTGCCACTGATACCCACCCATGTCTGAGAACAGCCCAAAAGGATGGTCACTGGTATCGATTGCCGCAGTAAATTCAGGAGAACAAGAATAAATGAATGCAGCAACTTGTCAGTTAAAACCACGCCGCAAAACCCTGCATGTTTTCAGTGCTGTTTATTTCTAAAAACCTGACTGAAACTTTTCAAAGAGGTTACTTCCATGAATAACAGTTAGCAGTTGGTCGCCTGCAGGCTTTTTAAAAAGTTTAGCTAAAAATAAGAGCTGAGAAATGGGTCTAAAATTGGCAACATTTGATGAATCGACTTGAACCAGAGCAGTAAAATATTCAGAAATAAAACCTGATGATGCAGAGCAGTTTAAAGTTCACAAAATGGAAGAGGAAGCTGTGGCAAAAATGCACTTTTAATAGGTAACATATCTAAAGGGCAGGTAACTGTCAAATCTGAAAGAGAAATGCAACTTCTAATATTGATGAGCCTTTGTGTGAAGACTGTGGTACGAACCACAGTTGGTGAGATGAATCAACGTGAAGCAGAGGGTTTCTTGGATAAATGAACACGGCCAAATGTCCCTTTACCTGGGCCCAGAGCTTTAGCTGTGCTGGTTGGATAGTAGTTGCGTCAGCTGACAGCAGCTTCTCTCTGCGACTGGTGGTTATTTTCTTGTCTGCGCCGTGACACAGGTCAAGCAGCAATTGCGAAGGGTCATTTGAGCCGAGCGGGAGAACACAGTCTGCTTTATTGACAAAGAGTCTGACTGATTGGTCCTCAGGGAGAGAAGATGTTACTGTGGCAATCAAGATAGCACGGCTCGCCAAGAGGTGTGTGTGGTCGAGGTTTCCAGGAAAAAGCAATGCAGAGAATACTTAAGTGGCTCTTGGAGAACTGGTTTGTAAAAGTGCACTCAGTAGACACGTGTCATCTCACTGTCACCGAGGCTGAGCGACGCAAAGTGCTACTGCTGGTGCACTGTGGGCTTGCACGCAGTGGTAACATGAGACATGTGTACAGCAAAACAGAGAATAACAATCAAATCGTTTTACACCCACATACAGGAGAGATGTCTGTCACATATGGTGGAGACAATGTGGATGAACAGAATAACTGAACAGAAAGCGTTTAAAAAGCCTCCAAAAAGATCATTCATAGGTGTTGTAGCGGACTCAGGAGGATAGAATTCACCAAATATGTAAGCTGGGTGTTCAACAACAGCTGGTTAGAAATTTCTATTATTATTTAATTATTATAATCCTGTCGAAGTGAAGCTGTAGGTCTGGTGTGTGTGATTAAACACCCCCAGAGCTATGAAGCCCAACGGGAGATTCACAGATCAACCTCCAGTGTAAGCTTTGTTAACATTGAAGAGTTCTGTTTTTCTTGCTTTTCTAAGTTTTCTTTGGAAATGTATCATTGTCTCTCAAAAATACATAGAATAGCTTCATTATAATCAGAAATGTCAAATGTGTAAACTTATCTTTTTTTGTGTTCGTTATACATTGATCACGGCTGTATTCTAATAAAGAGGGTTCAGGGAGCCAATGGGAACTGAGCTCCCATTGGCAGCAGTTACAATAACATTACAATCAACCATCATTTGAATCACAAATAATGTAATGTAATAATCATGTTCGCTGTCATGCCTTTTCATAGTCAAATTTTAAACTTAATACAATTGTTGCTAGAAGTGGGCTGCTGTGTGTGCATTAAAGCCATGCTATGAAGTCAAGTCACTAATAACTGCAGTATCCCAGATCGTGTTATTTTCAGAGTTGTTGCGTGAGGAAAAACGTAACAAGGTTTTTACCAGACATTTACCAGATTTCATTAAATAATTAATAATAAAAGTAATTGCATTAAGGGAAAAAAGTATAAACTTTGTGAAACCCTGTGTACAACACATTCTTAACTATGTGGGCTTACTCACTCATAACTCATGTTATTCATGAAGTTATTTCTTTATTTGTGTAAAAAAAAATTGAATCCATTTGTTCCAGTGACGTAAGGGGGGACAACCAATCTCTCTCTCTCTTACAACGTAACCTTTCAGCCATTAGCCTATTTTGCTATCTCTGCCCTAATGTCAGTTTGGGTTAAGTTGTTGTAGGGTCCCCCACAACGCTCAGATTATAAATGGAACCCTTCTTATAAATATCAAAACTTTGGCTCTACATTTTGAATTTGTTTGGTTAAAGAAGAGAGTATGACATGCAGCTCATTTGCAAAATACAGAGTGCAAAAGTATGGATGTCTTCTTTTCTTGTCATGCAATTGTGTTAGCCTGATGGTCAGTTGGTCCACTACTTTGTTTGAGACTACATGTCTCAACAACTTTTAGATGGATTGCACAGACACCCACAATCAGAAGATGTCACCCAATGACTTTAGCCATCCCCTCGCTTTTCTTCTATTGCCACCACGAGTTTGGCATTTTACACTAAACTATGACCATTTACACTAAAATTAGCATGTGTGTGCAAGTTTTTAAAACGTGCTAAACCTGCTAAAAATAGGTGATTGATTCCCTTCCCATTGCCGGGAGACAAGTTTGCCTTTCCTGTTTTGTTTTTTTTCCCACTTTTGTGTTGTTTGTCATCCTGAAGATAAGTGGATCGTAGGAAGCAGCAGATCATGTACCTCATCCAGCTACATCAAGAAGTTGTTTTAAAAAACTTTCAATCAATAACATGTTATTCACATCACTTTTTTCCAGAGCTAATGATGAAAATAGCTAGGGAATGAGACATCTCCCTACTTTCTCATCTCTTTCTTCCTCAGTGAGAGAGGCATCCCGGAGCAGCTGACGGTGCTGCCAAGCAACAGTAAACTTTCTTTAGCTTCCACGCTGTTGTTCACAGAAAGTCGTTGCTGAAGAACAGAAAAACCTGTGTTGACTGCGTCTCTCTACTCATCCAGACTCATTTAATCTTCTGCTTTTGTTTTGTTTTTCTCTCTTTTGTGTTGTTGCACCATGCTAATCTCCATTCTGTTAATGTCTGCCCCGCCCCATGAGGTCAAGTGACAGGGATCCATGACAGTGGCCGCTAAAACAGCTATTTGGAACCAAAACCATGATGTTTTCCTAACCCTAGAAATTGTTTTTGTACCTAAACTTAAGTAGAGCATAAGCACAACTTTGTGACAGGAGAGAAATAGAAAACTCAACCTATAGCAGTTTAGTTTGAACTTCTCAGGGGTTCTGCAGAAACGTACTTATTAACATCTATTCTGGTGATATGGTTGGTTAAGCTTGGTTCAGTAAGACAAAGCAATGCAAGAGATGTGTTGTAAATAGGCCATCTACCTAGACCTCTTTAGGAAAATCACGTTGATACTATTTCTTTATCTCTGTGCATCAACACTAGTGATTCTAATGCATAATTTAGATCTAGTGACATTGCGAAAAATAGACGGAATAGTGCAACAACTATAAATGCACACAACTAAGATAAATACAGTTGGTCAAAGTCTATTCAGTCAGTTTATAAACTGTAACTGTTCAATGTATGCTTCCTTTAGAAATAAATTGGTTAAATTGGTTTGCCACCTGACTAATCATGTTTCTTGTTGATGTTGGATACATTCTAATTAATTACCAATTATTTTGGTGAGCACAGTGTAACCATAACTGATAAAATGGTGGCAAGAGCTACAAAAACAAACCCAAGCTGTAAAAATACACGGTGTACATGGAGTACACATATTAACTCACCTGTGACTGCACACACATCATCAGTAGGAGTAAACACATGGCTACATTGCTAGCCTGGTGAAGCAACATTTGGTGAGTCAGACTATAATTTGCAGCAGGTTGAGTAAATAGCCATAATGCTGCTACTATCAGGAGCAAAAGACTCAGAGCTGGATGAGGTAGCTGATGACATTTTCTCATTCTCTCGTCTCTGACAGATATGTTGGAAAAGGGGCCTATGTACTTTCTGATGGTTTTTCAATATGCTTGCATGACAGTGCACTTCAAGTAAAACGTCCTGTTTCTTTCCCTGGCAGTTCATCATATGTGACTCCTCATGTGTGTGATTGAGGATTTACACTTTTTCTAAGTGGCTGACTCAGACTGAACCCTGGATAGCTGTCAGAGCAACATCCTAACCTGACACCTCAAGAGACAGTCAGGCAGAGCAGGAGAGAGAGAAAGACCACCACCTCTCCAAAGGGTGACTTTCAAGAATGAAAGACAATTCATGTCATCTGGCAGCAAACCCCCTGGAGGTTTTGAACTAACTCGAAGTCCAACTCAAATCACACAAACTTCAACAATGTCAAAAATGATCTTAGAGCAATTTTCAAAGTTAAGTGTCATAAATCAGTGAATAAAAAACAACATCTTTCGACAAATGCTTCTCATGGCCAGAGTACACAGGCGAGTCTGTTTTATGCGAGATTGACAGCAGAGCCAGCAGAGGCACCAAACAAAATGTCTCAAAATGTCTGAAGCTTACAATTAGCATTTTGTTAGCAATGCTGTGGAAACCAACCCCAATCATCTACAGTGAGGTGGCTTAACGTTAGCAGCTACATGTTCCAATGTGCGACAGCTGAGGAGCTATGTAGCTATCTAGTGTTCAAACTCATGTTAGCTGTGCTTCTTCTAACGGTGGATTTCTTTTTCAACAAGCCGACACAAGACAACGTAAGTCATGTGTCAGTGTCAGATAAGAAGAAGAACAAAATGCACTGGAAAGTTAATGTGGTTTGTCATACAGCAGGCTGCTGTCTGGCTCTTATAGTTACCTTAATGACGAATACTGTATAACTGTGTTATTCTACACAAACATTGAAGCAGTCTGACTGAATCATGCAAAAAAAACTATAAAATAAATACACGGTTTGATATCCAGCGGGGTATAAAGTGTGAGGCCACATTGAAAATCTCCCGTTAGTCACATGTAAAGTAAATACTGAAAAAGTGTGAGGTCTCAAGAAACACGTTAAAGAGTACAGTGTTCTCGTGCAGTGTGTTGAATGAAACTCAGACCAAAAAGATAACCTTGTACATAACTTGAAACACGACTTTATATCACTGTATGCACAAATAAATGTAAATAAACTCACCTTTTGAATCACGTGTCAAATATTTTTCACAAAGCATCACTTTTTATAGATTTTAACATCTAATATATCAACTCACGGCATTGCCTCTGTTTCCTCCCTTACATTCAGGGTCGGAGGGAAACTGGTGTTCTGTGCGCTGCTGTGATGAAGAATAGAGTAAACACAATTGTTGAGTTGCTCTTAACTTCACAAAAGGTGGATTTATTCTTACATAGAGCAGAAGAACATAGATACTTCAAGTATCAATAAAATAGCCATAACGTCCTTGAGCTAGCTGAGCTGAGCTTCTTAAGCTTCACTGTACTTCACTGTATCCATGAAGTGTACTATATGGATTAGGACATATTGGTCCAACAACATGAAATAGCGTTTTAGCCCAGTGAAATATTTACATTTTACAAAACAAAAGAAATATTTATTACACCTGAAATGCAAAAAAAATAATAATAAACTGTGCAATTGCACCTTTAATGGCACCGTTCTCTCTAGAGACTTACAACATATAGTTGCCATGTATTTGTTACATTATATTACAATACCATTTCTGTTTTTTTGGAAATGAACTGCAAATATGCCAATCACATGACAAATGTAAACAGATGTCATATTGCGTGTACCGCTACCGTAAGCGAGTTAGCATACATACATGAATCTCTATTAACACGAAAAATCTTTCATAAGCCCATTTCATCCACATGTGCCACCTATCTCACTGCCACCACCGTAAAAAGGAGGATTTCCTCTTCCTTTGCATGCTGTGCTTTAATTTTACCACCTGAGCGAAAAGTGCCTCTAGTGGCCTGGATGTGGAATAGCACCCCCTGCTTTAAGCTGCAGTGAAATTATGTGAGCGATCAAATCAATACAAATAAGTAAACAAAAAAATTGTGAGGGGAGCCTGTTGACTTTGGTCTAATTTTACCCCTATTTAACACGTTTTTCTTTATTTCTGAGGTCACTTTTTTTGCTATGATGCTTGTGACTGGATGGAAGTGGATAATATTCAGTGCATTCACACTTGTATGGGTACTTCTCCTTTCTCCAAATGGCATCCACGTTTTCCTCACTTGTGTCTTTTCCTTGCATCTAAGTTGCTCCCACCGAGGATTCGTGGAAATGGAAACCAGGGGAGGAGAGAGGACCAAAGGAAATATGATTTAAGAAAAATGGGAGGTCCTCTCCTCTGCAGCATCACTTAAATCGACATCCCTTTCTGATGACGGTGGCTGCTGATCACAGCTGGATGAGCTGTCAGCTGTGCGACGTCAGATGAGTTTATGCCAGTCACGCCATAACCTATATTTCAATTGCAACACATTCATGTAACTCAGTATACTGTAGCTTAGCCGTCCCAGCCATACATACGCAGATATACATTCCCCAAGCCGCAACATATGTTACCTTCCACACTTGACGCCCCCAAACTATAGTAAGGAGCATGCTGTCTATTTATACTAATATGTCTTGGCTCGTTATTAAACTGTAACTATATTCTAGCAGTCAGGGAAACTGCTGAATGAATGAAGGGTGAAGACAGATACTGTCCAACTCAGTCTCATCCTGCCATCCTCCGAGCTACCGACAACAGGGAAAATATCACAGCAATTGTCTGCAAATCCATAGATAAACAGAGATTTATCTATCAGGCATTTTCTTGCTGCTCCAGCGTTTACCGGGACATCATCTGCACCACTTCTCCTGGAAGAAGGCAAGAACTAGATGCCTATTCAGCCTTCGTCTGCAACCTTAACCTCAAAAATGTTGAACATATTTTACCTGCACATAAAACATTCTCGAGCAAAGCTGCGTTCCACATCGCTATCCATCATCTGCCTGTACTAGTCCGTACTGGTCACTGACCTGCTGGTTATGACCATTGGAATTTCCTGCAACATCTGCGTAAATCGAGCCTACGACTGTACAACTCCTCTCCCAGCCGCCCTCAAACTACCCTGACAAACAAGGTGGCAGGTGCATCTTTGCATCGATTATATGGCATGTTGTTGAAAGAAGTAAACATTTGCCCATACCACAACTGCAGTTTCTCCACATCTGCAGCCACTGCAGGATGCCCACCCCGGTCAGTCTGCCCCTGGGGTACCATACCACCCTAGATCCTCTGGCAGGTTCAAAAAACATTCTAAACACTCATTCCTCCATACCGGCATAAAGGAACATTCCATGTTCATCAATCATCTCCTCATCGGCCTTTCTTAGAGATCTCAGGTCGGGGTTCTCTCTTTCCCCAGAAATCTAAACTCGCAGTGAAATATCCGGATACAGTTTTCAGTTATTAGAGAAAGAGGTCACCAAAAGGTTCCGAATGGTCCATTCAGTCTTCTCCTTCCTGGTATTTCCCACAAGCCCAATTGATGGAGGAAAAATCCAGGGAACAAAGATTAATTTTCTATTCCACACCACACTCCGGCCTTCTCAAGCATTAACAGCCGCATGTCATGTGAGCCTTCATCACCCGTCACCGGACAGTACCAATACTGTCAAATCAACACATCCACCCATCCCAGTGGAGTGTCTTCGGCATTGAGCAGGATTCAAAATACTATTTTGCGGCACACCGGAAGAAAACCACTCTCCTCTCAGCTGCCGGCTGTCGTTTCAGGCATTCCTGCGACCCACCAGAACCTCATTTTCCTCCAACTCTTCATCCAGTAGCTAGGTTCCACTCACCGGAATCAACTACCCTGTTGACAGAACTACAGGATCTTCTTCCTCCATCACCACCACCACCATCACTGTCTAGACTCCATCAGAGAGTCTCCTATTCTCACACGGCTTCATCATCTCCCCAAATATTAATTCATCACGATGGAGTCCAACCATTGTTTTGAACTATGATCTACACAGATGTTTTGAAGCTCTTTTTCTGTTGTTCAAACAAAGTACTATGGAAGTGTTTTTGCAGGTCCAAGGTGGAAGGTTTGGTCATCAAGGCAACACTTGGCTCAAAGCTCAGTAGAGCATGAAACCTCCACAAAATACTATTAATGTTACTAATTTCAATGCAGAGAATTGGTTAGACTTTTAGTTCAGTAAGAAGTGTAGCCAATAGTACAACCACAAGTATAGAGCACCCATTACTATACTATTAAAGAATAACCCAGTAGCTTTGCCATTTCATTACAAATGCTCTGATCCAAAAGTAACATATATTATTGATAGCTTTCCAAACACACTCATACAGACACACGCACAAACAAACGTGTACACACACACGCACACACACACACACAAACACACACACCTTCTTGAGGCTTGTCACTCAGCTGGTCCGGCTTTGTGATGTGGCTTGGCTTGGGACATTAATCACTGAAGATTGTATGGCTCCTATTGTGTGTGTGTGTGGGTGTGTGTGTGTGTGTGTGTGTGTGTGTGTGTGTGTGTGTGTGTGTGTTAGGGTTTTCCACATGCCTTAAAGAAAGGTTGTGCTGATATGAACACTCAGATTTCCCTTGAGACAATACAGGACACAGCCTCTGCTGCTCTGTGAAACACATACAGCCACACACACACGCGTGCGCACACACACACACACACACACACAGAGGTTATGTGACAAGGATAGCCATCTGTGCTGTGGATATCAGGTTTATGGGGTAACACTTGTATTTATTATATTCAACATGCTGTGCTCATAACCAGCTTGTAAAAACACTATTTAAAGTAAAATGTTAGCATTAAAGCAGTTTATATGGAAAAGACCGCATTGATCACATCCACATCTTCTGCTACCTGACCTTTAAAGATATTAATTTCATAACAATCACTTTTTAATGATTGGGGGCTGCCACAAGGAGACAGCCACACGGCTCTCTACATGTGACTGTGTTTTACCATCAGCCACATGGTAAAACGCAGTGCTGGTTCCTGTCCTGACAAAGGTATCAAGTATCAAGAGTCACAAATCACAAGATGCCTCAGGGGGCTCTACAGTCTTTTCTATTACACTCTAGGGTAGCACTCAGTAAATGGTAAATGGACTGTGCTTGTATGAACATCTTGGCGAGCACTCAAAGCTTCACAACACGAGTCAGCATTCACCCATTCACACACACACCACATATACTGGTGGCACGGGCTGCCATGCGAGGTGCCACATGCTTATCAGGAGTATTAACCTCTCATATGCACACACGTGACGATGGAGGCAAACAGGGGCTCTGTATCTTGCCCAACGAGACATGGGCACTGACACTTTGGGATGGCGACCAACCTGACCAACAATCCAAGCGTCGGCATTTGATGGGTGCTGACAAACAATGAATATGGAATCATAATTGCCACTGTGTTGTGAAGTGCATGAACGCATAAGATAACAAATTCAAGTAATATTAAGCCATTACAGTGCCATTGTTTCCAAATGTAATGAAAAAGTAAAGATTTTAAGTAAGAGTAAGCGACATTAAAACTCCTCCAAAAGATGCAAGAAATACATGGACAGGTGACCAATTCTTACATATTGCACCTTTAATCAGCCCAGTATTTCAAGGAACCTCATCGTTATTGAATGACTCCATATGGCATTCATGTAGTGAGGCAGAGTGCGAAGGTGTGGAGGTCAGAATGAATAAGTCAGTGTGGTTCTTAAAAAGATTAGCCCTTTGAATCAATTCATCCTGTTTTATATCCAGTAGGCAGTGGCCGCTCACAGATCTCTCCGTAGGGAAACGGCACTCTGATAAAGTCGGAAGCATTTTCTCCGCTGTAACTTCATTGTTCTTGTGTCGATCTTTACAACGGCA
Source organism: Diplodus puntazzo (assembly GCA_963678695.2). Lineage (NCBI taxonomy): Eukaryota > Metazoa > Chordata > Actinopteri > Spariformes > Sparidae > Diplodus > Diplodus puntazzo. Next base: position 9,074,867 of record OZ023158.1, on the reverse strand, counting down.
CATCCAAATTATGATGGCCACCTCAGTGTTTCTAAAATGTATCAATCATGCCACCAAAAGCAAGTGTTATTCCAGAAGTAATACCACAATGCCTATTCGATATGTTCATAATTAGCTTCTTTCCTGGTATTTTGCCCACCCAAAGCTTGACATTAGATAGATGTAGGGACACTCTTAATTTATTTTTTAATCTTAATTGAATTTTAATACACATACTATACATTTACAGTGGTGTTCTAAACAGAGCTTTTTTATTCCCTGCCTTTTTGTTAATCACACTTTTGGATTTTGAATTATTGGACTTTATGATTATCAGTTTTCATTAAAGCTTGTCTTTTTGTTGTTCAACCTGTCTGCCTTCGTTTCTGCATTTGGGTTTTCATCAATCCATTAATCACAGAGAGCTGAGGGTAAGCAGCCAGAGGACATCAGAGAGAAAACCAGAAAACATGTTCTCAATAATATGTGATCCAGTTTCACCAGAATCAGTGACAGTTGTTTCTGTGTGATGTACCGCCGTTATACACTGTGATGTTACCCTCTTACTAAGGTAACAGCACAGAAACAAGCATTAGATAAGTGGAGTGGCTGTGATAGAGTCACCATTTTCCCCATTGCAAGTGACTGTAATATCAAAGTGATGTTGAAGTTGTTACTCTAAGGAAAAACAGTTACACAGTGTTGCTTTAATGTGGAGCTGGAGTTGGGAAAGCAGGGAGAAACAACTGACCTGTCTCTGCCCAGTCTTTATTCTAATCTATGCTGACCACATCCCGGCTCCAGCTCTGTTCTGATCAACTGATATTAATGGTCTCATCTCATTCTCAGAAATCAGTAAATTAGTGTCTCTCGAAATGCTGAACTATACCTTGTAATGCCCATTCTTCACAAACGACAGTGCAAAAAAGAGTACTGCCTGCCACACTTTACTGAAGTTATGTTGCAATGGATTTCTAGAGGGTGCTTTTCACATCGATTTTACATCTCTGGAGACAGTCAAGTCCTTGTCATATTACATTTTAAATGGGTAATAATGTGTGGAAAATGTGTTATTGAAAACGTGATTTTGAATGTTACCAAAACAATTGTAGCCAATAATTGAGCTGTACCACATTTCGTATTGTTGCTGTTGCCGCCATATCTGGATCTCTACTGAACTCTCTGAGGTAGCCAACTGAAGAAACACTGCGCAGTTGTTGCAGCTGTTGCTTTAGCATCAGAGGAATGCTGGCTGGACTGGATGGTACCGAGGGAGGTCTGTGATGTTGCACAGAGATGGAAATTCGGAAAGTTTGTGTCCTCCGGGATTCCACTACCTCTGATTTATTCACAATGTGCTTCCTGTTTAGTTAATCCAAATACCAAGAGTTTTGGCAACGGTGTACGGCTGCCGGAACATTGAATAAAGATAATGATGCTGTCTTGTAGTTTCTATCAGAAGTTACAATATGAACTCCTGACATTCTGGTAATAATCATGTATGTGAACGTGATATAACATCTTTTGTAGACAGCAGAGTACCTAATCTAGGACATGTACACATTTTAATTTAACTGTGGTTTGCAGAAATATTACCTGCTAACATTTGAGCCTAGTGACTGGGCTGTAAATGAATGGAAGTCCAACGCTACACTCAAATCTCCTACTTCTCTGACTACAGCACGTATCTAATTTTGAAGAACCCTTTTAATCATTGTCGTGCACTGAAGCCAATGCACTGTGCTCACTCTTTTGTTGTCACACTGTTTACCTTTAAAGCTATGCTGAAATGGATACTGCTGTTGTTAGAGCATTTTAAGAGCCCCACCTCCACTCCAGCGTCCACCTGTTGGCTCGGAGTCTTCACTTCCTCAGAAGGAAGCTGTCATCATCACTCCCTGCTGTTCAGACATTGACTGATTGGTGTAGATTGACTACAAACATTAATGCTGCCCATACTACTCACATCATAAGGCATTCCACGAGTCGGTTGACTGAATCGTCCAATAGCAATGATCTGTCTTGTAAAAGCGTTCAATGACACTTGCTTCTATGACAATATATAATCTAATTCTTTTGGGTAAATAAATACATTGGCTTTCTGCTGTTAACTTATCAATCCGTAATTAATAGTCAAATTATCATTTGTGTTTGTGAGGTGCATCTTTTGATTGCAAAAATGTTAAGGGCCCGAGCAGGTCTCGACCTGCGAGGTCCCTATTGTTTTTGTAGTGACGACTTTTTTGTCCCAAATGATCGCATTTTTCACTGCCTGAACATACCCCAAAACTCACCAAACTTGGAATGTAGGTCACACCTGCCGAAAAATGTTATCATCTATTGTCATTGTGAATTTCCACCACTAGGTGGCGCTATAATCAAGGAAAGTGCGTTTTGGCTTATAACTCACATATACTTCATCGCACATTCAAAAACCTTATATCCACGCGTTCCCTGAATTATGCTGAATCTCATGATGTAGGCCACGCCCATTTCTGCATCCCATTTTTTTCCGCAAATTGCCTAAATTTTTTTTAAACTTTTTCGAACTCCTCCCAGGCAATTTCATCGATTTTCACGAAACTTTGCACACAGCATCTGTGGACCCTCCTGACAAAAAGATAGTAAAAGAATTTTGATCTTTCAAACAATTCTCAAGTTATTAAATAACAACTTCCTGCACATTTCGTTCCAAATAGGAAGTGTTGCATATCTCCACATTGGTCTGACCGAATGACATGAAACTCAGGTGACTACTTCCCCATGAGCCCCAGAGGCTCTGTCCAAAATTTTGGCCAATTACCACTAGGTGGCGCGAAACTTAGTACAATTATTGCCAATGCTCTCCTGGGGTTGGCTGACGAAAGGTGTTACCAGGGGACTCTTTAGCGCCCCCTGGAATATTGATCCATGCCCCGCCTCCTACATGCACATACATGAATGATATTCGGTATGCATATGTATTATGACCAGACAAACATCGAGGGCACCAAACTGTCCAACAGGAAGTTGCCTACTTTGATTCAAACTTCCCATTTCACGCCCATTTTCATCCATTTTTATGCCTCGTACTTTAACGAACTCCTCCTACAGTTTGAGCACCACAGAATTCCACTTCACTCAGTATCATCCTCAGATCTTGAACATTAAAAGTTATTAAAAGCTTTCGCCTACGTCAAACATGCACCGCTTGAAAAGTGGGATTTTCGTCCCTGTGAGCACCCAAAAATCTCCCTAGTGTTCGGCAGTTAACGACAATTTACAGCCTGTGAACGTCGCGTTCGTCTGTGCCACATATTGACGGAAACGAACCATGATGCATGTGGAGCTCGCGGAGGTGCTAATGGCTCCAATTAGCATATGAATGGCAGTGAAACCACGCCTTGCCTTGGCTTGGATTTCCTCACTCAGTATTGGATGAAACCACTACTTTTAAACAAGAAAAATCACTTGTGATTGGTTGGCAGATCTGTCACTATTGGTCACCCTGGGTCATTATAAATATAAACCCCAATAATAAATAATTGTGTTTATATATATATATATATATATATATATATATATATATATATATGTATATATAAATATATGTATATATAAATATATATATGTGTGTGTGTGTGTTATCTCAAGGACATGAATTCATTTATTGAGGAAAGGAAAATTTGCCAGGAATGTGCTGTTTATTCAAAGAAAGAGCTTTATTAGCACAAACGCAAACACACAACTTTGTACAAAGCGTAGGAGATCTGCCCACACAACAATTGGGAAGCTGACGAGAAGCCCAAAATCCTACAGCACCATGAAGTGTCTGTTTGCCGCCTCGGAGCTGTAGGTAACTGGCGGAATTCTGTCTAAATTCGGTCCATTTTGCAGACGTCTCTGGTGCGTTGCCCTGTACTTTGGAATCGCCTCTAATCTCAACTGCAGTGTGGCACAGAGCTTGGTGAGCTCCTGGCTGCGAAAGGACAGAGGTCGCACAATCCATCCAGACACCCCCCCCTTTCCTCATCAGACATCAGGTCTATGGCGGCGCACTTCCAAAGGTCCACCTCATCTTCAGCTAGCACTCTGTCTCGCTTCCAGCGGCTGTAAAAACAATCAATAAAGACAATCAGTACTGGGCGATGCACTGCGTATGGACGCATCTATTAATGCACCTGAAAAATAGTCACATTGACCAAAAATGGATCAAATCTAATAAATCTTACCCTCGTTCTTCTCGATCGACTCCGAGCTGAACTCTTCACAGCTTCCACCTGCGATGGAAGATCTGGTTGTTTGTACCTGAAGCTCCTGCGTACTGTTTCGTAATGTCTTACAGGCAGCTGGAAAACAATTAAATGAGAGTGGTATGAATAAAAAAACGTAAGTCACAGTAAAATTAAACAAGGAAGGAGAAAACAGTAAAAGTTACTTACACACAATGGCGTCATTATTAGCATCATGTAAATCTGGACTTGCAGACATAGCTCCGAGCAAATAGGAGGTCACAGCCTCGTTATGAGGCGAGGTTAGTCTGTGAAAACAAAATGCTCGCAGTGATAAACCTCCGTTTCCCTCTGCGACCTCCGTCGGCGACACTCTCCATGGCGACCCGGCCAAGCTCCTCCCGTCAGCGCAGGCCTCCGCTCGACAATGGCCGTGCCGCTAGCCTAGCTCCTGCTAGTTAGCTTAGCCGAACTTGCTTCATGTCCAATAAAACACAAACACTTTGACTGCGATGGAGAGTCCAGCTCACACACTCATAGCATGTCGTCCGAGAACAGTTCACAGTCCGTTAGTGATAAAACACGACACTGACGACACACACAGTCCACTGTTAGCTGCTCCACCCCATTAACTCTCCGCTCCTTCTTCCTCATGTTCCAGTCTATTCGGAAGTGTAAAATCTCTTAAAGGTCATGAACTCTCACATGTAATACGAATTACCTTTCAACTTCTTTTAAACATTCAGAACCCATGAAATGATATTTTAAAGTCACACATTTTAAACAGAAATTATTTATACATTTTAATATTTTATTTACCTCAAAATATTTCATGCGAATTTTAACTTAAAATTTTCTTAAAATTAAGTTAATACCTTTTAGAAAAATGTCATCTGGGGTAAAACTCCCTCTGCTACAGTGATTTGCATTTGTATAGCTCACAGCATTTTCATTTACATGTTAAAGCCTCCCCTAGAATCAGGGGGAGGGGGGTAATGGGGGGACAACTGCCAAGCAAGGCCCACGTCGATTTCCGCCAATTCACAGCAGTTTTCGGTGTTGCCTGCAAATTGCCATGTGCAGTTGTAAACCTGAACTTCCACGACAATCTACAGTGCCGCTTACTGATGAAAATCCCACTTTTCATGCAGTGATGGTGGTTGTCATGGTGCAGTCCATTTTCAAGCATCAAGCCCTTGTAACTTCATCATTTCCCATTTACACAAAATTCATCACACATGTATACAATGTCGCCCTGAATACCTCCATGCATCAATACTGTGTCATATCCATAGCGTCACCGACTGGACACAGGATTTCAGACAAACATCCTATTAACATGACATTTATAGGTTTTTTCCTCCATATCATACACTACAAGATGACATGCAACTAAAAGGTGAGCGCACCCTCCCACAGCGTCACCGCCAATCAATAATCAAAACACAACTGACCACAAATTCGTTCAAGGGATTTTCACCTTTTGTTCCATTTTGTTTTTATGTAGATTGCAGAGAGTTCCTCTGACTTCAGGGTACATTATTTAATACTGACGGGAACAGGCCACCAAATCATAAAGGAACAACTTCCTCATTCCTATCTGGATCAAACTTCACATGTTTGGTAAGAGTCCAACCTTAAACACATTTGCTAATATACAGTCATAGTCACAGCGCAACATGTTGGACACAGGAAATGACATTTAACCCCTTGCTGCACTGTCCGAAACACGGACAACAGATGCGTACACAATAATCGGGCAATGGGGCTGAGTATGCAGTATGCCCCGACAGCAGCATGCCCCGATGTGAGTCGACTACGAGGGCTCGTTCATGTATTGCAATTAGTTTGTGTTATAGATGGATAGTATGTATCCTTAAAATTAAATGGTTCATTTTTCATCACCTGCATGGACTTGCTCATAAGGCCCAGACACAGCAAACCAACAGCAGCGACAAAGGCAGACTGTTGCAACATCTCACGTGCCTCAGCCAAGCTCAGCAGACGGCTAACTAGCTTGTACATTCCACGCCTGAGAGAGAGGTAGTACCTCTCCATACCACCAGGTGGTATCTTCCCAAAAGGGAAACCAGGAGAACTTTGGATATACAGTTTTATGCCTTTTCACACCACTTTCACTTATATGGCCACTTCCAATCAAGAATATGTCTGATAGAACGTTGCAAGTGGCCTGTGCATTAGCATATATTTTGCTTAGCTGAAAAGCCAATCACAGTGATTTCTCTGACTGATGGGCTCCATTGCAGATTCAACATGCTCAGTCAACCAAAAAACTGTAGACAAGGGCCGACTAGTGGCGATGCGGAACACACAGCGAAAATCATCAGAAATAGCAGATTAATAGAAAATCAGTAAATATAATTACTTGGCCTTTAACAATGCAGGACATTATTTGAACACTATTTACCAACCTCTGCTGTAGACAGGCATGTTGAGAGAGTGTGGTTTTAGTCCACTCCTGCCTAAATCACAGCCGTCTAAAGATCCACTGGGGAGCCATTTCGCTGTGGAGATCTCACGGGGTCCATTCTCAGCCTTTTTTAACCAAAGGACTTCATCCAGAGTAATCATTAATTAGGCCTGTGGCATTTTAGAGCACACTCTCACTGCACTCACCTCACCCTCCTGTCAGTACACAGCAACGCTTTAAACAGTATTGATCTATGGCACTACAGGGGGCTGCAGCCTGTGCACATCAACACTCTTAAGTGTGTGCATGTGTGTGTGTGTGTGTGTGTGTGTGTGTGTGTGTGCGTGTGTGTGTGTGTGTGTGTGTGTGTGTGTGTGTACACCTGTACACCGCAGACTAAGAAACAATTCAAAAGTGTGATTACAGCCTAGTCAAGCTCATTGACCCTTCATCTGCACACACAAATGTGCCTTGATAAACAGCAGCTACTACGCTCAGATGAGTGCTTGAAAATGTTTCTCTATTTTTTCAAATGCACTTCAAAAGCGTCTGTTCAATGCCCTAAATGTAAAAATGAAATGTAAATGAGGGGCAGCTCTGAGTAATGATTGGGTGAGTAATATGAGTATTGTGATTGGACAGCGCTGACTGCTAAGCAACGAGCAACAGCAGAGGGGAGGTTAGCAGGTGAGCTGCCACCTCGGCCGACTGATACACACTTTTCAGTAGCAGCACCTAATGGAGCAGGCACATAAAACACGCATGCATAAACAGTGCCTGTAGGATCACTGAACAAGTAAGAACTGGGGGGACTGTATTCAAATATGTTCGTAATTTTATTAAACAATAAATCCAACAATCACTTACTAGGTACATAGAAAACATGTTCTCAACACATCAAGTACAAAAGTCTCATGGCCTTTTGCTACACTCTGCCTACTCCTCTAGTGTCAGTTATGTACATAAACAGCTCAACAGTCAAGTTGGCAATAATAAGTAATATACAAAGTCTGGTTAGACAACCCCTCCAGTCCCTTGGATCGTGCCGGTAGGCTACTGACTAATCCATCCATGGCTGTATGAACGGACAGAGATTGGCTGTGTTTTAATGGATTGTGTAAGTGTTTTGTATATCTGTCACTCGTCCATGTCACTGATCAGATTCCACTTCAAAAGTTCTTACAATCCACATGTGATGCACGTCATGACAAACAATCCTTGTTTTTTTGCGGTCACATTCGATTTGTTTTTCATTAGTGTGCTTGGCGAAGCATAGTTTCCACAGGCAAACCTTCAAATCCCACAAATCCCACCCCGTTTGTATATTGCAAATTCAACTACGTCTGTAATGATAGAGCAGAGCCAGCAGCCTCACAGTAAGCTACGATGAGTGGGGGAAATCCAAAAAAACATTTGTTTTTTGCTGTAAAATTCTGATGCTTCAGAATATTCTGTCCACAGATCATGTCAATACTTTGGATGGCATTTCTGACATGACTCGACCTAGTACACTAAACAAATGAATACATAAGATAATAACACTTGATTTTGCTCCAATTTCTCACAAATGAATATAAAAGATTCAAGACTTTTTTTATGGATACAAAAAAGGGATTTCTCCCAGATTTTGAGCACCGTCTTTTTTTCAATTCTTGTTAGTGAGCACTTCACTTTAAACCAAGATAATCCATCTACTCTTTCAGCTTGAATAGTGCACAGATGTGCTTTGGAAAGGTCACAATAAAAGGCCACTCCCAACACTCTAAAACGTAGATAAAGTTTTATCTTAAAAAGAGACATTCATTATGCAGTGAACTGTGGAATGCACATGATTCTGGTTACATTTGGTCACTGACACACCAAAGCTTGCTCGATGCTTACAAATGGAGGTGAAACAGAGCTTTGCCTCTTGGTTTACTGAGCATTTGTCTAGGTATTACTTATAGCTTGTGATGTTTATGGCATAAGAACGACTTCTCATAGTTCTGTCTATAGGTGAGATGCTGAGAGAACAGTTGGTCCTGAGAATGACTGAATGCAAGTCAGAGTTAGTATTGATTCCTTGGTGCTCGTGCACTGTGCTGATGACTGTTGCGAATTAAGGGGAACGTCTCTAAACCATGCTAGGCTGTACTTAGTAGAGGTGTAATTATCCACAGACATTACAGTTTGCTTGCACTTGTAAAGTTGAGTTCTGCATTAAATGCATCAAACTACAGGAATGTCAATTTGCAGCTCATAAACTAAAATTTTGACTGATTAAAACGTTGACCTGATGATGTTGTTGACCTCCAACTTGAACATTAATGTCAGGTCCACATTTAATGGCAATCTATCCAACAGTCAATAAAACATTTCACACAAAACATGTGTTTACTGGTGCCCCTATAGAAAAAATGTCAGAAGATCACTAACATCATTAGGATTCATCGCCCATACCATCGGAACCCAGTCTACCACTCAAGATACGTAGCAAATGCTTGGATGTTTTGTAGATGTCCTGAGCATCATGCCAGGCAACTGGTGTCTAATTATCTTCAATATGTTAGCTTTAAAATGTTTCAAGAAGTCTGAACTTTTAACATCATCTTTTGAAAATGATGCCCTTGGTGTGTTATGATGAACTTGACATCATGGTGATCACGGGCTATGAAATACTTTAAGAGTGAATACACAAATCCATTTGGACACACAGAAACACACACACACACACACACACACACACACACACACACACACACACAACTGCACTAACATCTACACACAAACACTTATGCATGCCCTAACAGCAGGATGGTCTTATGCTGCTCTAATCCTGTATCCATGGAGACCAATCTGTCTATTGCCCCCGGGACAAGAAAAGATCAGCCAGCATCTGTTTCACATACTTCTGTCTGTCTGTTTCTCCATCTATCCACGAGCCCGTCTGTCTGTCAGTCTGTTTGTGCATGTTGCAGCCTGTCAGGAGTTGTTCTCATCAACTGCCAACTTCATTTTAAAATAACAACCCATGACATTTTTATATTAACAACTGTCTGTATTGCTTGTCTTTGACATTAATTGACACAATACATTCATAGTTCAGTGCTAACCAGACGAACAGTGAGTGATATGTTGGTTAGTGATGACCGCCACCAATACTGAAATGACAAAGATGCCACAGGCTAAAATCATGTAAGCTCTGTTAAATGTAGTGCAAACACATCACAGCGATGAGCTCTGAATACAGATCATCAGATTCATGGTGAAATTAACAGAGACCATTTTTCCATGGGATCCATCTTCCCTTGTCATTTATTTTGATCTAAACTACACATAAAGCAAGTTCAATATCTGCATCTTGCACTGTAGTGGCACCATCACGCTGATAAAATCTGTCAGACAGGCAGACACACTAACACTGAGCAAACACTCAAAATCCCTTCTGTGCTTGTCCCAACTACAAAGCTGTCTCCAGCATGATGTTTTAGACACACACACCAACATTTACATTCTAATATCATCAAATGAGAGGTTTCTAACAGAAGTGATAAGCAAAACATTATTTAGAACGTTGATATCTTGCATGATTTCAGACCAAACAGCCTCCTCCTCCTAGCAGTCCAAAGCTGCCTAGATAGTGGTGTAAACACTAAAAAACAACACTGCCTGCTCAAGGGCTGAGCAGAGTCAGCTGGCTGAGCTAACTTGCAGTTAAAGCTAAAGCTTGCAGAAGTTAAAGGTTGCATTCAGGAAACTCTAAATCACAGTGAGTAGAGCAGCTGATGCGGATCAGAGGGAAAACACAAAAATGTTTTCTCCAAAATCAACAAAAGCCATCTCATGACACTTTCCAAATTGCGCAGGTCTAAAGCAAACCTCTTGATTGGAGTGACTGGGACAGATGCCATTCACTCGATTACAAGTCACTGTCAAAATGATTCTCAAGCTGTTATTTTAAGATTATATAGTTACATAATGCATTTCATTTAATGAATATCAGATCTATTTATTCTAAACAGTAGTAGAAGGTTAACATTCACTACAGCTTTTCAGGAAGAGACGATAGGGCCTGTAATTTTCAGATATTAGCTAATTTCATATTTAATGTTGAACATGTTTACTACAAATCTTTTCTTTCCAGTGATCCAAAAAAATCTGTTGGTTTCTATTTCTCACAGTGCAGCGCAGTAATCATGTAGCCTCTTGAAACTTCTCTGAGCAGTGAAATCCATCACAGTGAACAAGTCTGCATTCATTTTTGTCACACTTACATCAAAGTGTGAAGTGATTCAGGGCAGTTTTTAAATTAATCTGCTTTAAGACTGCACCTGACAAACTCTGGCAAAATTTATTTTGATTTAACGGTTCAATGTGATGGATTACATAAGATAAATAGATTATCATATGAAACTTTGATAAATTATGCATGCACCAGCAGTTAAACATATCAAAACAATCTTAAACGGTCCTTTATCCTAATCCTAATCCAGGCAAAAACAATGCTAGTTTGCTAACATGATACTGTTAATTTAGTCATTCATTTTGTTTGCTAAAAGGTTTGATATGTTCAGTGTTTCTAAACAAAACACATTTAAAAAGCAAATTTCTTTTAACAGTTTGAAACCTTTCATTGTTAACAGTTTATTTTTCTTCTTCTGCAATCTTTACATGTTGAGATAGAGTGTGTAATAGTCAGCTTTAGGCATATAGGTATATTTCTCAACTTTGCACAGACCCAGGCTAGCTGTTTCCACATACTGAGCTTGGCCGGCCACAACCAGCTCTGTGCTCAATCAACAGACATGCAGCTGCTACCCATCTAACCACCTCACTCTCAGATACAGCGTATATGTGCAAAATATTCTATTATATTAATTAGAGTAATGCATTCAATAAACCCCAACAATCACACAATTTCTCTGAGCCCATGCAGACATGATGTCAGTCTTTTACTTAAGTTTAATATGAAAGTCACCCGAAGCTGCAAACTTTTGGTGGGACAACAGCACATCACAATTACATAGTTACTCCCGACTTGGGGAGTACTACTGCATTAGTAGTGTAAAGCCTTCTGTGGCTCCAGAGGGAGCTGCATGCACCTGACAAATTGTCTCCAGTGAAGTCACTCAGTGGCTAATTTGGATTGTGGCTAATGCAGACTCCAGGTTTTGAAAAGGAAGAAAAAAGCATTGAGTAAAGAAGGTGATATCTCTGGTTCTGCTGTATCCATTTAGATCATTTGTTATTACACTTTCCAGTCCAGCAGTGGTTTGGTGAGCAGTGTTACACCAATAGACTGCTTTTCAAAACTTGCCATCTATATTACTCACAATGCAATATAGCCTCTGCATGACATCATTGTTGGTTTAAAATACAGCTTCCTCTGGAGCCCTTAAAGGATTTATACTACTTTTTTTTTTTAACATATGTAGTAGTACTCCCTAAGACCCTTAAAAAAACATTAATGTGTAAAACTGGTGGAGTTACCCTTTAAATCTCTAATCTGAAAGGGATTCAGTGTGGGCAGTGAGCGTCGGATGCAGTCAGGATACAGTGTTATTTCAATTGTTTTCGTCAAGCGTGTTGCTTTTAATTTAATGTATTATCACTTTTTTCTTCCTGATTTTACTGTAACTAAGATACATCCTTCACTCTCCTCCCTCACAGGTTGTTTCCCAAAAAATCGGAGGAGGAATGAAGGAAATGACAAATGAAGGGAAGAGTGCTTGAGGCCACTGCAGTCCTTAATGAATGTGTATGGGCTGTATAGGGGGGCTTGTGCTCCACACTGGGACCATTTGATGCTCAATTATGTCTGATTGAGGAAGTAGAGGGAAAAATATGCGGAGGCAACCAGAGGTGGGCCGAAAGAGGGACAACTGACAGACAGAACTCCCTCTGCCTGTCTCTGATTCTGTCTCTCTGTCTTCATCAATCTCTATTTCTCCATTTGTCCTTCTATTTATATCACATCTTTTAGTGAAACTCCATCACACACTCAAACAGCAACACATACACAGACACACAAGCATATAGAAGGTGTGCCCACAACTGCTAATGACAGTGAAAGCAGAAGAAACATCTGCTATGACTTCTTCACGCTCGGTACATAAAGGTTCTATACAGGTGCAAAAGTAATGACAGACCTGATGAAACCAGTTAAAGGATAATTCCAGTTCGCTAAAATTGCATTTTATCAAACCTACGTAAATAATGAATACATTATTTATTTTGACACATTATAATATTTTATGCTAATTATCTTGTGTGGTGTTACGACCCCCTACAGGAGGTACACGTCTAAATGAGGTCTAACATAAGACAGTCAAGCAAGTTACAGTTTGATGAAAGAAAAGTTAATTAACTGACAAACTGATGGGCCGACCAAAATAAACAAAAGAAGGGCGGCCTCCCTGACCAGCCCACCAGGGCCGTCAGAGCTGGGGACTAACCCTCTATGCTAACAGAAAAAAAACAAAACCCAACTGAAAGAGAGCCATGAAAACTAGACTACCACACCCATCAGATAAAGCCTCCAGGCTGACTGACTGCATCTCTGGTCAGTTGGAACGGAGAGAGAGAGAGCCTAGTGCCCTACCCTCGCTCATTGGTTATTCATAATCGGCCCAACTACTATCACATGGACAGGCAGGAGGTCAAGCATCAGCCACAGTGGCACATACTGGTCAGCAGAGGGGGAACATATAACAGCAGTCTGTCCTCTTCCAGGTCACCACGGTGGAGAAGAGGTCATGTGGCTCAGGCACTGCTTGCCTTGGCCTGCTGACACCTCCTTTTGACCAAAGTGGTTCCAGTGCTAGCTTTCTGCTGGTGCTGGTGCTAGTGCTAGTTCAGAGTTGGTGCTACCTGAGAACCTTCTACAAACTACTTTTCCACGGACATTGGAGCCATCGAAGATTAACGTCATTACATCATGGAACAGTTGAACAACTACGACTTGACTTCATCAAGGCTATACAAGTGCTGCTCCTGGCTTTACATGCCTCCCTTGGCATCAGAAAACCACAGGTCCAAGGCATTTGTGCCGCTCATCCTGAATACTATGGACGGCAATAACCCTCAAGATTAATCACGTATTGATTTAAAACGTTTTGATTCTCGTGAACACTGAACATAAATTGTTAATTAATGTTAGAGTCTTTTTGTTGGCCCTAGCCTGTAACAAGCTATCTAACCTTGGCTTCGATTATGCTGGTATTGATCACACTGCAGTTAAAGAAATCTTATACGCTGAAGTCTTGTAAGGTGACTTATTAATCTTGCACAAGCTGTGTACAAGTTATCATCTTGTAAGAAATGTTAATTATCTTGTGTGCACTCATTGAAACATGTTTGAAACCCACATGGAAAAAAGGTAGTGTTAGACTGGGGTTCTCCCACCACATCAACTAACCAATAACGTTACATAAATAACCTAAAGCTAAATGAAGACTGTATTATCGCAAAGGATGGCATTCCATTGTCCTACAAGCAGTTATGGAAAGTAAAATACTTTTTTGGAATGTATGTGTTGGCTATCCAGGGAATGTGCACGATGCAAGCCACATTTGTTGGATGTCCTAAGTGGTCATTACCTGATCGGTGACCTGGCGTACCAAATGCTCATGAAGCCCTTTTCAGACACTGGAGGACTGACCCCTGAACAACGCACCTACAATTACAGGCCGAGCAGTGCTTGTTCTGTGGTGGAGATGGGTTTGGGAGATTAAATAGATGATGGAGGTGCCCCCTAAAAAGAAATGATTTGCAAGCTGGGACTGAGCAAGAAAATGGCACTGATCTGCTGTGAACTACATAAGAAATGGTGACTATTTTGCTGAGGAGCATCCAGACAAGCATTTAAACATTCATCCTGCCCATGCATTACCTGAGCATGGTAATCCAGAATGGGCTGACATTAGAGCTGCATCAACACAATACTGTCACAGATTGGATGCCCGATATGTCTGGCACAAGGATTGTTTTGACTTCCTATTCAATCTGTTGTGATTATAACTCTCACAAGACATCATTATCATGACTGTTGGTCGCTTACAGTTGTTGTTTTTGGGGCACTTGCTTGAGGAACTCTTAATGCTCTGATAGGTCCTCCCTCTTACGCTTAACAGATTTTAACGTTAGGAGCTCTCTTAAAGTCTAAGATGCTTTGAAAATAAATGTTTATACTCAGCTCTAAGTAGTGGTACTTCCAATTGATGAATCGTTCAATCGTTGAGTACAGCTTTACAGTACTCTTTCTACCACTCCACTGTTGATTAAGCCATCAGAAGCAGACATCTCAAAATAGATTTATTGAAAAAGAAAGAGTAACGAATGCAATTGTTGCTGCAGGAGCCTCTCATCTGCCATTTCCATGTACTGCAGCAGCTCCAGATTGTCCTTGCGCTTCCTTTTTCCTATGAACAACAACAATGACGTTAGCTAGCGCATTGTTTACAATGGGGGTATAGAGGTAATTCAGCGCAAATGTCATAATTGCAGCCACATCTCTCTCTGCCTATTAAAACCTCTCTCCTAATGATTCCATAGCAAGCCACAGTATGGTGTAATACAAATAACCCACATTGCAGTTGTCTTAATAATCTGACATGCTCATCAAGCTGACACAGCTCTGTGTTTGGAAATGCAGGTTTATCGTGGTTTCTTCATTGTAAAAAGAACATTTAACTTGTTTTCAGCTATTAAGTAAAACTCAAATTTTTAAACAATTGCTGAGGCTTCCAGCCAGCGGCCAACAGAATGTGAAGTCATGGGCATGCAAATGTCCGGGAGCAGCTCTGGAATAGCTAGGCAAGCTAATTCCACAGCAGAGCCGCTGCCAAGGCTGCCAGCCCTCGCAGAGCTGCTGCAAGGCCATCAGTTCACTCCACACATGAGCCGCTGACGTAGACATGTCACCACAGATAGATTATTAAATTGTCTTTCTAGGGAAAATCTGGAACATCTATAGATGTTCAAAACAGGTTAAATATTTGAATGTTTAACTAGGACTCCTAAGACATCTGTTGACGAAGAGTAATGTAAAATACATGTTAAATTAATAAAATATTACAATTATGAAACAAATGGCTATTTTATATTATGGTATTGTTTAAAATTTAGGCTATTCAGTTATTTACATTTGCATGAGGTTTGCATGAGGTTTGTACGTACGCCTGCCGTGTAAACAAAGTCCCTTGCAGCCAGTAGCACAAATCCTGCCTGCAACACCATATGATCTGACTGACAAAGCACCCCAGTAGTTAAAAGGAGAAAGTCAGAAGGCATGTGAAACTAAGTTATGTAAGAAAAACATTAGTTTTGACACATAAGCAAATTATAGAAATTATTGAAAAGATGTCCTGAAATATTGTCATAGAAACTTTAACTTTGGACCCTGTATTGATGTCACTTGGACGTCAATAGTGAATAGCGCAAAAGCCGTCTTATAATGATGTTGTAAAAACTTTAATTTGGAACCCTTTAAGGATGTTGCTAGTGAAAGTTGGTGAATTTTGTTGTGAATTGGGGCTTTACTGATTGATTGATTGATTGATTGATTGATTGATTGACTGATTGATTGATTGATTGATTGATTGATTGATTGATTGATTGATTTGGAAACCTATGCAATTGATTTTGTTAAAAACCTCCTAAACAATGGACACTGGCAGAATCCTTACCTAAAAATAAAACTGCAATGGTGGTCATGAATACCATGGTCTGGCACTTCTTCATGACTTTGGCCAACTCCTTCTCCGCTTATTGTTTTGATTCAGAAATTCCTATTGTGAAGCAGCAGCAGATTGCTATCAGACCTGGCAACCTTACTGTGAGACAAGACTTCAGGAAGCTCCATACAGTCACTTCACCATACATTTATTTCATCAAGGAAGAATTCCACATGTTAACTTCCCCTTAATAAACAATCGCCCTCATTGTATTTCCATTTGTGTGGCCCACAGATCACACAAATTGTTAAAATCATGCTCATTGGTGAGCTGTAGAGGTGTTGTCAGGTGTATCCGGTCTGTGTACTCTGCCTCTTGTTTGTGTTTTGACTCATTTAACTGAAATTACCCCTTCATTAACTGAAACTACCCCTTCAAAAACTAAAAAAACAGTGTGCTGGGGGGAAATTCCACCGTAATATATGATGGCTCTGTCGGGCTCTATAATAAAGTCAGGGAGTGTATCTTTAAGCAGTTAAGTCAGTGATCTGTGAAAGACCACATTTATAATCTGCTTTGTAACTCAGCGAGACGCTGTGTGACAATCCGTAGCAGGGCGATAACGGTCAGCGCAGCCCTCCCTCCTCCTTCAGTGTGGGAATATGATTGTATTGTAATGTTCCTGCCGAGTTATCCCCCACACCGCCTCTTTTCATTGCCCCCAAATTATTGTCCTGTGTGTTAAATGCAAGACCCTGATTGTAATGGCTGCCTCCTGCTGTCTGTTGGCGGGCTCCATGGCGGCAGTTCACACACATGCTGCTATCTTTTACACTCATACGCAAACACACACAAACAAACTGATAGATTGCTGCAGATGCAGACACACACAGCTGTAGACAGCAGCAGTGATAGTCCATTAGCATTCAAATGTGTTCCTGTGTGAGTGTACCGCGTGGTGTATGCAAGTAAACTTGAGCGGAGTTAATATGCAAGTCACTCAGAATGGGAGATGATCGTGTTGTCTGTAAACGCTGTGACACTTACAGATCGATCAGACGGCCTCATTGCTTTATCCTCTCTCTGTGTTCTTGACATTAATTAAACGCAAACCACCGGCCATCTGCTGCCACTTAAGGCAACTGACCTCTTGACCTGGGGACTTGTCACGCTTCTGCAATCCTAATATGTCGGCATTTTGGTGCCTCAGGCAAGATGAGGATTTGGACTTTGACTAACACCTGCATTTAATAAGTTACACGGTTTAACTCTAACATTCGGTAATGCTAAAAAAATAAAAATAACACCAGAATTTGAACAAGGCACTGCAGTTGTTTCCTTAAACCATTACAGCAAGACTGACTGGAAACATCCATCCACACACACAAACACACCCACACAGTTTGATGTAACATGATGGATATCAAATATGGAGTGCACACAGCAGCTGTCACACACACACACACACACACACACACGCACACGCACACGCACACGCACACGCACACGCACACACACACACACACACACATGAATGATCCCTAGCACATGACAGTGGACTGGGGCAAGAAGAGCAAAGATCGAGTTACAAACACACAGCAGCCTGCCTGGAGCCCCCGTATGTCCATCTGTATGTATGTGACAGTAGACTCTGACATTAATCACAGGAACAGAACTGACCTTATGCAGGGACCTTCAGCAGGTTGTCGTTGTTTCTGAGCTTAATTCTCAATTTTATCTTTAGAACAACAAAGACTGAAACATCAAAAGACTTTGAGATTGAAGTATCTAAATATAAGGAGTGAAATATATCACTATAAAATAAATGTGTACATTGTTTGTAACATAAAGAGTTTAATTAAAGTAAGAAGAACACTTTTAGTCTGTTGTCTGTTCTGGTAATCAATGTTTTGTTCAGCAGATCCTGCTCCACGTCTAAATGTAGAAAATTGTTTTGGTAAAAGCATCTTGGTCTAATCCCCTCGAAACAATTGGTTGTATCGACCAAAGACACTCACTACCCAAACTGACGCCATCCTGCAATATAGTGTACTTGAAAACTTCCATCATCTAATCACCTAATCCTTGTAATCATGCCTGTAAACAAAGGTACAAAAATAGTCCTTTTACCAGATGGTGAAACATATACAGTACTTCTGTTCTGAGTCTGTTTGTACTGGTCTGGGCTCATTATCCACATACTGTTGGCCATTCGATGTATGTCCATAATAGTCCAGAAGTAGGGTCTGATTGATGCAACAAGATCAAAGAAAAACTGTGTCAACTCTCATTGAAGGCAAACACATAAAACAGCATTTGCTGGTTGGTCTCATCAAAGCCAGCACAGTTTAAGCCCTTTAAAATTATTTGCTAGTTCAGAACTACATTTAGACTAGAGATTGTCTTTCGTTGGAATCACAACAGCTATGATGGTCATCAACACGTTCATGTTCAGAGCCATCATTACATGAGACCACACTGATTCTGAACTCTGCCTTCATTCTTATCTCAGCTACACACCTGCAAATTTTCCTGACTGCGTCTTACACCACTGGGAAGCTATCGTGTTAATAAAATGGGTCCACAGAGAGAGACAGACATAAACACCTGCCAAAATATCATTTTCTGGTAACTCCTGCTACAGAAATGTGTCTCCAGGACCACATTTTACCATAATGACACACATAAGCATGTGCACACACACACACACACACACACACACACACACACACAACCATTTTCACAAGACTTGTACTTTGATGAGTTCAAGTGGTGAATGCTTCTACATTCTGTGGTGCTCTATGTGTTTCTTGTCAAAATGATGTTTACTTGTAGGTACTAGCTTGTCTCATCCTCATGTTCTTACCTCATCTCAAATGTCTAGTGTCCTGACCAAAACAGCATTGACAGGGAAGAGGTCAAAGGTCAGGACAGAATGAATGGCTGAAGAAAGATCAATAAGGACATTCACTCAAGCCCTCAGGAAGAGTGCCGGGCTTTGAAGTCAGTTTTCATAGTGGCCAAGCGATGTAATTACATCGTAACATGACGCACTGGGGCCAAAAATCAAATCAAAGTCTCTAGTGAGCATGGAACATCCCAGTATTATCATGCCTGGGACGTCAAGCTTTTTAGCCTTCAAAACATCATTGAGCAGCCTTCAATAAGAATGAACAGGGCTCCGCCTCCAACCTATTGTCCAGATTTAATGTAAGATACTCGCATTCACGGCTGACACCAGAGACCATCTTCGTTACCCCCACCCCCACTCCACCTCACCCTCACTCAGAGGATCACATTGGTGCTTAGATATATCATCTCCCCTTATATACAAAAACGTTCCCATGTGGATAAAGTTCCATACACATATTCAAGCCCATTTTTGTGTGTACATATTTTGATTATTGAACATTAAAACTACTTCTTATTTTATTGAGAGATTATTTATTGATGTCCTCTGGCTGCTCTGCCTCAGGTCTGGAAAGAAAGCTTCATTTGTTGTGAAATTAACTGCTAACTTCTGCTAATCAGCAGCCTTCCAATGAACACCCCCAGTCAGGCCAGAGGTAGCGGACCGCCAGCTCCACGGTGGAGGGCCTTTGGTTTCCTTGAAAAGTTCCTTCTGTTAGCTGCCTGTTTTTACAGGAAACATGTAACTATGCTGAAGCAAATACCTATTGACTCCATGTCTGTGTGCTCATCATTAAATGGAAAAGTTGCCAAACTAAACATTCCAAGAACTTACTGTTTCAACCTTTTGCATTTCTGTTTATCACATAAACATAATGACATAAAAGTCTAGACTCCTGATTACCAAGCCTTACTTTCTCAGTTTGTTGTGCTGAACACTCATCGCAGACAGCAACACTTGCCTGTAATGTATATAATTACCTGTACAAGCCAAACATGATGTCAAAACAATAAAGAAGTGCTGTAGCTTTCGTATCCCTCTTCAAGACATCTCTGGCGCTATCTGCTGTGTGAATTGTCCCTGAAACAATGCGCCCCTGCATGATAATAACACCGAATTCAAGAGATTTTGTCTCCTTGATTAGTTCAAAGCCACATCACATATTTCAGCAGGTGATGGATGCCTCTCTCTTTCTGCGGAATGGGAGCGATGGGCTCGGAAGAATGAGACATTGAATCAGACACTGTTTGTCTTTTGCTGAAATGAAAGGCTCAGAGAACAAGGGTTCTCTACTTTATTATTTCCACAATGGAGAGACAGAGAGTGTCTTCATGTAGTGACAGAACAATGGGAGCTTTTTATGTGATGTGCGGCGGAGGCGCTGCTTTTCATACTTCCCCATGTAACGAGGCTGCATTTACCTTGCAAATAGGTTACAGCAGCTTTCTTGTCCTTTAGGTCTTCTGCTTTCAATTCACCAACACATCCGAACGACTCACCCTGTGCCTGAGTATGTGCCCCTGGGTGCATGTATTCTATCTGTGTTAGGGGGGTGTATATTTTCATGCGCGTGTATTTGTGCGCCGAGCCTCTTTTCAGCCGCCAGAACACTTGGCCTCATTCTCAAAGCGAGCCACCATATGTTGATTGGTCTTGAAAAAGCAGGGAGAGAAAGACATCAGCTTGGAGGGAGAAGAAAATAACAAATAACAGTGAAAACCGGGTAATTGCTCGGCTGTTTGTGCATTAATTTTCCTTTCAAAGGCAATAAGTTGACCCAGCTGAGACCCTTACAAGTCATTTTGCCAACGTTGTGCACAAGTAAACTTTGTGTCTGACAGGGAGATATATACCCCCAGCTTGGATTCACACAGAGATAAAGGAAAGAGGAGGGGGGCGTTTACTGGGCTTCATTTTATTATGTTCCCTAATATCAGAGTGTGTGTCTCTGTGTTCTGCACAGTATGGATAAGAAGTAATGACTGGTGTCTGCCCTGTAGTGCATGCTATGTTGTGGTCAACACACTGATGATCAGACAGAGCAGACGCTCTTGTGTTCAAACTTGTTGAGTTGTGTTAGTGTGTTGGAGATCATTTCTAAATGGATGATTCATCACTTGCACATGCTCATCTGTTGTTTGAATTGTTCATATGTAAATAGGCAACCTATTACTATTTTGGTTTCTCCTCTACATTTGTCATTACTATTAATATTATTGTTATTAAACTGTCCTTAAAAACACACTTAAAACACTTTGTAAGCTGTGTTTCAAAAAAAGGTGCTACATAAATAAGGTTATTATTATGGACAGCCAAACCTCCTCAGCTCCAGCTGATCCAAGAGGGTCTTGAATCGGACCCCCTCTGGCCCCCAAGCCAAGTCCAACAGACTGAGCGACTGATGTCACAAAACGTCTTGACATTTTTCCAACCTCCATATTTCTCAGTATGTGGACTCATGTACAACAAAAACATTGTGCTTTTAAAAGTTTGATGCCGTGTCAGCAAAATGCATACCAACAGAATGTTGGAATGTGGTTTGAACGGTTTTCTGATTTTGACTTCCAACCAAAATTCAACATCTGTCCAGTGACAGTGAGGACGATGTCAGCCCAACATTGGTTTCTGGTGGACAACTGTTTTACAATTTCAACCAAAATTAATCAGGTGTCCAACACTGGAGATCGATGTCAAGCCAAAGGTAAGTTTAATTTCCAAATAAAATTTTACATCTCTTTATGTGTTACAAGGACATCCAGTGCCAGCTGGAGAAAAGTAGGGAGGGTTTATGGGACACAAAATCATTATTGGTCTCTGAGTGCAGGACAATCAGCATTTTAAAAAATATATATATTTTCCACAAACTAAGAAACTCTAATACACCTACAACATAGCTTTTTGACATGGTTGGGCATGGTACTATTGTCAAGCCATGTGTGATAAAAACATTCATTTTAACTTTATGGGATCTTTCAGCTGAAACTAGTAGCTATTAAGATCGATTAGTAAACTGATTGTGATGTTACATGGTAGAAGCACAGTTATCTGAAAATAAAACATACCAACCAGCTAATCAGAATGCAGCATCTCTGTGCCTCGGGTTAATATTTTATATGAAATTGAATAATTTTTTAAAACTCAGAGTTTTACAGTGTGATCCAGTTTGATTATGGATTACGCATGACCGAACTGAAGGGGGCTGTTGTTGGGCCTTGGTGGAGGTATGTGCTCAACTGAGGAACCATTCTAGTTTGGTTTTTTAAATGTTCGAAAAGCTGACAAATTATGGCCATATTTTCAAATTGCCTCTTCAAATAAAAAAAAAAAAAATACTCCTGTCATCCTACCAGGCTCCGGAGTAAACTGAACACCAACCAGACAATGCCATTTCCTCTCCAACATGTTCGAGTATCAGAGTGCTCCCTGTGCATATTCAGTCCTCCGTTGTGTAATCCCTCATACTGGGGACATATTTCTTTGTCATCACGCAGGGGGCAGGTGTCTGCACTTAAAGACACTTATTAGACTCACATTACCTGTTTCTCGAAAGGCCTTCTGTTCATGTTCCCTTTCTTTTGAATATAAGATGCATCATCTTGCAGTAACAGAATGAACAGGAGCTTAAAAATAGATACAGCACTAATGCATTTAGCCCCACCAAACAAACTGGCACATCATGCTGATGTAAGTTACAGACAGAGTTCTGTCTGTGTCAAGATCCCTGAGCCTCTATACAGCTCAGCAAAAATAATTCACTCACATTGATGGAAGCATTCATAATAACACGGATGAATGTGCAGGGGGCTGTCCCTCTCACGCTGGGCTGCAGAATATAAATGACTGGCTCCTCTCATTCGCTGATGGGAGTTTCAAAGTCTGAGAGCTGATGGCAGGCCTGGTCATTTGTCACGCCTGCTCTGCTACAACACTTTGACATGATTGATGCTAAGACCTCCCTCCGCTCTGATCCACCACCCCACCAGCTCTGGATTAAAAATCCATCCGTGCTGACGTTTACATATTAAAACTGGTAGTTAGGGCATTTCTCCATGTGGAAACCAAAGAGGCCTGCTCTGCAGCGGCTGTTATCGATCACCCTGACAATAAGTTTGTTCAGAGTCTAAATGTGGACAAGAACAAAAGTTGTTGCATGCTGATGAGATGCACAGCCTGGATTTTCCTTCTTTACTTCTCGAATGTACGAAACCTCACATTCTCTGAGTTCAGACTGAATTGGGCCTTCATCTGGCAGTACTGAACTTATTCATATATATGTGTGTGTGTTTACATATGTATATATATATATATATATATATATATATATATATATATATATATATATATATATATATATATACATATACATATGTATATATATATATATATATATATATATATATATATATATATATATATATATACATATATACTGACATTGAAGTGTTCTGCTTTCTGCTGGACGGGTCAGAGTAACATTAAAGATTACAACCGACCGTAATATATATATATATATATATATATATATATATATATATATATATATATATATATATATATATATATATATATATATATATATATATATATATACATATACATATATATATATATATATATAGCTCCAGTGTTTAATCTTTATGCTGTCACTTTTCCTGATCTTATTTATCATCCTGGAGGTTTTTGTTTCTTCAACAAAGTTTCACGCTCCTGTGTTTTTTCTTGTACAAAATAAATACGTTCCACCATCCTTTATTAGACTTTGATTTCAGACACCTCATATAACATATTGTTTGTCGGGAAACAGCAGCTACAGCTTTTTTTTGTCTTTTTTAAAATCCTGTCAATTCCAGCAAGCTCCCACTAAATTAAAAAATGCAAAATTCCAGGTGTGTCCATTCTAGGCTACTGTAGCAACATGCTGACCTCCGTGGAGGGAGATCCGCATCCCATTTAGATATAAACGGCTCAAGGTAATGAAACACAACGACTCTTATTTTCAGGTACTTGTGAATATTATATTTCATTTCTGCAATATACTATACTATATACACTGTACCTTTAAATGAGCAAGAGGAATTTTTAGAGGAATGTGTTCATATGCAACAGACAAAAATATTACAAAATGCAACTACAATTGTTCACAAGCCTCCTCTATTAAAAAGGAGGGAGGAAAATAGAAGAAAAACAAAAACTAGCTGAAAAAACGATGACAGGGTCATGACATTTTGAATTGATTACAGCTGGAGCAGTTGATGCTCTTTTAAACAGTGAAAACAGAGAGGTGTGAACTCTCAGGAATTCACACCAATTGCATCAAAACAGTGTAAAAGCAACATAGAGTTTATTCATGGTTTTCTGGCAAATAGTGGCTTTCTTTCTGCAACGGCAAGTGAACATTTTAAAGACTGCTAATGTGAAAGCAGTTTATCTTACTGTGCAGGAAAACTAAAAGAGCTGGGATATTCAGAGGCAACATTGGCTTGCCTTTCTCTTCAGCAGTACGTGGTTCAATAAATTGTATTAGTCAACAAGGAAAAGAGATTCAACAAGCAATGCAGGATAAAGTCAGGGACACCCTGCTGTGAACATTACATGATTACATGCTGTATGTTTGCATGTATTTTGTCACAGTAAAATTGCTGTTCTGTAGTAATGTGGTGTACACCCATATAGATCAAGCTAGATACGTTTCAGTCATCAGAGACTTTAGGCGTCCAAGGATCTTCTAGATGCAGTTCTAGGAGGATAAACTCACAGAACGACACCCCCTGAACACTGGCAGTCCAAGTCAATGTGAGACGGGGGGGCAGATGAGCTGTGCAGATTGTGGTCGTACCATGTACAAATCAGTGGATTATCATTGGTTATCTGTGAGCTGGAATATGTCACTGATGGAATTGCCAACACAAGAGACATTTGGCACAAAGTGCTAAGCATTGGAAGAAGGCAGTTACTGAGCCCAGACAGCAGACGGGCAACATACTGCCAACAATTATCGAACAGTTTTACAATGTACCACTGACAAGACAACATGTGATACAGTACACAAAGTCACAAGGCATAAAGGCATGGGCACGTATGTTTCAACTGTCTCGGACGGGGATCGTGTTGGGTTGGAGGTCCTCTATGTGGCTGTCTCTTATTAGATGATTTTATTAACAGTTTTTTTTTTTTTAAAAGTTAAATAGTCAAAACTAATTCAATATAGATTAAGAATGGCCAACCAGATTCTAGAAACGTTACAGTTTAGGTGGAAATCTAATTGATCTAACAACTCCAATTTCAAGAATTTGAAACAGTGTAACACATAAATAAAATGAGAATGGAAATAGAATGGCAGTTGAGTGAAAATCTACACCTAAACCCAACAGTCCGCTTTTATTTTAATCAAGCCTAATTCAATATCAAAGTGGATATGTATCACTCCAAATTTTAAGTTCATTTTTGAGTCACATTCCCAACTTGTGAAATACTGGCGCTTTGGGATTGGGACTCATCCCAATGAATCAACATTTCTTACAAACGGGACATTTAAACCTTAATTTAAGTTCACCGGTTCTATAACACCTATGGTCATGAGCTGTGGAAAGTGAGCAAAAGAATGAGATACAAGCGGCCGAAATTAGTTTTGTCGGAAGGTTGGTTGGGCTCAGCGTTACAGATTGGGTGAGGAGTGCAGTCGTCCATCGAGCTTGGAGTAGTGCACTGCTGCTTTGCATCGAAACAAGCCAGCTCCTAGGGTGTCTCCCTTTAAATGTTTGCCACACACAACCAACTGGGTGGAAACCCTAGGTCAAACCCAGAACCCACTGGAGGTGGGTGAGTGGATGGATGGATGGATGGATGGATGGATGGATGGATGGATGGATGGATGGATGGATGGATGGATGGATGGATGGATGATCTGACTATAATGGCAGCCATAGTTAGCAGCTATACCCCTATTGTTTTGGGTATGAATTCAACATATCTTTGTGCAGCTTCCAGTATTTTGCCAAACTTAGTGTCCCAATCTAACACAACTTATTTGCGTTCAAACTGACCCCAGGCTAACCTGCCTCATACCCTATTGTCTGTCTTATTCGTAGCACTTCATGCAAATGATTCACTGCCTGCATGCTGTCGTCTAGTCAGTGGTTTTGGCGTAATCACAGTGGATCAGAGGGTAAGACAAACTCTGAAAGGGATTCGATTGAATTGGCATCTTAGGCTGTGAGGTTGAAAACAAGCTTTTTTTTTCTGTTCCAAGTTTAGCCAGCAAAAAACAAGTTGCATTCACAATAGGTGAACCTGCGACAAGATGTTCTGGAGTTAATGTTAATTACATATTCCAAGTCTTTGAAATAGCTGAGTCTCTGGAGACAGGGCCTTGTGGGAGGGATGTAGAGTCAGATTCCTGCCAAGCAGACACATAACACGGAGCTGGGCCCTTTCTATTATTCTTCCTCTCCCGGTATTATTGTTCTGCTTCCTCTGTGGAGTTATCAGCACATATCTGAATTGTTAGCTGATGCCTTTTTGAAATTATTTTTCATTCATTTGGATATTTGTGTCATAAAGAGCTTAAGTAGTCTGGAATTAGTGAGGGGAGGTTGTTTGTTAAATGATCTCCATGCCCCCAGGGGCATAGACCTAAATCTATTTGGAGATGGGCTTAGAGCTTGTAAGCCTATTATTCCCATCTGATTCAAAAACACCACAATGTGTGTGCGATGGTTAAATTGATTGCTTTCGGTCCTCGTTCTACCTCTTGCTTACACGTCCCTGAAGTCCACCACACAAACAAAAACACACACCAACTTAATATGCGTGAACAAGTCAGAGCTTTGCATTGTGTTGCTGAGTGTTGCCACACAAACACACACACAGAGCCAGTACCCGTGTCCTGCGCTGACTTGCACAGTCAGTCAGAGAACAGAGCTGAGTCTAACCTGCAGATGAAAGCGTGTTGTTTCCCACACCGTGATTGGCTCTCTTGGCAGAACAATGATGGCTGCACACTCTGCTCTTCTTTTTGCCTCATTATTTGTTTTGTTTTTTTGATATGTTGAAATGAAATCTGAATTGGAATGAATTGAAAGCAACGGGGAAAATGCCTATTTACCATACCAGAAATGTCATGAAGCCGCAAAAGCTTGTGTTGTTGTCTTCTCACTCCTGTTGATGGACACACTGAGCATACTGAGGTCCATACAGCTGATGCAGCTGATGAGCAGCCCGTCTTCAGATGGCAAGCTCAAGGAATAAATAGGGGAGACTTTTGGAGACTCAGATGAAAAAGGAATGGAAATCAAATAGAAATTAGTCCCTCGAGGTTAGTGTAGTATAGTATAGGGCTTCCCATACGGGTTGAACACACTCAGTCAAAATCACTTGAATTTCCCGTTCACCAAACTATGGCTTTATGGTTGACTAGTTCACATTATTTTTGATGTGTTGAATTTCCTTGATACCAGGGTAGGTCAGCTGATTAAGGAACTTATATTACACAAGATGTACAGGATTGGTTTGATTAGTGACTGGAATGTGATAACCTAATTTAGGATAAGTTACAGCTACACTATGACGTATGATAACAGCAATGCAATACTTTGTAAAATGTTAACCCCAACACTGCTGAGGACTGAAATGGACAACTACAGCATCTGAAACATGACAATCATTAATAAAATGTTGAATGAATTACAGCAAACAAAGTAACAATCCGCCTGTACATCTCAAGACTGTTAAGTTTAAGATTTTTTTATTTTCAGTTTTGAGTGAGTTAGCAGCAGCTGAGCTTGTTGCTTGTCTGATTTCACAATGCAACTCAATGGCATATTTCATTAGACAACTGGCTGCCAGAAGTCAAATTTCTCCCGACAGACTTTGATGAGTGAGAGGCATGAATCCTGTAAGTGGAGTAGAGGATATCACGTTTGGCCATTAATATCTAGTGTTGGAAATTTAGAGCATCAGTGTTCCTCTAAGTGAGTAGCCTTCAATCACAAATTCAATTTTCATGTTGTTCCACATCGTCCTGGACATTTCCATGAAGCCCTAACAACAGTTACTGGCAGTAATTATGAATTTAGGACAGGCTCAATGCCACCCAAACTTAGGATTTACCTTAGGATAACCCTAACCCTACAAGGACGGTTCTGCAAGAGATAAATTCTTATTTTATGTTAAGATTAGGTTAAGGTTTTTTTTTCTGAACACAGTTATGAGAAATGTTTTTGGTAACACCAAAAAAGTATGATCATAAACTGACAAACAGGATTTCAGATGTGGAAAGTTTCTGTAATGAGGCCCCTGATTTCCACAAGATTTAAATGTATACACACACACATACACACACACGCACCCTACTCTGTTTCATCAGACCTGGTGAGGGGGGGCCCTATTCTGGGGACGATGTCATCCTGGCTCTCCTGTAGGCAGCGGCTGATCAGCCTTGGCCGGATAAATGGCCCCACTGTGCAACTGTAAGATCCGGCTGTTATGCAACTCAACATGAATATTTAATCGCTGGCTCTCCGCAAACACAGACAAGTCAGGATGTTTGGACTTGGAAGACAAATGTAAGAAACCTGAGGCTGACATGGGAAACCACAGCCATGTCAGCACTGATTTGGAAGATGCTGTTGTGAGCAAGCTTCTGTGGTCACTCTGAGATCAATAACGGGAAAATAATTTATGAAATAAACATGGCAATATAGGAAGTTACAAAAGCCACAATCCTTTATTCTTGAAGAAGGAAGCCTATTGTCAGTCCCGACCTCTTCCCACTCATTTGGCCATATTTCCATTCCAACACCTGACACTCATCTTGATGAGCTGTCATATATGCTGAGGCTGAGCTAGTAGCATCTGTGCAACTCAAGCAGCAGACAGCAAACGATCTGCAATTAACAAAATCAAAGCTGACTTTCAGTGTGTTTCAAACTTTAATTCCACTTGTTCTTACTTTATTTTGCTTTACCCTATTCCGTGTCATCTGCGCCATGATTTCCCTGCCCTGTGGATGGCAGCTTCATTTGCTAATCACAGTGTCTATCACTGTGCAAAGTTGTTTGCCAAAAGATGTAGAGAATCTTTATGAAGTGATAACTTCCAAACTGCCCTTTTACCTTATGTATACCTTGAAGAAATAATAAAAGTCAATTTAGTGGTGTTGTTAAAAGCTGTGTGATCAACAAAATCATTATGATTTATCCCATGGGGGTCATGAATATGTGTACCAAGTTTCATGACAAACAATCCATCATTTGGACCAATTCGGTGGACCAGAAAAACAACAACATAGGCACACAATGCCCACTAGTGGCTGTTATTATCATGGCAGCAAAGGAGGAAGTCAGGGGCAAAACTCTCAAGAGGTGGACAGATGGTTGGGTCAAACAGGCACAGGACTTTCATACAGTACTGGCACCACGAAGGGGCTTCATGGGGCATAACCCCCTCAGTTGTAATTTTGTTCCCTCTGTAGCATCAATAGAAAAATACCAAAAACAACGGAATGTTTTGTCAGAGATACAGGTGATGCTTAGCTGTTGTTTCAGGACCAGGGCCAGCAATGTTGTGTAGGAGGAGAGCATGCACAGTGGGCAACATTACAGGGAGAGGGACATTCTCTGCTGAGATTACTTGTTAATATAAGCTTATGAGTTATGCATAACTGCATAACATGAAACTTCTGTGTAGTTGCTTGCTGTTGGTTATCCAAACCAACAGCAAGCAACAATGGTACAAAAACAGGGACAGTGATCTGTAGTTTCCCCGTAAACACAACTTGGTCAACTTTTTTTGGCTGCTGCAGTCCCTCCTCACGACCTGCTGCTGCTCTTCCTGGGTCATGCCACTCCTCTGGAGCCCAGCTTCGCTGCAGGAGTGTCTTTGGACAAGAGAGAGCAGACAGGCTTGATGTCTGGAGGGCAGACTGCCGTTCCACAAGCTGCCTGGTGGCAAAACCCGCCTCACTGAAACCAGGTAGCGTTAGTGTCCGAGCACGGTGTGTGGAGGGCCTGTTCGTCATGCGCACAACCGGCCTGATGGCTCCGACTAGCGAGCGGACCTGGCAAGCCGATGAGGATGATGAGTTGTCTGGGGAAAGTACATCTGCTGTATCACCAACGCCGCTGGCTGCTTGTACTAGAAGCCAGCCTCCACAGACGCCACAAGAGAACATTGGATTAGAGCGAGTATAGTCAGAAACAGTTGAAATCCTACATGCTGAAATCTATGTCACAAACTCTTTAACATTGCTGTGATTAGTAGTTTCAGTGTTAGGCAACAACCAAGTGCAGCAGACTGCACTCAGAAAAATTAAGCCCTGAGCTTGTTCTACATTGGTGTGCCCTGATGATTAAATTATTGATTAATTTTGAAACTGAATCTCTTATGTTGCCATTGCATTGGTAAATCAATGATTTTTTTATGACAACAAAAAAAATCGCCCCCTTGGTATTTTGGAACAGCCCCCTTTATGCTGCACCAGGCTTTAGTCTCATCTAGCAATTACTTTGAGATAATAAGCAGACACCTGTCTTCTGACCTCCGAGCATTCGTACCAGAGGACCCTCACATATGAGACCTGGCAGGTCCACAGTCCAACTGCCAATGTCCATGACCCACTCCGTTGAACATGTTGGCAAAAAACAAGATGCCGATGAGGCGTCCATTGTTCCAGGTAATGAAAAAGATTTCACCAGATGACTCAGACTTGTGACACGCTTTGTTAAATGAGTTATCCCCCAAAGATTTATTAATTAGTGTAATTAAGTCTTTGTGACAATGAAGTTGGATCTGAGGTATTTCATCTCGTTTTTTTAGCCACCGCTCAGTGCTTATGCCACACAACATTAATAATGCTAATGAATCACTTTGACAGTTAATTTAACATAATTAATACAAATACTAATATTAGATGGCACACAATTGATGCTGGGCAGAGTGAAACCAAATGCCAAAAGACTTTCAGGGAGGCAGCGTGGAGACGGGAAATGGTCTGCTTCAGAATACCTGCGCAGATCCATATTTCACAACTGGGCTGTCAAAATTTTAAATGACTCCTAAAATCTCTGCAATATTTCTGCGCAGGAAGACACAGCTGTCAGGACCTCTTCCTCACCACTCATCCTACAGCTGCTCGGCCCTGGCTTTTGAGAATCTTTGTCTTTTCGGATTCCAAAAGTTCATTAAATTTTTGCCAGTTTTGGTCTGTTTATAACTCTGCACTTCTCCATCTCCCCCAACCTTAATGAGCAAATTGCCTTTTTCTCCATATAGACATACAAAAGACCCTTTAAAAAATGACGGTCAAGTCACATTGCTCGGGAGCTATAACAGGCCGTCCAGATGGTCCATTTGCAGAGTGGGAAGACGCCTTGGCTCGCTGAAGACAGAGGGGGAATAAGTCACTGTCGCCGCCTTAACTACCAAACACATTACCTCTGAAGTATATGCCATTTGGAATGCCAGGCTCATTTTTAACATCTCCAAGGCCGCTTAGCTTGATCCCCGCCGCTGAAAAAGTCCAAAAGATTAACACGGTACGCTCTGTGAATAGTCTCCTGCAGTCGATATAGCTTAGCTTATCTCAGGAGTGGTGTTAGCTAGGAGTCCCTGGAGCTATTGGAAAGCACTGAGCTCCTTTTTCACAGCCAGGGCAGCCACAGAAGGTACAATAGATGGTGATTGCTGTGTAAATAAAGACCACAGATACAAGTAGAAGAGGGCAGACAAAGTAAATCAGAGCGGCTGGGCCGTGTGGGAAAGAGGAGGTCAGTAGCTATAACATGCCAGAGGCTCAACTGAGAACACCGGCGCACATGGCACACACCGAAACATGAGAAACATAAATTAACAATGCCGGCAGTGGCCAGTGGGATCTGAGCATGATCAGGTACTTGTAAAACCTCTGCTTCACAGCAAACTACTTCCCCTGATGGGTATTGAACCCAGGATTGGAAATCATCTTATTTATCTCCTCCTGACTTCCTCCCCAGACACTCTGAACCACCACGTCTTAATTGAATGTGCAGCAAAAGCGGAGTGTGTATTAGCCGGTCTCAGGCGCTGTCCCGCTGCGGTTAGTGTTTCCTTAATGAGGCTGGAGATCAACGTAGGCCAAAGCTCGTTAGCCAGGCCCGAGGGTTAATGTGTGATTGAGTGGCCGGCTAGCCTACTGGTAAACAACAGAAACTTTAACCAGGCTGGGTCATGCATGGTCATGCATTTAGTCTCCTGATGTGTTAGAGACACTGCTCAGTTGCAGAGAGCTCAGACTGCAGCAGTGGATGAGTGCTGGTTTGAAAAAAAAAAAAAGTAAATAGTGTCACATCCCAGAAACGTGTGAAAGTGAAAGATGTCCATTAAGAGCTACACTGGAAATAATCAACAAGCTCGTCAGCCAACAAAAGACGTCCACTCTTTAACAGCCATTCACATCTTCATGCTTGTTTGTCGCCAGATGAAAGTGCTTTTCTGAAATAAGGTTGATCATATCTTTTTGCAGCTATTTTCTATCTTTTCACAGGAAACAGATGGAAGCATTGGCGTCAAAAAGCCATTGAGAGACTAAAATGTTCCACTGTTGGGTAAAATGTTTGTTATTACACAGCAGCCGAGGGCGTCGTGTCACTCAAATGAGAACGGTCCACCTTAAAGGTCGTTCCACCTTAAGTCAGCCTGGATCCAACTTGTTGCTAACTCCTGTCATTTAATCAGTAAATTGTAAGCAACACACATCTGAAAATGTATTCAGTGCAAAGCAGGCTGAACTGTGCATACACTGCACTGCTACTTTCACCGCCATAACGCTACTGTGAAGCTCACACTTGCATCACACACACTCTCTTTTTTTTCTTCTCTCCCTCTCATCTGCACACTTGCTAAGGTTGCACACACAACTAACAAACTGAATTAATCCTGACAGGAGTTTGCTATTTTACATCATAAAATAATTTTACTACAATTCAATTCAAATACTATTAATAACTTGTCACATCAGGTAGTTCTTCTACATGACAACTGCTGATCTTCATATTCTCGAGACAGGTGTGTATTAATTTGTGTGTCTACAAATTGGACTGGTTTCCCTTCAGTCTCTGTGGCCCTTCATGTACCACTTGACTTTTAAGACTGCTGTGACTTTGCTCTGGAGTCCTTCTCTTTGACTTTGCCTCCTGGTGTATAAGTTAAGAGGAGGCGAAAGTGGCGGGCTGCACTGCTGTGCATTCGTGCAGGAAAGTGTTACATTTTCCACCCCCACTCGCTCTTACTCTCGCTCCCCCCCCCTCTCTCTCCACTTCTGTCGCTCTGTCTCTTGGTCGTCCTCCCGATCTAAGCCCTGAGGAGTGTGTGGAGGCGGTGTCTGCGGGCCTGGGGTGCCCGCGTCCTCGGCACAAGGTCAGTGTTAGGGCTAGTTTCGCTCAGACTTTGGGGAAATCCTTCCAGTGCTGCAGCTGCCTCGGGCTGATTCAAGTGGACGGAGACTCTCTTCGCCTCCCCTTCACACTGCCTGCCTTATGGCACCCATCCTGGGGCTTGTCTGCTTCTTCTGACCTCCTCTGACCGCCACTGCCCTAACACCACAATGATCTTTTGCCCGCAGAGGTTCATTACGGGCGCATATATAAGGACAAACCTCCCCCTTAAGCATCATAAACATCCATTAATGTCATTCATCTCCATAATGGAATGGCTTGTCAGCTTTGGTAATGATTTGTAAACAGTAAAGTCACATGCTGCCTTTTAGCAACTGGGCTAATATCGCTCCTGTCAATTAGTCCGGTATTACAGCATGTTTGAAGTGGTTTTAAGTATTATTGCGATAAATGCGATCAATTAGAGTGTTGCTGTGGCAGGCAGAGCTTCAGCCTGCGTTGGTGAGAAGGCAGTGAGTAAGTTTTTCTCTGGAACAGGGACATCACAGCACAGATTGGGTGTGATGTGTCGTGTCCTGAGCAAACTGTACCCACACCTTGTATCGATGCCTGACATATATACACACACACGCGCACACACACATACACACACACATAATATTATTGTGATAAAATTATGTCTTTTAATTCTGAAGTGTGTAACAGTTTTACACGACTGTACAATCAGCCATAAAATATTGAAAGCACGAAATTTTGCTTTACTACCCGGGACAAAAAGTATTGATGATCAGCCTGTTCTTACTTCCAGCATGTCAAATACAGTCAGGTCCACGTTCCTACTCTAACTTCTAAGATTTACATCGTAGTTCTAAGCCTTCTAGTGTTACCTCTCCAAGTCACTTCTTTATCAGGCTCAGCACCAGTTAATGTGGCCTACTCTGGGGTGAGACCCATCCTCCATCCAAGTTTTGCGAATATCCATTCCGTAGTTTTTGTGTAAACCTGCTGACAACCCAACCAACCAACAAGCAGAACAGAGCGTAACCTCCTTGACAGAGGTAAAAATCCGCTGTGAGGAAGAGTCATGGTTGCGTCAGTTATGCGTGGTGTTTGTGTGAACAGGGCTACAGAGAGATCAGGGGTGATCGCTGACACCTCAGCTGGTCCCACTGAAGTGTTAATGGTTAAGTGACTTTTCATTTAGACAAAGTGTCCCTACTGGAAAAAGGTGTCAAATCCAAACAGCTTCTCAGAAAGCTAGAAGCACAGGAACAGAGTGTCTCTCCGCCTCGCTCTCTCGCACGACGCACTCAGTGATGTAAGTGAGCGCAACAGATGTCCTACGAGCTGTCAGGTGTGCTGTATGTTGAGCATATCTCCCATCGAGAAGCACATAGTCAATTGGGTTTAGAGGCGTATCCTTCCGAGTACACACACAATCACAACGCCTTTCAAGCGTTTACACACACACCTGCTTTCTGTGTGTGTGTGTGTGTGGGTAGTGCATGTGTCTCACCAGCTCGAGTGTGTGCTTTACATGCATGCAGCTAAACGACCCGGCTGCGGCGGCTTTAGTTAATGCTCTGCTTTAATGCATGCCGTGTTGCTGACTTATCGTTTGCCAGCAGCGCTCTCGCAGCCCTGGCTGTCTTCTCCATCACTGAGGTAATTGTTTTGACTCAGACTGTCAGAGGAGTGCTGGCTGCAGCTCCGTGTGCTGTATGTCTCCATGTATCCATTATGTATGTGGAGTAGTTTCTTGAACATGTGCTCCCGTATAGATGCAGTTATCTGCTGCTGATTGCTGATTTGTGGTTAACGAGGATGTGTAATCTGCTCCCGCGACATCCCACGTCTCGCCGCACAGATCACGGCAGACACCAGCCGAGGATGCACTCAAGTGTGTTGTCAAAGCAAACAAAGCCCGGATCATTTAGGACCTTTCCGTAATGACATCCATTATGATGTGCTCACCACAACCAGCCCATCAGTAGGTGCCACAGTTTGAGCAAGACTCTGAAGCCAACTGAGAGGTCATCGTAACAACAACAACGAAAAGGATGTTTATTGTTCGGCCACAGTTACCTTGAAGATGTAATCTGATTACTGACTGCTCCTTCAAAAAGTAACTATACTTTACTGATTACTTGTTTTTTAAAAGTAACTAAGTTAGATTACAAGTTACTTATCAGTTGCAGCTGCCGACAACACCCCAGTTGACTCAACATAAAAATGACAACCGGTTTTGCCAATACTCACTTTATTGGAAGTACATTTTTAACAGTAACACCGAGCACAGCATTGATAGTAGCAGGGATCTTGTTTATTGTGGCACCAAATGAGGGCGAGTCAACCGTGTTTAAGTGTAGCATTTCCTCTACAACATGCCACCCGTCCCACCTCTTCAACTCTCCCCCACTTACTTGTTTTGCACTGAAGTCCAGCTTTTATTGTTCAGGTGGTGGGGGACTTCCTGCAGAAGTCGAGACCGTGGCTTTGCTCGCAGCTCTCTGCTGAACACCAACTGGTGGCACTTGCTCTGTGCACCTAACTGAGCTGCGACTCCAAATGTTTCTCTTTAAATTTGACGTTGTGTTTTTGAAGCGTGATGGTACTTTGTCGCCAGCACAGAGCGTACAACGAACCTTAGTATTCTCATCTTTAGCTGACACTAACTCAAAATAATGAGTGTATTTCCAGCTAAGAAAACACGCATCTCTCTCCTCCTTCCAATGTTGTTTGTGTTTGTGTCGCTGCGTGGTGTAACACGTGAGTTGTCCTCATGCAGAAAAACGTGACTTGTCACATACGTGACACAAGAAGAAAGCAAAAATATATATTCTTACTAAGGAAAATGACAAAAATCATAGTAACGCACAGTGACTTGAATAAGTGACTTTAATCTGATTACTGGTTTGGAAATATTAACACATTAGATTACTCGTTACTGAAAAAAGTGGTCAGAATAGAGTAACGCATTACTAAGTACTAAGTACTCACTGTTGTTCTGTTATCAAATCTTGTGCAGTGCCAAACCAAAGATACTACAAGCAAGTATTCTGCATGTGTCCTCAGCCTGATATATTCCTCTGCTGCACTTTGCACCGTTGCACAACACTCCTTTAATACCATGAACACACACATTTTGATTCAGTCCTACACACCTGGTTCTGCTGCCAGACGCAGGGGCGGTTCTATTAAGGATGAGGACTGTCTAGAGATGCACAGAATTCTAAATATACATAAATATTTTGCGTACAACAGGCAAAAAAATAAATGTTTGTATGCATAGACATGACAATAGGTTCTTCCTTCCAACGAGTGAAATATGGCAACTCGGTCAGTGGCCTTTAGCTTCAAACAACGCTCAACCTAACCCTCTAGTGTCAGTTTTGAATGTGAAAGTCAATGATCATACATAATATATCCTATTGCACTTTCAAAGATGTATTTGAGGCTTTGAGAGTGAGAAGGGACCGTTGACAGTCAGTCTCCTATTTTGCAGAACCTGTATAGTCAAGTAGCCTAATGTTAACAGTAACAGATAAATAGGACTGAGTTCATTTAGAAAAGTCTATTACGTAGGCACATGCTCAAAGCAAACCTAAGCATCTTCCTCTAAATTAACTCAAACGAGATCATTGGAGAAATGTCTTGTGAGAAGTACACATAGAAGAAGATAGTACAACAGAGAAGAGCAGTGATCCAGCGGAGCCCCGGGTGTGACGATCCATATGAATCAATATGTGATATGATAGGAGCCAGGAGAGAGAGATGTTCCCAGGGGCCCTTGGTCCATCAGGAGGGAGCTTGAATAAAAGAGAGGTGGGGGAGGAGGAGGAGGAGGAAGAGGAGGAGGAGGAGGAGGAGGAGGAGGAGGAGGAAACTATAGAGAGTGGATAGTGAGAGAGCAACGCAGCTTGCAACTTGTGGGAACAAAAAAACTAAACAAAAGTTAGAAAAATGCAAGGTCAATCAGACGGCAGGACAATGTGAATTTTAATACTATAGGTAAGAGACTGATTGAGACTGAGACTGACCCACTGAAGAAACTAGCAATCTAAGTGAAGGACTAATTAAAGGTTAAGTCAAAGATGTAAGTTTTGAGTTTAAAAGAAGGAATTTAAAGAGAGGATATTATAATATCTGGATACAATTTAAGTTTAAAACATTAAAAAAAAGATGCTGCAGGAGTGGATGAAAAAGTCGAGCTGGCTGTGGGAGGAACAACTGCAGTTAACAGCCTCATTTAGTTATTCGGTAAACACAAAGATGCAGATACTCCAGAAAAAAACAACTTTTATATTCTTCTCAAACAGCTCCTGAAACAGCTCTTGCTCTGCTGTCAGCTATTAGTTGCCTTTATTTATTTTGACGACTGTAAATTGCAGTGGACTGTATGGACCCAGTAGTAGACAGACTATCATCCTTCAGTTCTTGTTATTGTAAAGACTTGGCAGTGTGGTTATGAGTTGAGGTTATACTGTATATCTTCACTAGGGCTGTCAAACGATCAATTTTTTTAATCGCGATTAATCGCATTTTGTCCATAGTTAACTCGCGGTTAATCGCAAATTAATCGCAATTTTTTTGGCACATTTTTTTATGTTCTAAATGTACCTTAATGTATTTTTTTCATGTTCTTAATACTTTTAACAACATAAGAAAGGTCAAATATGCTTGCATTATGAAAATGTTTATTCAACACTTCAAATCATGCAGGAAAATAAATCCAGGGTTGTCTGCTTTTGGCGAGGGGGGGCGACGGGCTCTCTGCATCTGCCGTCTGTTTGGCTTGCAAGTGGTGTCCACTGACACTGCACGTTTTTCTTCTTCGCCCTTTTCACGCAGTGTGCTGCTTTCTGTCAGTCAGTATCACACTGATGATCGCCATGGCTCCGGTGCAGCAAAACAATAAAAAGTACGACTTGAAATTCAAACCTTCTGTCGTGATATATTCAGAGGAAAGCTCGGGAGAAGCAGCCGCTAGACGTTTCTCTGTCGACCCCAAGAGAGTGAGAGAAACGGAGCTTCAGCGTCCGTCCGAGGAGGACAGCAGCAGGGCCAGGCTGCCTGCCGGAGGGAGGAAGAAGGCTAGCGAGGAGCCTGAGATAAACATGCGGGGATGAGTTATCAGCAAACGGGCACGCCGTGAGAGAGTGTCCCGCAAAATGATCAGGGCGTTGGAGAAACAAATGTCTGCCACCGTGAGTGACAGCAGAGATGAGGAGTTTGCAGCGAGTGCTGCTTTTCAGTCTGCCGTGTTTTTAACGAACCGCCAACCCTGCTTCTTCTTCTTCTGATTCCCTTTCTTATTTTTCTGCCACCCTCTGTATCAAGACTACGGGTGCCGCCGACAGCCGTAAATCATGCAATGCGCGTTTTTTTTTGTTATTTTTTTTTTATACTGAGCGTTATTCGCGCGTTAAAAAAAATTAATGGCGTTAAGAGGACGTTGCGTTAACGCGTTATTAACGCATTATTAACGTGTTATTAAGGTGTTAACTTTGACAGCCCTAATCTTCACTATTACATTTCAAACCATTACAAGGTTTATTACGCGTGACACTGTTATACTGCTTTTCCACCAAAACTAGTGTGTCTAAACAGGTTTTTTTAAACATGAGTCATCCTGCTAAAAATCGAGTATTGACCCCATTCCCACTTCCCACTGGCAAGGCAGCCAAGCACTAACGTCATGATTCATGTCACAGATTCTCAGGAAACAATTGTATCAGCAGAGTAAACAACCCATTTGTGACACATTGTGAAAGACACATCTGTAAAAAGGTGGATACATTATTTTGAGCATTGTCAGCCCCTGCGAAATGATTCATTTTTACTGTCATAATTTGAGCCATGCGGCCCAATAACATTTGGAGAGTGTAGAAGAGCTTCATAACTAAATTATTTGATCCCCTTTGAAGTTAACCAGATGCTAAACCAGAAGTTAAAGGGCTTGTTGGGCGATCCACTTTGTTTCACAGCTGGGAAGTTGAGCTTTCTGGGCTTCAAAACACCACTGAGCAGCTTTCATGGGGATGAATGGGGCTCTGCCTCCAACACTGTGTCCAGTAAGAAAACATCCTAGACCACACCCCAAATTCCTTCCTTATTTACACGCCACTAACAGATGCTAGTAATGCGCCATCATTTCGTGTTCACCTGGGTCTTATATTTAGATCAAAGTCGAGCTGAGGTGATGAAAACCTGTGTCTACTGCAGAGTCAGTGGACCCGGAGGTAAATGCTTGCGTTTACATATTACCATTGCACACAAAAACCTGATCATAGTGGGTTAAAGTGGAATTTTTGGTATTAGATATATACTATTTAATACAGATAGATATATAAGTTATATATATAACTTCTTGCTCCAGGAAAGAACCAGGAGCAGCTCCAGCTTCTACCCTCAGGAAGAAACGCCCAGGCCTGCAGAGCTGGAAGATGCTGCTGTATCAAGCATCGGACCGAGTGACTGTGACAAGTAAGACAACTAAAGAGGCTGAAGTGCTGACATCATCTCAGTGAAATAATGAATAAATCCTGTCTGTAAAAAAAAACAAAGATCTTGTTCATCATATCTTATGTGTACAGAGGGATTTACAGAAAACATTCAAAACACCACAGTGTTCACACTGTATATATCTGGGTCTGATCATATCACTGTTCACGCTGCATAATAAACACATTCCTGACATGTGCTCACATGAACAATGTGTCTGAACTAAACTAATTAACCTGCCATACCTTTGTATTTTTAGGAGCAGAAAACTGTACAGCTTTGTGATTCTAAAACACACACTCTTGCTTTCGTATTCGTTGTAGTATTTCTTCACATTTTTATTGGCGTTTTTGTGTTCTATTGTGTCTATGTTGTTGACTGTAGCAGTTATTAGCCTTTATTCGTTATGCTCCAGACACCAAGGCAAATTCCTTGTGAGCAATAATGCATAAGGTGGAATATATGATTTAATAAGATCGGATAGGTATGATGGGGCAAGTCCGTCTACAGCTCACAAGCTGCTGCATCAGCTTCTCCATGGCGAGAAAAACACAAAGTCAACCCATTAACACCAGACAACCACTGATCATACAGTTAGGAAATAATAACATGCCTGTTCCTTAGTTGTCCACCCCCCTGGATGTGCTGGTAGTCCGGCTGTACAACCAGAGGGGGGAGGGACTGCTACTGGCTGCTCTGTTGTTTTGCAGTTGTACATAGTCCAGTCATTCATTGCCAAAGACAGTATATAGTTATGATTTTGAGTTTTGAGTGGACCGTGGTAATTTTGGCTAGGCCCTTATAATTACATAGCTATGTTATTAATGTTTGCCTCCTTCTGAAAGTTTCCAGTCTCTAGAGCATCTCGTTGATTATGTATGCGACAATGTCTGACAAGGTGTCCATCGTTAAGAATTAGGTCTGAACCATCCGACGGGCAGCACAGTAAAGTCTATTAATTCCTGATAATGGACGTCCTGAAGGGTATTATCCCATTTATAACATGGTCCCTTGCCATTAATGTATTTTCACGTGTTAGGCAATGAAAATATAAAGTTTTTCACAAGCAATAACTCTGTGTCCCTGGCAACTGAGAGTTTGACTAACAGCTATAACAACCATTACAATCCCATCAGATTTAGTATTTAAGTAATGGAAACGTTGTTCATCACTCCAGTTAATAGGACGGACCTTAGATACGACTTTGCAACAGATGATAAACTCGTCCGCACTGTTAATTGAACCCTTCATCTCAGATGCTAGCCAGATAGCTAAAGTTATGTTGGCAAGAATCGAAATAAATAACACTGCATACGGTCGACAATAATTTCGCTGCGAGTCAAACAACAATACAAGCTAGCTAACCGGCCCTGTCTCCAAATCAATAAAAATGTTCACGACGGACGAGTGTCCAGCTGCAGCCTGGAGTTAAATATGGAACAGGATGTTGGAGGATCTCTTGACACACTACATCCAGGCGGACAGTGTAGCTGCTGTAGTGGGGAGTAAATGCGCAAAAAGTCAGCATACTGTCCAGTTTTTCATTGTTCTGTGTTTTTCCGTCTTCCTCGTGTTCCTGCCTGTGCTCCCAGCGCTTCTTTGGTTTGTACTTTTTTTTGCTTATTGCATTTTTTGTACTTCTTTAATTCTTGTATTTGCCCCTACCTGCTCCTCTTGTTTTTGTTGCCTTTTGTATTTGCTTTTTGTATTTTTGAATTTAGTTTTTTTAGACCTCAGCTTTTTTATAAATAATGCTCACCTTTCGTTCCCCCGATCCTGCCTCCCGTGTGTGTCTGCATTTGGGTCCTCATTTTGCTTAACCATAACTTATAACACCATTACTTGTTATGGACTGTTCAGCGGACACTGAGGTCATCCACTTTTTAAATCTAAGACGGTCCTGACTGTAGGCTTCTTGTTGCAGCTTGTTGCAAGTGCCACCCTGTAGTGTTCAGATGATGATGCACTGAGGGTCTACACTTTGCGTTGTATATAAGATATTCAGATTTCTTTTTTTATTGTTATTACATTTATTTCAAACATTTAGGTCCAGCCAGCTGATGCCGATGCTGTTCATTTTAGATACAGGCTACAAAGCATGTCTTGATATACTTGAACCTAACGTGTAATTAGTTAGTGTTCTCTAGCCACATAGCGGACACAGGAAGTGACTTTGGCCTTCTCTCGCGCAGTGTTCAAAATAATGAACATTTTGATGAATGTGATGAGATCAAATGCAAATGGGCCAATCATTTTTTTCATCATAATCCCTTATGGCCAAAGCACATAAAAAATGCTGCTCTAAGAGAGGACCTCTTTCCTGAACCACCAGAATACAATTTTGACATCACATTTGTTTCCAAACATTTCCAAACATAATCTTTAGTTTTCAGTGATACAGACACACAAACAGAGGACAGCAGCAATGC
This sequence comes from Diplodus puntazzo, assembly GCA_963678695.2. Classification (NCBI taxonomy): domain Eukaryota; kingdom Metazoa; phylum Chordata; class Actinopteri; order Spariformes; family Sparidae; genus Diplodus; species Diplodus puntazzo. Next base: position 9,032,380 of record OZ023158.1, on the reverse strand, counting down.
ACCTATAAATAACAGCAAAAGGCGGTAGAGAGTCTCTGGACAGCTTCAATCACATGTTTTGGTATAAATATAACTCTGTCAGTATGGTCAGAATTTTACTCACAAAATGGAAAATCTACCTGCATTTGAGTGGTGTTGTTTTTGGATCCTGATACACATTCACAGGAAAAGGTGTACAGTAGGAATTTCTGAAGCGATATTTCATTCATGAAGTGAAAATTTAAATAGGAAAATTGACTTTTTAAACCCAGCCCAAGGTACATCATTACACCAGCCACTTACATGTAAAACTGATCATCTCTGCCTTTCAGTTTGAAAGAGTTGTGTCACATTCTGAAAGTTTGGAAGCCTGCTGCTGCAGTGCATAGTATCTGGCATTGATCTACAAAGCCACTTTTAAATGAAAAATAAAACTGAAAATAGAAAGAAGTTGCTGTAAGCCTCAGCAATAACTTAAGTTCATGGAGGTTGCTGCTCAGTGGTAGTATGTTGGAGCGGAGTGTTCCCACTCACAGTTTGAAGTCCACATCAGTGGGGACGGACAAGCACACTGGCATATATTCTCCTTCTACGTTTGACTGCATGAGAAAAGAGGATCTCAACAGTAATTCATGGATGATGTGAGAAAAATGAAAATGTAACCACCGAAGTTCTCTTACTTCCTTCTTAAATGTATAATAACTAGGGATGTAAAGGTACCAAAAACTCATGATACAATATCATAACGATAAATAATGCGCCCACCCAGGGCACTGTGTGGCACGGAGAATAGCTGAGTCAAAGTGTCACTCAAACACTGTCGAAAAAACAGACATCATCAGAGCTACTGCGTGGGTGAACAGTTTGAGTCAATTATAGGGAGCGCAACCAACGAAGCCAACCAATCAGAGGCGGAGAAGGGCGGGTTTCATAAGAACTCAAGTGGGATCAATAATAATGCGAGTCTGTCTCCTTGAGCAGTACGTTTGCACCCTTTCCAGCAAAATAACCACGTAATATGTTAAGTTATCATCAGTCCCACGACTGAATTTTTATATAGTGATATTGCAAAATTTGGTATATCCTTACACCCCTAATTATTGTGCTTGCCCTCACAGTTTTGTAATATCTAAAAAAAAAAATCTAGTTTTACCTCTTTATTAAGATTATCCAACCTGGCTTGCATTGTAGCTGTCATGTCCCCTTTGACCCCTTTCCACAAAACCATGGCTCAAACACTGCAGTAAAGTTAGTGTACACTATCAGCCAATGAATGAGTGCCAGCACCAGCACCAGGTGTGACATTCATCCACAGGTAACCTCGCCCTGAGGGACGATGGGATCCCTGAGCCATGTGACGTGTTTGTGAAAAACAGCACTGCCCAGACGACGCCCCACCCCCTCCTCTCTCCCTGCATTTTTGTGTTTGTGTGCGCGCTGATGCAACATGCTGCAAACACTGATGCCAACTTGTGCTCGGACGACGCCTTGGCCTTTTGAAGCACATCTTCTGGGATTTTTTGGTAAGGTGGTTGTGTAAGGCAAGCGAGGTGTTTTGTGTGTGTGTTGTCGGGGGGGAAGGGTGAGAGAGTGAATGAAGGGAAGCTCAGGGATCAGAAGTGATTATGTCTGATGTTATCAGGCCTGCGAGATGCCTTGCCAAAGCTTACATCATGGTCTTAATGATGGTGGGGAGGAGTACAGGAGAGAGTTTGTGTGTATGTGCGTGTCTCCTTTTGTGTAGCAAAGCTGTGAAGGGAGACAGTTAAAAGGTGCCAGAGATATGCTCACGACAGCATCTGATGGAAACTGTACGACAGATGTAATGTTGAGTGTGTGAGCCTGAGAGTAAAATGAACACTTCACACACGAAGACAACCTGCAGCTATGAAGAAATGTTGTAATTGCAGCCGCCGCCTGGCTGCTACTGTAATGACAGCAATCAGGCAGCGAGAAGACAAATATACACTCAACGGAAGATATGGAAATGATCAGAAATGATGTGCAGTAGTTCTACTGCTGGGCTGCAGTCGTAAATATGTGTGTGTAATTACATGTACATGTACATGTGTGTATTTGCATAATGCACATACTGAAAGACTTAAGGGCTCATTGAACTTTACATAATACTTTTACTACTCAATTGCTTTTCTGATTTTTCCTTCAAATTTTTTATGATCCATCTTTTTTAAGTGATACATATTGCTTCTACGCACATATATGTATATATATATATATATATATATATATATATATATATATATATATATATATTTATATATATATATATATATATATATATATATATATATATATATTTATATGTAAACAGTTTAAGTTACATTCCTTCTGCTTACGTAAGTGTACTGATGCTGACATTTGAGCTGTTCAGTGTGCTGAAGCTGACAAGGTAATTGCAACTTAAAGTGGAAATATTGTGCTTATTTTCAGGCTCGAGGTTCTTTTAAGGGTTTGCCAGTCATGAGAGACTTGTTGCCAGACTAGTTCTATCTCAAATCAAGACCAACGGTCCCACTGATCCAGGCAACCACCTGCTTATTGAGGAAACAGATCTATTGAGGATGTGCTCTCAATTGCACGCGTAGAGTTAAGGTGGAAATGTACATCCAATTGTAAAGAACATGTTTATCACAGACTTGAGTTTCAATGAGTTCTCATTTTTCTGTGATGGAATGAATGGAAGACATACTTCTTGGTCACAAAAAACTGTTTGGTTAGATAATTCATTTTTTATAGGCCTTCTGAAAAGGTGCCCAAATCCGCTGGGTCAAAAAAGTACATGTAACAACTTGAACAATTTATTTTGGTGATTATAGAAAGTTGTGTGAATCAAATTTTCTTCATAGCATGGCCTCTTAACTTCTTCTACGTGATTCTGATTTCTGGGGCCATTTTAATAGGGCTTGTTTGATACAACCATTAGACTCAGCCACAAACACTACAATGGGAAAGTCAAAAGAGGCCCAGCTTTGTTCTGAAAGAGCACATTATTGATTTGAGCAAGTCAGGAAAGTCACCTTAAAGCCTGACTGGTGTTTGCTGCTGATCACAAGGACAAAGAAAAAGCCTTCTGGAGGAAAACTCTGTGGTCAGATGAAAGAAAGATTGAGTTGTTTGGCCACAGTGAACCAGCAATATGTTTGGAAGCGTGAAAGTGTGCCAGGAAGCCAATAAATTATGTGAAACTTCCCAGAGCCTGGCGAGAGTGGTTATAAATTTAGCCAGAGGAATACCAGAATCTTGTGGATGGCTATCAAAAGCAACTAATTGAGGTGAAAATGGCCAAGAGACAGTTAACCAAATTTTAAAATTACTGTATTTAATATTTACGGCACATTGATGACAAGATGTTTGATAAATTCCGATTTGAAGCAAACTTCATGAATGTTTTTTCTGTGACAAAGTAGTATGTGTTCCGCTCATTCCATCATAGAAAAATGAGAGCAGTAGAAATCACTGGAACTGACGACTGCCATGATATACATGTTCTTTACAAGTGTACCTAAACGTTCGACCACATCTGAACATTATCTGACGCTGTGTCGCAAAAGCCTATCAGCGTTGACATTCCCACTGACATCAGATATTCCCATTGTTGATGTCCAGACATTGAACATGAAGCACATTGGAGGAGAGGATAATAATGAACTATTGTGGCCAATTGCGGACAGACTAAGCGCTGTACAATAACACATCTACTCGCACCTGGGTGGGACAAAAAAGGAGCTGCCGTTGAGCGATGTGAATGAGAAAGTAGGACTACTGGTAAGTTTTGGAAATACGTCTCAGCACAGCTCAGCTCAATTAATCGATCAATCTAAACTCCATTCAGGGTACGAGCATTTTAAATGGAGTTATTATAACTAAGGTTCAGGGACTTGACCACACCACCCCGCCTCGCTGATCTGCCACCCAGGCTCAGCCAAGCTAACCATCTGACAGCCTCATCAATGTAACCACCCGCATCTCATCAAACCTGTTCGCCCAGATTCAATCACCCGTGAAATCTATAAAGGCAAGCCTAACCAGTTCTCTCCCGTTTGTCTAAAGTTCTTATCTTAACATTAAATTGCAGCGTGGTCTTGTTGGCGAAAAGTTGTTTGCTCGTCGCCTGGCCGAATGACCTGATGAAACATGAATTCAGGCTTTTTACAAGATGGCCTTATGATGTAGTTATTTAGGCGTCCCTCTGATCCCTTCATTGCAGTCGGATCACAGAGTTGTTTGAAATTTCCTTTGCGTGACTCGCGCAAGGAGACGTGATTGAAAGTTAAGAACCCCACAAAGAAAATAGCGCATTTCAAATATTTTCTTCGCATTTGGTCTGCATGCAAGATAACACTGTCGGGACTGTTATCTGGAAATGAGGAGACACACTACAGAGAGGAGGTTCGACATTGCAAAAGAAAAACAAAACATGGAGATTGTGGATTTTAGGAGAACCAGGAAGGTAACACATTAAGGAGATATCCAGGACATCAGATTACTTGGAATCCAAATCACAAAGTGTGTCATGGTCTCTTAACACCTCCTCTTGTGAAGACAACTCAACCGAGGCTTTTCTTCTTGAGAAAAGCTCTGACAAGCCAAACTCCTCCCTCAGCTGCATCAGGGTGGTACACTGCCCAGCAAAGTGGAGATTATGACTCCATCTCCAGTGTTTTATTGTCGTTTGGTTGGCTGACATCTGATGAGCTTCAATTATGGTAAAGCAGTTATGGGGGGATTCCAATTTCCGATACAGGGATGTAGAATTAAACGTTGTATCAAACGGGACTGCTGGGCCCTGGCAGAGGTGTATATTCTACTCAGTGCCATCCTCTTTGTTTTTGTTCTATTGTTGTCGCTTTCAGCTCTAAACTATTTCTTCGATAGCACCACTAGAGATGCCAAGAACCTGACATTGACGATTTTATCGTCCCATTTTTGATAAATTATTTTACCAAATGAACTATTTATATTCATAAATGATTGTTCCTAATAATACATTATCTTTATGTTTATTGCTGCCGACAATGTAAAAGCATTGTTCAAATATGTCATTATGCTGATTGGATGCAATAACAGGTAATGAACAGACAAAACTGCCTATGTGTGTGCTTGCGTGTGTGTGCACATGCATGTGTGTGCATGTGCGCGCCTGTGTGTGCGTGTGTCAGCAGTGACTCACAGCTGCGCAGGTTACAGGCTGTGTGTATTGCAAAGAGAATCTGTTGTTTAATTACCTTCAGCAGAAGCACTGGAACATAATTACTTTGTGTTTCAGTGTTTTCCTGCATGATTGAGTTTGCTGGCATTTCGGCAGCAGCGCAGCACTTCCGTCATGATGAATGTGACAGGTGAGGTGGAGGCCACTTCTGCTGCTGCTGCTGATGCTCCCATATCTGCTCGGGTGGATGGCTGGATGGATGGCTGGGCGCAGACAGTGCGGCAGGCATGATGCTCAGCATTGAAAATAGAAAACAATAGATTGTGAATTCAGCTGGGGAATCTGAGAGATTTGGGATTCCGTTTTTCTTGGGCTTTGTTATGTTTGCACAGTGCAGCAGAGAGACCACTGACAGAAAGCGCTGAAAGAAACCCTGGGAGTTTGGGAGGAAGGCTTTAGCTGCAATATGTTGATTCTGCTTTGACCAATATTGTTCAACATTCCATTTGGACTCTCGGCTGTTTTTGTTCAGATGTTATTCATTTTAGTTGGGAAACAAATAAATACCATCATTTAGTATTTGTATGTTCTAGGTCAAGGATGTTTTCCATCACAGCTTCGGGTCTGGCTCTACATGGTTTGACTCCATGTCGTAAACCAATGAGGCGCTCGTCTCGATCCCCACAGAGCTATCGAGTGGCTCTGCTGATTAAGTTACGAAAGAGATTAATTTCCTAAACTTTTTCCACAATAAAAGCGCCCCGTTAGCTAGTCATTTTTACATAAAGCTTTTATTATGAAACAGCCTAACTGGAAATGTTGTGTTTTCAGCAGCAGTAGCTAAACATGGCTCACGATGTAACAGTAAAAAATATGTTTGAAGGTGAAACGGGGCCCTTGGAGGTTGGGCCGACACTGCTCGGATCAACTCAGTGCAGTAATACTGCTGATGGAAAAGCAAATCGGCTCAGTTTCACTTGACTCAGCCAAAAAAGCAAGTGGAAAAACACCACTAGTTAATATTCCTGCAAATTAAGGATAACTTTCAAACTTGCATGTGTTGTAACTACGAACCATACTGACATACAACTAGTTTATTACCTGACTTTCATGTTGAAAGGTGTAAGGGATGGTGGTCGAGTTGGAGGTGACTAGGCTGCAGTGACTGCAGTTTGAATATGCATTTCATCATCACAGCAACACAAATGTCAAACATCTGGATATTTCTGAGGAGAGTGAGAGATGTTAGCAGCAACAAAACCAGGTAAGTTATGCCAAAAACATCATGTTCTTCTTACCCGGGCCAAGTGGTTATTGTACCTAAACCTAACCTGTGCATAAGATTAGTATTTGGGACTGGAGAAAAAAATTTAAATCAAACCGAAACAAGGGTAAAGTCGCTACATAAAGAAAGTTTTAACTTATCTGTGGTTTTGCAGACATGTACTTTGCTAACATTTATTATGTTGATTAGGTTAGCCAGTGTCCCCTTGTAGCTGTGTAAAGAAGACGAGAAGTTTAAACCCTGCCTGCTTTCAGACCTCCACACACCAGAGGCCTGCACAATAAAGAAAGTTCAACATACCCATGTTTCTGTTATCTGGTTTCACTACCCCTAACAATTACAATCAAACCAAAGGTGGGCATACGCTGTACAATTTTAGACATTTTGTTTTTAATTCCAACCCGTACTGTACAAGTTAATCGCCTCTGATGTAAGGCCGAAACTCACGATTAATGTGCCCACACTGTATGGTCCGATCATCAAGTCACTACCTGAGAGCTCACACTGTATGTGTAAAAACGGCCCATCGGCCCCTGGGGACTATTCTGGTTATTGATAATTGCCAATAAAGATTAGTTTGAAAGCTCCAAGGCAAGTATTAGCAACAATGCTCTGGTCAGAAGCTGGTGCTTTTATATGCGTTCAATGTGTTTTCTCAAACATAAACCGCTTCATCAAGTCAATGTTTATCAGGTTAGTAGCTTAGCAGCCACCTAACTACAATGGCATTATCACATCAGCATGGCTCAGCTCGGTTTGACTCACGCAACTCAGCCCGGCAGGGATTTTCATTTCCATTACAACACAGCTACCTGCTTGAGGGTGTGTCTTTAATGATTAGGCCACTTGTCTTGAGGTGTGGTTAACAGAGCTGCTGTAAATACTCCTCCTCCGCAAAGTGTTTACTTATTTGATCTGATTTATTCTTTTTAAATCATTCATATGACAAGTGCCTCGTTATTGTGTTACTTAAAAGCATACACTATGAAGCAGCAAAACCAGGAAATGTGTGACTCCAGAACAGCTGACAGCGATGAAACAAAAAAATATGGTGGATATCAGAACACAAACTGATTGAAGAGAGAAACTAAAGAGCTGAACACAGAGCGACTTAAACACATACTTAAACTTAAAACACTTATGTTTCGGCCATGATAACAAGACATCACAGCAGCCCACTTGGTGGTGCGGCTCTGCGCAACTCAGCACGCTTACACTGGAAAAGGAACCACAAATCAGACTCAATGTGGCCAAGAGTGCCAGTGGAACATTTTGTGGTGGATTTTGTGGTCTCTCAGTAAGCTTATAAAAAGAAGATAACATACTGTGCACCAAAACTTAGCAAAGAAGAACACTTTCAGTCACCAGTGAGGGGGTCGAAAGCGATTCACTATAGTCGGATCAGCTTGGGGATTCCATGTTTAAGATTATTCAGTTTGTATGTATGAACTGAACCTGTAATGCAAAACATCTTTGAAAGAGCATTCAGACCGTCATGGGACACTACACCTCTCCCTTTAAATCAAGGCTAATGAAATACTTGAGCTTTAGTAGCCCTTAAAGCCATCCCACCTATTGAACAGTGCAGGTAAGTCCCCATGACTCTGCAGTCAATATTTCCTGACCTGCAAGGTAATTCAAGATGAACAAATCAATCCTGCTCTGCACTCAGTGTTTGTGCTCTGAATTCTGTTTAGACAGAACTTTAGAATTTTTTTTGTATTTAAAAGCATAAAAGCAATCTGTAACAGTTCTAATGACAGGAGCAGTCTCACCCAGCGTCTTCATTTAATATGCAGGCGTTGCTCATTTCAGTGGCACGCTGTGATGGTCTATGCCCTTTGAATTGAAAAGAGCGATATATGGCATTTGTAGCTCTCAGATCTCAACTGGCATGCAGCACTTTGCTTTCAAGATAAAGAAGAGAAGGCCATCCTGTTCTTGACTTCAGTGCCTCACTTCAGAGACTGATAGGTCTCGTAAATTGGCACCCTAAGGCTTTCACCACTGAACCAGCGCCGCCACAGATGTAGCAGTGCCATGGGGATCTTGCTGGTGCTCCAGCCTGCGGTGACTGAGCTACTTTAGGCAGCAGGAAGGCCATCAGAACTGGCTTTAGCAGCAGGAGGAGCATAAATAATGAAATCCAAACAACCAAATCCAAAATAAGTTCCCCTTCAGACATCAACATGGAGAAAGTAGTGCCTATAGACCAGAGCTGGCCAAAGAAGGCCTACCATGAGGTTCACTTTGGCCTGACAGATGTTTCTAGCGAGAGTAAAATATAACATTAAAAACATTATATTTATACGGTTTTGTAGTTTGTGTTGTTGCATTATCCTTTGACCTCTGTATAAGGAAATCATCTATCCACAAGTGGTATTTTTGTCATCTTCTAATGTTTCATAATAAATTACAATAGTATTGACTTTATGTCATAAAGTAAAAAACATATATAAATACTGGACATGGTTTTTCATGGCATTTTACAAAATAAATACGCAAAACATATTGATCCAAAAGATTTCTGAATGTTGAAATATGAACAAAATATTTCTTAACACACTGCAACTTGTTTGAAATATGCAGGCCTATACATTTTGGCTTTTGAGATATGTTCAGAGGAAAGGTGTTTTGGTGGTTTCATAAGCAATAGAAATATTTATCCCGTGCCCACTTTAGTATTTTTCCTTATTGTGACATTATTGCTTGGATCATCTTCATGTGCTCAATATCCTCACACCTACAAAACACACTAGAATCAAAGTTACTGAAGTACACCGCGATCAAAACTGCTATTTCTCTCAATCTCTGTCTGACAACTACCAACCTGCTTCCTCTCCCACCGCTCACTGGCATCACGCATTGTCGCTATGTTTTGCGAAGCATGCTTGCACATGTTGTGGTGGAAGATAGAAGCCTTTGCTTTCTGCTGCAAATGAAATGAATGCTCCAAACGGGTGTACAAAGAAAAAACGGTATGAATCAGAAATGGTTTTCTAAGTTAAAGATACGACTTCACTGATACGGGACCTCTGGCTTGATCTACCTGTACAGTACAAGTTATGAATTGGTTGAGTGAAGCCACTATGCTGCTACTTTCTTATAGAATCTTCAAACTCTTGTAAAAGTTGAAACAAGACTCTCGCGAAATGTGGCAAAAACACATTAGGGTAGTGTTGCCCATAGACATATACATATATGCAGACGCCAGATTGACTCAATGGGCCATCTGTCGATGTCGCAGCCGATTTGTATTCATTTACAGGACTGACCTACCACATCCAATATGGTGGACATGCTGACGTACCACAGCAACGGCCAACACAGTCAATGCCGCATCTACGTATATATGTCTATGGTGTTGCCTGCCAGGTAAAAACAAAAGCAAGACGTCAGAGCAGGCTGTTTTTAAGCTCTGTAGAACAGCGTTTAAGTACAGTGGCAGCACGTATCTTAGCGTTCACCTGGTGAGACGGCATGGTGAAAAACGTGCAGACAATGAGGATGCTAGTAAAGCTAGCACTAGCAAGAACACAAAAGACAAAGACACAGAGAGAAACACTTTTTTACAGCCACAACACCACGAGGTCTAAGGTAATAACAGAATCTTTAGGTTGTTTTTTATTGCAAAGGACTTACGGCCTGTCTGCATTTGAACATGTTGCTGTCATTAGCTGTATTCTGTGACTGCTGGGAGTACTGCACACTGTTAACTTTCATCGTCAACTGAAATTATGTACTGAATTGAACCATATTGCCACTGTTTACTGTTTACTGTACTCTACTGGCAGTCAAAGCACAGTGCACACTGTTTCTGAGTTTGTTATCAGTAGTGAACCTTTGTCTGGTTGTTAATCACAAGTGTGATTTGATTATTATTTGGAAGCAGAGGATAGAGACAGTCAGGGACATCTAGTTCAGAGAGACCCTGATTATGAAGATCCAGACAACAGGATAGTTGTTCGTCAGACCCAGGATGTGGTAAACAGGTGTGTTTTTTATACACTGAGGTAAAAGCAGATTAAGATAAAGATCTACATAACAGTAAGAACATTACAAAGGATTCCCTGGTCGTCCCTGGTCGGTCATGAAATATACATTTGAAAGTAAGCAATGCCACTTTTTTAGAATTGGCTTATTCTAATTTCTAATAGACAATGAATTTCAACATGAAACAAAGAATTGTATCAGGTTGTGTCGTACAGAAACTGGATCAAATCGAATCATACCAAATCTGAATCGAGTCGCTCCATAATATAAAGTATCATCGCTGAATCGTATTTTAGCCCATGTATCTATATACATATCAGATCAAAATTGACACATTGTTTTAAGTTGTTTAATCAAATTGAAAGATTATACTTCTGTCAGCCATAATGATAATTTTCCTTTATCATCAGTATACATGTTGATACATTTTACCTGGATGGTACTTGTGAAAAGTACGCTTTGGATACTTGTTTCAGACGATTTGTCGCTCAACCCTAAAAAAACAGCATTTCCTATAGCATCCACCGGCCTTACAATCCCCAGATGAGTACAGCCCTCAGGCTGGAGTTGATGGGATACCAAAAGAACAGACCTTTAAGCTTGGCCTGTTAGTGCCCTGTCGATACACCTCCCCCTCCTCAAGCGATGACCCCATGACCTCTCAGAAAGCCAGCGGGAGGTGGAGGATGCGGGGGAAAGAACAGGAAGAAAGCGTCTAATTCATCTGAGGAGGCAGAGCAGATAGATTGCAGAGAGTCTGGCTGGTTGCAAATGCTTCTTCAGCAAGGTAATGACGCGTGGTGTTTTCAGTCTCTAAGTGTGTGTGAATGCGTGCGTGTTTCTGGATTTTGCGATAACACTGGCAGCGGATTCCATGCGGGCGTCCACATAAAGGGGAGGGAGGTGAGAGGAAACAGAAAATGTTGAGGAAAACAAAATAGGAAAACAGATGTGAAGGAAGTAAAGGATGCAGTGAGAAAACAGTGCAGTGAGACTTTACCAAGTGATGGAGATGGCAGCAGAGGTGAGATCAGAGGGAAGTAGAATGTATGGGTATAGATCAAGAGGCTCCTTTACTTATCGTTCGTCATCAGACGTCCAGCCAGGGCCCCAAGTCCTCCAACACTGTGCCCCAGGAGAAGTACTTGGCCATGGGCCACTTACACACTGACAGACCTCCTGCCTGGATACTTTATCATCCATACTAGACAGCACCAGGGGGGAGCAGACAGGGAGGAATGCTCTTCACAGGGAGCACCGATGAGACGCTCCCTCCATCTTTCTCTCTCCTTCTGCAGATAGATGTTCACGTCCTTTAAAAATTGACTTTTTCCATCAAATTGCAATATAATGTTCCTGGTGAACCAATGCATCAGGTAGTTTCTTATGTCACTTCAGAGTTACATCAGACAATGATAATAAATTGATACTATTTATTTATTTATTTTGTTTTACTAGACGCAATATTATACCTTCATATCAAACTAAAAATGAAGATGTGCTAAAAACAGTAAACCTAACAAACTGGATCTCTGTTGACTGTCACAATAACAAGTTGTGGGGCTAATACTGCTGGAAAACATGGCACTAGCGTAGTAAGATGTCAATAGTCAGTGTAACACTCAATTTCCATATATGAACATAATAAAAATGATACAAATGAGAAATAGAATAATGGAAAATTGAATTCCAAAGTTGAAGAAAGAATGGAGAGAGTTTTTACATATGTATTGTAGCTTTATAGTCTCTGCGCCTGACTCACCTTGTGTCTGACTGGCTGGCTGCAGCAGCTTGTCTCAGCTATTGTCAGTCATCTAAGTATTACATCCTGTCAGGGCCACAAACAGATCCTGCTGTTTTCCTTGTAAATGCACATTTAGCAGAGGTGCCACCTTCTGAGGAAGACTCTGGGCTCTCTTACGTTTGGCACAGGGTGGTCATTACTAGTTTTAGACCAGTGCAGTTGTACATTTTCATGCCCAGCACCTACGTTGTCTAAATAGCAAATGTACTTGCACCCGTGTGTGCCACTGGCGGATAGCTTTCTTGAGGCAACAGAAAGTGACAGCACCATAGACCACCAAAAAGCCGGTCTAAAGTCAAAAGCACTGTCTGTTTCATGCTATTTAAAGGACAAATTATAATTCAGTTTAAATTATTAAATTAAATAATCAATTAAGCCATATCTCCTGATTTCCCCAAATGAACATGGAGACAAATGTTTAACACGCTTCCTGTCTATCTTAAATATATATAACAAAATTCTGTATAACAAAAATGATCTCACGATTCTTTCCAGCTTCCGCAGGTCTAGACCATACTCTTTAAATGTGGATATTTTATTATTGCATGGGACATGAATGTGTACAGACAGAGAGGAGGAGAGAGGAGCTGAGTGCATCATGGGCTGTGGCCAGGTTTCTAAAAAGCAGGGCCTTAATAACACTGATTAAAACAGGGGAGTCTAATAAAAGGGCAGACAATGCCACCTGGGATTAATTCAGAGCCCATGACTCCTAAAAGCACACAGGTTCTTAAAATCAGGGGAGCAGAGTTAAAAACCAAACAAGACACTAAAAATCACATTAAAATGGGATTTAACATAACGTAATTGATAAAAAAAAAAAAGCTGGTGCCGTCTAAATGGACAGTGATAGATGCCTGAAACACAGTTATGATCATGGTAATGTTCTGACATGAGTCTGAACGACTCAGACATCCTCAGGTTGATGACATCACCGTGGTGCTGGGGACCTTGATGTCTGTTTTTTTGTTTTTAACATGACTATATGCTTTCTTCAGGAGTCTTCTACATCTCCTCTCTAAACCCAACTCTATCTCTCTCTTACACACACAAACACACACACACACACACACACACACACACACACACACTTACATGTTATTGTCTTTAGTCTGGGCATCACATGAATGAAACAGTCTCTGTCATTTAATCCTCAACATGACAACAAAGGAGGACACAGGCCTATGTAAGAATAAGACTGGCAGAGTGGACATAATTATTATTTTCTGCTCTCCTCGTGGATTAAGCTACAACAACTTTTCACGTCATTGCAGATCAACCTGCACATGAGATGATGGAGACAAACCCAGCTATTAGTCTGGGCCCACAGTCACTGCACACTCTGCCTGCTGAAGTAAACGAGAGCGCAGTGCAAGCAGCTGAGATGACATCCCAGCATGCAGTCATACACTGAGGAAGGCTGATGCTTTATCCTGTTGCCATTTTTTAAAACTACATGTTACTGGAGATGTTTGTCAGAAGTATAGAATTGTATAACCACCAAACAGGTGGTCTGATGTGATGTGTCACTAATCCACCTCTCGCAAGTAATAAGGGTCTAATAAGTAGGAAATAAGATGTTCTGTGCTTCATCTTACATTACAGTTTTCTTGTAATGTGTCGCTGATTAACTTAGAATGTCTAATAAGGGTCCAACAAGGTTGTAATTAGCAACTGATTACCCTATAATGAATTGAATCCATGTTGAATAAAGTTCATGCATAATTCTCTCTGAGCACTCTGTCTGACCATTTTTAATATGGCACTACATTTGTCAAATTACAGCCTGTGTTGTCTAATTAAGCCGTCATAGATCCATGTTGGCAGCAGTCAGTGTGGTGCCTACAGTATTATTTGGTACTAATTGAAATAGCCTCTGATTAATATATTCTGGATCTGATATGGTCTTGCATTTGATTTCTTAATGCATAATCTTTGGAAACTGAATGAGGATCTCCCCTTTGGTTTCTAATCAGAGTATAATTCGTAATGGTAAGTGTCTAAGTATAGTACATTTTAGCTCTAATAATGCATTATATGCCATTTCTAATCACACCGTCTTTATTAGATTACTTATTGTATAACTGTGTATGTTTACCATCTAATGAAGACCATAATATTTCAATGGCTTGTTACATCTTATTAGTGTGCTCTAAAATAAACTGCAACCAACATTTGTAGAGTAGAATATCACATAACTTTTTGGCGGTTGTTTTTTCTGGGGTCTTAGAGAAAAAGGGAAGGTTAGAAATGGTCGTACTTTACAGGACTATGGAACATAGCCTGGCAATAGGGACAGATGGATCATGTCTTGTAAGGGCTGCCAACTATAGTTAGAACTTCTTAACCAGCTCACTTGGGATTGGGTCTAACAGACACAGTGATTGGATTAGATGAAGAAATGATTCAAGTAAGCCAGTGAATGGTAGAGAAGCAGTCTTGATATATATCTGCTTTGACAGCTGTTTCTAAGGGTCAGGCAGTGATGATTTTCGTCTCGAACAAGTACAATTTTGTAATCAAAGAAGACCATAATGTCATTACTGCTGAGTGTTATAGGAATAGCATCAGCAGAGGTATGACTCTGTTAGCGTGGCTACAGTGCTCAATAGAAAGCTGGGGTTGCTCTTATTTTCCTCTTGTCTGAATAATAAGCTTCTCTGGCATTACAGAGGACTTTCTTATAAGTTGTAAAGCTTTCTAGCCAGACCAAACAAGCTTCATCCAGTTTGGTAGAATGCCATTTCCTTTTTGCGACGCCTGCTTGAATTTTTTTGTGAGTTTGGGGTTTGTACCATTTACCATGCTAATCTCTTATTCTTTATTGTAATCTTATTTACAGGGGCAATAAAGTCAAGTGTCATTTCTTCTGTTATATTGGGACAGCACAATGATTTAAAAGGTCAATTATATGATTTAAAAGGTCAATTATAGCGCTATTAGAAAGACTTTTAGAAAAGAAATGCTTGCCTTGGCGTGTAGTCCAGTAATAAGAATTCAAGAGTTAGTCGATAATGGTCTCATATAAGAGGTTTATAAGACAATAACTACTTCATCTGTTTTAAGTACTGAACTTGATAAAAACTCTAAGAATTCAGAATAAGGAAATAATTATTTAGACCACTAATAAACTCATTTCTATATATGTATCTAGAGCTGCTCTGTCCAAAGGGGGATGAATGCCATCTCTTCTAATCAGACCAGGTTTTCCCCAGAGAGTCCACCGAGTATCAACAAGCCCACATCATTTGCTGGACATCACCACGACAGCTAAATTGAGAAAACGTATTTGAAACATGGGTGGGAAACTGTCAACTTTTTCTTTGTGTTATGCCTCCTTCCGTCAGTCTTCCAGCCTCTCTGGTTTCGGGGACAGCTAGGAGGAGCTTCATTAGGTCGGTCTGCACCAAGGACGTTATATTAAACCTGGACACAGTGTCGGAGGTAGAGCTCCATTCATTCCTATAAAAGCTGCTCAGTGGCATTTTAAAGCTAAAAAGGCTGAACTTCCCAGGTATGAGAAGACCTGGTTCGTCCTAGTTGTGTGTTCCATAGAGGTAAAAGTCTTTTTTGGGCCCTGGGCATCATGTGACATTGCAATCACATGGTTTGGCCACTATGAAAACTGGCTTCGAAGCCGGATGCTCCTCGTGGGGGCTTGGTCTGCATCAGCTACTGGGGCCTGGCTAACACCAGCAGCTTACAATTTGGTTCCCATGGTCCCCACCTCAAATTCACTAACCCTTCACGATAAAATACATAAAAAATACAAAAAAATAAAATACATTTACCAGTATCGCTAAAGGAGGCAGAGGGATAACTGAACTAGGCTACCTAGTGGAGCAGGAGAGCATGTAACTTGTGCAGCTAGTGATAAAAGTAGCTAAAAGCCATAAGGGCTGTGAAAACTTGAACTGTACAAGTGTACATTTAAATGTATGACGGCTAATTAGTCTCTGTGACGCAGAAAAAACAAAACTAGTGGGGACTAGCAGGAGCAGCAACAGCTTCCCAGTAACACACACAGCAGCAGGAAATGACGCACTGTGCTTACCGTAGCATGTCAGCGCCAACACGCAACCCTTTCCAGGTTCATTAACAGCACATATGGTGCTCTACCTACCCCTCTAGCTTCAGTTTTAAACATGGAGGGCTCTGCGATCAAGTTAGCAATAACACATAATATGCAACGTCCTGTTGGACTTTCAGAATAAAGCTTACGGACAAACCTTCCGACATGTTATGGCTTTGGGATGGTTATTCATGCTGTCCAACAGTTAGTAGTAAAAGAACACTTTGGCTTAAAATAAGTACATTTACTTACGGAAGTGTTGTGACTCACTAAAGTGATGTCAGTAAGGTCATTAATGTGCGTTTACTTCGACATAGAACATGAATGAAAAGCAAAACACTCTTGATTATGGTCAGAAATCGGGACACAAACCACAGTCTGCAGAGGGAAAATCTGGTGTAGAGGACCTATAGCGTCAACCTTAGAGGCTTGCAGATTAATCCCACTCTATGACGGTACATAGCAGCTTTGAAAACATGATGGAACACTAAACACTGCTGAGCATATGCTTACTGAACGGTACATTCCCACTCCAGCCAGAGTTTCTTCCTAACAGTCATCATTCTTTCTCAAACCATGAACGCGGTGTGGTTAGCACGTCATCCCTTCACTACCAGCCGCTAGAGTCTCTCATCCTCTCTGCTGAACTTTCCATCTGCTCTGAGGTCAGCCACAGGCTGTCGCTCCCCAGTCACTATCTGCAAACTGCCTTGTTCTTACTGGAGCGACGCTGCTCTTACAGGCTGGACCCACTGGGTGTCTGTTTACTGTGTGGCGGCTGCGTGACGGAGCTGCTGCTGCACACTCGCATGTTTGTGTTTACATAGGCTGCGTCAAATGGAGTTTGAAAGACTCTCATAATTGTCGATACATATGATGACATGATTTTCTTTTGCACCACTGAAAGTCAGAGGGGAAACAAGATGGAAACATTTCTATTGGTAACTATCAGAGGCCAGCTCCATGTAAGCAGATGAGGCAGGCAGGAGCTGCGCTGCGGCTCAGCAACACAGCTACCACACACCAAACAAGCCAGCCTGTTAGGACACCAGAGGCAAAGCTTGGTGGATGACACAAAAGTCCCAGTTTCTACTGTCATCCATTCCATTTTAGTGACAAAATTAAGATTTCAAAAATCATAAAACATTGCCAGGAAAAGTCATAAAATTGTATGCAGCAGAGAATTTCCATCGGAGCACTACCAGCCTGAAATATCACCTCCTTTTAAAGTTTAGAATGTCCATTTATTCATAGATTTGGATCAGTAGTAGCCTGTAGCTGAGCTCTAAATTTAAAAAAGAAGAAAAGTGAGTTAGTGATTGCCTCAGGATATGGTTGATTCTTGGCTTCAGGAATGAAAGTGACGATGGAAGGTCCTCACAGAGAAAAACAATACAAGTTTTTGTTGTGTGTGTGTGTGTGTGTGTGTGTGTGTGTGTGTGTGTGTGTGTGTGTGGTGTGTGTGTGTGCTGATAGTGGGTGGGGTGCAGTGTGTGCTGCTCTTCACCGCCTCCCTCTGACAATAGAATCCTATTCCAGCTATTGAAATACATTCACTCCAGTGCCACTGAACTGCACAAAACCAAGCATGTCAGACCCCAAATCCCCCTCACAGACAGATATATATATATTTTTTTCCTTGTAAAACAAAGCAATAATTGCTCCATGCCAAAACACCAAAACAAAATTGCTATCTAAACAAACCAAAAGCACAGAGTGGAGAAACTTACATTCATTAACTTGTTGACATTTACAGACACATGGACAGAAATCCACTGTATTACTGTGCATGCAGTGAAAGAAAATACTTGTAATTACTTTTATTTTCCAGACATCTTGGTGTCGAACACTGTAAAAGACATCTGTCACATGTATTTGAAAATAACAAGGGAACACTGCATCTTGCATTGCTGAAAGATTTATTAAACCATGCCCTCAGGGGGCATGTTTTCAGAGAGCCTGCAGATCCTTTTTGTTGAGGGCGCAGAGTTGCTTCTGAGTAGGTATCACTTCCCCGAACATATATCGCTACATTTGTGCCATGATTCGGTCAAGCCGTGATACAAAGCCGCTAACACCCTGAGGATCTGGCCACCAGCACACTTGCACGTGAGGCTGGAGATCGGGAAGGAGATGTTCCTATATGTGGTTAACTGGGGGCGTTTCTGAATCCAGAATGTCCCAGAACGTGCATGAAAACAGCTGATTACATACCGGTGTGCGTATGACTTATGAGTGCACTTGTTTGACAAATACTGATTTGACTTTAACACATTTTTGATCAGAATTTGAGAGAATTTTCTTGCGTGCACACCAAAAGTTTTGTTCCTTCAACTTGTGAAAAGTGTTGATATTTTCTGTTGAGTGGAAATACCACGAGGGAAGCATGACATTGAGTTAGAGCCTCTCCCGCTGTACCAAAAGGTACACTGTACCCTCCCTACAACAGGAGAGGGGGGTGCCATTTTTTTGTACAATGCAATTTTTGTCTACTAGTCGCTAAGACAAAGGGAGCAGCTTCATTCCCCGGGATGTAAGGCGCCTGAACTCATGCTCAACCCTTCATTGTCTAAAAAAGTAAATGTAGCACATAGAACTCAAGGACCTCAATCCTTATATTGTTTTTTAAATGACAGTAAAATGACCTTGTATCTCGTACCTTAGGCTGTCTCTGTCTCACAGACATACACTCACTCTGCTGTTGATGTCTATTTCATAAACCCAGAAAGAGAAAAAGGGAGCGAAAAAGTAATATGGAGGGGCTCTCAGAGCGGAGGAGCGTTAGCCTTGAGGTTGAATTAATAATCAGCACAATTAATCTTTTATAAGGAGTAATAGTTAGCCTTGCTGGGGTATTTGCAACAACATGGAACAAGATGTCTTCTGATTTTAGTAGGAATGGTGAGACACACACACACACACACACACACACACACACTCAACAGATTTTCCATTGAAAGCACTGAAAGGAAAATAGATGAATTTGGATTTCTGCTCACAAAATATTCACATTTTTAGTAAGGCTGATGTGAAGGAGGTAAACAAACACAACCATGTGGGTTATGTTCACAGTACAAAAGTAAGTAAAGTAACTAAACCAGTGTTAAATCAAAAGGACAGGTAATAATTGACTTTGATTTTCATCCTTTCAGTCGTCTTTCTTTCTTTTCTTTAGCTGACATTGAGATGGTAAGTGTTCACTTTAAGCGTCCACCTCTCACAGGGCCGCAAAGAGCACTCCAACACTGCTCAAGCAGGAGGGCCGCTGCCTTTCAGTGGCTTTACTGAAATGGTAAAAAAATGAATGTAAAAATCTAGTAAAAGCAAAACCGTCTCAGGCTTACAGAGACTCAGGCGGCTCAAGAGAATATAGGCTATGATCATTCATATGCAAAGTTAAAAACACAGGGGTCATGGTTGTGTAAGGTGACGTGCGTTTGTACATGGAACCTTTGAAACCTATAATGCCCTACGCATCAGATATTTTTGCCGGAACAGCATATAGCCTCTGTGTGAAGGAGAAGAGAAAACTGGACTTCCATTTACATGAAAATATCAGATTGCAATATAAAATGCACGCTAACTAAAGCAGCAGGAAATCAAAGGCATTTTGTCCCCTCCGTGCAAGAGCCACTGGCTTCACAGCTGGCTAATTCCTGATGCAATGTTCACTGTGACAATGAAATGTTTATCAACTGTAACAACTTCATCTTTTGCAAACCACAAATTACTTGCACATCGCTGTTTTATTGAGCCTTAAAGGTTGTAAAATGGGCTTAAGGGATAAGTCTGGAAACATTCCATGCTTTTCTTCTTGTCAAAACACGGCCTCATGTGCAGAGCCAAATTAGCAGCAAATGCTGGTTTTGCTCTTCATTGTGTGCTTCTCAAAAGCCTGATATCTTATTCCTCCAGCTCTGCTGTGGTGCAAAAAACTATTAAGAACACATCAATGAGCCACACCGCTATACTGGGTGACGTGTTCCTTCGTTAGCATGAACACACGCACTGTAGTTTATTTTGACTCAGTCCCACACACACCATGCTGCTGCCCCGAATACTCACTGGGGCACCAAATATGGATTAATCAGCCACTGAAAACGGTTGCCAACAAATGCTCTATTTACTGTTTGAATAACATTTGACAAAAATTACAATGACCAGACGTCTGAGGAAATCACTGACCTTTCTGAAAAAACAGGAAATATTTGCAAGATGTTTTAGACAATTTTTTGTTATCAGTAAGAGCTCATAGGCTTTGGGCTCAGAGCCATGGAGTGACACACTAAAAGCCCTTCCAGAGCGGGATGGGTATGACACAAGATATCCATCACACAAGCTGTAACATCATTTGTGGCACGTTCGGGCAGGCAGGGCACAACACACTGTTGTGTAGAATCAGTATGCAATACTGCCATTATACACTTGTTACCAAATTGAAAATGGGACTATATATATATATTATTGGCCTTGCACCAAGGAGCACTCATAATTGTAATCATAATGATGTACTGTATAATAATAACTGGAAATCAGTTACGTCAGTAGACTCCCACATGTAATGAAACTCAGATTACTCCTCCAGAAAGTAGACCGGCCTTTAGTAATGACCTAGCAACAGAGAAGATTTCTAGTCCCTGTTGAGTCGACCTTGAGCTGAACTGAATAAATACCTCACATATGAACACAAAACTACTTAGCTCAGCCTTGTGAGCTACTAAGAAGAATGTTTGCCATGGACAGATTTAGCTACTTTATCCGGTAACGTACGAGAACGTATGAGAGTCTCCGCTGAGTAGGCGACTGAAGTCGCTGAGAGCTTTACTGATTTAAATTCCCACACACACACACACACACCCTCAGTGTGTGCTGTTGCTCGCTAACATTAGCTTACAGCTAGTGTGCAGTAAAGTGTACTGACTGAACACAAATGTTGCTGCTGTCAAACTCGCTTCACTGATGACGCTTATGAAAATCTATCTGATGGGACTCAGGCACACATGTTCACAACCAAGGTAGTAGCTGTGGTGACTTAATGAACGCACAGTTAGCTTGAGTAATCCTGGTTTGAACATCGTTGAAAACATCTGGGATAATGTGCACGTTTTTAGAAATGTTCATGCAGAATTCCTTCATATTATAGTTTTCATCTGATGAATCACTTTTAATAAGTATGTTTGTGAGCTTCTGCAAAGTTCATTGCTATTCTACAAATGTTCCTTTGTTATAAATAGCCAAACAGGAGGTCATAGTTTAAATAGACTCACTGTGATCTGTGATTTCTTTTTCATGTGTATAATTAAGCAATATTACCCTCGAGGATGCTGCTTGCGGACCTCGGCGCAAGCGCCTCGGTCCTGACCGCATTACTGTCGTGCTCAAATGACGTTAAAGCACACCCTCGAGGGCAATATTGCGATTATACAACTAATACCAACACAAATAAAATGTATAATCAAAGTATATCCATGTTGATTGACATTTTGCTCTCAAATTTTAAAAGTTTTTGCAAGTGTGCGTGCGCGTTTCCATGGAAACACATGGGGTCTGACTATTAACTGAAACAAAATCAGTCACGTCAGTAGACTCATATGTGTAATGGAACGTAGTTTACCACTCCAGCAAATAATCCAAACCTTAGTAACGACCTAGCAACAGAAAGGATTTTCTAGTCCCAGATGAGTGAACTCTGAGCTGACGTGAATGTTTTATCGCGGTCTCGGAATTTCCCGAACACCGTAAAATACTAAATAATAGCTGGGGTGTTTATTTGTTAAGTCATTTAACAGACCAGGCGGCAATTTGTTACAAGCATTTAATTCCTTCCTCTCAAAAATCCGGGATGAAAATGTCACAAACTTCGCCAGCTTCTCGGTGAATTCTCTGGCATCCTTCTGGGCAATAGTTGTCTAAGTGAAGTTGTTACAGCAGAGGAAACGATTTAGCGACCAGCACTCGCTGCAAAATCCTCATCTCTGCTGTCACTCACGGTGGCGTACATTTGTTTCTCCATCGCCCTGATCATTTTGCGGGACACTCTCTGGTGGCGTGCCCGTTTGCTGATAACTCATCCCCGCATGTTTATCTCAGGCTCCTCGCTCGCCTTCTTCCTCCCTCCACCAGGCAGCCTGGTCCTGTTGCTGTCCTCCTCGGACAGCTCCGTTTTATTTTTTCGCCAATCTCTCACTCTCTTGGGGTCGACAGAGAAACATCTAGCGGCGGCTTCTCCCGAGTTTTCCTCTACATATTTTACGGCAAAAAGTTTGAATTTCAAGCCGTACTTTTTTATTTTTTTGCTCCAGCTCTGACAGTTACTACGTTGCCATGGAGATGGATAAACACAGACTTGGCGGAGTAATATTTTGAGTAATGAGTCAGGCGTGCTGTCATGCTGATTTGAGCACGGTCAAAATGTCTTGTCAGATTGCGTGGTCGGAACTACTTGTTGTATAACCTGTGTTTAACAGCTCTGTCAGGCTCAATGTTGCCATGGAAATGGCAGAATAATATTTCCAGTGGTGAACAAGGTGTGCTGTAGTGCTCATTTGAGCACGTTCTAAACGTCTAGTTGACCAATCAGATTATTAAGTTGAAACTAACTGTATGTTGCTGAATTTTTCAAAGGTTTTACAATGAAGTTATGCCATCATCGTTATGATGCTATGACGCTACATTTACCAATCTAGCATCTTTTTTGCATGTGAAGGGCTAGGCAGTCAAATTCGCAATAATAAATCATTTGCAACAGCTAGTTAGAATTTCAAAATAAAGGTCCAGCAGTCGAGCGATGTTAAGTAATATTTTATATGTATGTAATACAGTTCATATGACATAATATGACTTTTGTACTGTTATTCGCATTGTCACAGTCATGGTTTAGCTCCAGAACTCCTTGGTTTAGGAAAAGACCACACTGAATTGGAATGACTACATTCAATCTTTTAACGCAAGTTATGTTATGCGACATATTTCACGTCTCGTGATGACAAACATGACGTGAACCCTGGTCTCCCAAGGTAAAGGTCCAGTGTGTGACCCATCCAGCCACCCCCAGGCTCTGAAGCATAGGGCCACCAACCAGGAATGATGTATTTAACGGATTTGGGGTGAGAACAGGCTGGTTTCTTCACAAGTAACCATCACCTTCATACAAACGGAATTGTTAGCAAGGGAAAGTGTGAATGGAGCCCAGCTGCATGGAATCACTATTTAGTGGGTTAGGGTTACCAAAAACTGTACCGTAAGATATCATCACTATATATGGTGCACGGTACGATATTTATCATGAAACTACAGCTCAGACATCGGCAAAAACAGACATTAAAGGAGCTTGGGGTAGTTAACAGTTTGAGTGAGGCATAGAGAAACACAACCAACAAATCCAACCAATCAGAGGCAGAGTCTCAAGTCTGACCTCTCGACTTGACGGTATATCGTTCATCCCTACTATTTAATATTGCTTACAAGATGGCAGTTGACATTTTTATCGGTGTTTTGAGATCCCCAAATGTGATTTTGTTACTGCATTCACTCATTCATCCCTTTTTAGGAGCTGACATCTTGTGCAAAGACTGAGCAGCAGTAGGTGGGTGGTTGAGGAGCACCGCGTTGATGCTGCTGGTGCCAGTTTGGCGTTGTGAGTACACTTTAACAGGAAGAGGTTGTTTGTTGCCTTTTTCAGAGAGGGACTGAGCCTTAATAGCTGTCTATCAACCCCTCTTCATCTGTATGACAGTGAAATACTGACTGTGTGTGTCTCTGTGTGTGTGTGTGTGACAGCAGTGATGAGGAGAGCTGCCTCTGAGCTCAGGTGTTTTGTGTTTGTTTCCACTCCATAATGAAGAAGTAATGAGCAGTCAGACAAGCTGTTGATTACCTTTTTCCACCAGTTCGCAGAGCGCTTGCAGATGGCTCGCAATTGTCTCTACTCAGGTATGTGTGTGTGAGCATCTGTTTGCGTGTGTGTGTGTGTGTGTGTGTGTGAAGGAGCGCTTCCTGTGTTTGTGTCCTGCATGAGTGACTGAGCGAATGAGGAAAGTATTGATAGCAGTTTCAGTATGAAACAAAGCAGTTAGTGGCAGCCTCTTTACCCCAGGGGTGAATTAGGATTTCCTTTGCAGCGAAGTACTAATAAGGCCATCGAACAGTGATGGATGAAGCGCTCCTCGGGGACTGACACGTCAATTGTTCTTTCTATAATAGTTTCCTCTGAAGTGAATCAATCTAGGTTTTGTGAGGGGACCTTTGTGTGAGAATGTGCACGCATAAACCTAAGTATGGAGAATCAGTGGCCTGATATCGGGCTGATACTCGACTTAAAGCGTGATGAGGACAGAAAGCATCATCGATCTCTGTCAGTCACCTGGCGCTGAATATTTCCGAACCATTACACCTCAGTAAATTGTTTTACTGCATTATTTGTAAAGCGTCACAAACTGGGCAATAGATTATATTCAGTCCAACAACTTAACACAGTACAGCAGTGATTTTGTATTGCATTTACATCAAGTTGGTTAATCATACTGTCTTCACTGCCACTGGATATCACAAGAGCACCAGTATCTCAGACCAAAACAGATATGAAAACTGATCCCTGCATTATTGTGCGATGCATGAAATGCACTTGGCTAGCATGTATTTGTTTATAAACCCAAGTGGTTCCCCCTAGCAGAACGTGACCATTTCCACATCTGGTCTCTCACTGTTGTTGCTAAAACTGTAATTATCTTTTTAATTTAATTTTAAATAAAATTGCTAACGTTCTGATTTATACCGGTTAATTTAATTTGGTATTTTATAGTGTAGTCAAACATGGGTTCAATAAAAATCACACCTGCACAAATCAAATGAATGAAATTTCAACGATTATTGAAAAGTTAACCAGTTCAAATGCTTTATTCTGCCAATGCTGTTTTTTTATATACAGTCTATCATTTTACTTTACTTAAATCCTCAAGGAAAGGGAGAAGGGCAGCTCTGCCACAATCTTGTGTAGGAGGAGAAAAGTAGCTCTTACAGGAATGACCAATATGCCCCACAACACTGTAACTCCCTCATACATACAAGTAACAGTTTTAACTTTAGACAGACTCCCTGGCAGTGACGGCTGATCTGCTTTTATGGGGCTTAAAAAAGAAGAAAGATGATTTGCGATAAGATATGAATCAGTAATGAAGATTAAGGCTTTGATTTGTACAAGTGAAGAGGAGCTCAGAGCTCATCAACTAAATGAACATCAAAATGTTCCTCGGCTGCTCTCTCAGAGATCGACATGCTCAAAGCCAGCACCGCTGTTTGATCTAGTCCATGTTAGACACTCCACCACTACCTCTGTGTGTGTGTGTGTGTGTGTGTGTGTGTGTGTGTGTGTGTGTGTGTGTGTGTGTGTGCATAAAAAGCTAGAAATGTCATGTATTACACTACTATGTGATTAGATGATTGCAATGACTCCTTTTCTCAGAGAGTAACAAGTTTCAATCTGTTCACATTGTCGCATTGTCAGGAGCACCTTTCAAACCCCACGCTACCCCGCCAGCGGCAGCACCATACAATTATTAGCGAGGGGTCACAGAGTGGGCACTTTTTTTTACATGGATTTTACATGACACACTGTTGAAAGAAGCTGCGTGTTGTGCAGTCCCTACAAGGCCTGGTCATATCCCTTTCAAAAGCTTTGTAATCCAGCCATGGAGTGCAGTGTGTTTTTGGAGACTTGGTTAAATAAATCCAGAATAATAAATCTGACACTGGATGTGTTCCACTTCCAAAAAACAATTGCTGTCTGTCCACTGGGAATATACTATGACTGAAAGACACACTCAGAAACAAATATTTAATTTCTACTTGACACTTAGTAGTAAAGTTCTGTGGAAAGTTAAAGATGAGGTACTGGTCCAAAGTTGAGCTGCTACCATGGGGCATATTAAAAGTTGCTTCATTAAAAGTGGAACATGCCTCACTACTAACAGTCACACAGTCAGGCAGCAGTGCTGTCAAAGGTTAGATAAGCCCACATTGTACCTTGTGATTTTATAACATTTATTTTTAACTTCTGAATTTGATTGGTAATATTTTTGGGGGCCTATTATGGCTTTATTGATAGAATAGCTTGGAGATGACAGGAAACGGGGTTGGGGGGTGACATTCGTACCTTGGGACGTTTTGTACATGAGACGTCTGCTCTACCAACTGAGCTAATGGGCGTCCCCACAAATAAGTTGTTTTGGTTATTAGTCATTACATGATCACCACATCTGAAGTTTAACATATCATATTTTAATTAATAATTTTTTGGGGTGCACAAGTGTAGATTTCACTTGCGACTATCACTCAGGAGACCGCTGTTCATGTCCAGTGTGAAACCAGAAGTCAGCAGTGAGTTATTTTCATCCGCTAACATAGTGAAGTTATGTCACTTATAAAATGTAATGTAAGTTACTTAGGTAATGTAGGTGTGTTTGTGTCAGGAGTTCCATGGTAACGCATTGATTTTTACCCAAACCACTTTGTCACCCTAATCCTAACCAAGTACTTATCCAAACTGCAGTGTATGATGAAGGTCTGATACGTGTGTCGGTCATGTTAGCTACGTTTGCTTCAGATAGCTGGATTAACAGCTCAAACAGAATATTGTGTGTGTAAATAATAACCCCTCAGGCCATGTACTTCTGGCACCTTTGTGACACCCACAATTAATCCTGTCTGCACAGCTCTGATCAATCAACTGTTTCTGCAGCTGGTGCAAATAGCTATCCATAAGCGCAACACTGGAGCTATTCAAACTGCTGAACAAGTCGGTCATGTGGGAGTTCAGAGGTCTGTAAACAGGCTGCCTAGGACTAAATGGGTAAAAGGGCCACTGCAGAACTGTGTTGTTTCTCTTGTTTAAAGACTGTGGGTGAGAATTACACTTGAAAAGCTCCTATAAACGCATCAAAAGAGTGTCAAAAATCCTCAGTGCTTATTAATTTTGGTTCAACATTTGCTTATTGCAGATGCCTCGATTTCTGCCGGTGTGAAAATAGCAGGTTTGGCAGAGAACCAGGAGCAGCTCAGATCGAGTTGAAAATGTGCCACTTCTTGACTTGTTATTTGTGTTTTGTCTTAACAATTGAACACTTTCTGTGGTGTCTCAGTGAGCTAACATTATTAGACCTTTGAGCTAAGCCAGAAACAGGCACTGCCGTGATCCACAGCCAACCTTTACAACGTTCGGCTTTGCTTTCTGATGAAGAAATTGACGCAGCAATGGAAGATGCAAATTTTCACCACAAACAATTTGATGCCTTGTTTTCCACTCTGCACATGGAATCAATCTTAGGATACATCTGCCTTACAAATGGAGAGTATTTACTGAACCTAATGGTTTGAGTTAATTAAGTTCCAACAAAAACAGTTAAGCTTTATCAATGTACTGCATTAGGCAGGATGTACAGTGTTTCTGCAAAGGGAAAAAATAACAGATGAGTAAGAGAACCACAAACATTTTTTACATATTTTAGTTTGAGCTGGCCTGTGTTACAAAGGTCCTCTCACAGGATCAGTGCTGAGGATCAACACAGTCAGGCCTTGTCGTTCATCCAGGGGAAAATGAGTTTAACTGATTCTGCTCTACAAAAAAAAGTTGTTGCATTTTTTGGTGTTTGTTTTTGACTTTTATACCTTGCACTGTTATGTTGTTTGGAACACTCTGCCTCCTACTCACATCATTTTGAATTATTTTTTCTCCACCACATCCAGCACCACAGCTGTGACAAATAGAGTGATCAGATTCAGAATGCAGGATATTTCAGTTAGGTATTAAACAAGCCCTAACTCAAATGCTCTGTATTTCAATATGACATAGATTATTTGGCTTTAAGGACTTTTACATGCACTTTAATTACACAAGAATACAGAATTAAAACAAGAATGACACTCAGTAGAGTGCACACCTCTTCTACTCTTTGGCCCTGCATGGCACTAAATTTGAAACCATCCATAACTATGTTTATGTAGGTTCCCAGTCATCCATGTCATTGTAAATTCTAGGTGCTATATCGTAGGCAACAGAAACAACCCCAGTTGCCTACGATATAGCACCTAGAATCATCCATAACTATTTAAGGACACCCAAACAATGCAGATGGAACCATAATTTCTATGATGTTGTGGAGGAATAAAAGGTTGATTAAAAGGCACAGAAACAATGTAACAATGTATGCCACAAAATAAAATAATAAAAAAATATTTCTTTTATAATATGAAAATCAGACATGTCAATGACTGACTACAATGCGGGAATTTAAATGTACCATCCTGTTGCCCGGACCCAAAGCTTACATACACATACACATACACATATACATTCAGCCATACCTGCGCAGCATAAATTGCATGTGACGTAACTCAGGTCACATAACGTCAGTGACGTGAATACATCCCTCATGTAATGTACGATATGTCGTTTACGTACGTTGACTTAGGATGCAACCACAGTCTTTAGAAGATAGAGCCAGTGAATGAGCCATCCAACCCCCTGACTCGGACTTTTCTCACTCTTTATTACTGCTGCACTAGAGGGGCGCTTCAAGAAGTGATGCTGGAGGAGTAACTACAGCGATGCACAGGGACGCTGCCCAGGCCGCTGTTAATGACATAATGAAAACTCCTTACTCCAGCATTGCGCTTAATTCACTGAGATGAGATAGTCATTCTCTATCATCAAATCCTTAAAAAGAAAGAAATGTTAAACTATTCCCCTCATGGAGATCTAAGAAATGTTGGTGAATTAGTAGAATGCAGAATAACAATGCCTAGGACAACTTTTCATTCAATAGTAGCATTACTGACAAGCTTTTAATAAAGTTGGTAAAACCCAGCCCCTGTAAAACAATTTCTACAGAGGCTAGGTTTTGTTGTAATCTTCATTTGCTGTCGGGTCATGACAGTTAGACAGTGAGATGACGCTGTTAAGATAAAGTTATTTCGATTTTTCAAAGTGCAAATTGTAAAACAAGTTTCAAAAAGTGAGGGAAATTACCCCCTTGCCTCACCTCACCATTAGCATATGAAAGTGACCAGTGCTATTTCCCCAGGGTCAGCTACTTCATATTCAGATTCCATTAAGACTGAGCTTATCACTCTGGAATCAGTTGTGCATGTAAAATATTCAGCTTTGCCTTTGTCTTATAATGAAAGTGCTAAAATGTGGGTACAAACAGTGAATGATCTCAACCCTGTCGGTCAACTGTGGAAAATGATTTGATTCTCCTGTCCTCCCTCTTTCTTCATTGTCCCTGACCACTGTCACTGACTGGGGAACACTTTTCCTTTGGATGTGTTCAGTTTAAATAACGAAGAACAGGCTGTTGGCTTGGCTCTGTGTGAACCATCTCAGAAAAAAAAGATCTTGTTTGCGTTTCCTTCTGAAGTTCAATCTGAGCTCGTCTCCATTGTCTCCTCTGCTTATCTGCCACTGCTCCGATTGTCTGATGACAGTTATTCCTCTCTGCTTACAGCGCCGATGCTTTGTAGTCTAACATTTCCCATATTTGTTTGCTGTTCAAATCCACTATCCTAGTCATGTGGATAGTGTTCTCTTAACCCAATATATTCCAAAACATTAAAAACTGACTGAAAAATGTCCCATTTGCTGAATTTATGGGCAGACAATATTGTTCCATGAATAATCTCATGTCAGTATCAGCACTACCCTGCCTTGGTAACCAGTACGACTATATCAAGTAGGTAAGAAGTTATTTAAAATCCCACTTAGTTCAATTTCTTCAAAAGACTCTCTTATAATTATCAATAATTTAGTTTTAACCCCATATATACTAAATATTTCAAATATGTCACTGATGAGTGTAATCTAAACTGTTACCTAAAGTCCCATTTAATATCTAACAGCAGCACCAGCTCTTCATCCAGCGACTCGGTTCTGCTCACCAGAATCAACTCCCCCGTCGACAGAACTCCAGGATCTTCCTCCTCCATCACCGCCTCCTATTCTACGCTCAGCTTCATCACCTCTAACCGCCAAAGACTTTTCTCATTCTCTTTGTACACATGGCAATAAATCTTCACGTTCACTCACAAAATTATGAGTCTCTCCTGATTTAAATACAAGTCTAAGGACCACGTAGTTGAATCAGCGCCTATCTAAAACAGCAGTGACAGTGAGGCTCCATGTCATCTGTACATCCACAGGCCTATTTGTGCAGAATTGACACTTGTTTTTATGTCACCTGTGTGCTTTTCGACTGTAAACCCAGTGTTTTTTCTTTTGTTGACACAGGATGCCTTCGTCCTCCTGTGTGTAGAGTCGCAACAACTAAACCACTATCAACTTTTGGAGGTGAAAAGATAAAAGCTAACAGCAAACAGAGAAGGTACTGATAGACATGATGGACGATATACATCATAAATTATATGTTACGCGTGAATGTGTCTTTAACGCGTAACAGAAATTATATGTTACGCGTTAAAGACACATTCAGCCTGTTTGTTTCAGATTATATTTTTATTTTTTCACACTGCTGTAATGTCATTTCCATGCAAGTTTCAGATTTAAGTAACTAAAAAAGGGATACATCTGTCAGTTGCTGAATCAACATGTATATAAAACAATACCGTAATTTATATGCAAATACATAAATAAATATATTGAAATAAATGTATACAGAAAAAAAAGAACAAGTTGAACATAATGATAAAATGCTTATGTATTATTTCAGAGGCTATTATTTCTGTTTATATTTACACTTTTTATTAACATATTTATTTTTCTTCTGCACACCCTACCTATTTCACTGGAATATTCTCACTTGCATTTCTTTTAAAAATCTAAACAATATTTATAGTATTTAGTCCTTAAAGGTCCATTTTGCAAGATAATTGATTTTAAGTCTCAATCCCAAGTCATCAAATACTGACACTCTGTGTTGTTAGGTCGGGTCGGCCCCGAAAGTGTCTGGAGTCTGGAATTAGACTCAACTTTTTTACAGGTTGGACTATTAATGTTCAAATGCAAAAATAAAGTCATATCAGAAAAGGAAGGAAAGTTTCTCACTGTAGATGATCTGTGAACATACATCCTCTCAGAGTCTTATCTAAATGAAACTAAATATAAAAATGAACCCTTCTGAATCCGAGAGAAAACTAGCTCAATTGAAACTGAACTCAACTCCAGCATCAAAGAAGAACAGCAAACAAACTGCTGCCTGTGAAGTGAACGCAATCTGTGTGCTGTCGCTGCCACTCGCCTCGGGCCACATGAACGTCTACAGCAGGGCCCGCCTGGACAACACCATTTAGACATGTCGGCTCTTATCACTGATGTGTGTATATAGATGTGTGTGTGTGTGATCTCTGTGACACTAAGCAGCCTCCATCCTGGGTGACTCCGCTCCCCCCCACACCACCCCCTGCCGTCCCACATTCTCACCCCCGGAGGGCATGTCGACTGGAGCCTGTCCAGACCGGGGCAAGTCGGGGCAGCGGGGAACATGCAGGGTCAGCAGAGAGAGTGTGCAGAGGTGTGTGTTTGTTTTCTCCTAAGTCGGGGAGAGGGGGAGGAGAGGCGGGAATGATCCACAGATAGTATCAGTGCCACGGGCTATAACTGCTGTGGTCACCTCAAAGTAATTTTTCTGATTGAGTGATTGTGTGTGTGTGTGTGTGTGTGTGTGTGTGTGTGTGTGTGTGTGTGTGTGTGTGTGTGTGTGTGTGTGTGTGTGTGTGTGTGTGTGTGTGTGACAGTTTCACGCATGAAGACTAACCTTTACAGGTCATTTTTTCTATCTTCACAGTCACAGCGTCACCCACTCGCCACAGGAAATTAGAGTTTCAGTAATTTGACTAACTCCTCTCTGCCGGGTGACAAGATCCTCATCAAATTTGGTCAGAAAATCCTCAAGGCCTTGATGATGGTATGTGGTGAACACTGGGAGATTTCATGGGCTGGGAAGGAGAGGCTTGTCATACACACATGACGGAGGTTATCGTGCTACGAAATCGTATGAATGGCGCAGCAGGAAAAGTCGCACAGAGAACAAAGGGGATCCCTGATCCTTCGTGAAAGGAATCCCTCTGGACAATCCCCAACCTCCAGCATGTCATCGCTGGACGGTGAATTATCAGACGGCAGCCGAACCTCCTGGGCAAGCTCACCTCCTCTTAGCCTGAAGGGCGTGAATGCGAGGCCTTCATTTTGTTCCTACCACTCAGTGTGACCATTGTGGAAGATCAACAGAGTTTTCAGTAGTCTGAGATAAAGACGTTGCTTTTATGCAACAGTTCTGGCAATAAGAGTCCAATAAATGCATTAATAATAATAATGTGTTATTGACATGAATACCACTAGCTCCCACTCAGAGCACGATAGTGTTTCTTACAAGGCTTCCACCCTACATATATTAACCACTGTAAGAGTATACATTCTTTTTATATGCACATATTTTTTTTTAGCTGTGGTGTATTTTGTTAAACGCATATGTTGGTACAGAAGGGACTAAAATTTGATTTTTTTTTTTTCTGGGGAGAGCACAGGAGGAAGAGGAGGAGGAGGAGGAGGAGGAGGGAGACAGTGGCAGCATGGCGGTCGATCCAGTGTGGGAAGCGAGCCGACCCTGAGCAGCGCTTGAAGGAAATGGCGGCGGGTTTAAAGCAAGGTCAGCAGCTGACATCAGCATCATTAATGCTAGACTGTATGACTTGGATGTGAATATGAATGTATATGTGGTGTGAATATGACGATTCAAAAAATGCTTTTTGAGAGCTCTGCTGTCTCTGGTCCGTTATTATAGTATTAAAGAACTAATCGTGTGAGAAGAAAAACCTAGCAATTCAGTAATTAGTATTTAATGAGTCTACTGGGTAACTGTGACTGAGTGAAGTCCCCCTTTCCTTGAAGTGAGACAAAAAGAGTAACTAATGATTAAGTAACAAGTATTTAAGGAGTCTGTTGGATAACAACTCAGTAATATGCTTCACTTCACACTTCACACTACTTTCTGTCGTGTCAGAAATTAATGATTCATTAATGTAGTACCTCCCAGTCTGTTCTCCAGTATCTCATTCTTATCTACTACTCATTAATAATTCATTTTTACTACAAAGTGATTCCTGATTCACTCCTTGCTCACTCTTTAGCAGCTACTCACCTTTTTGTGTACCTTATTGTAACTAATGAATTCATTCATCACTTAAACCCACAAAAAATTGCTTAAGTTTTTATTTTTTATCAGTCAATAAACATTAATGGTGACTCAAACAGAGGCAATAACAGGCCACCATACATATGAAAGACAGCAACACACATTAAAGCCATAGTTGTTAACCACATCAATACACTGATTGTTATTAATCATTTATTCTTATGGAACAATAAAGATGACAAAAAGGCTTCAAAGCCATGAATGGACATCATTAGCACTCAGTCATAAAGGTTTGATTTCCACCGCTGCTGAATGATCTCTGAAACTGTCTTTGTTGTGTCTCAGTTCATTTGAATTAGAAACAGTCCAGATGGAAATGTTTTTCATCTCATATTCAATATGCTTCAGTTGGCAGATGTTTCCTTTGGCCTTCTTGGAGCGGTGACCACCTGAAGGCAGTTGATGTTCGACCACCAAGCTTTTTCCTGCTTCCTCAAACTTATCCCCTTTTTTATTCTTATCCTTTCTCCACTTATCTGTGTCTCCAGCAAGATCCTTTTAGACTCAGCTCTCACCGTCTCCATTACACACATTCTTAACATTCTCCTTAGCAGAGGCCATTGTGGTGTATACCACATTGATGGCTGAAAGTTCTCTTCTCTTCCATGATAAGCTCATTGCCTTTCTCGGCATGCAAACAGAATTGCAGTGGAACGTAACAGAAGAGTTTGACCACAAATCTGGAAACTCCCGTGCATGATTATGAAAGGCACATTTTAAAATACATGGACTATAACAAACAAGAATGAATGAACATGAATTTGAATCCTTTAGACACCACATAGTGCTCAGGTAGCAGAGGCAAAGGCTGTTCCAGAGAAATCTGAAGGTTTATTGACGATGGTAACGCTTTCAGTTTTATTTCGAAAAATCTGTTTGTTTTACTGCTTTGTATTTTTCCATCTTAAGATATACTCCCTGATACCAATTTCCCACTTGCACCCCATATCCCGGAATGCCTGATTTTTCAGTCTCAAAATGGTTAAAAGATTGATTTCAAGTCATCAGCAGTGAATTGGGAAGTGGCTGGTCTGCACAGGTTGGTCCCTCTCATCCCCTGACATTCCCTATCAAGTAAATTTGTATTTATATATCCCAAAATCAAAAAACAATTTTGTCTCAGGGGCAATGTGTCAGACCCTTTATTTTAAGGAAAAACTTCCCCACCAAAAAAAAAAAATCCAAATTGGAGAAAAACCTGAGGAAGAGCCACAGATCCCTCTCCCAGAACAGACATGCAGTAGATGTCGCATGTAGGCGTAGGACTAGAAGAAATAGGGTTAAACATTTGGAGATCAAAATTTGGATTGAAAGTCAATGGAGGCAGATTGTTTAATATACATAATATCTACTCTGGAATAAAAAAGCAACTACTGAACTAGAATGGCATTCAGTAGAGCGCATACCTCCGCCAAGGCCCAACAAACCTCTTTGGTATTCACTCATAGATACCAGCCAGCTACATGCATTTTTTTCCCTCAAGATCTATACTTATTTCCCAGAGAAATAAATGAAAATGTCATAACTTACAATTTCAAAGAAAGTGAGAAACCACTTTGGATCCTTCCCCTTATTCCGATCTAAACTTAAAGTTAATTCTTGTCTGAGACCCTTTCTCCATCCACATTTTGTGAGAATCAAATCATTGATTTTTGTGTAATCCACTTCTAGCCTTGTGGGTAGTAACATAGATGTGTGTGATGACCTGTGATGGTGTTGTAGTGGATGGCTAACCTGGAAGGGTAATATGGCACTGTTTCCTCTGTGACACCATATTCAGTAAATTTTCACCATGGAAAAGTTCCTTTCTCTGCTTTTCTAGTTGTACCTTACACATTCATAAACCGGTGCAAGAGCCTACCATGCAAGGCACCACCTGCTTATCAGAAGCAATAACCCTAATTAGAAACAACAACAACCATTCACACACACACTGGGAGCTATTTCTGGTTCAGTATCTGCCCAAGGACACGTTGACATGTAGAATGCAGGGTTAAATCACTGACCCTGTGATTAGTAAACGACCACCCTACTTCCCGAGGCACAGCCCACCCTAAAATGTGTTGTATAACGACCAAAACTGCTCCAGTGATCATGTAGAACCCTGAAACTTGGAGCGAGACAAAGGCAGAGAAAAATGTTTTCTGTTCCCTTTAAAAAAACCCAGATTAAGAGCATGGCACAGTTCGCTTTAGTTTCCCTCTCCGATTTGTTCAAGGCCCGTCACTCATTCATCCACATCTGAAGAGAACCTTAATCAACCTTCACGCAGGCCGTCTGTATTTGCCGGCGGTTCCAGCACCCATTTAGCGTCATGACTTTCTTTTCTGTCCGACGGACGGCATCTGCAACAAGACGAGAGCTCTGACACGAAAAAAAGTTCAGCCTCCTATAATCCGCTTTGCCTTTGTGAAGTGAGTGACTTTGAAACTCACTATTGCAATTACCACCACCCCCTAACTCACCGGAAATAGATGGAGAGAATACGCTCGCTCTATTTCACCATCCCCCCTCTCTTCAAATCTCTCCGTTTGTTTGGGGAATTGTCTCTCTTTTTTTTGTTCTTAATTTATCTTTCATTATACTCTATTGGTTTTTCTCATTTGGAGCCTGGCGTGCACAAACGCACAAGGAAATTAAAACTTTTTGGTTTGTGACAGAGATTAGCGTCAAGTGGAGGTCAAACATAATAGCTTTCATTTAACAAGAAAATAGATATGATTATACCGCACTTACTCTCTGTTCAACTTTTGTCCTCAATCTAAGCGCCGCTGCTCCGACAGCTTTGCCCTCATTACACGGCAACAAAGGGGCCCGGGCTGCCGGTTCACACTGCCGCTCCTCGCTATTTGTCATCCTATATTTAACATCAGAATGGGCTTCTGAAGACAGAAAAGACAGACTGGAATATTTCATTTGGTTCTATTTACCCCTCCTCCCTGTTTGCCTGTAATATTTATAGTGTGCATCAACAAAGGCTTCAGTCGGAATCGATGAATATTCAACATGTACTAGACGATTAGGCAGGACTACAGATAATTTAGTATTTGCATCTTAACTCTGCTGCATTATTGGTCCGTCACCATCTGTAGATGCCATAATCTACCTCGGATTACAGGCGCAACATCTACTTCAGACAGATAAAAAAAAAAACTAAAAAAATCTACATGGCTGTAGTAAAAATCAATGAGTGGATTACCTAGTGTGTGTTGACATGACAGAGGAGACAGTGAAGGACGAAGCAGATGATCTTTTTGTTTGTAATTCAAAATACTGAGTGTATTAAGGTCATGTTCGCCCATTACAACATGTTTTGGGGAAGTCATAACAAGTGTTCATTTTGTGATCAGATTAGTCCATTAAAATGCTTTAATCACTCAGCTCTGATGGCGCTGACGGAGACAATGATGCTGCCTATATGGTAAGCTAACCGGCTCATAAACTTGCTGCCCGACTGTAAGGCTCCAAATAAGATATCAGTGTGTAAAAAGGTCTACAGCAACGAAAAACCTGAGCCTGTCAAAATAGTCGTTTGTCGCCTGGTTAAAAAAAATCTAATAAAATCATCAAAGAACCAGAGCTTCTCCCAGAGGAGACGCACCAAAACTGATTATGCGCATAATTGACCTCATATCTACCAAACAGTACACATTCCTTCGTCATCAACGGTTATTGGAAGTGTACAGTTCTTCAGTTATGGGCAAGTTGAGCAGGGTCTAAAAGTCTGAGACCACTAGACATGAATGTAATACCACAGTATTATATATTAATATAACCGATAATAATATCAGTTTAACAGTTTGGTTGAAAATGTTCAATGAATTATAGAACATCTTGGTTTGTCCCCCTTTTGCTTTAGTGACAGCATGCACTTGAGCAGTTTGTGTAAAACCTGCATGTTATCCCAGCATGATTTGACAGTGTTCCTCACAGCATCTTGCGATGTCACAGAATTTCTGTCTACCGCGGTCTTCAAGTGACCCCATAAAATGTTCAGTAGAATGCTGCAGTCCTGAAACACGGAAATAAGCTAACGTTTTTACTCTTCTGGTTCCCTCGTCTCAAAGTCAATGTGTTTTTAGGCTCACCGTCTTAAATACATTCTGTGGCTAACACAAGCTTAAGAGATTTTCACATTTTGACCTATGACATAAATTCTGCTTTTAATACCCCACATGTGAATTTTAAAGCATTTATTTGTCTTAAAAAGGTGGTTGCTAAGAATTGACAAAATAAAGAAGGACTTCAGTTGCAAACAAATCTCGCCAACTTTACAACTTGCATATTGATTAATTTATAATAAAGCGTGTAGAGTAGAGTTTAGTAAGAGGTGGTGGCGTTGAAGTCCTGCAACTGCGATGTAGTTTGTTAAAAGCCTGAATTTGGCCTTTTACCTCTGGTAATTGCATTTCAAAAAGTCATGAAAGTGGTGTTCATGTGTGAAGATTATCATCCTTAACAAAACATAGAAATATCATGAAATTGTGTTTGCCACAGAGCTTATATCATGCAATAATCAAAAACCTCATTTAAAAAACCCATAGGCTTTTTGGTTGAGGGGAACCAGGGCCGTGCTATCTTTTGGGTAAGCCTACAAAAATATGTTCCCTGCAGCACTCTAAGGGGTTGAGGTCAGTGGGCCGTGGATGAAAGGTCGTGGCAGTCAGGACTTCTTGGTCTTCTTTGGTCTTCAGCAGTTGTGTCAAAGTTCTGAGGTGTGTTTGGGCTCATTTTCCTGCTGCACTTCTAATCTTTCTCCACAAAGATCAAACCAGAGGGTGGAGCATGACTCTGATGAGTGGAGTGGTGCTTCTCCTCGGTCAGAGTGGAGTCAACTCTGTGCAGGTTTTAAAGTCCAGAGGAAGAAAATCAGCCCCCGACTTTAATCTTCCAGCACCATGTTTCGCTGTGGCTTTAAAACACTGTTCGTCTCCTTATGTACACTGTCATCCTGAGGCCTCCGCTGGCTTTTTTATTCCTCAAAGATGAGAATATACGGACACACAAGCTGACATCCCTCCCACACAGATCATTGCAAAGGTCCTTTTAACTCGCGGAAGAGGCAACATCAGGCTTATCAGAGAACACATAAAAGGCTATGCGCTGTAAATTCGTTACATTAGAGAGATGTGTGATTAGAGCAGAACTGACCAGAGGAGTGCACTTCCTCCAGGCTACCTTGTGCTGATTGGACTATTCGTGGTCTTCGCTGATCAAATTCTGTATCTGCTATGAATTTACTTTTCTATCTCTTGGGGGAAATAAGGTTGATCTATCGATCGTCTGATGGTGTGGTCACTTTGGCTCTGCCTGATTGTGCTTTAAATACAACTGATCCAGGTTCTGTAAAGCATTTTAGAGTTCCATACACTGCCCCCTTAGGAACCCGCCACAGCCCCATTACAGCCATACTATGGCCGCCGGAGCTGATCGCAGCCATGCCGGACAGTTCTCGTGTTTCCACCAGCTGGGCCACGGCACGTTTCAGCTACATCAGCTCTCCACTCTATTCTGTGGTGATAGAAGTGTTTTTTTTATTCTACACTTGACAGCAGCTGCATCAATCTGCACAGAGCAGATCGAGCCAGACAGTTAGTCAGACAGCAGAGCGGCATAGTGTAGCCGGTCAATTTTCGAAATAAAACATCCTGTGCCGACTCAGATTTACAGCCCAAGACAGTTGGAAATGTTAACAATAAACACACTTAAAACATACAAATAACCATTTAACCATACTCAATCTCAATAACAGCAGATGCCCAAACATCAGGAAGAAATGATGACATAAACACAATCAGCACAGGGCAACAACATCAGGCAGGCACGATGCTAATACTGCTTACATGTTGATATTTTAGTTACGAGTCATACTTTCAGATTTTGCACTTATCTGCGCAGAATATGGAATGCACAACCTACACATGAATATGACTGCACACAGCTCCAACCACTAATACACAAGTATCTCAAAAATGTACAGACAGTAAACGCACTGACTTTCTCCCACTGCAAGCAACATGTGTGAAGATGTTTCACCCGTTTCTAAGAACGCTCTTTTTAAAAACACCTGTAAACTATGACCTCACAGCACTGGGGTTAAATACGTTATGATTCTTTGAAACTGAAAAAAAAAAAAAAAAAAAAAGAAGAAGAATTGAATGCGACCTGAGGGCCATTGTCATAAAATATTAAATCAAACACAGTTTCTCATCAACTCATAACGCCTAATCATCTCACCTTCAGTCCGACCTTTTAAGATATCCATCAGAATAAACGCACACAAGACCTCCGTTTTCACCATTTTTCAGTTTATTGTTGGCATATTGGTGTGTTTGTGTGAGAAAGTAATGCATGTATACTGGATCCCACTGCACTGTGTACAACACCTTTAGCATTTGGCCACGTTTTTTACTCTGTTTCTTCATGAATGGATCCTTAAAGTTTTGGTTACAATGACACAGAATTACCATGGATTTCAATCTAAATTGTTACCTCCTTTTTATTTATAGACATGATCTATATCAATATCCAAAAGTGAAAAAAAAAATGAAATAATGTCAAATGATGAGAACTTGAGTTTTACATCTGCTAAGGCTGTTCAGTCTCTCTGTACGTCTCCCCACTGGGAAAAACAAAAAGTCTTTTTCAGGGGCACTTAAACGAGAGTCAAACCTCTGAATCAGAATGTGGAACCCAGCAAACAAAAAGCACTCCTTCAGAACAAGTAGATAGATAGATTTATATATAGAGTTTTATATTCAGCTTGAAACTTTTTAAAAGAGTACAGTAAACACTTCTCACACATGATAGAAACTACTTGATGTCTCAGAATCAGGAAAATGTGGGCCAAACCGAGCCCACGATAAGGTGAACAAACCAAACTCAAAGCGAAAAAAGAACCGAAAGTGAAAAGAATAACGGAAAAAACAATAATAAAAAAATATTCTGCCCACAATCTTTTCTTACAAAGTTTGAAGTAGATCGTAAGATCGTAATAGACACCTGACCACACGAACAGAATAGAAAAATCTAAAACAGTGGTATTGCATTTTGAAATGCACAAAGATTCTCCTGTACAATTTTGGCGCCTCTCAGCGAGTACAAACGCCTAAAGGGCTCAGTGGCGGTTTCTCTCGGTGGCTCTAGTTTTTCGATTTGTCTTTCAATACACATAATAGTCCTCGTCTGGTTTTATTTTCATTAAAGACGTATACATCAGTGCTGTAAACAGGCACACACAGATTGGAAAAGGACGGAGAGATCTGTGTCCAGTTTTATCTCTCTCTGTCATCAGTGTCCTTCCTCCTCCTCTGTAAGTTTCTCAGTCCTGCTGAGACAATGGAGTCCTTTTCGTAAGGCTATCCCTCTACCTGCCTGCACCCATCCATCCTAACCCCCTCCCCCGCGTCGACTCCTACTCCCGAGTGTGGGGTGCCTCCAAAGCCCGGCAGTGCTCCAAGATTTCCAGAAAGGATGGAACTCCTAGTTCCCAAAAGGGGGGGGGGGTCATCCTTATTCTGTGTGTAGTCAAGTGTGTTTTCATGTTTATTCTTTTGTTGGGTGAGGAGGGACGAGGGCAGGGAGGGAAATAAAAGTTGAAAACTTGATGCTTTTTTTTTTTTATAGCCTTGGTCATCGAGGAGGGATTGTGCAAAGTCACGCGGTCTCCGGAATGTCCACGCGAAAGGAGCTAGCAAACCCCTTTCCTCGCTGCAAGAAGCAGAGTAAAAAAAAAAAAAGTCTGGTTAGTTGTGTGTGTCTGTTTAAGCATGGGGGGGTGGGGGTGGAGGGATGTCAAGTTTGGGTGAGAGGGATGACGAGAAAAAGAAAAAAAAAACAGCATGTAAATGGCCTCATTCACACAGAACTGCAGGGTTCACATGCACGACGAGGGGTAGGAAGTCTCACATCTCAGCTGGGCCGTTTCAATTCACTGTTGTGAAATGGCTCAAGGATAATATGATGGTGAGTGTGTGTGTGTGTGTGTGTGTGTGTGTGTGTGTGTGTGTGTGTGTGTGTGTGTGTGTGTGTGTGTGTGGCGTTGGAGGGGTGGGCTGGTGAATATTACACGGCCAATTTATTTAGGGCAACAACAAAAGGGGAAGGCTAGAGTCTAACCTCTCATCCAGCCCTCTCCCCGTCTCTGTCTCCTGCCTCCACGTCTGAGTTTGATGACTACAATCAGGGGGCTCTTTCCGTCAGCCCCCCCACCCCACCCCTCTGCACCACACCCTGACCTGACCCCGGGCCCAGGCCTGCCCCCCCTTGGGACAAAAGAGCCTCTGTGTATCACTGGCTCATTTGATCAGATTAGCGAGCTCCAGCCTCTCGGTG
Organism: Diplodus puntazzo; assembly: GCA_963678695.2. Taxonomy (NCBI): domain Eukaryota; kingdom Metazoa; phylum Chordata; class Actinopteri; order Spariformes; family Sparidae; genus Diplodus; species Diplodus puntazzo. The sequence goes on along the minus strand of OZ023158.1, from coordinate 8,990,545 downwards.
CCATCTCTCTATCCCTTCCTCCACTCTACTCCTCTTTGCCTCTCGTCTTTCCTCTTCCCCACCCAGCCCTCTCTCTGACTGTTGTTCCCTCTCTGCCAATTTCCACCTCCTCGCTGCCGCCCCCACGCTCATTAGCATAAGGGCCACAGTGATCTACTTTGCGAGAGGAATGAGTGGCGGTGTTCGTGGGAACCGCAGCGATATCAGGAGCCCTCTGCTTTCGAGTGCTGCATCACGAGCACATAATAAGCACATCCATGGAAACTAATAGATGCAGCGCAGCAAACACAGGGTGCTTCACGCTAAAGGCTGACAGGCGTAAAGTGGAAAACACAGGAATGATAATAATTTAAAACCTTTGTCGTGGTTGCTGCTTGATGTTTGGTTGCATGCCAAGTTTATGAGGTCGACATGATTCACATGTTCAAAAACAGATTTGTTATTCAAATTTGAAATAGCAATGTGACAGAATAAATAAATAATCTAATAATAATAATTGCAGCGGCATGGAAATCCAATGTTTTTATATTTTCATAAATATATATCTGAAATTATTTTTAGCTATAAGTTATTCGACTGTTAACAAACAACAAAATACTTTTTAAACCTTGCAGGAAGCTCCTTTAATGCTCGCTGCCTTGTAACTTTATTCAGCAATTGTTTTTTGTAATGTTCATAAGCCTTTACAGTTTAAGTACGAAGATTGTCATTGTTAACAGTCAAATGACTATTCACTAAAATGTAATTATCTACAGATGTACCATTTATTAGTGATGGTCATTATAATCTGTTTTATTTTATTTTATTTTACTGTATATAAGTATGAATTATATTGTCTATTTGATGATTACTCACCTTACACTGCTGCCTTACACTTCATATGTCGACAAGTGAATGTTCTGTTTTTATACAACTGGTCACAGCCGCATCATGACTGCACTTTTTATGATTGCATTAGTTTATGTTCTCTTCTCTTAAATTCACTGAGATGATTTTGAGATGTGGTTCTAATGAAGTAACATCAGCTCACATCCAAACTGTTAAACTTAAACTAAATTTAATTGTTTTCACTGTTTTAAATGCTTGTTTTTTGCTCTGCATAAACAACATTATTGCTGTAATTCTTCATCCCAGCTAACACTGGACGATGGACAGATATTTGGAAGACATTTGTTACCATATAAAGTGGAGTACTGTGTTCCGACCACCAAGTGATGAACCCCCAGAGTCTTTCAGGTTGATTATAATCCTGTATCTCTTTGTTATAGACGGCATTACAGATGAAAAATGGCAGAGGGAAAACACTACCACTGGATTAACTGTTAAATCTTCTTATTCTCAGAAAACCAGACAGGGAAGTAATATGTAAGATGTTAGAAATAGTTTTAGTCAGATCTTGATAAATTATTTCTTGTGCATTTTTTTTTTTTTTGTGACTGAAAATACACCTGTCTACTCCAGCGGATACAATGCACCAAAGGGTATAATCTGCTGATTGAGATTTTGCCTTACTTTGTGTTTGTCTACTTCAAAATGTTTTTTTAATAGTTCAATTAGGCAGCAACATCAAATAGTCTTTAGATTCTATATTTATATTTTTTTACCATAACACCCACTGAAGTGAACAGATCTACTGCATATTTAGTCACAGCTAATAGATATATATATATATATGTAAATATATATATATATATATATATATATATATAGATAGATAGATAGATAGATAGATAGATAGATAGATAGATAGATAGATAGATAGATAGATAGATAGATAGATAGATAGATAAAAGTATTTCTAGCATCTTATTTAGTTTTTTGGCTCTCTGGTTTACTGAGAATATTAGGCTTTATCAATGAATGCTCTGTACCTTCATAGAACTCCTTCAGAAAAACAGATAAATACCTATTTGCATGATTTTTCACTTGTTTAAGAGTACAAACGAACATTTAAAAATGATTACTTTGTGATCGAATTATTCTTGCATGAAAGCATTAATAAAATCTCGGAGTGAACCTGATGATTATTCTCTGTGAGACCGCCGCGGTGTGCTAGAAGACAGTCTTTTATGAAGAAATTATAATGTGAGCAATTGGTTGCTTCGATATAGCTTTTTGATCCAGAATGTAAAAAAGAAGCATAGCAAATGAATAAAACATTAATTAAATGGAAGAAAAAAAATCCTGCTGCTCCTAACAGCATGCTGTGGTTTTAAATGACGGCACTAAGGAAGCAGCGGTGCTCTGACAGTTTGATAATTCCAGCTAGCTGTGTCGGATGATGAGAGAGGGGGCCTCTTCAGGCACTGCTTGACAAAATTATAATTAAGCATTATCACCAAATTGCAGTGATTGAGGATGTATCTCTTTGTGGCCCTTGAATGAGAGTTTAGAAACAGTAATTCCTTGGGAAATGTGCCTTTTCCGTTTTTTTCTCTCCTCAATTATCAAAAAAGTTGTTTTTTTTTCCATCCCCGCTCCAACGCAGTGACGTCCACCGAATGAGAATGAGCTGTCGAGCACACAGCCTGCTATTTTTCTTCTTCACGGGTTGAAAACAGCCATTTTCAGTGTCTCTTATATTACATCAGCCATTTTTTCCATAATGTGACAGAACCTTAATACTAACATCTCCACCCACATCAGAGCAACATTATAGATCACAATTGCTTTTGGTGTGTAATTTGGAAAGGCCCACAGGCCAATTACTGCTGGAGGTTTGTGTGTGTGTGTACATGTGTGGGTGTGTGTGTATATGTGTGTGTGGGTGTTTGTGTATGCGTGTGCGTGTGCATGTGTGTGTATGAGCACACACTGTTCACAGGCGGAGATAATGGAGATGCTTGAGAAAGAGGGAAGAGTTAGTTAAACACTCTGACAAGAGCGCCGACAGAACAGAGGTCAGACCTGAATTTCACACTTCCTTTCGCCAGCCAATCCGTGGAGAAAATTTAATTTGAGATGTCTTTTTTTTTTTTTCACCTAATTCGATCAGAAGATCAGAGAGCAGGACGGCCACAATACTCACTTAAATAGGCTGGTTTATAAGGTGCTCTGGAGCTAGGCAGAAATGCTTCCAACTCTTTCCTCTCTAGGGAGCCCTGGTGATGGCTGAGGTGATGATGTTTGAGAAGGTGGTGGTGGTGGTGGTGGTGGTGGAGGTGATGGGGACTGAGAGGCGTCTCTTTGCCAAAGGTGGAGAATGACTGATTAGCCGTTTGCTCGGGGCTTTCAAATACCTCTGTGTCCGGTACTGAGTCCATGCCGGGCACGTGGAGGTTGCTGCGGTAGTCTGGGCCCTGGCGCCCGTCGGAGGGCATGAAGCTGGGCATCCAGCAGCGATCAGAATGGCCCAGGGCCTTGCACTCCTCCGTGCAGTTGGAGAACAGATCGGCCCCTGTGCATGACAGAAGCATAGGGAAGGAGGAGAAATACATGAGAAAGGTGTTTAAGTCTTTAGCGCTGGAAACAAGATACCTGCGCATATTCAAACACAAATAACTCCGTCCGACGCATTTACCCAAGACTTTTACAATATGTATTTATGCAACCTATGCTTTGATTCTTCATGCCGGGGCTTTCTGTTTCACCATCATTAAGATCAAAGCCAGCTGCACAATGGATAGAAAAACCTGGCTGCTAACACACACACACACACACACACACACACACACACACACACACACAAAGAACTGTAGAACAAAGACTCATGGGAGTCTTGGTTCTGCTTGTAACGTCTGTGGAAAAATAGGATTTAATAATGTGCATCTACCCAGTTTTGAGGCACTCACCTGACTATTTTCATGCACTGCTACTTTATTCTTTTTACTCCACTACATTTATTCAACAACCACAGTTGCTGATTACTTCTAACATTGCACATTTTCCTTTACAACCCATATCCCAGCCCTCCACTGTTTCGCTGTTGACTAACAATCAAATGCTGTATGGCCCACGCATTAAACCCTTTGAACTGCGCAACAGAAAGCTGAAATCTGTACATCCTAAGCTAAAAATGTTATGCAAGTCAATATACATTAATACATCTAAAAGACTCCTAACACTTGTCAACGTATTTGACGTATGTACACATTTTAGCTTTTGAGATTTGTTCACTTTCATGAGTAAAAAACGTGTTTTGGTGGTCTCATCAACAAAAGAAATATTTCCCAAGTGCCTACACTGGTATTTCTGCTTACTGTGATGTTATTTCTAGGAGAATCTTCAAATGCTCAACATGCTAACAAAACTACAGAATACGCTCAAATCAAAACGACCCACTCCGACTGTTCCTCTCAGCCGCTGAGACTGACAACTGTCAGCCTGTTTCTCTGCTCCCCCCTTCCATCACCCACCGGCACCGCTGCATGTCCTGTGACACACTGTTGTCGTCACTCGCGTACAACACGATGCAGCGGAAGACAAAAGCTAAACTTACTGCCGCAAAAAACAATTTGCAAGGATGCTCAGCTATTAAGGTTATTATTTTAGATTGATTTGAAGTCCTCTGCGAGTTAATCACTATTTTGTACATTATACTGGATTAAGACGGATCCTGTAAACAACAATCTCCTGCAGCCTGTCGAGGGCCGCCTCAGGTTTTATAGGGTTAAGGAATTATAAAGGTTTACAAACGTCTGTTTCAATGTTATAATGTCCATCCAAATTATGTTTACAGAATAACTACACGATCTTTATCAACCATTTACAAAGTATTATAAACTTTAAAGTCAAATAACTATCACTTAAAGTTAACTAACTTTAAACTTATCATTTATTCATGATGGTTTAAAGTATGACTGATATTGGTTATCATAAAGGCACACAGTGAATGTACAGTGCCTACACATTATGTTCAGAGTTTAAGATATCCAGGCTCTTATGTACAAATAAAAACGAATGGGGAGTGTCAATCAAAAACAGACTTATCGGGCCAGTTCCCTGCAAGGCACCTCAGACCACTGGCACTACATGGTATACTTAATTTGAGTATTTCATTTTCTTGCTTATGCTTGTAATGCACTCCATTTCACAGGGGAAATGTTCAAGGCCATCACTTTATGTTGGAAAGTGGTAGCAGTCATACTGACAAGACACACAGAGGCTCTGACACTAGCATAGCGAGTGGTGAAGGTAGAAAGAGGCAAAACTCCGAAGAGCTTTTCAGGAAAGACGTATGGTAGATAAAAGAAAAATAAAGTACTTTCTCAAGCGCTTTGCTAAAATACAGATGGAACATACTTTTTCAACAGGAACAAAGGGCATTGTACAGTGTTACCCTTCACGCTTACTATTCTAGGTACTACACATCTTTCTGAAAGTACATGAAATTTTGAACTCTGGAATTTTACTTGTAATAGATCATTTTTATGTTGTGGCATTGATATTTTGACCTTGCAAGAACTCTATTTTAAAACTGTTTCCAAAGCGAAAATATCAATTTGGCAAAGCATTGCATATTTGCAACATATGTTAAAACTACGTTTGAAGGACTCATTCAGCTCAGTCATTTAAGACCTTTAAAGAAGAATAACTTGAGCCAATGGGTGAGATGCTGTGCAGCAGTTTCTTTTGTTCCTTGGATGTTTTTTGAAGTGGCAGAATCTTCAAACCGAACACTAGCAGATTGCTGCAATCAAAGAAATTACAACTGACATAAGTTAATTTGCATTTAAAGCAGGCAGGTTTCTTGCACTTACTTTAAGAAGCTGAAATTTCTGTTGAATAATGGAGTGACTGGCTGACTGAATGCTCCACTTTTACAAAAGGTACAACAGTCTATCTATCTAATACGAGTCTAAAGGTTAATCTGGCTCACAGTTGTCAGCACCTCTGAGTATTCACACTAAATTAACGTAATGATGCAAGATGATTAAGACAGTTTCTCCAGTGATATACATGCACTGAAGTTATACAGGGGTCAAGCCACGTCAAAACGTTTGTGCCTGTCCCTGTTCTCAATGCTGATAAAGATGAGGGCATTAGAAAACAAACAAGAAATACCCCTGTAATGTTTTTTTTTTTGTTTGTTTAAAGCCAGTTAGCAAAAGAGCTTATGAAGGGAAAATATTCCCTACAGACACAGGAGCAAAGCCAGGATTTTAAATATACTGAAGCCATCAAGCTGTAAAACTTTTTAATGAATGCGTTCAGACATATTTGTTTATTCACCCGTCAGTTTCTGTTAATTTAATTTCCCAACATGTACATCTTAATTGATTGCTAAAATGTTCAGTTGTCAAGAAAATACACAGTGTTTGGCTCGCCAGCCAAGCTACCTGTTGTACAACACTATGACCTCAAATATATAAATCAGATGCAAAGCATCAAAGGTCATTGGATGATGTCATTTACATGTAAGCTACATGCACGTATAAAAAAGGTCCCTTGGAGTTGGTGAAATGTCTATGACACATTGAAAGGCTGTGTGTGTGCAGTGCGTGTTTGTGTGTGTGTGTGTGTGTGTGTGTGTGTGTGTGTGTGTGTGTGTGTGTGTGTGTGTGTGTGTGTGTGTGTGTGTGTGTGTGTATGTGTTATAGGGAGGTGGTTGCAGTTTTTAAAGCCATTGCCAGCAAATTGCTGTGCTCTCTTTAGCTTGGGCATTAGATTAAGTGAACCACAAACTCAATGGTATTGGATTACCCAGCCTGCCCCTGTCCTGGGCCCTCACTCTCACCCCGTTTACTAAACCCTTTGTCCTCTGTGAAAGGCTGGTCACAGGTACAGCTGAAAACCAGTTTGAGCATGTTTGCTTTCATGTGGAGTAATTATTTGTGAGGCTTTGTATTGACAGCATAATGACCTGGTGCAAAAATCACCTTTTGTCAGGGAGCAAGGCAGAACAGTTAGCAGGGCCGTTAGCTGTTCAGTGCAGCTATTTAGGCCGAGTGTAAGCCTTAAGCCAAATTGTGTTTTCATTGCCCCATATGTTTTTCGCAGTCGGGCCTCGATCCTGTGTATGCATGTATTTTGAAACCTAAATCCGCTTGTTTTGGATGTGTGTCTGAGTCGCTGTTTGGGGCCACAATCTGAACTGTCCAGCGGGGGCTATCTGCTGCTAATCCCTCTGAATACAGACTGATTAGGCTAAGACTGCTGCTGTCCCAGTAAGTAGAGTGTGAGCGTGTGTGTGTGTGTGCGCGCGCGCGTGTGTGCGTTTTGTTGTGTGTGTCTGTAGCGGTCAGCAAAGGGGGAATTTGCTTTGTTACAAAGCGGATTAATTTGGCTTGCCATCACTAGCAGCTTGGAAAAGTGCCCAGTCTCCTAACGAGAGGGTTTCTTATTAAATATTAACCAACAAGCCATAAATACACCATCACATTATGTTTTAATACGGCCTCTTACACAGGAGGACACAACTCACTGTACCACTTGACAGGGGGGGCAACCACAATGCATGCTGGTTGCTGACATACTGTATCAGTGCACCTTGGACATGCAGGGAGCGCTGCATTGTGCTGAGCAAAAAAATAAAAAAAAATAAAGTGGAAGGAGGACACAGATTACAAAATGGATGCTGTGTTAATTCTCAAAATGGGAACAGGAAATGGGGCATTTAGAGTCTGTCAGCGAGATAAGACTCAAGCTCACACTCGTATATATACATCCTCAGAGGGAGACAGAGGGACAGGGTGAGTAATTTCAGCCACAAAGCCAGATCAAGACATATTGATATTCCCTGTTATTTTGGCAACATTAGATGGCACATTAGGCAGTCTCCATGAATCAGAAGGAAACAAAAATGCTGTTATAAAACTGAACCCTTTGCACGCGCGCGCACACACACACACAAACGCGGATTGAGCCGTGCTTAAAGTGTGAATAAAGGTTGTGGGTAATGCCCTTATCTCTCCACTGCGTAGCTCACCAACACATTTTCTCAGAGCAAACAGTGGGCCTGGTCCAGCTGCAGAGTACAGTATCTGTCCTCCTCTTCAGCACGGGATGAAAAAGAACTGTGTCAACATGTCTTGCACTAAGCCAAAAACAAGCAGAGAGGCCAGTGAGCAGACAGCGGGAGGGGAGGGTAATGCGATCTTGAAGAGCGCTGACCCTCGTTACTTATGATGCCTCATCTTATCATTCTGCACGCCACTCGCACAGGGCAAACGTAAAAGTCTCGATAATAACCTTCATTTGGTAATTGGTATGCAGAGGTCTCAGAAATGAATTACTGATCAGCGAGCTGTTACCACGGTGATAACGTGAACTGCAGGCATAAGAAGGAATTCATCATGGCAGCGGGGAAAGATGGGAGTGGAGTTGGGGGGGCAGAGGGTTGGATAGAAAAGTGGATAAGCGCCTCGACTTAATCTCCTCCAAGTGCGTGACATTGGCTATATTGATAATATGTACTTTACACATGTATCAGGACTGGAAGCTGGGTCCCTGAGGGGACTATCAGGGAAGAGAAGAGAAGTGGTCCTAAAAAGGTCCAGCAGCAAAAGAGGAGCATTGTGATTTAATTGGCAAGGAAGTCATTACAGAATGTACAGAATGACCTTTAACTCAGAAAGCTAAAAAAAATCTAGCCATTGAAAGTGGCAGAAACATTTGTGACGAAGTCCTCATGTGGGCTAGCTAAACTGCAGTTTTTTAAACAATCAGAAAATAAGCCTATGACAGTTTGCATAACTGGTTAACTATTTGAATCATCAGTTTCTGCTTTGTGAAGTTTCTATGATGTCTGCTTTTCATTTAATGAAATACTCTGTTAGTAGAGCCTGACCGATGTGTCAGTGGGCTGATATTATAGATTGACGTGGCCCCTCACAGATAGATCATATCGGCACATATGTTGCTGATACGTGCAAAATGGAAACTTTTTTTAATAGATGCTTGATTCCAAGTGAAGTTTATTGTTTCAGTGCACTGATGTCCTTTTTGAACAATAAAGTTTATTGATAACATGTAAAATATCCTGCCTCCATTATATACCTATGATTGCCGCATTTATCAAAAATCTGTGTGTTTATGTTTATAGTTTGTGTATATAAACTATAAAAGAATATTGAATGTCGTTACTCCCTAATAGCAATTTTGGCATCGGTACCAAAATCGGACGTTGCTTGAGCAGTTTAATCATAAGATAGTTAGGCACTTGTTGTATTGAATGCCAAGATGTTATATACTGTATGAAACAACAGATAGTTTCATGTAATGTGAAGCACTGTCATGGATAAAAAACGCAGAGTTAAAAATGTATTCCACTTTGACCAGCTGCAACATTAAAATGACTAACATGCATACATGTGATGCATGCAGTGTTATATAATTTGTCACTGATAATTCAATTATAAATGCTGGATGGTCCCTGGACAAGAAACTCTTCCAGCTTCTTAGCCAATCACAGTACAGCATAATAACTGACCTGACGTGTGTTTCCACTATCCTCCCATATGTTATTCATTCTGCTCTTCCATACATAGGTAGCAACGTACACAGTTAGACAGTTCACAGGCTACATATTACATTTCTATATATGAAATATGAAACACAAAGCGAAAATACATGTAAATGGAACACTAAGTGAAAACTGCTGAAGTGAATGATGGTAATTTAGGCAAAAATATATGAATACAAGAGTGACAGTAGATTTGTATGAAATTATAGAAAATGTACGTGAGAGGCACGGAATAAATTATGGCTCACGCAGCCACTCATAGCTCTGCTTAATGAGTCACACTTAGAATGAGCGAATTTGACTTGTTTTTGTATTGTGTTATTCCAATTCCTACTTCATTAACGATCTGAGTTTTGTTCCACCACTCACTTTTTTTTATTTAGGAGCACCATCACATTAAGTGCACCCAGTAATACATTTCAACTTAGTTTCTTCATAGTTCATGTAAATGATTATAAACATGAATAAAGGATCAGATTCATGTTTTCCATGCTTAACTATGGTTAAGGATGTGATGTCTCACAAGTTCTCTCGTTAGCTTGCAAGGAATGTAAGAGCGGTACAGGGTGCAGTCTCACACATGCACGCACACACAAAGACATGCACTGCAGAATGCACGTGTGCAAGAAGATTATAAAATCCCACTGTCGCCTTAATATCTATTCAGAGGCACCTCTCTACACGACCAGTTGTTTTTATTAAAAAAAGGTTTTAACATTTTTTTTTAATCTGACCTGCACTGGTATGACCAATGAAACTATTAAGTTGCTGTTCACACATTTTGGGCCGTCTGTGCAACCTAAAGAATTGCACCCAGGAGCCCTGGAAATGCTTTCTACAATATCTATTCAGGGCAGTTGTAAAGCCTTGTAAATATCGTTACCCAGATAATGTTTATGGATGAACTAATCAGTATTCATAAAGCATTTACAAAGTGTTACAAAGATCAGCTGCAACTTCACAATAAACTATTGCTTAATTACTGAAACAAAGTGCCTATTACTGTTAACAGTCAAATAAGCACTTTTTTACTAAAGTTTGATTAACTGTAAGTTTGACATTTGTTAATAACGGTCAATAAAAGGTGTTACTGAATACAGTAGTGGTAACAGTTTTAATACTATAATGTTGAATCGAATATTTGCATATCTACACATTTGAATTTGTAGATCTACTACAAACTGGGTCAAATTTAATTAAAAAAAAACATTTGTGGCTTGGTAAGATGTATATATTCTGTTGTTTCACCATTACAGGTGATTCCTGGTCTCTTTCTGGAGTGCATCTTTGAGGAAACACTGAGTGGTTTGGATCGGGGGAACAACAGAACGTGCAGCCTGGAGCGGAAGTAGTTGGCACGGCGACGCAGCCGGCAGCAGAAATGAAGTTCCCTGTCAAACGCAAGAGAAGAGGCTAACGCGCCACTGTGATGGATGACATGGACACGTGTTTATTTAACATTAGCATTTACTAAACGCGGGCGTGTTTCCGGTGTGGTCGTCGCTGACAAACTCAATTAGCACACACAGAGTAAAGCCTGTGTTCTTCCCTCAGCATTGTGGGAGCAGAATCGCGGGACACTAAGCCACGCTATCAATTATCCTAATCAAACAAAGACTTAATGCACAGCAAATAATCTGTTTAAAGGCACTAAGCTGATTGATAACTCTGCAACAAAGTAACTGTATCCAATTTGCCGCACCAAGGGTACTCAAAGTCGGGAGTGAAGTTATGCTGGGGCCCGCCACTGCATCGCAGCTCCACGCACGGCGCTGCGTGGAAATCTGATAGGAACTGAGATGTGTTTGCAGCTCAGAGTGTCAGACACTGTCCACGTGGAGAGCAGGAATCAATCGCCTGCTCAGACTCATAATCCGATTTCAGGGTTCGATTCATCAGCCGGGCACAAGTCACACTGTGTCGCAATTAGGATGCGCTTGATTGGTCCATCGATGAATAGAACTTGAAATGGAAAATCGTTTTAAAGGCAACTGATATTCACCACCCACTCCTGTGCACCGGCCTTCTGTTAAGCCTAGTTTTAAAGGCGCTTCATGTGGGCTGCAGAATAGATCCATGTCACGCTGTGGAACACACCGCAGTAGAGGCCCGCGGGTGACCTTTTGCTACGCAGCCATTTTACGTTTTCTTTCATCACATTAGTTTTATTTAGCGGAGCCTCTTGTACAGCTGCTCGCTTGATGGCATCTCACATTTTTAAGCTTTCACGTCTTTCTTTAAGCGATGAGCGAGAGAAAGAGAGCTAAGACTCCAAGAAGTGTGGCATTCAAATCGTGCCGACTTGTATGAAACAGCGAGGCTGCTTTCAACAGAATATGAACTCTGGCAAGCAGCATTCAAATGGCACACTAATGCACTTGAAATAGAACAGGTCCATCCACATGAAGTGGCTGGCTGGCTCAGTCCCGATTTGAATGTGAAAATGCTCTGCTGTGGTGGAAAAAAACAAAAAAAAAAGCGGTGTGAAGCAGCCCGGAGCTCTAAATCTGAGCTTATTAGAGCCAAAACAGGGGCTGTGGTGGCAGGACGTGGGGGTTCAGCTTGAAGGGTTTCTGTTTACGGAAGGTCTTTGTAACCCATCTAGGCATAGCTGGAGAGACAGTGGAAGTGGCAGGCAAGCTCCATTTGGCACGGCGAGGGGGGCCCCGCTGCGAGCGACCAGACACGATGACAGGCTCTGTCCAAAGAGAGCTCGCCACTGAATGAAGACATAAAACCAGCATTCATAACTCAGTGGGGCCCTATTGTGTGAGCTCAGATGGGTTCCTTTAGGAAAATAAGATGAGAAAAGGGAAAGAAAAAAAGAGAGAGAGAGAGAGAGAATGGGTCTGGAAGAATGTGGTCAGGGAGGAGGGGAGGAAAGGGAGAGGTACGGAGGGAGTGCGCTGCGAGAGTTAATTAATTTAATGAACGGATGAATCGGCCGTGTTGTCTGCCGCGGCCGCAACCTATTTGGTCCGCTTCCCAGCACTCCAGTGCGAGTGAGGCCTCATTAAAAAGCCCATCGCGTCTCACTGAACTGGTCTCCAGCACCAAGTGACCGAGCTCACAGGGAGCGGGCTCGTCATTAACACCGCCACATATTTACAGACAACAGTGTGGCGGGGGGGGATCGCTTTTTCCAAATCACCATGTGTCCGAAAAGACAAAAAAACAAATCTTGCGAGTCGTGTTCCAATAAAAAAAAAAAAAAAAAAGTACTCGGAGGCAGCTCGGGGAGAGCGTTTCGTTGTGTTACCAGCACATCCCGAGCATGTTCATAATTGTATTTTAGGGCTGGCAGGAAGTCACCAGACACACGTCATCAGAGAGAGATCAGAACGTCTCCCAAGTACAGCCGCGTCAGCAGAAAGGCTGATTGTCTGACACGCTGGGATGTCTCTGGTGATGCTGACTCCAGCTGGGTGTGATGTTAGCCCTTATTAAAATGAGCTCTCATTTTTTTTTTTTCTTCCCCAACCTACACAATGAGCTGGAAGAATCAGCCGGGCGATCTGCTCCGGCACACTCACGGCATAGCAACCACATGCTAATCAGCAGCGCCCGCTCCAGTCCTATGGAAGCCGCGGGGGGCCATTGATTTGCCCTCTGAGCACGCCGCTTAAAAGAAATCAAATAGAAAGTCGCAGAGAATGAAGCAGCTCATACAGTGAAAGCGAAGCCAGCTCTTACCAGAGGAGTGGCCTCGGTTGGTGGCGTCGTGGTCGCTGTCTCCCTGCTCGCTGTCTCCGTGGCCGCTGTCTTTAGAGCTGACCAGATCCGCCTCCTGGAACGCCGAGCTGCAACCAGAGAGAACAAAATCAAGGCCTCTTCTTTCTTTTTTCTTTTTTTTTTTTTTTGCATTTGGCTGTTTTTTTTTTCATCTAATAGCAGTTGTGATTATTATTATTATTATGATTATTCCAGCCTCTTTCTAATCTTCCCTGATCCCATCTGATCATGGAGAGCATCATCACAGTAATGTGGAGGCAGTGGACAGATAAGAGGTTTATGACAGAGTGGGCAGCAAGAGAGGCTGCAGCCGCGCACTCTTTCCATATTTACCTGTTGACACGTCTCGGCCTGTCAACCAGGTAGCTGAGTTCAGCTCGCTGGTGTTTGGTCTGAAAGAGAAGGGGTAGTTTATTTTAGTTTTAGCGTGCGTGCGTGTGTGTGTGTGTGTGTGTGTGTGTGTGTGTGTGTGTGTGTGTGTGTGTGTGTGTGTGTGTGTGTGTGTTGCTTGAGCAGCTAGATGAGCACAGAAAAAAAAACATCGGCACCACTGAGCGAGAAAAGGATGCAACCCACACAGTTCCAGTGTGGATGTTAGCCACCCTGAGGAGTGTCCAGCCATCACACGTGTGGTGAGGAGTGTGTGTGTTTGAGGAGGTGAGCTTTCCCACGAGGAGGGTGTGTGTGTGTGTGTGTGTGTGTGTGTGTGTGTGTGTGTGTGTGTGTGTGTGTGTGTGTGTGTTGGGGTATTTTGGTATTTTGTTTATGTTGCCAAGGCGCGAGATGAAGTAGAGCACCTATTCAGGCTGGCACAGCCAAGACATGCATTTGTGTTCTAGTGCGACTCAGCAACTTTGTGACCAGTTTGCTTAATGTGAATGCACCTCTCCCCAGGGACAGGGTCTCTCTCTCTCTCTCTCTCTCTCTCTCTCTCTCTCTCTCTCACACACACACACACACACACACACACACACACACACACACACACACGGACATTCACAGCAACCAGCAGCCTCTGTTGCCCACCATACATATTGTGCCTACACTTCTCGAATTCAGATGTTTTTTTTATTTTTTACTTTTCCTTTTCTTTCATTCTGAGGACTGCAACATGCAGTCGCTGTTCTGTCCGGGCTGCCACAGATAACGCGTCAGCCGCAGCAGTGTGATGATTGTTTTACTTGGATGCCTTCCCTGAACTCATTCAGATGACGCTGCGGCATATTGGCCTTACACTAAAGTGAGGTTTAATTAAAAAGAAAAAAAGAAAGAAAAGGAGATGGAAATTGCCTCTGAATGAAAGGCGTTTTGATTTGAATGTGCCATGTGTTGATGTATTTAAACTGGACAGGGAGGCAGGCTTCATGTGTCCTGTCTGCGGGGGGGAGTAGACATGCTGGGGGTCTCTGAACAGGAGGGGTTAAGCCGTAGGTATGAGAGGGACTCTTACCTCGTTTGATAAAATGCTGCCATTTGATATGATGTCAGGCTGCTGGTCTGTGTACCCTGTCACTATGGCCCCGCACGGGTTGTGATCGGTGTCTGTGCTCCTAGATGGACTACACGGCTTTAGGAACATGAGGTCGGTTTTGGCAGACTCTGGAGTCAGACATACCTGGTAGCAATAGTTCTGGTTTTGGTGGTGGGAGCCGAAGCTCCCTGACTCCTCCACGGGGACCTGAGCCGTGCCGGCCCCGCTGACGTTGCCAGCGCTTTGCACCAGCATGATATCCGACTTGCTGAGCTTTTTCTTGCGGGCCCGGGCCTGCCGAGAGCAGCAGGAGCTGCAGCCCAGGCAGCACTCGCTGGTCAGACACGTGTAAATATTGAGTTTTTTGTCCTTCTGGCAGCGCACGGCCAGCACAATCATGACCAGGAGGAAGATGAAGGAGACGGAGCCCAGGGCGATGATGAGGATGAGGGTCAGGTCCAGGGTGCCCTCTTTCCCCTTAGCGGTGCCTCCCCGGTCCCCGGCTCCACGGCCTTCAGCCACGCTGTCCACCAGCACCACCAAGACGCTGGCGCTGGAGGACAGGGGCGGCTGGCCGTGGTCTCTCACCTCGATCAGCAGGTCGTACAGCTGGTGGGGGTCGCGCTTGACCGACACCCGCCTCGCCGTCCGCAGCTCGCCCGTCCTCCAGTCCATCCTGAACATGCCGTTCTCGTTGCCCCTCTGGATGCTGTAGGACAGCCGCGCGTTCTCGCCGTCGTCAGCATCCATGGCCACGATGCGCGTCACCAGGTAGCCTGGCTCGGCTGAACGGGGCAGGGGCTCCTTGGCTGTACCGTTCTTCCCTATGGGCGCCAGGACCGTGGGGGGATTGTCATTCTGATCCACGATGATGACTTTGACCGTGGCGTTGGAGGAGAGCTCCGGGGTGCCCGCGTCTTTGGCCTGCACCATGAATGTGAAATCTTTCAGCTGCTCATAATCAAAGGACCTGAGTGCGTACAGGTAGCCCGTCTCCTCGTTGATGGACACGTAGGTTTTGACCGACATGCCCTGTATGTCACACTCTAATATTGAGTAGCAGATGAGCGCGTTCTGACCGATGTCAGGGTCCAGAGCCGTCACGGCGTGTATGTACGCTCCCGGCACGTTGTTCTCTGTCACATACACATCATATATGGGCTGCGTAAATGTGGGCGCGTTGTCGTTCTCATCCGACACCTGGACTCGGATGGACTTGCTGGTGGCGAGCGAGGGCGTCCCTTTATCGCGCGCAACCACAGTCACGGAGTAGGAGTCCAGCTGCTCCCGGTTCAGCGGCCCGTCGGTCACTATGGTGAAATAATTCCTGAAGGAGGATTTTAGTTTGAACGGGACGTCGCCGAGGATCTCCACGTGAATCTGTCCGTTTTCCTCCGCGTCCCTGTCCGTCACACTCAGCAGCGCGATGACGGTCCCGGGAGCCGCCTTCTCGTTCACCGACTCGGTGACGGTGCTGAAGGTGATCTCCGGCGCGTTGTCGTTCAGGTCGTTGACTTTAACCAGTACTTTGCAGTGCGCGGGGACGGCGTTTGGCCCCAGATCCTTGGCCTGGACGAAGATCTGATACAGGCTGCTCTCCTCGAAATCCACCTCTCCGCGCACCTCGACGCGTCCGGTGCGCGGGTCTATGCTGAACAGATCCTTTACGCGGCTGGAGATGTGGTTACTGAAGGAGTAAACTATCTCCCCGTTTAATCCCTCGTCCATGTCGGTGGCGTTCAGCTGTATAACCAGCGTCCCCACCGGTGCGTTCTCCGAGAGGCTCACCGTGTACACGGGCTGGTCAAACACCGGCACGTTATCATTGGAGTCCAGCACTTTGACCACCAGCAGCGCCGTGCCTGTCCGGGGAGGCTGCCCGCCGTCCACCGCGGTCAGCACGTACCTGTGCGCCGCCTGCTGCTCCCGGTCAAGCGGCTTCTCCAGGACCAGCTCCGCGAACTTGTTTCCGTCCGTTTGGGTCTGCACGTCCAGATAAAAGTAGTTGTTCGTGGTGATATCATAAGTGCGTAAAGCGTTGGAGCCCACGTCCGGGTCGAATGCGCTCTCCAGAGGGAAACGGGTACCCGGAGTGGCGCTCTCCGAGATCTCAACCGTGATGTCTGTCTCCGGGAAGCTGGGGGGATTGTCGTTAATGTCCACCACTTCGATTTCGACCCGAAACAGCTCCAGCGGGTTTTCCAAGAACACCTCCATGTTGAGCTGGCAGCTGGCGCTCTGCTTGCAAATCTGCTCCCGATCGATTTTTTCGTTAACGAACAGGACGCCGTTCTCCAGGTTCACCTCCAGGTAGGGTGTCCGAGAATTGGGCACCACCTGGAAGCGGCGGGAGGCCAGTTTGGTAAGGTCCAGTCCCAGGTCCTCGGCGATATTCCCCACCAAGGTGCCATGGCCCGCCTCCTC
Organism: Diplodus puntazzo; assembly: GCA_963678695.2. NCBI lineage: Eukaryota > Metazoa > Chordata > Actinopteri > Spariformes > Sparidae > Diplodus > Diplodus puntazzo. The sequence goes on along the minus strand of OZ023158.1, from coordinate 8,973,515 downwards.
CGGCACAGAGTAGCGTATCTGAGAGAGCACTCCATCCGTGATGCACAGGAGGATCAAAAGCACAATCATCGCCGGAAAAAGTGCACTTGGGTAGAAAAAAACAAAAACATAAAAAAAAAATACAAAGCAAAACAAAAACAAAGATTATAAATTATATTATCCTCTGTTACTGGACCAAATGTAAGTTTAAAACACCCATTTAGTCGGGAGGCAAAAGTCTCCAAAATGCGTAAAAGTCTCCAAAAATGTTTGAGGCGTCCGGAGAAATGTGTCCAGTTAAAAGAGAGGCATTTTGGTCTCTGAGAGGAGTTTTAAAGACTGCACGAGCTTTCTCATCTTCTGGCTCCGCCGTGCTGCTTTCAGGAGGAGACCACAGCGCACATTCCAACGAAGCGCAGCGCTGCCGGAGTGATGAGACCAATCTGGAGAGGAGTTGGGAAAAAATAATTTATAATCCATACAAGAAAAAAAGAAGATGTGTTTGTTTTCTTTTCTTCTTCTTCTTCTTTAACGGTGATGTTCCCTGATCAGGAGAAGAAGTGTGGGACTTCTCCCTGTCTCCTGCTCTGTCTCTGTGTGTCTCCCTGGCACCCTGCTCCCTCACTGCGGTCACCTCCACTCCACTCTCTACTGACGCCGTTCACTCAGCTATTTGCTTTTTCCCGCATCGCGCCTCCCCCTCGCAGCCCCCGCGGCTGTAAATCATGCAGAGGGCTCTCTCCTGATTGGCTCGCCGGGTTGCCCCTCAACGTGCGCTCCGCCCACGTCTCCCTCACCGCTCCTCTGTGTCGCTCTGCCTCCCCATCAGCTCGGACCGGCCTCCTCTTTAATATATCTGACGTAAAAAAAGAAGAGAGGGACAAGGAGCGTCGAGGCTGGACAGTCATGACTTTAACCCCTCAGTTGCCAGATCGTGATCACCACCACCACCACCTACCTGTGATGTAAAGCGCATCATGTAATGAACCAGTGTGTAATTAGACGGAGTGGGGGGACTTGTTGACGTGGTGGCAGGGCCCGTGTAAGGCCCCAGGACAGGGGTGGGCGAACCGGGTTAATGCATGCAAATGTTGTGATATGTATGCAGTGAATCATTCGCCATTCGTGCGCTGCTCTTAAGGCTGTGCGTTATAATTGCGCCCGGTAAAAGTAACGGTAATAACTGTCCCCCCAGCCGCACGGCAGCGTGACAGCAGAGACAGGCAGGAGCGTCACATCCGCGGACCTCATACGACCCCTAGTGGTGGAGCTGCGAACCAGAAGCCTGATTCACACATAAAAAGAATCAACACTTGAGCCTCCTCACACCTTTTCTCCTCTCCTCCACCCGCAAATAAGAGTGAAACACTTATTCTCTCTCTGCTTTAAAACCTCACACACCTCGAACATTTTTTGTTGTTTTTTTATTTTACCCAGTTTTAGCTTGTAGTCAGTACTGAGTGCATTCATTTGATTTAGGGGAACCTGACGTTTTATATTTTCTTCATCCGAGAATGGATGAATAAACCCGATTTTTTTGTTCTTCTTTTAAATGAGGGGGAAAAAAACTGGACGAAATGTGTTGGTTTATTTTATTGTGAGCTCCCGCAGAACCTCAGGAACACTTCTTTTTATTCCAAAAATGTACTTATTTTACACTTCTATAAGGATGTTTGTCTACATCTGACCAATCCCAGCAAGTTACAGTCATGAATTATTTACACGTACATTTACACTTTGGACATTCAGCAGACCTTTTTGTCCAAAGCAACTTACAATAAGTACATTTGTCACGAAACCACAACAAACTGACATCACTGTCGTAAAGTAAAAAAAAAAAAAAAAATAGAAACAATTTTCAAGCCCTCATCTGAGCATTGTAGCTGCTATTTATCAAGCATACCCTGATAAATAGCACACTATACTACCTATATATCTATATAATACTATACTTGGTGTAATTCATGAAAGACAGGTGTAATCAGGTGAGCTCCTGGAAGTCCAAACCATATGCATGGGATTAGCAGGTCAAAATGTTTTGAACATTCTAAAAAAATATCTTTTGTTAGCTGTTGGGGGCTGCCTGGGTGTTTGAGGATTAAAGATAGAAGTAGGCATGTCTACTGAAGAATGGTTTGTCCATGTTAATAAACTAAATATTTTGTCAAATATATATGACCTTTAAATGTCAGTTTAAAGATCATTTATTATATTCAATACATTCAACTGCTACTAAAGTAACACAAAATGTTATATAATATACTGTGTACAGTGTGTGTTTCATGTACAAACAAGCCAGTCTGAGGTCTCCAGGTAGGTCTCACACTATTGAGTTATAGTGATCTGACATATTTGGTTCATAAATTATAAGATCATTTCCAAAATCTGATTTCTGATGAAAATGATTCAGATGTCATCATATCTTCATATCTTGACTTGCTAAAATTAAGTAAAACAACAGTACAACATTAAGCTTTGCAAATATGGCAATAAGCTAAAAACCACATTTGTGCACTAAATTTGTATTCATCAAAGAACAATACACAACCGAGCCGTTGAACAAAAAAAAATAAACACATTTTAGTATTCTGTACATACCGCCACACTGCCAGTGTGAGTATAGACTTACATAAGTTCTCTTTGAGCATGTGCACAACATATAAAAGCATGGTACCAGTGCCGCCAACTTGTGGCCACTAATAAAATGCCACCATATCACTTCAAGTGATAACAATTTTGGGTGGTGCCATCAAGCGTCAGTCACAACTGCTCTGAAATGTGATGTCACCCACCTCTAGGTGGCGCTACAGGAGGAATCGAACTAGGCTGACTATGCAAGCAAAGCTCTGTAAGTGCTGAATTTTGTGATAATGTATAGTTTTATGAACTTGAGTTATTGTACATATCAGATACCCTGTGCAGCAGCAGCAGATACAGCAATTACACATATTTTCCTCAGTAAATGTAGCCTAAATATTCCAGTTTATTTATGTCAATTACCTAAATCATGTGCGTTCCTTTCATGTCAGCTCGGTATGTGTGAGAGTCTTTACTGTATTTTGCTGTAATTTATGATTATGCTATATTTCTAACTTTGACTGATTTGTTAAGTTTTAACTACCTTCACTGTGTGGAGAGCTCTACAGGTCAGAGAGAGAACATGGCACAGAATGCTAGGATCATTGGCTGTTATCGATCCTCCTCTCAGTTAGCGGGGCTTTCCATTTTGAGCAAAACACATTTTGTTTCATTCATCTCTCCGTGACTTAGACTCGTTACATTCTTCAAGATTGAAGTAACTTTGAAAAAGATATAAATTAATTGTGTAACATACACTTAATGCATATTTGAAAAGTGAACAATTCACCCTCCATCTTTTTTCAGCATTATTCAACAAAAATGTCGCTGAAGTGCATTTATGGTGAAATACTAACATTGCCATTTGTAATGAATGTTGGTGATTGGTAATTTTACCCCATTTTGTATGTTAAGCTGCCTTTACATATTTGTTTTTCCAACATTGGATTTCTCCAGCATCACTGCTGAACTGTTGTGGGTCTTATTCATATACCTGATGAAGGTTGGTAGACCGTATCATCATGCCAACAGTTAGCCAGTCTGTGTACCAAGGTTTTATTATTACTTTTATTCAATGTTAATGATTTCTGCTCTTCATAAATTGCCTCCTTCACTCGTCTCATTTCTGTGAACTGACAATTGACCTTGGCCCTAAAAAATCAGCGCCAGAGAAATCAGTGTGTCTGAGTTCAGCTGAGTGAAGGAGGAGAGCAGCTCATGTCAGATCGAGTGCTCCCCCTAGTGAACGACTACGGCACTACTCTGTAGCACCATGTACAGAGTGGTCTCCGCTCTCCACACTGCCTCTGTCTGCTGCTGGATTCCAGAATGACCACAGATATCACACACACACACACACGATTTATGCTGTCTGCAGACTGTCAGGGCGACACAGAACAAGCCAGTGGGGGAGAAACATGGACTGGGTCCAGAAAGAGATTTTTGAAATCAAGTCCCATCAAGTCAGTGGTGCAGTCAGACATGCATCACTGTCCGCTCAGATAGAGTCCGGAGAGGGGGGAGGGATATTAGTGCTTTCTGCATGTGCAAGTTCATGTCATGAACAATAACTCATTTAACTACACAAATAGGATTATAGCTCTCTCATCACTCCCTATGTACATCACATTACCACTCACACACATATACACACAGACACAGTGAAACAGCAGCAAGCAATCCTCTTATCCTGATCTACATGGTCATAACATTTTATCCTTTAGTCGTTTTAATGCTAAAAAATAAACTGGACACTAATGATTTTCTTTTAGTGAGCAAGAATAATAGCTGCCTTGCCCATAAAGAATGTCCCACACGTTGCCATGGGAAAATGTATTATTATTAGATTCAATTAGATTCGATTAGATTAACTTTATTGTCCAATTCAGTGTAAATTTTCCTTTGGCCTCTCCCACAGTACAACAATAATACATAAAGCTACATATACTACACATAGCACAACATACCGGTAAAAAAACATACAAATATACAACATACAAGAGTCCAAATGAGCAGATTAGTGGCATATTTAACATATATTACTATTTTCTATAACAGGGGTGCTTAACATTTTTTCCCTTGAGGGGCCAAAACTAAACGTTGATGAACCCTAACTGCCAAAAAAAAGCAAGCAGCTATTGTATTATATTGTTAAACTGCCAAACGTGGTGCAACACAGAAGCCCTGAGAGGCATGTGAGGAAATAAAAAAAAAAGTCTGAACTAAATTATTTTCTCCCATGTGTTTATAATTTAAGAAGAAAAATGGTTTTGCCTGGATAATCTGTCTAAATTTCTTTTTTCCCCCAATCCTCCCTCAGTACTAGAATCTCAAGTTCTCTTCATTGACTGATTGCCTTCATGAAGTATCACTCTGCCCGCCATGTTCAGATTATGGCAAATAATTAATAAGCATTAATAATAGCATTAATAGCATTTTTACCTCAAAAACACCAATTTAGGCCCAACTTTGGGCAGTCCTGTTCTCAAAGAAACATTTTACCCTCATATATGAGAGATATTTTTCTCTCCTCTTCTCTAATATCACTGTCTGCAGTTCTTGTGTTCAATGATAGGGGATGCAGATGCGGCAACCTGTAGCTCCTTCTAATCAACTACATTTTTCAACTTTATTGCTGTAACACTTGCTGACTATGGCAGAAATACTGTCATCATCATTAGAGAAGACACCGTATAATGTGGATTAAGAGCTGTGGACTTTGAGACCATCACAGCCAAACACCATCCAACCTGAATGTCTGACCCACTCCGGGAAGGAAGAGAGTCGGAAAAAGTGCTATGCCAATTTTCTTTATTTTCGCTGAACACAATTTAGCGTACATATCTTTTGAACATCAGTCCTACAATTCCGACAACTTTATCGGCGAACTCCCAGAGATTGCCAAAACAGCGAGACCAGCTAGCTCCACTCTACCGACCGGAAATAACCACCAACGGCATCAAGACTGCAAACAAAGACGTGGGAAGCAAGGAGGGCTAAAAGCTAAGCTAAAGCTAACTCCTCATAGGCTCTCTCTACCAACATTTTCCTTGCCGATGTCCAGTCTCTGGTGAACAAAATGCATGATTTGCGGCTGTGGATTACCACCCACAAATTAACTATGGACTGCAACATCATGATTTCACAGAAACCTGGCTCAGCAGCGACGTACCTGACAGCGCTATTAAGCTAACGGGGCGCTATGTCCTCCGAACAGATAGAACAGCTATTGACTCCAGTAAGACGAGAGATGGAGCTCTGTGCATTTATGTTAACAAAACTTGGTGCATGGACACTACCACCATCAGGAGTCATTGCTCAGCTAACCTAGAGTATCTCATGGTTAAGTGTAGACCTTTCTATCTGCCCAGAGAGTTTACATCTACTGTTGTGACTGCAACTTATATACCACCGGATGCTAATGCTAAGATTGCAATGAATGAACTGCATACTGCTATCAGCAAACAACAGACTCTCCAAACTTGAGGCAGCCTTTATTGTTGCGGGTGACTTAAATCACTCAACCTTGAGGACTGTACTACCCACATTTCACCAACATGTCTCCTGCCCCACTAGAAGAGACAAGTCTCTGGACCATGGCTACACAAACATGGCTGATGCCTACAAAGCTGTCCCCCTCCCCCACCTCGGACAATCTGTCCACCTCTCAGTAGCCCCATTCACACTGCCGTTCGAATGCGGTAGTGATGGGAACGGCAGTTCTTTTTACTGTACTGAATCTCTAGAATCAGTTCATTAAAATGATTTGTTCAAAAGATTCGTTCACCGAATCGTTCAGTGCTCTCCAACTCCCTGAACTGATAAACAGCCAAACGATCTGTCATTCAGTTCTTGATTCAGCCCTGAGGTTCACGTTCACTTACTGAGGGACGGTGCGTTCACAGACTATAGTACACAATCATTCGCAGGAGACGCAGCGCTGCTTTGAGTGGTATACATGCACTACAACTATTACATGGTGAAAGTGTCCTCTGTGCACAGTAAAATGACTTAACATGATGCTACACGGATATTAGCAACACAGCGCTAATTTTAGCAGTACTACTGAACGAGAATCACCTCCTCTGCCCTGAGTGAGTGAGTGAGTGACACAGCGCCACTTCCAGCACAGTACGTGAACGAGATTCATGTCCTCAGCGCCATGAATCAGTCGTTCGCGAACGACCTGCTGAGGACGTGAATCAGTCGTTCGCGAACGTGATTGACGTGAACGTGAGTAACTTTTTCTGTGTAAAATCACTTAACATGATGCTACTGATGTTAGCAACACATCGCTAGTTTTAGCAGTACGGTTACTGAAGGTGAATGTCTCCTCTCCTACTCCTCTGCCCTAAGTGAGTGACTGACTAACACAGCACCACTCTCAGCACAGTACGTGAACGAGATTCACGTCCTCAGCGACGCGAATCATGAGTGAATCAGTCGTTCGCGAACGACCTGCTGAGGACGTGAACTGAATCAGCGTGAACATGATTCACGTTCACGCTGATTCAGTGACGGCGCTGCGAATCACTTTCGGCAGTTCCACTCCCGGCCGGCATGCTCGCTGCTGAGCTCAACTGAACTGAGAAAGGAACGAATCAGTTCCTCAAGTGATTCCATTCACTTCGTTCACTCAAACGATTCGTTCTTTTGAACGACACGTTCGCGACCGACACAACACTAGAATGCGGGGATCCTGCGCCAATTCTCCACCTCCTCCTCTGTGTGAAAGTCTCAGAGGCGGCGATGAAATATCACTCCGGCGCAGATGCGTCTCTGGAGGTGCAGCAATTGCAAACTGAAACAGTGTGAATGGATAAGCATGTAGCATGTTACGAGCGTGTGTCAGTCTAACAGTCTAATAACTATACAGGTCTTTCACTCAACTAAATAAAAAGAAATGTCCCACAAAGCAACGTTACATGGCCAAACAAAGGTAATGTACTAACCGTGACTGTCTTTGGCAACTTATATGAGGAAAAAATATTGCAGTTTTACGTGAAGAAGTGTCTGTACTCCTGCCTGTCCTACCAACTTTTCATCACATTTCTGTCCAAAAGACAGCGTCTGTCACTGCCAAAAAATGTTAACTCACCAAGTGTTTGTTGAAAAAAATATCACAGCATCCAGTTTATTGAGGGCAATTATTTCACGGTGTAATTTAGAGTGAAAAACATAACTTCCAGGATGTTTGGTGGGTCAGGATCTCAATCACAACACATTATAACAGCATCCATATAATTATAAACAGTCAGCAGGTACATATTTAGATTTGCAGGACGACACCGGGAAACACTTTGAAAAACCACACAGATGTTATCATCATGACGTGTACCGCCATAACACGCCACGCTATCTGTGTGAATTACACACCAGTTCGTCTGAATTGGCAAACCGCCGCTGCAGCGATAATGCAGCTTCTCTGTGTGACAAGGGCTACTGTTCCTACTGCCTAAGTACTCACCGGTCATCAGACAAGTGAAACCCACAGTGAGGACAGTCAAAGTTTAGCCAGAAGGAGCAGAATCTTAAATAACACTGACTGGAACACCCTCAAGCGGAGCATCACATTCCCTAATCAGAAGCCATAGATGAACAGAGAGGACCAACTCCTGCTGAAAGCACGACACCACCTTCAGATCAAGCAATGCTCAGGCCTATAGCTCATCCGGGGCTAACTTGAAGAAAGGCATCAAAAAGGCCAAGCACAGCCACAAGCTAGAGATTGGGGAGCTCTTCAAGAACAACTCTGACCCCTGACGCATGTGGCAAGGCACCCAGGCCATTACAGGCTACAAACCGAACAACACCTGACCGCTTTGGCAGGGACAACAGGGAGGAAGCCATCAAGACTGTGCTACCTGCAGACCACCAGCCCCTCACACACTCGCCCATAAAGCCGGTGCCAAATCACTCCACTGCAGCGAGCCTTAATGACTTTCTCAAGTTCACAGACAACACAACGGTGATTGGTCTCATCAGCAACAACGATGAGTCAGCCTACAGGAAGGAGGTGCAGCATGTACCATCGAGAGCATCCTTACCAACAGTGTCACAGTATGGCATGGCAACTGCTCTGTCTCTGACCGGCAAGCATTGCAGAGGGTGGTGAAAACTGCCCAACGCATCACCGGTTCCTCACTCCCCTCTGTCAAGGCTCTCCAGAGCAAGTGATGTCTGTGAAAGGCGTGTAGCATCGTAAAGGACTGTTCTTAACTCAACCACAGACTGTTCACCCTACTCCCCTCCAGGAGGCCCCTACAGGTCTCTCCGCATCCGGACCAGTAGGTTCAGGGGAAGCTTTTTCCCTGCGTCTGTCACCCTACTGAACTCCTTGACCCGTTGACAACCCCCCTTTTTTATGCACTTCGGGTGAGACGTTAACTGCATTTTATTGTATCTGTACATAAGATGATTATTGTCTCAATCACAAGATACTTAAATTATAATTTATTACTTTGACAATTAATTTATAGCCAATAATTCCTCAATCCAGTATGTGGTGCTATGTCAATTACAAGTAGGCAATACTTTCTCCAGAAAACACAAAGTGGCAGCCTCCTGTATGCTCTGCTGCATTTGACTGGTACCTCATCAATAGCTTACAGTGAAACAACTAATCACAGCAGTGTGAGTTTTTTAAAGAGATTTCAGCATTTAGAATTTTAGCTGTATCTGTAATTCCTCAATCTAGTATGTGGCGCAATGTCACTTAAAAGTAGGCAATACTTTCTCCAGAAAACACAAAGTCCTCTTCAACTAGCCAAGCAAGCTCTCAGCTGTGTGTGGGCTAGGCAGAGTGGACGGGTGTACGCATGGCGGACTGTTCCTCCACATGCACCAAGATTCAACGCAGTAGACGTTACTTGGTTTTGGCAAGCAGGGTCTTGCCACCGGGCTGCACGTGGTTGGGCAACACAGCCTTCAGTCACCTGGCCTGTCTGCTCTCTGAATATTAAAGTTAATGATTCATTTGTTCAAACTACTATAGATTAATACCAGAAGCACTAACCATGCTTCTGACAGCTTGGAGGGAAAAAATCAGCTAATAACCTTTTAAAAGAGCCAACAAAGGTTTTGAATTTACTTTGGGCTGCCACAGGTGTTTCAATATAGTATTCCATATATTTTCAGGGATAAGAACAGAATAGTTATACTTATACTCCTCTAAATCTAGAATTTTTTCTATTAAATTTGCATCAGACATGAAAGGGGTTACTGTCTAGAAAAAAAATCAAAAAAGTTATTAAATCAGTCTTTAGCTGGCTCACTCATTGGTTAGGACTTCATTATCAGGGCAGAAGACCATAGCAAAATGTGTCTGTTTAGGGCCCGTGCCTGCCTGTGTCTGATGTTAAATTTTTAATCTGGCTAAAAGGAGTGCTGTCTGTGCACTGAGAGAAAAAAAATTGCTTGCATGTGCATTTTGTCTCTACAACAATATCTTGACAACCGCCATTGTATAATCGACACTGCCTTTTGCAGTTTAATATTCATTTGATTTCTACTTTGATATCGGGACATCAGAGCAAGGAGGATGTGGGTTCATAAAATGATCAATAGGAGACAAACATATGGTGAAAATTATCCCCTTGGCCATGAAAAAAAGAGCAGCATTTCCAGTCTCTTTCTGAGATTTTCAAATGGGAGCAAAACAAAAAAAGCTCTGAAAAAAGGGGCTGGGTGCTGTGCCTTTTCTCTGGGTGGCTGCCTGCTTCTGCAGACGCTCGCTCATCATTGGGAACAATTGAAAAAGATGCTGTCGCTATGCAGGGGACACTAGAAACTCTAGAAACATACAATACAAACTCCATACCAGACATCTGTTGTAGTCACAAGCAACCTGGCAGCCTGCTGCTCATCTCTAGAAAAATTTTTTGTCCTTTTATTGCTTTTTGGTGTGTCTGCTATGTTTTGGCAAAGCTAAAGGCCCACAGCATCTTTAGACCGTCCAACCTGACTGGCACCCCAGGGAGCAATAGTCAGAATAAGAGCCACAATCTCCTGGCTAATATCTGGTAGTTGTAGGAGGTAATGAATAAAACAGGATTCTGGCTGGCAAATCAATGTGAAATCATGTACAGTGTTTCCCAGATATCTTTTGATAAAAAGATACCAACCATATTATCTTGTACCTTGGAGCTCTTGCATTGCTGTAGATGTTTTCATCATGTCAGAAGTCATTACATATGATCATTATCAAAGTTCTAACCTGTGTCCATTAGACTTGGTTTTAAGGTTTTATACGGAAGTAAAGTAGGTTATTGAAATTACGCACTATAAGTTATGTAAGTGATGTGACTTAACTTACGCAAGTAACATAGCTATTTAAACCCAGAGCATGATCTTTTCTTCAACCTAACCAAACTATCATCGTTAAAGTCTAACCCTAAGATTCCACTGGATGCATGTCCGCTGCATTCCGGCTCCGGTACAGTTTTGCTCCGTCATCCGGCAAACCCCACCAGCTGCACTTTGAGTTCAGAACAGCGCAGCACTGCCGAACAGCTGGATATGTGACACCGAGGAGCTCCTGTGACAATTACGTAATCAAGCATGCCCGCAGTTATAGGTATGTGTTATAAACACAACAACAGGAAGTAGTCCCAACCGAAGGATTAAAATTAGTGATTGTATTTGTCTCTTTTTTGAGATTTTTTTGCTTAAGTCAACACATAGTGTTTTATTTTGAAAATTAACCCGGATATTCTGTTGTCGTTTCAGTGTGTGACTTCCTGTCTGCTCTGTGCTGAATTCTGCTGAATTGCTGCATTGTGCTCAGGCATCCACCAAAAACAGAAGTCCTGCGTATCTGCTCTGCTGCCGTGACGGAGCTGTGACCCAACTTCACCACAGAGATCTACGCAAGCAAAACAGTCGCTATAGGGAGAGAAGAGCATCACTGACCAAGCTGCAAGATTTGACAAGATGCGAGTGACAACATGTTGTAACACAGTGGACCATACTGACAAGACCCCAGTCACCAGAATTAATGTTAGCCAGGTCTGTTTCTGCAAAACCACACGTAAATTAAAACTGTAGACTTCTTTAGGTAAAATTCTCATTTTTTTCTCTTGTGGTGAAGGTTTAGGCACAAAAAACACTTGGTTCATGGTAAGTAAAAGATTATAGCTTGGCTCAAAATCAGTGATGCCAGTAACGTGTTACTAAGTAACGCTACTAAGTAACGCGTTACTCTAATCGGACCACTTTTTCCAGTAACGAGTAATCTAACGCGTTAATATTTCCTAAGCAGTAATCAGATTAAAGTTCCTTATTCAAGTTACTGTGCGTTACTATTATTTTTGTCATTTTCCTCACTAAAATATATATATTTTTGACTTCTTCTTGCGTCTCCGGGAGTGATGTCACGTACGTGACAAATCACGTTTTTCAGCACGATGACAACTCACATGTTACACCACACAGCGACACAAACATAAACAATGGAGGGAGGAGAAAAATGTGCGTTTTCGAGCTGGAAATACAGTCATTATTTTGAGTTTGTGTCAGCTAAAGATGAGAATATTAAGGTTCGTTGTACACTCTGTGCTGGGGACAAAGTACTATCAAGCTTCAAAAACACAACGTCAAACTTGAAGTCGCAGCACAGTTAAGTTAACAGAGCAAGTCCCACCTGGTGGTGTTAAGCAGAGAACTGCGAGCAAAGCCACAGTGTCGACGTCTTCAAACAACAAAAGCTGGACTTCGGTTGGGGGGTTGTTACCTGCTGAATGTAACTAATAAAGTAACTTGTAATCTAACTTAGTTACTTTTAAAAACAGGTCATCAGTAAAGTAACTAAGTTACTTTTTAAAGGAGTAGTCAGTAATCAGTAGTCGGATTTCTTTTTCAAGGTAACTGTGGCAACACTGCTCAAAATACCTCTTTTGGTTGCCACAAATATGGCAACAATGTTGGAAAGGTCCCTCAGTCTCCTAAAAATATCCAGTGTCACACTTACAGATGCGGCAACACAGACAAGAACTAAAGTCACCAGTTTAACAGCCTCGTCACCTGGAACCACAGTTAATAAAAATGCAATGTGAACATGATATGGCACATTCCGTACAAATGTCTATACCACGTACAAACTGCGACTTATCTGTGATTTGCATAAACGTCAATTGATAACTTTTTTGTTCCCGCCGTCTGGGCTGCTGACAGCGTTGTGGAAGCTATTAACGCTTGTCTACGTTTCCAGATTTTTCCTGACAACTCAGCTCATTAACTCAGCTCCCAATCCCATTTCACAGACTGCCTGTGATACCTCATCCAGGTGCTTTAATTCTTAACAAAACCAACAAAGAGGGTGCTTTTCAAAGAAAGTAATAGCCACTGTCAAAGTCTCATCAACTACTTCAGCCACATATTTGCTAACCTAGCAAAGAACCGCCATGCTTGTCTGGATACTCCCTCACACACACACACACACACACACACACGCACACACACAGTGTCCAGAATAGCGCTGTCATGGTAGCATCACTCAAGCAGTAGGAGCTTGAGTCAGCCCGTCAGCTGGCAAGAGGCAGACGGTGTGAAGCCAACATGAGTCTCCCTACAGCTACAGAGAGAGAGTGAGTGAGGGATGAGGAGACAGACAGAAGCAAGTGAGGAAAGACAGACAGAGGAGTGGACAGATGGAGATAGAAGCATTGAAGGATAGAGAGGAAGCAACACGGACACAGATGGACATCAGAATCAGAGCAGTGGAGCCAGTCTGCCTTACATCAAACACTTTAAACTTCAGAAAGAGTTAAATGGCGGATAAGACTTGCTCAGACATAATGTGTGATGGGAGCGGTTCATTTCTTATTCTCCTTCTTCTGTTCTTTATTACTGCAGCAGCAGTCACCTTTACGTAGATGCCTAGTAATGCATTATTTTTTCTTGCAGGTGACTATGTAATTGAAAAACAGAGCATGGGATGTTTTTACATTTTATAAACGAAAAAGGGGAGACATAATACAATAAATCAATCAATAAAAAAAATAATATACTAATGACAAGACGAGGAACAGTTGAAGAGAGTGAGAAGAGAAGAGGAAAGGTGAGGTAACGAAAGGAAAAACACAGAGAGAAGAACAAAAATTGAAAAGGAAGAAAAGACACACCAGGGCCTGATTCAGTTTTAACTGATATTGAGTGTACCAGCCCAAATGGGAGATCATACCAATTAAATGTAATTTGTGTCCCAAATATAGTCCCCTAATTCTGTTACACTAGGACAGGCCAAAACAAGTTGAAGTGATTGGCTTCCTGTGAGCCAAAGTTCCTCTAGGGCCTGAGTGGTGGGACCTCTGAATAGGAGTATATACTAAGACTCTTCCAGCCTAATGCTCTCCATTAGATTTATCTTCCAGTGAAAATTGGCAATACTTAGTACAAACCTCTGGCATGCAGCTATTAGTTTACCCGTTCCAGTTCACCTGTGTCTAGAATCCGTCCCGTAAGCACCCATAAACACTTTCAATATTTCTATTTCAACACCATTTGACCCTCTAGCACTGAACATAACCTAATTCTGTACCTGACAATCACTATTATTTAACACATATAACCCTTTCAGTGTCTGGAAATTGCTCATTGTCCCCTGATTAAAAAAGGTACAGTATGGATTGAGGCTCTGGGCCTTCTTGTCATACTTTACCTTACTATACAGCACATGAGCTCATCTCTTATAGCTCACATCTAACTTATTTGGTGTAAAATCAAGAGAATGAGAACATCATCCCAGCTTCTATATCACTTCAACTCAACCACCATGTTTTTTGAGGGTTTTTTGACCCATCTACAACCATTATGTTTTAAAGGTCCCATATTATAATGTTTTTCATCAATTTCACACAGCTGTCACAGGTCCAACAACACTGTATTCTAAATGTATTGCCCCAAAGTCACGCATGGTCCTGAATTTCAGCAGTCTAAAAGTCACTCTACTGAGAGCAGGCTGGCGACACTTACCTGTGGCTCGGGTGCAGTTGCTGGGTCCGGTATGGTTGGGACTGATCCTTTTACGAGGGTCAGTGTCGAGGCAAAGCCAGCTTTGTACTGACCCTCGTTACTGAAGCAGTCCGATGTGAAATGGTTAGCACACACATACAAACTAACACGAACCGTAGCCGGCACGTTGTCATTAAAAATGAAACGCAACCGCTGTCTCTTCTGTTGTTCTGTAGCTGGGACAGAATATAGGCACCAACAACAGAGCAATTTGCGCGTCTAACTCTGAGCAACGACATTGTAAAACACTGCTATCTTACCGCTGGACACATCGAACTTCATCTTGGGGATGAACGGACCTCTCGGATATCTCAGGGAGAGGAGGGAGTGTTTTTGCGCAGAGAAGGCCGGCCTATGAAAATCTCTCCTTTCATTCCGTAACGACAGGAGCTGAATCTTAACAGCCTGTTGGAGCCCCGTATTACCAGTGGGTGGGCTGCAGAGACCATGCAGGACTTGTTTGCTTTCCTGATTCTTGGACTTGGTAGGCTCAGGGAGGACCAGTTTATGTATGTAGAGACCATCTATATATCTATCTATCTATCTATCTGTCTACCAGTGTTTTTCATAATATGGGACCTTTAATTGGTCTTTTGTCCCCTAGCCGTGCATGAATTGTAATTTCCTGAGACACATTCTGCCCAATTTCTTGCCATCTTGCATGATAATCAGAATTGAAGATAAGAAGATCCTCAAGTGGGCCAATTATTAGTAGTCCTTTGAGCAGGGGAGCGTATGCCCACCCTTGTTTTCAGCAAGTTGAAGATTTAAAACTGTCCTTGTATTTTTTTTCGTATGCCGTATGTAGCACAACATTAATTTATCCGATTCTTTAAATTGTTTCAGTTATTTTACTTGGTAGTGTCTGAAACAGATGTAATACCCTAGCCAAGCTATTCATTTTTAATGATTGAATTTGTGACTCAAGCTTAATTAGGGCCAGAGCATCAACTGGTGCAAGGACTCTATTGAAACTGAAGGAATTATTATTTTTTCTACCAAACCTAAAGTAAATTGCTTTTCTGAGAGCCTATATATGCTCAAAAACACATGAAACTTTGCACAAAATTCTAAAGTGGTGGTAATTTTACAGCTGATGATGACCATGGGCAGGGCAAAATGGCTCACTAGTGGCACCTGGCACTACTTTCACAGACACCGTACGTAATTCAGTACACATGTACTGTACTTACTGACAAACAAACATGTCTCTTGGTGCAATGACCTAAACCCAACAAGAAGTTGGCCATTTTGATTTAGTACACATTTCAGACGATTTGCACATGTTGAAGCTTGAGTTTTTTTTGAAGGGTATGGCTGTGGCAGGGCTGTGTGACTATCGATTTTTCTACAGAAAACAGGAAAGTTGCTGTAAATCCAGCGTGCATGGTCGAATCTGCACCAAAATTCACAAATTTGGAAGTGTCCCTGTTTGAGAACTTTTACAGGAGTTTTTAGGAGTGACGTACTCGTGCTGGCTGGATGACCAAATTTGCCTTAAACATTTTGAGAAACTCCAGTCTACATAATGGAGTCTGCCAGCTTTCACTGAATAGTCACAGATATTTTCATGAGAAGCTTGTTGCAAACAAATCAGCTATAACAAGACAAGTGTGACGCAGTAGCATGTACACCAAATTCTGAACTTTCTTGTTTTTTTTTGTTTAAGCTTGCACCGCCACCTCCACTGACCAGCCTGTGGCGTAACGTACCCATGTCATGAACCCACTTCCGCCATCTTGAACACTCCACTTATCTCTTGGGAGATCTCTAAGAGATAATGTCTGCCATCTCGGCTCTCTCTGTCTCCGAGACGCACACACACAGACAGACACAAACACATCCTACATGCTTATTTGTTGTTTGTTGATTGAGTTTGTCTGAGTGTTTTAGTTTCATAGTTTAGCTGCTATAATTGGCAGATTTTTGTTGATTGAAGTATTATTGATAATTGATCAGTTTGCTCTCATGAATGAATTCTGTTATATTGTACAGAGCAGTTTTCTGTGATTATTCGTGCGTATGCTTTGTGATAAGTGCTGGCGGTGACAGTTGCTGCTCCTATTTTATAAATATTTACACACTTACAAAGTCTACACCCTTCTTTTGAAAATGTTGTCTGGTCTGGTTATTGGATTTCAGGGAGGTGCTCCATTTTATTGATTTATGTTAATAATTTTAAGTCTTTATTAGTAATTATTAATTGCTAATAATCAAACCCGCCCTACCTTTGAACCCCAACAGACTGGCGAGTCTTTTGGAAAAAGTGTGTTTGAACACATTTAAAAAAAATTAACACTTGCAAACGACATGATAGTACAAAATGTAAACCATACTTGTGTGGGTCATTTTTTCTTAAAATTTCATTGGAAGTTTTTTGTTTCTTTTTAGAAAATGAACCAGAACACTGACAAAGAGAGAGTTATTGGGTAAATAATAATCCAAAATACAGATGAAACTATATTTGAATCTCTAAACTAAAAGAACTCAGGTTTGAATTTCAGTCAAATTACTACGCTTGTTTACTAAATATTGAGTCAACACTGATGTATTGTCACTACCGTCAGACTTCACCACTGTCACCGTCATTTTTTGTTCAATGGTGGGTTGAAATAGTTTAACATCCCTAAACTGAACCTTGAATGTAAGTTACACTATAAAGTAATTCAGGGGTTGTGTTACCATCACTTAATCAAACACATGGTTTCAAGATAAAAATAGTTGAACAAATGCAGAAGAAAGGACATTTCATTGTGAGTATCATTTTTCATTATGAAATGAAGTTGAACATGTTTTAAATTGTTGTATGATAAATGGTGGACTTGCATACAGAGGTTAGGCTACAGCTGATAATGCAGTTGAAGGAATGTGTTGTTCTTTTCATAGTTCATAGCTCTAGTAATAATCAGCAGTGTACTTTAGCCATTCTATCTTTTAGTTTAGCATAGATAACAATGATAACATTTCACTTGACAAATCTATTAGCCATAGATAATGTGCCATGATGAGGAAATGTCACAGTTCATCTCTGCCTCACCACTCTGCACTTGCCTGCTTCAATCTGCCAATCAGACACACCCCTCTCATCAAGCCAACTCCAGTCACCTGTGCTCTCTGCTCTGCTCTGGCTGCACTTAAGCCCCAGCCAGGGGCGCCGCAAGGGATTTTGGGCCCCATGAAAAAAATCGAATTGTACACAATATATACACATACAATTACTGTTATTAATACATGAAAATCATTCTGAAATAAATATGGATTATAGGCTATTTTTATTTTATAGGGGGCTGACAGACTGCCACTGCTGATGCACTGCTGCTGATGCGCTGTTCTAACAACATGTTTATTTTAATATTCTGCCTCATTGATCATTATTTGAGAAAATAATTAGTTTGAATTTCTTTCATTAATGAATATTTCATTTTCTCTTTTGTAATGGTAAACAGAGCAGGAGAGACAGAGAACTCCCTACAGACTCCCTGCAATGATGCTAATGTCATTGAACAGTGTTGCTCAGCTTCTTCACTGGGACAGGGAGGGGACAGGTATGGGGAGACTGGGCTGCTGCTGACTCATCTGTTGTTAAGTCTGCTAAAAGGAGCAGGGACAATAATGTAATAAGAATATCTTGCTAAACGTTTCCCTGCACTGATTACATGTTAATGAAATGTAGGCTAACACTAGTCTGTAGCTAGCTAGCTTATTACACTATGGACATTAAGCCAACAGGTTAACACCACTCACAGACTGAAGGCTACCCACCTTTCTTGGTGAAAAACTGCGTTACAGATTGACACCCTTTCCTTTGTCTTTCCTCTCTCTCTTTCCTCTCTTTCCTTTTTTGAAAACCAGAATTTGATTTAGGCAACATTGTGATCACTGTAGTTCTAGCACATCTACTGACTGCAATTAAACATGTCACTGATAAGTGGCTAAGGCAGGACCAAACCATTGCATGCAGATACAGGGGGGTGGTCGATCAATATGGATGTTTACTTTTTGGTCAATGGGGATATTTAACTTTTACTGCCAAAAAAAACAAAGAGAACATTAATTGTATTATTATATTTGTATATATTATATTTATAAATATATACTCAATAATGATGTTTTAATAATTTTATATTAACCTATTTTTTTGGGCCCCTGTCAGCCAGGGGCCCTTTGAATTGTCCTAACTTTTCCCCATATGGTGCCCCTGGCCTCAGCTCTACAGTCACTCATTGCCAGATTGTTCTTGATGCTTGCACTAGACTCTCCAGCGTTTCTCTGCCGATCTCCCGGTTCCGACCCTGCTTGCCTCCGACCATCCTGCCTCACCGATCTCCTGGAAAGCACCTCACTGTACCAACTGTATTTTAACTTGCTGACACATTTCCTTTTTTTTTTTTTTTGTAATTCACATACATAGCTTTTTAGTTCCAATGTAGGCGAATTGCTATTTTACCGAAACTAGAAGCCTTTAGACCGTGGATAGTTCTGTGAGCAATATTATAGTTCTAGAACCAAAGTAATTATTTTTGTCATTCTTGCTCATTTTCATAGTGTTGCTTTTGTGTCTGTCAAGCCTGCAGGTATGGTTTTGTTAATGATTTTGAATCTCACTAGCCTGCTATTGTGATTCAACTTAAAGTTTGTATGTTCCTTTTCCTAAAGGCTAAATTACATTTACTTCTTCTTGCAGATGAATGAAGAATTCAAGAGGATAAACACTGCATCTGGGAACTGCCAAGAAGCATCCCGACAGCATGATACTGCTACCACCATGCTTCGCAGTGGGGAAGGTGTGTTTGTGATGATGTGCAGTGTTTGGTGTCCATCAAACATTGTGTCTAGTGTGATGGCTAAAAAGCTCCATTTTGGTCTCATCAGACATCCCATTGACCTTAGAGTCTCCCACATGCCTTTGGGTGAACCTCAATTGAGAGTTTCAATGAGCTTTCTTTAACAGTGGCTGTCTCTTCACCACTCTCCCATAAGGCTTTGACTGGCGAGTCTCTCCCATCTCAGCTGCTGTAGCTTTTAATTCCTTCAGAATAGTCATAGGTGTCTTGGTGGCCTCCCTCACCAGTCTCCTTCTTGCACAGTCTCTCAGTTTGTGAGGACAGCCTGATCTAGGCAGAATTACGAATGTTCCTCCAATATCCTAATGATGGATTTAATTGAACTTTGTATCCATCAATGACTTATACTTTTCATAACCTATTTAATGGAGTTGCTTGGAGTGTTTGTCTCCATGGTGTAATTTAGCCAGTAATACTGATTAACCAGTGACTGGACCTTCCACTTACAGGTGTCACTTGAGACACATTCACTGTACTCAGGTGATCTCCATTTCACGAATTGAGAGGCTACTAGCACCAATTGGCTGGACCTCTGTTCAATTAGGTCACTTTAAATGGGGTGAATACCTATGCAATCAGTTGTTTTACATTATATATCTTAATTAATTGACATTGCATAATTGAAATCTGTTTTAACTTTGGCAATGGTTTTTGAAAATGATTATTATTATTATTATTATTATTATTATTATTATTATTATTATTATTATTATTATTATTAAATTAATATAAAAAAAGTCCAATTATATTGGCCATGATTCCATTTCTAAAGCAATAAAAGGTGGAAACGGCACCAAGTGCTCCTATTACAACCGGGGCCACTGTTGCTTTCACTCTCCAGCTCTTCTTTCAGCCCTTTGTATTTCTCGAGTTTCTCGTTTTTCTTCTTCCAGACATAGCTGTCGTTTAGGATTGCTACATCTATCACCAATGTCTTCTTCTGATGTTTGGATTGGTCAATCTCCACCATCCTTGGAGGGGTTTGCTTGCTTGCTTGCAGGATACCAACGTACTTGTAGTTGTCCTCAACTGCTAGGTTGCCTTCTGGTAGTTCAACACCTTAAGTTCCAGGGTCGATTACTCATTTGGCTAATATGGGCAGCCGCCCAGGGCGGCATTTGTCAATGGCAGCATGAGCCCCGCAAAAAGAAGAAGGCAAGTGGCCAGTTGCCCACAGTGACTGGCTCTGTGGGAGCTGCTTCTGGGCTTATGTCATCTCGGCAGATCGCCCCCGGGCATGTCTGCTTGCTGCTGAGAAGTCTCATATACAGAGGTTGTGGAAGAAGGGGGAAGGGGGAGGGGGCCGTGGGATAGGTTCACCTCTTGACCTCAGCTCTCCCTACTGGTGCGGGGGAGCAATGAAGCAGGGGATTCATCTTATAGTGCACATCTAATGCAATTAGTAAGATAAAGTCAATCACATCATGAGTTGTTTCCAAGTAAAGCACATTTCAGTCATAATAAGATAGATTGGTAGATAGATAACTTTAGGACCACCACTGTTTAGTTCTGATCATATTCCCCCCTTCGATACCACCCGACCACACTTATCTATTCTGAATGACACTCTGATGTTGTTGCTGTGGTTCCTGGTGATGTGAATCAGTTGATGTCTTGCTCACTCCTGGAATACAGCTTTATGTCATCCATGTAGGAGGTGGCTAATGATGGCTCCAATCCAAAACCAGTATCCGTAGCCATTATTTGAAATGATTTGGCTTTGGGGGTTCAGGCCTATGCAGAACAGTACTGGGGACAGAGCATCTGCTTGGTTTATCCCGCACTTGATGGTGACTTGCACAATTGGCTTTGGGCTGGCCTCTAGATTTGTCTTCCACTGTCCCATTAAGTTCTCGATAACGGCTCTTCGTGTCCTGTTGATGATGTACACTTCCAAGCATCCAATAATTAAGTTATTATAACTTCAGGAACTAGACCACCTAACCCTAACCCTCTCCCTCGCTAATTTGCCACCTGAGCCATCTAACCAAAACCAGCTGGATCCCTTTAATACAACATCTGTGCCTTTCAATCACATGTGCAGACCTATATAGGAAAACTTAACCATATTTTCTCCCGTTCATCTCAAGTTCTGACATCTGTTTGCACTAAGACAAGCATCACGTAAATTAAAATTTTTGTCTTGGGCGATCCTGCACATCCCTCTAGTTCCTCGGCATCATCCTCAGCTACCTCCCAAGCCTCCCTCCCAATGAGGAAGCTACACCCTATCTCCTCTGCTGCACTAAGCACCAGCTCCTTCCCCCGCTCAGACTCTGAGTTTCAAGCTCCTTGGTTCCTAGACGGACCCTCCTTTCATTCATCCACCTAACTCGACCCTCCTTCCCTTCAACCACATAACTTGACCCTCCTTCCCTACCCTCATCAAGCCTTAAATCAATTCAAATAAAATGACCTTTGCGTTAAATGAAGGTTTGGTCTTTTTAGTGAATCCATTAGTGCAGCATTGAGTCATAGACTTTTCTTAGTCATTCCGGGCAGGGCAAAGGCTGTGCTGCCAGGCGTTCATGGAGTGCAGTTAGCTTCTTTAGCCAGTAGGTATGGATCATGTCAGGGCCCGGGGCTGTCCAGCTCTTCATACTTGACATACTTCCCCTATGTTTTTCCAGTATTGTTCAGTCTCAAGCCTGGGTGGTTCTGTTTTCATGTTGTTACCCTGCCACTGGGAGTACACCTTGGATGGTTTGTTGGAGAGAGTGACAGACAGCTATACACGTACAACGCACTGGCATTATTATTTCTTTCTCTGTTCAGGTATGTAATTACAGTTTCAATTGCATGGTGTGGACATGCATTTAGATTATAACTTCAGCCATGTACAGTATAAATGTACAAATAGGGCAGACAGGCAATCTGCAATAATCCGGAACTTAAATAATGGTGTGACTGAGTCATGGCTGGGTTAGATTGGAACATAAATTAATGGCCTGAAAGGCGCCATCTGCGAGGCAGGCTGGAGAAATCACTCTTACTCACTGGTGGAGATAGAAGTTTGCTGCATTGTTATTTAGAGGCCAAAATGAGTCAGAGGAGAAATGTGACGTCATGGATGAGATGAGCGTACATGTCTGTCATTGTGTGTGAGTGAGCAGAATTAAATAGAGAGAGAGACTGATAAAGTCATGAAATCATTTTAACCAGAGCATTAGTTGAAAATGTGTTTCTGTTATCTGTAGATCAGTAAATTCTTTGAAATTAATTCAATCAACAAAGGTATGTTATCTTTGTCATTATGTTATCGTCAAAAAAAAACATCTATTAATTCCTATCTGCTATAGGAGTGCTCAGAATTGTTACTGCTTGAGTTTGATTAGGATTAGGAAACTAAAATTACTTGGAAATTGACTGTGCTGGTACCGAGGACCATTCCTAAACTGGTACAGTAGCTTCTGCTACAGTCAGTACTGCTTTTGGTGTTTGAATGCCATTTCTTTGTTCATTTATTCTTCAGCCTTTTCTGTTGCTGTTAATACAACTACGCTCTAATTGTGTTCAGATTCTGTGGATTTTAGTCAGAGTGGAAAGATTAAGACAAAACGGAAACACAGTCAATACTACATATGATTTGAATGTAGGAGAAACCAGCGATGGTTGTACCAACAGGATGGCTGTAAAAGTACTTCTTTCACCAAGGGATGACCTGGGAGTCACGTCATTAATTTCATACATGACCATTTCCTTCCTGGCCGTGCATGTGAAATTTCATAGTAAAAGTATACATTAATTAGTATGCATATATTTGCAGATATGGACCATTTCTATATTTGTATTAGAACTGATACTGTTGAAGTAAGAATTATGGAACTTGATGTAGGGGTGCCCAAACTTTTGTTTCCATGGAAGGCAGAAACTAAACTTGACATTGGACCACAGGGCAAAAGTAAACAATTATTGCACTGTACTATTAAGATGCAAAACAGAAGTTAAACTTTACAGAAGCCGTGAGAGGCAAGTAAGAAAAACAGTCTTGGAGGGTATTTTCTAGGTTGGAACTAAGTAGTTTTTTTCTAATGTGTTCTTAATTTTAAAACAAGTGATGTAAGTGTTTTGCTAGGATAATATCTTCTTGTTATTTTTTCTCAACTTGTCTCTCGGGGCTCCCATCATATGAGGACCCTAAGTTCTCTTAATTGGCTTGCATGAATGCATGCATGAAGCATCACTGTGCCCACCTAACAAAATTTAAATAGCAAAGCAGGATTTAAAATATTTATATATACATTTTATTTTTCGTGAGAAACATTTGGCAGGCCAACATTGGCCCATGGGCGTCACTTTGAGCAGCCCTGATTATAGAGTAGTGAGCTAAGACTCGTCCATATATTGTAGGTATGTGCTGTCTCGGTTTGACTTGGCGCGTCAGCCTAGCATGGCAAGGATTTGCATTTCTATTACAACCACGCTACGTGCTTAAAAGAGTGTATTTTACTGATGACAAGCTTCTCTATTGAGGCACAAAAGGTGTGCTTTGACCCCATTCTGGAGAAGGACCATCATGGGGGTGGTGTGGCTCAAGAAGAATTAATTTCTCTTTTACTACATGAGCAGAAGGCAAATTAAGTTTACTTAATGATTTTACAGATGAGAGAAATATGCAAAAGAGAAGATACTGCAGGAAAACACAAACAAACCAAATATCTGGTAAGTGGTCTGAGACAAAACTGAACGAAAACACAGACAAATACACCCTTGGTTGTTGCTTGCAGGACTCCCCAAACCAGGCAGACATGACTTTTGTGTGGCCAACCAGAATTCACATCACGCTTACTTAAGAGATTTGTTTTATGGCTTTTTACTACTAGACTTACTGAATTTATTGTTGTCAGATATTTGAAATGAATTTCCATTTTTCAGTACCAGTTTGGTTAGATTTAGGTGAAAAAACTACATGGATAGAGAAAAGATCATTGTCCAGATTAGGTAAATGAGTCAGTGTTCACATTTTGTTTTACCCAGGACAGGAGCGCCAGTGGTCACCAAAAATCAAAATCATCATCTCTGTTAGGACTTACAAGTGATGAGACACCCAATGCAAGTCAACAAGAATGCAGATCAGGCACACAACACTCTGTGTGACGCAGGACATAGGGTGTCATCCACGGGTAAAATACTGCGTTTTTAGGGAGTGCCGTTACTGTCCATTTTACTGTTATCTAGAGTGTCGTATTCATTCTGTTTGGGGTGACTAAGTAAAACTCGAATATGCATATAACTTAAACACAAGTGATCGCAACATCAAGAATAATATGAGGCGAAAATATGCTAATACTTATTTGTGAACACAGACAGCTTTGCTAGCTTGGTACTTTAGCTTCTAGCTCATTGAGCTTGTTTAACCAAGTCATGTAAGCTTCACCCATGTTCCTCCTCTGCCCATTTTTTAATAACAGGGAGTTAGATCATTTTCATCACTATGGACCAGACCAACAAGGCGATATCAGATCATACATGGCCACAGTGCCAAAGCAACAGCCTAATATAACTGATATCAGACTGTGATGAAATACAGCACGTCTCTCAGGGATGATCATATGTTTTCTCTCCTTCAAACTTATTTTGTCCAAAGTTGCTTCTGGCTTTTGTCTTCAACAACACTTGATTCTGTTCCAATCTCTGACATTTCACATGACGGTTCCTTGTAGTTTTTCTGTGTCCCCTCTTTAAATCTGTGAGTCTTTTTCTGCCTCTGTGTTCCATTTGTCCTCTGACACCATTGTAAGTGGCTTCACTTGCTCTAGTTCTTTCAGGGCAAGAGGGGAGTGTGGAAATTGCCTCTCTTAATTGAGTTGCCTTGCATATCTATTCCCTATTCCCATCCGATCTGATCACCCTCTCTCTCTCCCACTCACTCTGCCTCTCTCGCTCCATTACATTATCATTTGGCTTGTCAACAGATTTGGAGGTGAAGCTGCCTTCTGTTCTACTCCTTTTCACTTGGAGTTTCCATAAACCTGAACATACAAGGGCAAAAATGAAAACTCTCTTCCAGTCACTACAGCAGCCACATGCACCTTGGCACAGTCAGGAAACTCTAGACAACTTTCAATGCCTGCAAATAGTGCAAAAGTTCACCCTAAACGTCATGTTAATGTTAAAAGTCATGTGCCCACCCAGCAGCCAAGTGTTAACCAGACTCATTGCTGTGATCAAAGGAGGTGACCAGTGCTGAAAGAGGGGTTAAACCAGTGCTGCCCAATATGGGGCCCACCAGCAAAAGTTGGCCTGCCTTAAGGTTAAATTTAAAAAAGAGTAATAACAATACTAATGTTTTTTTAAAAATTTTTATGAGGTAAATATGCTCTTTAAATGTGTAGGATGCCAACTTATTAATTACTTTTTCAATTCTGAGAATTGCAGACAGAGTAACACTGTGCAGGAAGTCAGTGAAGTTGGGGCACGGTTGAGTGAAGCTGTTTTTCTGCTACTTCCTCACAGCGTCTTCAAACTCTCATAAAAATTCAAAGGTCAGTGTGAGACTGTCGCAACATGCGAGACAGTAACCTTGGGTTTAGCATTGCCAAGAAAACATCAAATCCAAATCAAAAGTTTGGAAGACATTTGGATTTTATAAAACAGATGGAAAGTTGGACAAAAAGCAGGCTGTTTGTAAGTAGAGGTAGCACGTATCTTAGTATTCACCTGATGAGATGGCATGGTGAAACCTGTGCAGACAATGAGGATGCTAGTAAAGGTAGCACAACAAAAACAAGGTTTAAGGTAATCACAGCATTTATAGCCCGTTCTATTGCTAAGGACTTAAGACCTGTCTGCTTTTGAACATGTTGCTGTTATTAGCTGTATTCTGTGACTTCTGGGAGTACTGCACACCTTTAACTTACATCGTCTACTAAAATTATGTACTGAATTGAACCATACTGCCACTGTTTACTGTCTACTGACAGGTGAAGCACGGTGCACACTGATACACATCACAGCAAAAACGAAAACTTGCTCAGCTGTTCTTGGAGCACAAAGCAAAAATGGGAAGTGGGCTGAACTTACAATTTTGTCAATTTTGGTTCTATAAAGGAAAAAAAATGGTCAGAACACTAAGGAAACGTCACGTACAGTCCACAGGTAATCAGCAATAGGACTATAAATAATGCTTCTGAAGTGTGTGAGACCCAACCCTCTCCTTTTTCTTCTCCTGTCTATCATTCTCCATGTCTTTCTCCTTGCAGCCTGGTGATGAACTTAATAGGCAGCAGTCTGCTGCTCCTCTCCCCTGGCCTCCTGTATTTACATCATCATCATCTTATCGCTCCAATCCTAACCTAATTACCAGCACATTTAACATTTATCTTAATTACCCCCACACACCCCTTACCCCCTCTGACTTAATTAATGTAATCAATAATTAATTTAAATATCACTTTGCAAATTAATTATTGTTGCGCTGCTGCTAATTAGCCATGCTAATGAACAGAATGTGTCTGTATCCCCTCTGTGTGTGTCGCAGATCAAATTCATAAAGTGTTTGAGCCATTGTTTACAGGCAAGTCTTCATTATCTGCTCCCAGAAACTCTCCTTGAGACGTTCCTCGTCTGCTTCTTGTTGTTTGTTTATTTAGATAGAGACATCCAACTGTCCTGTTGCTAAGCTGCACATCAGTTTGTAATTTAATTGTCTTGTCTTTTTTTCTCTCCGGTCCAACTTTATTATATACAGGTTGTCACAGCTTGCACAGAATAATGAGAGGAATGATGAAGAACGCCCCTTCATCATTCCTCTCATTTGTCTGTTTCGTTCCATCATTCTTTCCCATTTTCATCATCTGAGTATGTTTGTGTTGACATTAGGCTGTTCTTATGAGACAGCTTTTATCATGTTGTGTTCCAAGCTACAGCACAATAAATAAGGAGATGGCTTGATGACAGGAGAGGAGGAAGATAGCTGTCTAATAAGAGCATCGGATTTATTTCTAAAAAGTCTAATCCATTTTGTGGATTTTAGAGAGAATGAAACAGCGATCCGCTGGGAATAGCCTCTGAAACAGCATGTTGCCTCTCAAGGCACAGCAAGGCTGTGATCACACCTAACCTGTTAACTGACAGGCTCTGGAGTATTCACATGCTTACTTGAATTTGTTTATAGAAGACCATTTGTCTACTGAGAAGAGTCTGACAGTGTCATTCCTACTCAAACAATTGCAAAGATGACCTAAAAAACTCCAACCTTGGTGCAATTCATTTGTAGTAAGAAAGCAAATGACATGCTAATTATGACATCCACTTCCTTCATCATGTGTTAAAGGATGCACAATACTCTTTAGTGTTTAAATGGTCTTCTTTGAAAGACTGAAAATGTATAATGGTCCAGGTCCCCCTGTGTCATTCAGCATCCCTAGTACAAATGTGTCAAAACAATGTGAGGCAGGCTTTTGGCATAAAAAGAGCACTGAGATCGGTTGACTTTTGCCAGATTTGGATGGGATCGCTTTGGATGCCTTTCAGATCTCAAGGGAGCCAACTGTTAAACAGGTCTGATCCCAGCAGCCTCCTCCCCTGAGCAAGTGCTGCTGGATGCTTCCATTTAAAAATCCATTACTCCTCATCATGTCAGACACAGAAAGAGACCCAATATAGTAAATAGGACATTAGCATATTGAAGCAATCCATTAAAGCCAAACTCTCCAGTGAGAGTGAGCACACACATCAGACAATGCCACTCTTCCTAGTTCTCGGCTTTTACTCATTTTCCTTGTTATCTAATCATGGATTACCTCTAACCTTAATGTTAGAAAACGTTTTGCCATTTCATAATTTTGCTGTTCCATGAGTTAGTCCACACTTGTAATAGTTACAATGGCTGTGTGTGTGGAGTGAAACCTCAGTGAAACCTCAGTTTATATTCACCACCTGAGGTCAGAACCTCAAGATAAGGATCAGCTGATTGAAAGATATGTGAAAATTTCCTATCTGTGGTCCTCTATTCCCTACAACCGAAGTTTGTGTCCCTTCCTCTGGACAAGAGCTAGAAGCAGGGACACCGGGTTACACCACTACACCGCACTGGACTCAGACATGACTGCACTGATGCAACTTGATGATCCAGAGATTGTAACAGGAATCAGGCCTGTGGCCCGGGTCCATACCTCGACTCCTAAGCTATCTAGGCATCCTAGATGGAGGAAGACTAAAGAAAGATCCAACTAGGGGAGGATTTTCTCCACAGCTTCACCTCTATCTCTCTCTGACCATTTTACTTTGCTGATGGATGGTCATCTCCCTCTGTCTCCACCTGGGGTGGGCAATGGTCCAGCGGCTCAGCATTACACCATGTGGAAGAACTGCTGCATGTTGCTGTGGGAGGCCGTCATTAGATGCTCAGGAGAGCTTTATCAGACTGATTTAATTTCTGGGTACCTTCCAACTCTCTGTCACGGAGGTGAGCATTTTAGCATCCTCAAAAACATAATATTACTGAATCTTATGGGGAATGACAGGGCCCTGGTGTGTTCACTGTAGTCTGGACTGCTCACATGTGTGGTGGCTGCTGGTGCACACTGCAGCTACAGCAAAATCAGTGGATGTAATAAAAGCCCCTCTCCTTCTCTGCCACGTCATAGCACCTTTAACATTGCAGCAATGGCGTCCTCTGAAAGGAGAACATCTGTACAATTCAATTGGGCAATAGGCCTCAAAATGACTCTTGCTCACTCACCTTAAGCAACATGTTTCAATAGCAGTTGTCAAGATGGAGACATGATTGAACTTCAACAAGTCATGTCACAGAACATGATAAATACCTGTCATCTGTGCATGTATGAAGTATAAGACCACATTTGTTAATGAAAAGTTAATAGTAGCCTGATCTTCTCTTCATTCATTGCTGAAGGTCTGTTCTGCATCTGGTACTGAGAATAGTTTGACAAAATTCAGCACTATGTGATGTTGCCCGCCCCTGCTATATAGCCACGTAATGCTGGTGTGCTTGTATTTTTGTGTTTGTTCGCTTAAAAAAAAAGGTACAAAGGAATTGTTTCAAACGTGTGCACCCCTAGAAGTCTTGTTTGTGTCAGATTGTGCAACAGATTGCTTTTAAGTGATAGTTTCCGTAAAGTTGAAAACTTCAATCCCTTAAGAAAATCTTCATAAATGCATTATAGTGCTGAAAAGGTACTACGTAACCAAAATGAACTGTTTGATAATGTTGAATAAAAGTAAATGTAATTATATTATGTAACATTTAACTATTTCTTTTGAAATTAAAAACAAAAAAGTGATTCATCAATTTCCCCTACTTAACTTATGATTAAGGCTTACAAGTTCTCACGAAGGTTCACAAAGACCATTACTAAATGGTTAATTACAGTTAGGTATAACACTGCATTTATCATGTGTTAGTTAAAGAAACATGTTTTCAACTTTACAATAACGGTTACAAAGAGCATTAACAAATGGTTAATAATGGTTTAGGACTCTTAATTAGTTAAATTAACCATTAGTTACATGGTTAATTACACTCAAGGGATGCATATCCAGCACTCTTACCCATTTAAGAAACCGTACTTAAGAGGTAAATGTTTTCAATTTTTCAATAACGGTCAGAAAGAACATTAATTAATAGTTAATTATGGTTAAGTAATGTTGGGATAGTAGCTGTGCATCTGATGACATACTTGTTAATGAAAGACTTTATCACCATTTACTGATATTAGTAGGTACCTTAATTAATATGTAAACCCCGAATAAATGTTAACGAAAGACAGTTGTTGAAGGTAACTTAATTGTTATTAATGGATTAATGAGGCATTGGTTGATGCTTATGATTGCATTAAGGAATCTTAATATAATCTTTATAAACTCAATGTACTGTTAACATGAACACCATTAATGAATGATTAACAGACACACGAGTTAACTATTACTTGTAACAGCTACTAAATGCTAATAACTGCATTTAGAAATGCAATTAGTTACCTAACATTTCTATTTTACTAGCTGTTAATAGGTGCATTATAGACTATTATGTAATGTTTGAATTAACACCTTCAATAAGATGGACACATTAGTAAATGATTACTTGACATGTTATTGAACTATTAATTGATTGTTAGTTAATGTTAATGCTCCTAACTAGTTTAAGTAATGTATGGTTACTGTCGTTAAAAGAAATGAAAGTCAGTTTTGATTTACAGGCCTAGTATTGTAAAAGGATTTTTTTTTTCAATTACCTTAACTTTATCTCCTGAGCCACAGCCGCCCATATGAAGATACCTACCTATACATTTATATATACATTACATACATTTACATTTACATAGACATATAAATATAAAAATATAAAAGCCCTAATGAAAGACATAAAATCAAGGCAGTTTACGTCGCCCGGATTGGCGTTACCGGGGCCCCACCCTGGAGCCAGGCCTGGGGTTGGGGCTCGCAGGCGAGCGCCTGGTGGCCGGGTCTTTGCCCACGGGACCCGGCCGGGCCCAGCCCGAAGGAGCGACGTGGGCCCGCCCTCCGGTGAGCTCACCACTCGCTGGAGGGTTCAGAAGGGGCCGGTGCAGAGGGATTTGGGTGGCAGTCGTGGGCGGGGGCCCCGGCGACCCAATCCCCGGACGGTGACTCTAGCCATGGGGACATGGAATGTCACCTCGCTGGGGGGGAAAGAGCCTGAGCTGGTGCGGGAGGTCGAGCGGTACCGGCTAGAAATAGTCGGGCTCACCTCCACGCACAGTCTGGGCTCTGGAACCCAACTCCTTGAGAGAGGCTGGACTCTCTTCTACTCTGGAGTTGCCCGCGGTGAGAGGCGACGAGCTGGTGTGGGCTTGCTTATAGCTCCCCAGCTCAGCCGCCATGTGTTGGAGTTTACCCCAGTGAACGAGAGGGTCGCTTCCCTGCGCCTTCGGGTCGGGGATAGGTCTCTCACTGTTGTCTCGGCTTATGGGCCGAACAGCAGTGCAGAGTACCCGGCCTTCTTGGAGTCCCTGGGAGGGGTACTGGAGAGTGCTCCAACCGGGGACTCCGTTGTTTTACTGGGGGACTTCAACGCTCACGTGGGCAGCGACAGTGTTACCTGGAGGGGTGTGATTGGGAGGAACGGCCTCCCTGATCTGAACCCGAGTGGTGTTTTGTTACTGGACTTCTGTGCTAGTCACAGTTTGTCCATAACAAACACCTTGTTCAAGCATAAGGGTGTCCATATGTGCACGTGGCACCAGGACACCCTAGGCCGGAGGTCAATGATCGACTTTGTGGTCGTGTCATCTGACCTCCGGCCGTATGTCTTGGACACTCGGGTGAAGAGAGGGGCTGAGCTGTCAACTGATCACCACCTGGTGGTGAGTTGGATCCGCTGGCAGGGGAAGAAGCTGGACAGACCTGGCAGACCCAAACGTATTGTGAGGGTCTGCTGGGAAAGTCTGGCGGAACCCTCTGTCAGGGAGGTCTTCAACTCCCACCTCCGGGAGAGCTTTAACCAGATCCCGAGGGAGGCTGGGGACATTGAGTCCGAATGGACCATGTTCTCCACTTCCATTGTTGACGCGGCTGTCCGGAGCTGTGGCCGTAAGGTCTCCGGTGCCTGTCGTGGCGGCAATCCCCGAACCCGGTGGTGGACTCCGGAAGTAAGGGATGCTGTCAAGCTGAAGAAGGAGTCCTACCGGGCCTGGTTGGCCCGGGGGTCTCCTGAGGCAGCTGACGGGTACCGGCAGGCCAAGCGAGCTGCAGCACGGGCAGTCGCAGAAGCAAAAACTCGGGTCTGGGAAAAGTTCGGGGAGGCCATGGAGGAGGACTATCGGTCGGCCTCGAAGAAATTCTGGCAAACCGTCCGGCGCCTCAGGAGGGGGAAGCAGTCCTCCACCAACACTGTTTACAGTGGAGGTGGGGAGCTGTTGACCTCGACTGGGGACATTGTCGGACGGTGGAAGGAATACTTCGAGGATCTCCTCAATCCCGCTGACACGCCTTCCATAGAGGAAGCAGAGACTGGGGTCTCAGAGGTGGATTCATTCATCACCCAAGCCGAAGTCACTGAGGTAGTTGGGAAGCTCCTCAGTGGCAAAGCACCGGGGGTGGATGAGATTCGCCCTGAGTATCTCAAGTCTCTGGATGTTGTGGGGCTGTCTTGGTTGACACGTCTCTGCAGCATCGCGTGGCAGTCGGGGACAGTGCCTCTGGACTGGCAGACCGGGGTGGTGGTCCCCCTATTCAAAAAGGGGGACCGGAGGGTGTGCTCCAACTATCGGGGGATCACACTCCTCAGCCTCCCTGGGAAAGTCTATTCCAGGGTACTGGAGAGGAGAATTCGGCCGATAGTCGAACCTCGGATTCAGGAGGAACAATGCGGTTTTCGTCCTGGCCGTGGAACACTGGACCAGCTTTTCACCCTCCGCAGGGTGCTCGAGGGTTCATGGGAGTTTGCCCAACCAGTCCACATGTGTTTTGTGGACTTGGAGAAGGCATTCGACCGTGTCCCTCGTGGCATTCTGTGGGGGGTGCTCCGGGAGTACGGGGTCGGAGGCCCTCTGTTAAGGGCTGTACGGTCCCTGTACGACCGGAGCAGGAGCTTGGTTCGCATCGCCGGCAGTAAGTCAGACCTGTTCCCAGTGCATGTTGGACTCCGGCAGGGCTGCCCTTTGTCACCGGTTCTGTTCATTATTTTTATGGACAGAATTTCTAGGCGCAGCCTCGGGCCGGAGGGGATCTGGTTCGGGAGCCACTGGATCTCATCTCTGCTTTTCGCGGATGATGTGGTCTTGTTGGCTCCTTCGAGCCAGGACCTCCAGCATGTCCTGGGGCGGTTTGCAGCCGAGTGTGAAGCGGCTGGGATGAGAATCAGCACCTCCAAATCCGAGGCCATGGTTCTCGACCGGAAAAAGGTGGCTTGCTCCCTCCAGGTGGGAGGAGAGTTCCTGCCTCAAGTGGAGGAGTTTAAGTATCTTGGGGTCTTATTCACGAGTGAGGGAAGGATGGAGCGTGAGATTGACAGGCGGATCGGTGCAGCGGCCGCAGTAATGCGGTCGTTGTATCGGTCTGTCGTGGTGAAGAGAGAGCTGAGCCGAAAGGCGAAGCTCTCGATTTACCAGTCAATCTACGTTCCGACCCTCACCTATGGCCATGAACTTTGGGTCATGACCGAAAGAATAGGATCCCGGATACAGGCGGCCGAAATGAGTTTCCTCCGCAGGGTGGCAGGGCGCTCCCTTAGAGATAGGGTGAAGAGCTCTGTCACCCGGGAGGAGCTCAGAGTAGAGCCGCTGCTCCTCCACATCGAGAGGAGCCAGTTGAGGTGGCTCGGGCATCTGTTTCGGATGCCCCCGGGACGCCTCCCTCGGGAGGTGTTCCTGGCATGTCCCGCCGGGAGGAGACCCCGAGGAAGACCCAGGACACGCTGGCGTGACTATGTCGCCCAGCTGGCCTGGGAACGCCTTGGGATCCTCCCGGAAGAGCTGGAGGCAGTGTCCGGGGAGAGGGAACTCTGGGTGTCCCTGCTCAGGCAGCTACCCCCGCGACCCGGCCCCGGATAAGCGGACGAAAATGGATGGATGGATGGATGGAATATAAATATAGCAGGTAGCTTTATGAGGACAGAGCTACCACAATAATACCCAAGCTGTAATACACCTTAACTTTGATGCAGCCCACACACATACACACATTAGGTCAGTGCATGCAGATATCAGTGGCTGTGGACACTTGTTGTCTGAGAGGAACCCTGTGAAGCGCAGCAGCCAAAAGCAGGCTGATTTTAATGACATGGAGAACAATTATTGAGCATCCCATGGAGACAGACACTAATTTAATAAGTTACTTTTGTTTGGTGTGCCTACCCTCCAGCCTCATCAGCGAGAGCCTTTCAGAGGGACTACTACCAGACTCCACCACACTCATTTTTTCCCTCTCCATCCCTCCATTTTGATAAGCTGGGGCTTAATTAATTTAATAGGGTCAGGAGTTATTACCACCTCCACTGCACACACTTCATTACCAGGAAACATCACCTCCATATAAATGATCTTTTTCACTGAACATATTTTTGTTCATTGACTTTGCTCTCAGGCCTCGGGTGTACAGCAAGGTGAGCAGCAGAGTGGAGGAACAGAGGAATTGATTTTGACTGCAGTTGGAATACTAGCTTCTATGTTTAGCCAAAATAAATGTGAATTTATTAGACCAAGTACGTCTTGATTTAAAAATTGTGATGTGAATTGTAATAAACTCAAATAAACTCATAATCTTTGGCGGGGACTATTTTGAGTGGTACATTTTACATTTTTAGTGCATTACACAATGTGGTACCTGGATTTGATTGCTAAACTACATTGCCATGTTCACTGTTGTGGGCCAGAACAGTAATAATAGTGGGTTTGCTTACAATGATGTGGGTATCTTCACATCATGTTTGTAACTGGTACTAAGCAGATACTGTGGAACAGTGGTGTTTCTTTTTCACCCATCTCTTTCCACGAGAGCGTCCACAAATGATGCCATTACATTATGAGCAGTGGGCTGACACACACACTAGAGATCCATAAAGCTGACTGGAGATCAGTTTATAATTCTCTGTAGGGTCATCACTATCAAGGTCACTTATTTGTCATTAAACAGCAGGGCTGTGTAACGAAATAAAAGTCGTTATGCAGCATACCGCACATACTGTACTCATGCATTTTGGAGGGACTTGTACTTAACTGTTGGATTTCCATGTTTTACTTTGACTCAACCACATTTGGGGGGGAAATAATGTATTTCTAGTCCAAAACATTTATTTGATAACTTATACTTTGCAGATTGCTCTGTACCTCAGAGTTAAAACAGCATATTTTTTAATTCATGTATCTCATCAACAATTAGATTAAAAATACACTAGTTCAGAGTATACAGTAAACATACTGTACATGTAAATATATGCATAATTTACATAGTGAGTACATTCATTGGCAGAAAATTACTTTTGATGCATAAAAAAATACAACGCATCAAAACAACATTGGAGTTTAAATTTCACATCTAAAGGTGAGGTTGATTTATTGTCTTTAGCTTATTTTTTTAAACTTTTTTATTTACTAGTTTCTGTTACATTATGTCATCATCATATCATGTTCTTATTCAGGGCAGTGATATTTGAGGCTTGAGCACCGAAGGTGCAATGGTCTCTTGCACCAGAGGTGAAAAGAACGTCTTGTTTTTGTAGAGATTATTTTTCTGCTTTTGGAACGCCTGTTTCAATGGCTTGCGATACTCGAAAACTCTCAAAAACTTTACACAGACAAGTAGTAGTGAAAAATTCTTTGACTTTAGCATATGGTTGCCAAAAAATGACTCATAAAACAAACACGAAAACGGCATGTGTTTTTTGCTCTTTACAAGTGCTGTCATTTAACAAACTCCTCCAAGGGGATTAATTAGATTTGCTTCACATTGGGTCAGTGGAGTGTAAATGCTTTAGCAATGGAAAGTAATCATACTTTTGTGTTTAGGGTGTGCAGCTAATGGTGGCTTTGCATATTTCGTGGTCTGCCATTAAACAGGAAGTTGATGTAACTCAAACAAACATTTTTCAATCCAACCCAAACTTTACAAGTTTTATAAGAGTCCCAGCCTGAAGACATCTATATGCTAGTATTCAGTTATAGTCAGAGCGCCACCTACTGGCCACAGGAATTGTTTCTCTACTTTGATGTACTTATCCTTGTCGCTGGTGGACCAACTTCACATTTGGTCTGTAAAGCTTTAGGACTAATTTCATGTGTTTTATTAAAGGTCCCATATTATGAAAAACTGACTTTTTCTGGGATTTGGGGTGTTATTGTGGGTCTATGGTGCTGCCACACGCCGAGAAACTTTGAAAAAAGTCTATCCATGCTTTTTTGAGTGAGATACAGGTTTCTAAAGGGGTCTTGCCTGCAGTTTCCAGATACACGAGTCAAATTTGCTGCGGCTGTCGACGTCGACGGCCGCACATTTGCATATGGCTACCCCACTGCCCCTCCCTTCACCGCACGGTGTCTCCACCCACCAGGTACAGCTCCGGTCTCGGAGATCCGCCATTATTCTACTGAAATCACCATGGCCAAACTCAAGGAAAAGTGCTCTGTTGTTGGCTGCAAGGACCAGCACAACACACTCCATCGTCTCACACTGTGAGACTCACAGCTGCAGAGGACAAAAGAGCGGCATGGATTGAATTTATTTTTATGATTTATTTTTGAAGTTGGCAAAAAACTGTTGGTGTGTGCGAGCCACTTTGACACTGACTGTTTCACCAACTTGGGCCAGTACAACGCAGGAGTCGTCAGCAGACTTTTACTCAAAGGAATACATGCAGACCAAGGACGTGTAAGTACACAAATAATGTGCTGTGTGTTTCTGTAGATTAGGCTGAACCCCTGCCTGATGTACTGTGTGTTTTGCCATTGAGAACAAGCTAAGGTTAGCGGCTAACCGCTAACGTTAGCTTCCCTGACCACACAAGTTAACGCTAGTGCTAAAGCAGAATCATTGTGTGTAGTACGTTTCTGATCTTGCACACTATGTAATGCGTGTCCCATGGAAATGTCTGCATGTACAAGTATTTAGCTGTGTTTATTTAGCAATTTTACACGAACTAACCAAGCAGTGTCACATAGTACCAGCTAACGCTAACCGTGAGCTTTCAAGCTAATGCTAACCGCGAGCCCCTAGTTCGCATCAACACGGTCTCCACATGCAAACCCAGACACACGGTCGGTCAAGCAGTACATACACACACCCTCCGCCGGGTCTAAGCTTTCAGGATTTTGTGAAATAATGCATTTGAAAATGTTTTCTAAGCTGGAATATGTTGGCATAGGCCGGGGCAATACGAGTGTACTGTTGACTGCTACATAGAGCTTAGATTCTCTGCCCGGGCCGGGTCGGGCTGGGCCCTTGACCAAGCATTTGTGCTTTTTTGTTTTAAATAACTCAGCATAATGAGTATATTTCCAGCTAGGAAACACGCATCTCTCTCCTCCCTCCATTTTTGTGTTGCTGCGTGGTGTACACGTGAGTTATCCTCATGGCTAAAACGTGACTTGAGACGTACGTGACAAGAAGAAAGCAAAAATATATATTTTTACGAATGAAAATGACAATAATTGTAACGCACAGTGACTTGAATAAATAACTTTAATGTGAATACTGGTTTGGAAATATTAACGCTAGATTACTCGTTATTGAAATAAAGTGGTCGGATTAGAGTAATGTAAGGCGTTGCAGTCTTTAGTGCTTGAATTATACTGTACCAGTGCTGTCATGTGTTACTCCTATCCATATCTGGGAATGCTGTGCAGGTAAATTAAACTGTGATTACTTGTTGAGAACATTTGCCCATATCTTGCAATTGTTTTCATGTTTGTCTTTTTACTGTTCAAGACTCTGACTGGCTGCACTGCTACACAATAAGAATGCTGATAGAGGGCAAGCCACCACATCATCAGGGGATCCTCTTTTCAAACTGAGCTTTCCAAAGTCCTGGAAGGGAGAGTGCAGAGCCAAACCCGTGAAGACAGACACGACATTCTGTAAGTTTTACAATCTTTTATTTGAACCTCTCAAATTAAAATAAACATGGACACACAGACATCACACAAAAGGTTGAAAACAAACACTTAAAATCTGAATTCTTTTAAGATGGTTTTCAAAATAAATAATGAGAATGTATAAATGAGAAGTAATTAGGAGAAATAAGAGACACTTTACAACACTGCAGCACAAGGTGTTTTGGTTCTACTGCAGTTTTCCTGTAAACATGCATTTGTTTATTGCACTGCAGACTGCGGTGATGCACTGTTGGACCTGATCTTCCAGAAGGTTTTCCAGGACCCTGCCCCATATGTGAACGAGGTGCTGAAACTCATAATCCCTGAAGACCTCTCGGACCACACAGATGGGCAGCACAACTCTCACTCTCCGCCCCAGAGAGCACCAGCACCACCTTACAAAGCTTATGTAGGCTATATTGGCTAAACACAATTCAATATAAAGTCAGCACTGAATGTTTACACCCATGGCAACGAGATGCTTTCTTTGTTATCATTTTCATATTGATATTGAAGTTGATATATAAAGTCAAACTGTTTCACTTCAGATATGTATTTTCTTATTTCATTCATGTCAACACATGTTTACAAATGTTTCTTACAATTAAAACATCTTTTCTAACTGTTCTGTGTTTTCATTGTTTGATATGTAATTTTCATGGTAATAAGTAAAAGATAATAAACTATAAACAATGTAAGATAGAAGAAGCAGTTATGTACTTTTAATCATAACACTTTTACGATAAATGAATAGTATTTATGTGACTAAAAGCTTACTGCACTATTCCCCTCAGACGTAAATGTTCAGTGCATTCTGCAGTGCAGATACATTCAGGCAGACAGGTTCCAGGCCAGGGTGGTCCACCATGCATGATGGTGGCTCAGGAAACTGCTGTAGTCTTCGTATAACCTAGAAATAATGAAAGGTAAGTGAGTGACAATAGATTAGAGAAAAGAGAGAGAGCAGAATGACAACGTTGTTTGCCCAGTGTTCACACTTCATTGTGGTATTTCCATACAGCAGATATTCTCAGGTTCTGTAGGCATTTGTTTACAATAGCCACAGGAACACCTGTTTTTATGCCTTTTTTTTTTATTATTCATGGGAAACTATGATCACTAATCATGTCACATTGTTTCTTTGATAATATATATAAAGTTTAGAAACCGTTTTAAATGGTTAAAAAACAATTCTGCTGGTAGAAAGGTGATTGGAAGCAACTGTGGCTTACTGAAAACTACAGTTGAAAATTGCTGGCAGTAGCTAATTACAGGTCGTCACTGCAAATAAGAGCAGGTTCTCAATCAACTTACCTGGCTACATAAAGGTAAATAATAATATGATAACATAATAATAACATAAAAGTAATGTCGAGGTAACAAACTTAACTACTAACCACTGAGAAACACCAATTTTCATTCTTGGCTGCTTACTTTCTTTTGGAGCCTCTTGTTCTGGGTCGGACCGCAGTCTGTTGTCCGGCAGCCATTATTCCCAGAAACTCCGCCGTTGCCATGGTCACATGATGCCATCCTCACGTCTTCCGCAGGCAGGAGGAGGTGGGCGGTACCGTGGGCGGCGCGCAGTAGCTCATTAGCATTTAAAGGGAAAGGCACTGAAACAGGCCACCTGGAGCAGGGCTGTGAAACTGGTGTTTCAAGAACCCTGCTGTGCTCAATCCTTCAGCTTTTTTCGACCAAAGCATGTTACTAACATTCCATTTAGACATCAAGGAACCATGTCAAGAAGCAGAAATTACCATAATATGGGACCTTTAACCTTAAGTCTACAGGCCAACTAGGAATCATCATTCACTGCATAGCCTACTGGCAACAGGAGGTTAGCCTTTTGTCACCATTATCATTTGATTTACATGATAATTTTCATTGGAGGCTCATGGGTTTGACTGATTGACACAGTGTTGCAGCTGTGGATGTGATGCATATGGATGATTGTTTCTTGTCCAATCATTGTCAGTATTTTTGAATCTTCGACTATGTAGTAGCCGAGGATAACTTTTTTTGTGGCTTTAATTAGCCATATATCTTGAAGACCATTTTAAAAATGTTTTTCATTTATGTTATGTTTACAACACAATGTCACAATTTCTTTGGAAAAAAAAAGAAATACAGAAAAATAGGTATTATCAGCACAGACTATTAGGTTTTGCATCCAGTTAAGATTCATTAACCCTCATCATTCCACCATTAATGTAGGGGGAACTTATACCTCAAAATATGAATATGACATTTTGAAAGTTATTATACAGAAGAATGTCAGTGTTAATCACTAAACCAGAGGTATGACCTACCAGCAAAATAACACTATGAAATCTCATGTAGATCAGGCAATAGTGAAACTATTGACATTCAGGCCAAATAATTAATTGTAATTATGTGTTTACTAATCTCCTGACAAAGACGCGGAAACAACAACAACACAATAAAACACTAAACTGAACAATTTAAGAGTTGTGGGGTTTTGGACCAGGTACATATTGATTTCACGTACACGTAAAGAGAGCTGTGTTGAGCTACACAATAGAATCTCTAAATGGAGGGAGCTTTAACATTAAACTGTGCCATCATTCAACAAACTGAGAGTGTTGAGCAGAATTAAAAGGTTTGGGGAGGGAGTCTTAAGTTGAATCTTGCACTTTCTATCAAAATCTACATTTAATAATCTTTGAACATCAAATCTTTAAAACCATGAAAAGTTGTTTTACCTGCATCAGCATGTCTGATGAGGTTTTAGGGAGAAAGATGAAGAGGAGTCGTTACGTCGATCCTTTGGTCAGATCCTTTGGTGGCATGTTGCTCTCGATGTGGCGGTTCCAGCCAGGGCCGACATGTCGACATCTCTGTCTCTCTCATTTCATGCATCGCTTGGAAAGGTTTGCAGCCTTGCCTCACTTTTTTTTTATTCCTGACATTGTTTTGTCAAGGCAAAACATTGACCACTGCGGCAGATTCAAAAACTTCAGACAAAGGATCACTGAGTCAGGCAGACTAGACTGACACATTTAACTAAACAAGACCTCTGCTCCTGCACCCCCCTCTCTGATACTGGAGGTAAGGGATGTGGCAAGCTAACAAGGTGGATGGATGACATTCCCTCTCATATTGTCTACTTCTCCATAGTACTCATGCTGATATGGTAAGAGGGGTGGCATTGTTCTCATCTTTCATTAGCAGTATGCAGCATTTACTCAAGTACTCTTCCTAAGTACAAATTTGAGGTACTTAAGATGAGCATTTTATTTTATGTAACTTTTACATTTCTACTTCATCTCTCCCTGCTAATTTTGTGTGATTATTGTGATATGTTACAACCCTAGAGGTCATAATGTTTCTATTTTTTGTCTCTGTTTCAATAACCCTCTGTGTGATTGAGAGTGTGATTGGTTGCAGGTGTGTTTGAGTGATTTCAGGGTGTCCAGGGAGCTGATTGGTTCCTGCCTTGAAGCCAAGAATTTAAGGGCCAGCTCCTTCTAGTTCCTGGGGGCTCTCCTCTGTCAGCCAGACTGCCAGCATGTTTGATTGTGCGCAAAAATGTGTTTTTGAAAAAAAAAAAACATTTAAAAATGCTTTGCTGCTGGTGATGCTTGGGGGACAGGAAGAGGGGAGCCTCATTTTCACGTTGCACCAGGGTTCCCCCAAGGCCCTGGTCGTAACCTGATAGCTCTGATTATTAAACAAAAACAAAACAAAAAATTCTTTGTGATGAAGTCCCATTCTCTCCCTGTAACCCATCGGAAAAGCGCCCTTTTTGTGTTCTGGGGCCTTCTGATTTACAAATTAGCACTGGTCTAATGATATAGTAATAGTATTGAAACATTTACGGGGGACATGTTTTGCATGGAGAACTTTCAATAATTCAAGTACATTTTTCTACTGCTTAAGGGGATATTCCGGTGTAAGTTTAATCCATAGTCTAACACACCGTGACACCAAATAAGACCCCCCCTCGAGAGATCAAGTGAGAGTCGATTACCGAGTGTGGTTAGAAATGCTCAATTCCGTTGTTTTCCCTGTCCGTTCTCGATAATAACTGTTATAAACTGGTAGTCAAGACACATATGAACTTTGATTAAGTTTCCATGGAGAAATAATCATACATTTTCATCCTTGAGCTGCGGAACTCTACTGCACTCGGTAAATTTCGCAGGGCTTCCCCACAACAGGAAGCTGCTGCAGGAGAGTGTTGAGTTGTGTTCACTTTGCAATAGCAATCCGGCTAAGCTAGTGGAGGTTTGATGCCTCGAACTATGTGCTGGGACCTGGTTTATACTGTTGCTGAAGTTTGTTGCTGTTCTGAGCATTATTTGTGGCTTTTTGGCGGTTTCTTGGTCGAGGCGTATACTGCAATGTATTATTATTATGCGGTCTTTTTCTGAGGTTGCTAAAACTACGTAAGCTAGCCGTCTGCAAACTTGGTCTCTCGAGGGGTGTCTTACTCGGTGTCACGGTGTGTTAGACCATGGATTAAATTTACATCGGAATATCCCTTTAAGATCTTGGTTAACCTGGAAAATGCATCATCACAAAGCTGAAAACTGTCTATTTTTCTGGCTCTTTGTATCAGCTGCTGTGATTAAAAAAATGTTCAAGTTGCCAAAAAACCTATGGTCGGATATGTCAATCCATTTATTTCACATTATACCAAAAAAAGAACATCTGTCTAAATAAACACCAACGTCACCGTCTCACGGTCAGAAACCATAGACCCCCATTTTGCGCAACACCTGTTACAATTAGTCCTACACTTAAGACTACCATGATTCCACACAACATCACCCTGGTTATCACTAAAATGACTCCAACAATTAATATTACCTCTACCACAGTTGTGCTGGAGAAACGCTGTTGTACCTGGCTCTGCAGCTAGGTAGATAGGCAAACTTACTGTGTTATAAATGGGATTTTAACACTAGTTTTCATGCAGGTGTGTGTATCACAGAGCTAAGAGAGACTAGCTAATGTTAGGGGTTAGCCAGCTGGGTTTACAAACCATCTGTAATGTGAGGCCTGTGGCGAATTTTGCAAGGTATGTTAGCTTTTTTAACATCAAACATTTAGCTAGTATGATGCATATAGTCAACAAAATCAATACCTTGAAACAATATTAAAATGGACTCTCTGAAAGGCGTTAACATTAGTGTAAGATGAACTTGTTCTGATAATATGAACCCATTAAAGACATGGTGTCTCAGGCAGCAGAAATTCATGGCCAGCATTCAGAGTGACCAATCAAAGGAAAAAAAGAAATCTGCCACTATCCCACCTTCAACTACCAAAAGTAAATTTCTTCTGCGAGCAGAGACTCGGCAGGCCAGCAAGAGTGGAGAAGAAATGCATGCACAGGGAGGGCCAAGTGCCATCCTCACTGTTGTGTGCTCTCGCATCAGACATGCTCCCTTGTTGGGATGGCTTCCTGCTTTGGGAAATTGTTCTGTGTGCTTGTGGAACAGATATCCTTCTTGTGAAGATGGCTCTCTGCTTGTGAATACTGGGCATGCACCCCCATTTTGGCACTAAATAGTCGCCATGTTATTCTTACTTCTATGTAGGGGTGGGCGATACCACAAAATTTGGTTTCGATCTGATACCAAGTAATTCAAGGACCATATTGCTGAAGCCAATACTTTTTTTATTATGAAAACACAGGACAGTTTCCAAAGGCAATTAACAAAACTATTTATTGTATGAATGTATAGTAAAAGTGCATATATGCAAAGAAGGTATTATATATATGAAAATTATACATACATTATATCTAAGAATAATAATTAAAATATAATTTTATATTTAAAAAGGTTACTATATTCAGTGATTTTCATCTTTCATGATATATATATATATATATATATATATATATATATATATATATATATATATATATATATATATATATAAATTTGTTTCAGTTTCATTAAAACAGTTCATTTCAGCAACAATTCCAATGAGCTTAATATATTATTTTGTCTGAATAGAGTTTGTTATATTTAGTCAGTTTGACTAAAATATGTATTGTACTGTAAATACCTGCATCTTCCCTGCCTCTCTGAAAAAGATTCCTACACTGAACTCTGCCTCAGTGTAGGGGGTCTGGGTGCTGATGAGGCATTTCCCTC
This sequence comes from Diplodus puntazzo, assembly GCA_963678695.2. NCBI lineage: Eukaryota > Metazoa > Chordata > Actinopteri > Spariformes > Sparidae > Diplodus > Diplodus puntazzo. The sequence goes on along the minus strand of OZ023158.1, from coordinate 8,929,442 downwards.
TTCCTTCTCCTTCTTCTCTGTTGCAGCTCCTTGCTCACCTTCTCACATTTTTTCATGTGTTTAAACACGTTTTCGGCTTCCCACACACATCACAGTTCACAAAGTTTTTATTTACAGCTCTGAAGTAGCTCCTTGTCCGTTCAGTCATCACTGCATGTCGGATGAAACTAGTGGTGAGGGTGTGCATCGGGGCGAGCACAGCAGTGGAGAAGCAAAGAGAAGGCTTACATGACAGCTGTATTAATGATATATATAGGTAAAAAAGCACAATGTAGAAAAGTTCAACTGAAACAGAAACTGAATCTACAAAAGGAGTATGTAGTATTGATAGTACCAATATTTTTGGATTTATCTGCCTACCCCTACTTATATGGTCTGTTACTGAGTTCAAACCTTCTTGTGAATCATGGCTACATCTGGAGATGTGGTTGGTGAAAGTCTCTCAGGTTCTGGAGGGTCTTTACAATTAAGCCATACTGATATTTGGTCTTCCTGAGTCTGCTGATGTCCTCGAGTCCTGGAGCCAGCAGAACATAAGCCTAATCTTAACCGTGCCTTGTCTTGGCAATGCCTGTTCATTTAAATTCCATGCAACTTTAGCTGTTGCCAAACAGCAGTCTGTGTTACTAGGACACATTTGTTCTAAGAGTGGCATAGCTCCTTTAAGGAATAGGGCAGTATGCAGTGTGTGTGCGTAGCGTGTGGTGGAGTGAGAAAGAATAAGGACACAGATATTCTGACTGCCTAGCAGTCCTACGTATTAACAGACTTCATTAAAAATCAGTTCAGTTTTGTGAGACAAGGGGAACTTGACAAACTAAACTGCTGTCTATGACAAACTTTATTTGTCCGCTCTTGTTAACCCAGCAAATGTAATACAAAGGGTAATCATTTTTGCTGTATGAAAAAGAATAAAGAGAAGAAAACTGTGTCAGTTTGTCCCAGTGTGTTGCAGTACCTGCCTGTACTCTATGACTAAAAGTGTACGCCTTTCTTAAAAGCTAATTAGCTGCACAGTGCACTGCATGGCCTCAATTTTGACTTTGCACCTGCTGCTGACTAGGTGTAAGATTTAAGCCTGGTCTTAGCGGGGGAAGAGGGTTTAACCACCTTGCAGTACTGCAACTAGTGTAAATGTCAGCCCAGACTGAGAACACCAAGTTGCTACTGATTTAAAATCAGGCATAAATCCCGTTGCTGCAACCAGCCTGAGATCTGTTTGGAGTCAGTTGTATAACTTCCAAAGTGTCCTGAAGACAGTCAGGCTGGCTGACAATTTTATAAATCCAGATACCAAATTAAAGACACGGTTTGATGTTACACCAGATAAGAGTGGGCCAATTAACTGCAGAGTAGATAAGAAGTGGAAACAGATTTGTGGATGTAGTGATGTAGTCATGTGATAAGTAAAGGAGGGAAAGTCCGAGGGCATCTGGAGAATGAGGGGACAATTAAAGTGAAGGGCCTTAGAGAAAGATAAATGTGGCTGGAGAAGAGCTACAGGGAGACAGACTGTGAAAGAGAGAAAGGGTAAAGCAGGCCGTGTAAATCACCTGCCAGAGAACTGAGCTCAACATACAGAAAATGTTTTAATTAAACAGTCGACAGCCCTCATCCATAACCTTTAAATAAAAACCAAAAGAAACTGATATCGATCAGCTTTGGTGCAAATGAAAGTGACAACATGTGCAATGGAGAGGCAGAAGAAAGACAACCCCCAAAAAGAAATAGTTTTTGTATGTGGTGGCCACAAACAATTGCTCTCTTCTGACCCTTCCTGACTGATTCTTCTCTAGTTTTGTTTTCTGCTAGTGTCTTTGTCACTACTGGTACCATGAGTTGGTACCTGCAGCCCAATCAGGTTGCACTGGTAGTCCAGCTCCTCCAGGATGGCACATCCATACATGCAGTCACAAGAAGGCTTGAGGTGTCTCCTTACGAGAAAAGCTGTCAGGCATGCCTGTCATGGTGCCTCGGAGGAGGTTAGTATGATTTCTCAATGGCATGTCATGTCAAGTTATCTTTTGGAATCAGGTAGATCTCAATATTAACGAATGGCCACAGAAAGATTCACCTTTGAGTCTTGGCACTGTCTGTAAGTTGAAGTAGCCAATATTTCCTCCAAGGAAAATTAATTGTTGGTTGTATGTTTGGTTTGGTAGAAAGGTGACAAATTGTATATGAAGCTGGTAACTTAATTAATTACATTCCACTTCTGAGATGGAAATAATAAGCCAAATATGCAAAAAAAAAAAAAAAAAAATTCCACCTTTGCATAGGTTACCTTCATCATGAAGAAGCAGAGCTGTCAATGCTGCATTACAGTTGGTGCCAACACTGTAATAATGAAATGCTGCTTTTCCAGAAGTTATACTTAATTTTGTTTTACAGGAATCTGGCCAAGAAGATGAAAAAAGTCTACCTCTGAAAAGATGCCCTGTGAAGTACACAGCTGCTGAAAAAGTGGTGAAGTTGTCCCTCCAATAATATGTGTTGCGCACTGACACTGAACTTGAGCAAGTACAGAAACAGTATTTTGGGTCGGCCCAAGTGTTTAATGTTTGTGATTGTTACTAAAGTTTTGAAGGATTTATTTGAAGTTGTCTGGTCACAGGTCACAGTGTATGCACAGCTATACAAAAGACTGCAAAACATGAGATCCCCCAAAAGACTACATACACCAGAAGGGAGAAGGTCAAAGTGGCGCTGTCTTGTTCAGCCAAGTGACACGGATGAATTTAAATCAAGTGACCCAACAATCATTCTAGATCACAACTCAGAAGGGAGTTAGGACCCCAAACTTGGGCGGTGAGCTCCAAATCTGAATCTGAACCAGATCTGGTGACATCAAAGGCTGCAGGATTTTATTTATTTTATGTATGTGTGAATGTGTAAAGTGGCTTCTTCAGCTGTTACTTTCCCAGTACTGTAACTTGAAGTTAGTCCTCTGTCTATGTCTGTGTCTCTTGTGTTATAAGAAAGGACAGTTGAGGTGAGTGTTAAGTGATGCTCCAGTTAAACACTGCTGTGACTTCTCTTTTTAACACACTGCTTTGTCACAACTGAATGTTTACTCCTGCATTCTTCTGACCTAAAGTTTGAGGCATTGCAAATGTTTGAGAATATAAAAGCATGTGTTGGTATAATGCCAGACTTGCTGAGTTTTTCAGATTTATGTGAAGTAGGTGATGTCTTCAATCTAGAATTGCATCAGTATTGTAGAGCATACACTACAAAGTTGTTACATGAAAAACTCTCTTTCACACTTCTCTAATTGTACTGTTACTGAAGATTAAACTGGTCAGCATGATTACTAACTCATGTTACCTTTCTGCTGTACTGTAATACATCATTAACAAATAAACTCACAAATAATAAGCCCTGTGTCTGCATTAATGCTGTGTTATAGATTTTTGCCTTGGAACATCATGGCTGGGAGCTACTATTCTCTGCAAGAGTTTGGTTCTCTTCCCAGGGACTGTAAAGGCCCACATGAAATAAACTCATAACTCAGTCTGAAACCACAGAATGTCCCTGGGCACTGGCCATTGGTCAGGCTGCAAATTTTCCACCCAAATAGCAGCCCCACAAAGGCCACTGATCTGGCACCATCACAGCTTATTTGAATGGTATTTGACTAGGACCTTTATCATGTGTGGTTAGGCCATTATGACTGGAAATAGCACTGAAGATCAGACACTAGACTGACCTATAACTATTGGATAGAGAGGAGGAAACCAACAGCTCTAATAGAACTCTCCAGCCTTAGTACCCTCCAGGTGAAAGGAGAGATTGAGCATCACTTTTTAGATTTAGCAGTGAACTTTCATGTAAGTTGACATGATGGATTCATAAATATAAAGAAATTTAAATCCTCTTTAACGTGGTTTAACAGGGGTTAGTTTAAATATTATATTTTATTATATGAAAGAACATTCATGCGAAGGTTTAGTTTCCGCTTCCCAGGCAGCCAATAGTTTAATTTAATTTCAGAAAGCAATGGAAAATAATTTGAAGATACTTGTAATCCCTTTTATTTGCAGATGTCCCAGTGACAAGACAGTGGCTTACAGTGAAGCTACAGACCTTGCATTTCACCTACAAGTTCAGTAGCTACGTTGTAGGCGTCTACAGAGGGCAGCAGCTGTTAACTCTTTTTGTAAAGTATAATTACAGCATTAGCCTATTGTTGCATGTGGGGCAGTAATTTTGTGCAACAGTCGTGGCCACAGACATTACGTGTTCAGGTTGTCTGTACATCCATCTGTTCCATTCTTATGAATGCAATATCTCAGGAAGAATTGATTGAAATTTGGTGGTCAAATGTGAATGTCACAAAGTGACATCACATTTCCAATTCTTGGGAATACGATATTTCTTACATTGAAGGAATTTCTTTAAAGTGAAAATCTCGCCAAAAAGCAACCTAGGCTTTATTTGTGATTGTATATGAGTCAAACCTTTGTGTAAAAGCATAATTACAACGAAAGAGGCACTTTTAAGATTTATCATAGCTGTTTTCGGGCAAGATAATTTTCATTGGAGTGCTGGGGTACTCTTAAGCTAGCATCGCTATTTTTAAAACACTAAGAAGGCTCGACACAACATGAAACTTTGCTCGTAGTATCACCAGGGCCTCTACACATGAACATGAGCATTGAAAACATTGTGTACACAGAGTTTACTAAAAAGAGAGCTTTTGGACGACTCACGTTAGTGGTAGCAAATTCGGCGTGCCGCCGTCATGGCAGACAAAAAGTGTCGATCCCCGAGTGCGACCTAACAGGTAGTAGGTCCACCATACTCTCCTTCCTGTTAGGTTTTCCTTACGGTAAATCTTAAAAGTGCCACTTTCGTCATAATTATGCATTTACACGAAGGTTTGACTCATATACATTCACAAATAAAGCCTATGTTGCTTTTTGGCGAGAGATTCACTTTAAATTTGGACCAAAACATTTAGCTGATATTGACATTCAGGTGACTGTCATTGCATGAGGTGATAAAGCTCTCCCTAACTCACTATTAAGATGAAATATTTGACAATCTTTAAATTCAAACTGTGAACACAGTAACTACTGACTACATTTAGATACTTACATAACAACTGAGCGTGTCCAGTAGGACTTCCAAAGGTGGGGTTAACAAAAAATCCTGTGTGTGATGTTTAAAAGCAGCCTTCATGGGGGGGAAGCCTTTCCTCTAAGGCAGGGCCCCCATTCATAATGGTTCAACATAAGCCTCGTCTATAATGGCAGACCATTATGGATGAGACCGACTCCCCACCTATTAGTTACCATCAATTTCAGCTTTTCATAATCGAAAAAGAAAAAGACAAAAACATTGCACAGAGAAAGTATTGTAAAATAGAAGCTGAATTTGTATGGCTTAGTGAGTTCTTTGACACTCTATATATCTGACCTTGGTATTACAGTTTTTATTGATTGCTTTGACCTGTTTAAACAAACTGGAATCCACTCGGTTTTCATCATCACTGTCTCAGCAAAGCAAAAGACACCTCTTGCAAATGTGTTAACCCCTTCTCATTGAATTGACACATTTTTCCCACCCTTTTGCAGAATGTCAAGGTTTGATGGTGTGCAAGAAGATTTTTCCCTTGGTTCATTGCAAGAGAGGATAATGAATGTGATGTGGATGAGGCCATGTGGCCCCATTGTCAAGACAGAAGAGAGTATCAATAGTGGCTATTTCTTATACTCTACAGTAATAGATTGTTATACTTTACTGTAATATTGTACATCTTTCACTTCTTTTCTATGTTTGAAAACAGGCCAGTTGTTCAGGAAAATGCTTGCTGTGAAGCTGCAGAAATGTTTTGTGGACTATGAGACTACCAGCTTTTCTTATTTTCTTATACTCTAATAGATTTTATTTTGGTTTCCATGTATTTTGTGTAATATTTACAGTATTTCAGTTTTCAGCCACAGTTCGAAAAAAAAAGAATCAATGGAATCAAAAAATGCATCAAAGCATTTCTGATTCTGGATTCAATTCTTTGCAAGAAGGCAAATTTGACAACAAATGGCACTGGCATGAAAGCTACATAGAGTAATAGGCCACAATGACAAGCAATGGTGCACCGATTTGCACTGAGTGCTGTATTTTGTATTTTGTTGTCCACTGTGTAATGGTTGATTGGAAGAGCTCATACACTTGTTTGCAAGTTGTGCTATTTGAAGGCAAAATTAGCTTTTGTTGCATATGTTAATGTTTTGGCACGGTTAGAGCCTTTTGCAAATATAATGAGTCATTTTCACCATGAGTGCCACTGTTTCAGCCTGTGTGTTAACTGTTTTGAAAATGTGGAGTTTGAATTGACTGCTGCATCAAAGCTATCAATAAAAACTGTTATAGTTAAAAGTCTCTGCTACACCTAAGAAGAAGCTTTATCTCATTCAGACATGGTCATTGTCTATTCAGTCACGCCTGGGTCCCAGTTGAATTTTCTTGAGTTTGTCTGACCGTTGACCCTCATTGTTTAAGGACCTGTGTTTGTCCTCGTCTGCTGCTGACTGTCTATAACAGTCTCTAGATCTGCTCAAGTATTGTCTCAGGTGGTTTATTCAAGGTAACCTACAGCCTCTTTTCTGCCATCTCCTTTGTTGCTTCTGTGGGTCCTGTCTGGGTACAAGGCTCATAATCTGGTGGGGAAGGGTATCTGAAAACAAATCCCATTTTTCTTCAAAACTTTCTTTGCTTCAGTGTTCTCTTGTCTTTTCTTCAGTACACTTGACTTGATGCATAGTCATTGTCCAGATGTATTTGTTTACTCTTCCAAATAAAGCCCTTCTTAATAAAGGATTTCCTCTTTCATTCTGTATAGTGGATCTTGGTGGAGCTCCCTCCCTCGGTGCGGGTCCAAGCACTTGGTGTTCCTGCTCAATCTGGAGATCCATATTGTGTGCCAGGGAAAATTTATGTTTCAACAGCTCTTCAACAAAATGTATCATCAATGGAGACTCGTTCTCAGACCCCTCGGCTAGGGAGTACATCTTGATGTTGTTCTGTCTGGATCCTCCCTCTTCGTCTGAGTTTTATTAGCTCCTCCATTACTTTTTCCACTGGTTGCATCCTCTTCTCTGTGTTTGAAATGTGCTCCCCTGTTTTGTTGAGTCTTAGTTTAGTTTTGCCAATCTCTTCTTCAGATTCACTGAGTTTTTGCTAGTTGTCTTATCAGAAACTCTTTATTTCTGCGAGTTTGGTTTTCAGACTGATCTCAATGTCATCTCCATTAGCATTAGCTGGTAAGCTACAGCTAGGTGAGAGGGGCTCTCAGCTCTAATTTTCATGTTAACATATTGCCCTTATCCAACTCAGTTTATTACATGCTGTAATTATAAGGGCAATTTAGTCCTGGTTGTTGGTAGAGAATTTCTCTCATGCTACCAAGCTGATTATTTTTCATTAGCACAGTTGAAATTTAAATGCTTGTATTATCGTGTGATACTCGACATGTAGCTAACTTTGCATAATTGTAGTTTCATTATTAAGCCTGATGACACAGAAGCACCTATATACAGCTAGCTTTGTCTTTTGAGTGCCGAGACAATTTAAATTTAACAGAGATGTTTCCTCTCAAGTTTCTCCCCTGCTGTACTTCATCTTCATTGGTTAGAGCAGCTCAAAGCAATGTGTGAAAAGTGTGTTAGTCTTTGTTTTCCAGCTGGGACAGGTGGAGGTGGCAAGGGACAGGACCTGTCACTGGATCCATTTGCAGGCTGACATTAAGCAGAGTTTTGGCCTGGGAGGCCATCATGGCCTCTTCCCCTGTCAGCTCTGTTTTTCCTCCAACTCTCTGACAGCCCACACAAAGATACGCACACACACACACACACACACACACACACACACACACACACACACACACACACATACATACCAGTCCACAGTTTTCATCCATCCTACTGATGGGCTATGGATTGGTTCTTAGTTGGACACATATTGGGACAGATGGATGACCTTGGCCCCTTTCACAACAATAACTCTCCTGTCTCCTGGACAATGTCTGTGTTTGTCAGCAGTAATTGCACTACACTGTAATGAAGCTTCAGCTGTGTGGGATGCCATGCACACACAAATACAAACACTTTCAGTTTGACTGGTAATAACTTCATCTGTAAAGATTTACTGAACTATTTGGGAAGCACATAAGTGACTGAAGGTTACACAGGAAATATACATTTACAGTACATTGTCCATGCCATATCAAGATACATTGCAATTATAGAAAAAATGTTTTTTCCATAAAAAAAATGTATTCTTATAGAGCACACTTTAAACTTAACAATTTCAGTTTGTCCTGATCTTACACCTGTTAAAATTAGAATATTAATTCCCAAAATAAGGATTGGTCAATTCTGTTATAGACACACATGATGGCATCCAAAAAAAACATCAGTGAACCTGGAATCGCTGATCAAGGACTTTATGACAACTCACCTGAAATAACAACACTTTCAAAAACCTCACATTCACAGATCCACCACCTTGGCACAACATTAGACAGGACCCAGACCCATCACTGCAAAATTTGTGTACTTCGTTGTTAATGGTACTGAAGACAGTCTCTGTCAAAAAATGTTGTCAATTCTAACCACGCACATTCATTCAGAACAAGACATAGTTACAGTTTTTATTGATTCCTTTGATGCAGCAGTCAACTCAAACTCCACATTTTCAAAACAGTTAACACACAGGCTGAAACAGTGGCACTCATGGTCAAAATGACTCATTTTGTTTGCAAAAGGCTCTAACCGTGCCTAAACATTTAAAATATGCAACAAAAGCTAATTTTGCCTTTAAGTAACACAACTTGCAAACAAGTGTATGAGCTCTTCCAATCAACCATTACATAGTGGACAACAAAATACAAAATACAGCACTCAGTGCAAATCGGTGCACCATTGCTTAACATTGTAGCCTGTTACTCTACGTAGCTTTCATGCCAGTGCCATTTGTTGTCAAATTTGCCTTCTTGCAAAGAATTGAATCCAGAATCAGAAATGCTTTGATGCAATTTTTGATTCCATTGATTCTTTTTTTTTAACTGTGGCTGAAAACTGAAAGACTGTAAATATTACACAAAATACATGGAGACCAAAATAAAATCTATTAGAGTATAAGAAAATAAGAAAGCTGGTAGTCTCATAGTCCACAAAACATTTCTGCAGCTTCACAGCAAGCATTTTCCTGAACAACTGGCCTGTTTTCAAACATAGAAAAGAAGTTAAAGGTCCCATATCATGAAAAACACGTTTTCTCTGGTCTCTACATATATAAGCTGGTTCCCCTGAGCCTGCCAACTCCCAGAATGATGAAAACAAGTGATTCCTTCATGTTCTCTGCAGCCCGACCACTGGTAAAACGGCGCTCCTACAGGCTGTTCAGATTCAGCTCCTGTCGTTACGTAACGAAAGGAGTTATTATCATAGGCCGACCTCCTCTGCGCGGTGATAGGAGATATCTGAGAGGGGGGCGTTCATCCCCGAGGTGAAGTTCGGTGTGTCCAGCAGTGAGACAGCAGCGTATCGCAATGTCGTTGCTCAAAGCTGCACACGCAAGTAGCTCTGTTGTTGGTTGTAAAAATCAACATCAGTGCCTATTTTCTGTCCCAGCTACAGAACAACAGAAGAGACAGTGGTTGTGTTTCATTTTTTAACGACAACGTGCCGGCTGCGGTTCTTGTTAGCTTGTGTGTGTGTGTGCTAACCACTTCACATCGGACTGCTTCAGTAACGAGGGTCAGTACAAAGCTGGCTTTGCCTTGACACTGACCCTCGCAAAAGGATCAGTACCAACCATACCGGACCCAGCAGCTGCACCCGAGCCACCGATAAGTGTCGCCGCGGTTTGATAGTATTTATAGTTGCCTACCAGTCTGGAGAAGTCTGCTAGAAATTGGCTAATTAGTTAGCTCTGCTTCGGTCCGCTATGCAATGGCGTTTGAAGCGATGTTGATGTTAATATTATTAGGAGGGAGCTTGGTTGTCACAGTAAAAAGGCTGGAAACATGTGCAGACCGAGACAGAGACGATGCGAACAGTGTCCAAGAGTTTGGAGACTGTGTTGGAGACAAACACAGCTTTCGCTAGCTGTTAGCCATGAGCTACCTGGCACTAACTGTAACAACACATACGAACAAACTAACAATATTCTCACTAACCATTCTGAAACGTCCTGCTGCAGCCACAGAGTCTGTACTTCTTCGGGAGCCTCTCCTTCTGGGTCCGATTCTGGGTCAAACTGGTTCAGTTGAACGAAAAAATCTCCGCAAGCCATAGCGATACATCCACCGTAAACATTAGCGCATGCTACTGCTAACGCAGGGGGAATCCTCTCCCTGAGAGTGACGTAGCAGGCAGGGCTCTCCAAGTGGGCGTTGACAGACGGAGCTCATTAGCATTTAAAGGTGCAGGCACAGAAACAGACTGCTCTGAATAGAGCTCTGTAGAGTGACTTTTAGACAGCTGGAATTCAGGACCACGCATAGGTTTGGGGCAATGCATATCGAATATAGAGTTTTTGGACTTCTGACAGCTGTGTGAAATTGATGAAAAACAGTATAATATGGGACCTTTAAAGATATAAAACATTACAGTAAAGTATAACAATCTATTACTGTAGAGTATAAGAGATAGCCACTATTGATACTCAGTCTCTTCCGTCTTGACGATGGGGCCACATGGCCTCATCCACATCACATTCAACATCCTCTCTTGCAATGAACCAAGGGAAAAATCTTCTTGCATGCCATCCAACCTTGACATTCCTCTGCACCTATTTCTCACTCTCGTCTGCCTTAGACCTCTTCCATCCATGTTGGCAAAGAACAACACAGCCGCTGCACTTTTTAAGGCCTGCAGACTGATTGCTCATTGAAGATTTGTGTTTAGGAGTGTCAAACAGGTGCTTTAGTGATGTCATACTGATGTAGGATAGTTTCTAATAGTTAGGAACAGATGGTTTCTGTTTGGTTACCATAGCTAAAACAATGGATTTTGGACTGCTTGAATGACATCCTTGTTAACTGTTCTGCAAAAGGGAGGGGAAAATGTGTCAATTGAATGAGAAAGGGTTAACACATTTGCAAGAGGTGTCTTTTGCTCTGCTGAGACAGTGATGATGAAAACCGAGTGGATTCCAGTTTGTTTAAACAGGTCAAAGCAATCAATAAAAACTGTAATACACATCCAAGCATACACTCAACTTAGTAACATAGTATGTATTTAGCATCCACATTCATCATCAGTCATCATCAGTCGTCTTAGAACTACAATATCTTAAATGTAAACAATTTGATCAAATATTTTCATTAACATACAATAGCGAACAAAGATGCGTCTCAGTTTTAGTAAATAAAAAATATCCCATTTGTTCATAGTGCATCGATGATGATGATCCAGATGGAAGGCTTATTATCATTAGCGCATATATTGATCAAACAAGACTAAGCCTGGCCAACATTTACTGTCCCAACAATCATGATCCATCCTTTTTTTTCTTGGCTGATTTAACATATCATAATAGTCAGAGACGACAACCCCACAAATGACCACTGCTGTACCCCTGACAGCTCAAGAAACTGGCACTCCACTGAAATAGTAAAAGAAGACACAAATGATTTTAGACTTGGTGATAAATTGAGCCTGAGTAAACCATTATCCAGAAAATATTCATATTTTTTCTCCCTCCATCGATCTTCTTCCAGGATTGACTACTGTCTTGTAAGTAAATCACTCACCCAACACAACCAAGAAAATGCAATTCATTCAATCATGATCAGCAATCATGCTTCCGTTTCCTTATCCATTTCTGTATCTTTTGCCAGATGGCAGCAGGGTGAACCGACTGTGTCTGGGTGGGTGTTGTCTTTTAGTGTCCTTTGGGCTCTGTGCAGACATCTCACTTCACTGATGTCACTGTGGCTCTGTAGATGGTACCAGTGATGCTCTGGTGGTTTTAATCAACCACAGTAGAGCCTTCCCGTCCTGCGCCATGTTGAACCATGCCAGTTTGTGAAGTTACCAGTCAGAATGGTTTCTATTCCTGCTCTGCAAAAGTTGACCAGAATCTGGCTTCCAGAATTGTGCCTTCTTAAGTTTCCATTGGAAGTAGTTTTATGTGTTTTTTAAACCAGGGTGGTCATGTGCATATGTGTAAGGCATTGTGGACAGGGAGGTCCGGATCCCCCAATCCTGGAAAAACAGAGAACTTGTATTAACTCTTGACACACAATAAAATAAAGCACACACGCAATTATATACCATACTCTTTTGAATTTGTGCGTGAAAAGTATACTTTAAAAAGTACGAATTAGCATCTCCTCTATATACATTTAATACCAGTTTGTTGCACTTTTCCTGCTAAACAGTACTTTTGATGTCAGCTTTGGTCTCGCCCTCAGGGACTGCTCTTGAGAACGTTTCCCTCTAAATAGTGTAGTGAAATATCTGCCCTCGGTGATGTGTGATCACCATGATAGGTTCTCTGTGATGGTCGTGGGACGTGTGTCATTGCCTCCTCTTCTCTAAGATCGACAATCAGGTTTTTGGTTTGTTGATGCTGAGCAGTAGATTGCTCTCTGTGCACCACTCTGCGACATTGCTGGCAAGCTAGCAAGGGATGTTGTCTTTGATATGCTCGAGAACCGGTTTCTTGAAGCACTTCATCAGGATGGGGGTGGGAGCCACAGGGCGGTAGTCATTAAGATTAGACACAGCAGACTTTATAGGTATAGGAATGATGGTGTGATGGCTGTTTTGAAGCAGGAGGGAACCGTCCGTGTGAATGTGATGTTAAAAATGTTGTAATAACATTCACTAGCTGATTGGCACATGTTTTGAGTACATGGCCAGGTATATTATCTAGATCAGAAGACTTATTTCTATTCACTCTCAGCAGGATTTTTCTCACATCTGCTGTGGTTACTGACAGTGGCCGGTCCTCTGGATGCAGAATAGACCTCAAAATAGACTCATTAGTTCCTAATTACAAATTAGTAACTAACTAGATAATTATCATTATCAACAATTACTTGTGTGTTTTTTTTAATGGTCAAAAGCAGAAAAGAAAGGGGAGACAGCTTCTTCTGTAACTGAGTGTGTTTAATGGGCAGATGATATTGTCTCATATTGATGACAGGCCCATGAATCAAACTGAATAAAAATTCTGTTGAAGTAGACTTTGTGATATCGGCAAATGCCGCATTATCGTCAGAAGAAGTAATATCATACCCTTATGAAACAGTTCACTGTTGGACACAAGCCTTGAGTGTGTAACTAAAGTTTGAGAGAAACTGAAAGCCTGATTGTTCTTAGATTTGAAAGCAGCGGGGAGATGTTCAACCACATTGAACAGGAAGTCGTTTTAAAAAGTTTGAACAAACCAAAGCTGCCATTTATACTACAGAGGACAGTGGCTCAGTCTGTTTACTTTAGGTTCCTATTCCTTTGGCCTGTGAGCTCACAATATCATTGTTTCCCATCTGGCAGAGGAGGCAGCAGAGACGAAAGAAGCAGCTCTGTGATTAGCTTAAACCTTGAAGGACATGCACGGAATCAACCCCACTGAAATCCCACTGCTGGTGAGAAATATAATTTCCTGCTTCACAAAGTTTTTGTGAGATGTGCAGAATGATAAAATTATGCAGTGTGTGTGTGTGTGTGTGTGTGTGTGTGTGTGTGCGTGCGTGTGCGTGTGTGTGTATGGCATCAAAATCGTTTCAAAACAACCAGAGAGGCACGCAGCAACGCACGCACGCACGCATGATTATTTTGTTATACGTGCGTGCGTGCGTGCGTGCGTGCGTGCGTTGTTACGTGCAGATTGTATTTCACGCGTAACAAAAAGCTGCGTACGTATGAAGCAGCGTGTGCACGTCTGTCTGTCACTGTTTGACAAATGTTGTTAGGCGTTCACACGTGCGTGCGGTCGCTGATTCTGATGCTTCGCAACCGGAAGTTGATCTGCAGCGCGCACACCAGTCCGCGTACACGCACGCCTCACGTAGTTGGCCTTTTCATTTTAAGCGGAGGTAATCTGCGGACTGTGACCAGTGATCACAACGGATATTTATTTGTTTTAGATCAGCTCGTTTCCAGCTTTATTGATTATCATTATTTTTTATCATATATTATTAAGTGTTAAATTACTTTTAATTGTTAATTTTCGTGTTCTGATTTTACTCTATTAAAATCATGTGTAAATACATGAAATAATTGCAGTTTATTGTGCGATGATATGAATATTGTTAAATGTATAGCTAATTCATTTTGTGAAATTGTAGGCTACATTTTGGTGTTATTTCGTTTATTTAAAAAAAATATCATGACAATGAATGCATTCATCACTCAATTTGGGTATTTAGCTACATGAAAGAATATAAGAATATAGAGTTAGTATTATCTAGCGGTCCAAATGACCGCTTACGGCCGTTCTAGTAGTGTTTAAGTTCCGGCCCTTCTGAAGTCCAACTGACACTTTGGTCCAATCAGAAACATATAATTTGATACATTGTGACCAAGTGTTAAAATCTCTCTAGGGCAAGAAACCAGGAATGAGCAGGGGGAAAAAAACGAGGATTGAAGTTGGTTTTCAACAAAATGCAAATGCATCTTTCATATTTATGTACACGAACAGGTATCTTATAACAATACAAAATTATAACACCAATAACAATCATGAACTTGTCATGCAAAAGCCTATATGTCTGTATCTCGCATTGGATCGATTGCACCATCTACTGGATGAAAATGGAACACAGAACAACTACGCCACACGTTGATGTGCGGACTGCTGCGCACGGTGCAGATCAACTTCCGGCCGCGAAGCATCAGAATCTACGACCACACGCACGTGTGAACGCCTAACAACATTTGTCAAACAGTGACAGACAGACGTGCACATGCTGCTTCATACCTACGCAGCTTCTTGTTACGTGTGACAGAGTTTGCACACGTCATTTCCGCGTACGCGTAAGCGCGTGACAAAAATGATCAATCATCTTCATGCGAGCGTTAACACGTGCGTTTGCATAAAGACGCATGAATGTTACGCGTAGTCACTACGCGTCGTGTGATTACCGGCGTGCAGCAGTCATCACGCGTGAACGTGCGCGTAAACAGGGGCCATTATAAGTCAATGAGGAAACTACATTACACGTCAGGCGCGGCTTGCTGCACAGGCGTCAAAGCAGGCGCGAGTGACACGCTCAGTTGATATGTGCGCACGCTTTTTGAAACGATTCTAACGCCATAGTGTGTGTGTGTGCATGTGTGTGTGTGTGTGTGTGTGTGTGTGAGCTACACTAATGCTTGACAACATACATAGAAGTTTTCTTTCCTCTCAGTCAACAGGCTAAAAATGAACAGGAGACATATAATTCAAAACCTTAGTGAATTTGGCCAACTGGTTGCATTGAATGTAACATCTAAATCATATCCATAAAAATATATTCAACTCAGGGGTCCCAAACTCAAATGGGCTTGGGTCCACGGCCACTGTTTTATCATCTCATAGGAGGGCCACCTCAGCATTCAAGTACTACAAGAAAGTGCAACATTTCTGAACATTTTGTTTTCCTTACTCTTAAATGACTTACTGAAACCTTGCACTGATCATCAAATGCAATACATTTATACTTGTTTTCTTGCCAGACACCTGGCAGTGCTGCTCATATTTTTCTCATTTAACAAAAAAACGGAAACAGAAGTATTCATCTTATTTTAACCTTGCACAGGGCATGCTGCAGTAGTCGGTGATACCAATGATCGGACTCTGATTACATTGCCTGCCCACTGCCCCCTTCGTATAGTCAGACTCTACCATTACAAACTGCCGGAAGCAACTACTCCCTGCAGAAGCGGGGCCAACAGTAGAGCCCAGCACAACACATCACATTTTATTTAAAGCATTAAGAGAGTTAGGAGAGCTGACTGACGGGACAATGGCAATGGATTTGTTGTCACAGCAAAAGGCAAAAGCGCCTGTTTGGCAATATGTTGGATTTAGAATCAGTCATAGCTGGGGGCTGGCAGTTTGAGACCCCTGGCTTTAATGGTAAAGTCTGGAAAATGAAAAGAATGATCGGCACTCATCTCTCTCTCATGCGAGTTAAAGACAAAAGGAATAGTAGGACAACATTCTTACATGTTCAGCTAAACTTCAAAACATTTGTGTGCGTAACCCAGCTGTACTAGAGGTGCAATCCAAATTGTTTAGCCTTGGGCTTGTTAAACAATATGTGTGTGAAAAGGGATTAACATAGCCCAGGGCTATTGTGAGCCTAGAGCTTAGGATAAAACCTCAATTCTAGCCTGATTTAGCCATTTCTTTAACACTTTTGATGTCTTGTTTAGGATCACCGTCCTGATGGAACACCAAACTGCACCGTAGCCAGTCTCATATAAAGTACCTGAAAGGGATACTTGTAAAAGTACAAGTATCTTACCAGAAAATGACATCGTATAAACTAAAGTCACCTTTTAGAATATTAGTTGAGTAAAAGTTTTAACATATCTGAAATGTACTGTACTCAATTATCAAAAGTGATGTTCTGATATGAAATGTACTGCAAGTATTGGAAGTAAAACTAAAAGTATAAAAGAAAAAGTGAGATGTTTGTGATTATGCTTTACTGTAAGGAAGG
The DNA here is from genome assembly GCA_963678695.2 of Diplodus puntazzo. Lineage (NCBI taxonomy): Eukaryota > Metazoa > Chordata > Actinopteri > Spariformes > Sparidae > Diplodus > Diplodus puntazzo. The sequence goes on along the minus strand of OZ023158.1, from coordinate 8,912,776 downwards.
GTTAAGGTTAGTGTCCGTATTCAAAATTCCAAGACTTTCCAGGCACATTTCCCTTGAATTCAAGGTCCAAACATGGCATATTTTGAGAGAGGTGACATCAACGGAGAGAAAAGTTGCTTTTTTTAAAAACACAACTGAGAGGTTGGCAGCATTACAGAACAATTAATAGACTTGAAAATGTGAACACTTCTTAGCTGTCCTTGGTTAATGTTAAGCAACAGTTCACCCAAAACTTCTCTCACCCTTATGCCAGTTGAAACACACATCATGCCATTTCTCAATAGGGACACTACTCCAGAGAAAGCAACTGAATAACTGAAGTCGGTGTGAGTACCTTCCAACCTCCCTGTGTGTTCTTTGTACAAACTGCTCCTGTCTTTCAACTGGCATGAGGGCAAGTAGATGGTTACAGAATTTTTCTATTCTATTCACAAAATATGTCCAGCTGGTAGGGAAAACATTTTGAATGACTGTAGGGAATACCCCAGGTCACCAACAGGCCTTCGTCTCATCTCCAAATACTGCAACAATATTAGGGGCTGGAGGCAGGACCTCTGCCACACACTACGTCCAGCATCTGGTAACAACACAGTTATTAGATGAAACTGAAAGTTGTCTGATCATCTTCAGAAGAAGTTGTTTTTCAAAGTTGCAAGAATTTAGCCTTGCTCTTCATGGGCTGAAGACCTGCACTGCTGAATAGATTTTTACAGGCCGCTGTAGCAGGGAGAGGAGTGTTCAGCTTCATGGAATTCTTGCACACTGCTAGGAAAATCCATGCGATCTGCTGCACTGGCCTGATGATGAAGTGTCTGTCCAGTTGCTGGGTGCCACCTTGTGCTTGAGATGACTGCAGGGCAGAGAAGAAGTCATCTTCCTCAGACGAACTGGACCGGTTGGCATCACCTAGCTGCAGGGAGGGTTCTTCCACGTGCTGTCTGATGTAAATCAATTCCTGAAACCTGAGAACTAATGCAATGCTCCAATATGTCATGACCCCAAAACAAAAGTTTTAATTAAAAGTTTGATGTACTATCCATGCATCCATAATTCAAGGTTTCTGTATTAGTGGCAAGCTGTAGATTTGTTGTGCAGAGAGATACAGCAATCAACATCTTGATTTGTGAATTGCCAGTATTACAAAGTGTCAAAATATATTTTTATTTTTCACAGTCCCCGTTATGTCTTTTTGATAGCAAATGTATCCATTGTCCACGTTGTTCCGAATTTTGGAAGGAGAATTGCAGCTGCGATCAACTCGGGGTCTCTTTAAATGTGGCCAAAACCGTTCTTGATTCCCACCTCTTGACTGTGGGGATCAATCCAATGACCAGTAACACTAATGAAACGCTGCCTGACATCCGTTGGTAGTGATGGCGATATGGTCAACTACCCTCATGGCCTCAGTCATGCCTTCTTCATTTCCTTGGAGGCATCACCAATCATGGAGCGCAAGGTCAGATTTGACATGATTCTTGCATTAGGTTGCAGTTCATTCACAACATATCGAAATGGTTGCTGTTGGACAACGTTGAAGGGTTCTTGGACCACATACTTCAAGATAGCTTTGTCAATGGATCTCAGATCTCCTGTCCTGGTGTTCATCAATGTGGTCTGCCTGATGGTGGAGGAGGTGGGGAGAGTCTAAGGAGCTTTTTTTCTCTTTGTTGATGTCAGCTCTTGATACTTTTTGAGGTGGTTTACACGCTCTCCGAAACAGTGAGAAAAATACATTTTATATGCAAAACAACTTTAGCTACATGATTTAAAAAATACTCAACACTAACATGTGTGACATCTTATTCTTCCTCCTCTTCCTTTTTAGTTTTAAGAACTTGGCAGTTGACAATAAACAGGCATTATGTCACCAACTCAAATGGAGCGTGCATTAACTTGCAATCTGATTCGCCAGACCTGCTTTCTTGCAGTCTAACACATTTCGTCTGTTTTTTTTTGCCAGAAATTCATTACATTACAACAGACACTGACACTGACAGCAGGTGTATTGTTCTTGGAGTTAAAGGTCTAACTTAGGATAAAATAGGAAAGACATTATTGCACCGTACCATCAAAGATGTCATTTCCCACACAGGAGCTGAAATCCATCCCATTCAGAAATGACACCATGGTATACATAAATGAATTGGGGGCAGATAGAGAGGAACAGCTGTGTGACATCCTGTGGGACTCTCTCCGTTCAGCCTTCAGCTGGATGAGACAACCACCTCAGAGAACATCTCCCTGCTTACAGCCCATGTCTGCTACAGGCTCTCATACAGTCAGGAGAGGCAAATTAATTTTTTGTTTTCCAGATACCTGGAAACAGACACCAAGAACAATTTTTACTGTACTTTCATCTACAGAAGTTAATCCCAGTCATCCAAATTCTCGCATGCACCATTGATCGTGCCCCCTCCATGGTTGGCCAGTACTGTCGCTTCACCCTGCATACTGTCACAGTTCACTGTGTCTTGCACCGCCACAACCTCGTGGCCAAATCTAAAAGTGCACCGCTCTATAAGTCTCTCAATGTCGGAGCCAAGGCAATTAAACAGAATAAAAGCCCTGCCCCGACTGTTCCCACAACTGTGTCAGGAATATCATGACACATTTGAGTGTCTTCTTCTCCATATTGATGTCTGCTCGCTCTCTTTTGGGAGCTGTTTGTGGAGTTCCTGGAGGAGGGTGATGTAGCTCTTGGGGAAAAGGTGTCATCCAGATAAACGAGTTCATGCTAAAGCTACAAGAAAATTGTGTTACTCTGGTCCAGTGCAAGGCAGTCATTCAGATTCTCATCTCCAGGCTGGATCTGTGCAGGGAAAATATAAGCAGAGGACTGTTTCCTCCTTTCCAGCAGCTGACCAAGATCTACTATTTTTTCAGAAACAAGGTTAAACATATAACAGGCCTGCTTTTGTTATCATTGATATATGTTAGTTTTACTAATAAAAAATATCTATATTTTCTTTGTATGAATGTATTATGTTGGAATGTTGTGACTTCTCTGAAAATATAGACATACATGCATTATTATGCAATGTATGAAGATCTATTAATAAACTAATTACCATTACTAGACCAATATAATAACCAATTCAAAATCAGATTATTTCCAAAAATATGCCCCAACAGCAATTTGCTGGTTATATTCATTGTCCGTGTCTGAAGCTATTACTGTTGACTGCCTCTTCATTTATACCAACCACCTGGTGGATGGTTAAGGCCGACATGTTGATCTGCTTTAGGGACCTCCTGGACCTTGATATGCATGCTAGGTGATGCTGCCCTTTCAGGGGGCGAGGTTGATTGCTAGGCCTCCATCCAGTAGAATCTTGTCAACATCCGGTGCAACAACCAGGCCAAACAACTTAAACTTGACAGCTTTAGGTGCATGACAACCGAAACAAATGTTTAACTAGTAATATGTAATACATTACATTTTGGAAGTAACTTGTTCAACACTGTCTATGTATCCCGGCTGCCAGCCCATGTCGATGAAGAGTCACCTGCTCCTTTGTTTGTTTATTGGTTTGACTGGTTTTACTGCTTGTTTTGTTGTTCTCAGGCATGTTGTCTGAGGTGGACTGCACTTCTAAATTATTGCAAAATGTTCTGGATAAAAGACATGTTGATTGGTCTTTTTTTATTGCTGTTGTGGTGGAGCAGATCTCCCTAGATCTTTCCGTCAAAGCGAGACCAAGAAAAAGGTTGGAGAGGAAGCAGAAGTCAGAAATAGGCACCACGGCTTCGTACCTGTTGTACGCCAACGTACAATCAAAAAAAAAGTTGATGAGCTGGCAGCATTGACAAAATACGACTGACTTTTCCGTCAAAAGAGCCTTTTAATGCTTCACAGAGACATGTTTGACAAATTGAATCGCTACAGTGCACACAGAATTGGACAGATTCAGATCAGAGTGTGACTCTATGTACATGATCAATGGTGTCACCCAGGGCATATTACAAAGTGAGAAAGAGTCTGTAACAAGAACACTGAACAGCTGATGGTGAGTTATAGGACCTTAATACCTACCCCCCTGAATTTTCCCACATTATAGTCCTAGTGGTCTCTATTCCACTGTCAGCCAATGCCAAACATATGCCAGTGACAACATGTAAAGTCTGTCATGATATACAAAGCAGATCACCTGATGCACAATTAATAGGAACTTCAACCACTGGAAGGTCAACTACTCCCTGTTTTAAATCAGGCAAGTAGAGAACAGTAACTCACCCACTGCCCTACCTCCTCTAGGTGGTTCGGACAATAAATTGGTGCTGCTGTCATATAAGTATGTCCCACTAGTCCACAGACAGCCTGCAACTAACAAATTAGTGTGTGTATGGTCAGAGGAAGCATGTTTGAAACTGTAGGGCTGCTTTTAATGCACTGGTCTGTTTTTCACAATGAGGACAATAATGTGGGCAATGTTGCCAACTGTGTCAATGAGTTTATACATTTTTTTGTGTGTTTATTTGATTGTACAATGTCAAACTATTAAATGTTTTCCAAATAAAAAGCATTGGGTAGCCAGTGACATAAAGGTTGCCATTAATAACAAAAAATATGCTTTCAAAAAGTGACAAGGATATGAGTAAATCAGCACAGGGGGTAATTAAACGTGTTATCAGATGGGGTAGCAGAATTATAAACATAAGGTTGAGTGAAAACAGACATTAGCAAAGTGACATTGGAGGTTAATGGAAAGGCATGAAGCAAATTACAAGTTATGAGCCAACTATAGCCAGGTTAGAGGAAGGGGCCTCCAGGGCTGATGAGGCTAACCACTTTTTGCCAGGATTGATGAACATCATTTTTCAAGCTGAGCTTGGATCTTTCCAGTCTTCTCATGGTGACCATAGTCCCCCAACAACAGTCAGCTCTGATGAGGTACACTCCCAGCTGAGGAGGCTCAGGGCAAATAAGGCACCTCGCCCAGATTTGGTCTCACCACGTACCCTTAAAAGTAGACAGTGTAGAATGTAGTGGCATCTAGCAGAACAGACTTGGCAGAAATGGAATATAATATTCATAAATGTTATAAATGGTGTATAATCACCTGAAAATAAGAGTTGTTATATTTTCATTCCCTTAGATTGAGCTCTTTCTGTCTACATAGGGAGTGGGTCTCCCTCATCAGACTTTGCCA